>OZ026518.1:14505481-15705481 GCA_964019695.1 Loripinus fragilis | reverse complement strand
ACTTTTTATACACTGTAATTGTTTCAGTGTCGATAAAATCAATTCTAAGTATCAGTATTAAACTTATTTTGCTCATTATTTTTTGCAATGATGATAGAGATTCAATGCTATGAGGTTATTGGAGCGTGTTTCTTTATGTTATTCTGTTTAACTGTAAAATGCCAATGCAAGTTTTATTCCAAATTAAATTTCCCCCAAACAGATGTCTGGTGACTTCTTGGGATCACAGGCATTCACCATATTGGAGCATCTGATGATTTGATTGTGTCCATAGTTTTCCATCAGTATCCGGTCATTTCTTAGCATTTAGAGTAAATGTGTCCTGAAATGGTTATCTTATATGTACATTTACTAGCATAATCAATTGGTTTAACATCTCCGATTTGCTTGATGTAGAAAAAGATCCTAAGGTAGTTAACTCGCCTGTTCTAGTGTAGAATCTATCTGTTAACCATGACAATTTGCTAAAACAGGGATTGATTGCATATAGGGTAGGTGACTTACATTAATGTATACATCTACTGCTCGTAGATACAGGTGCAATATATCAGATTGGATAGCACTTGTAACTGGTAACATACTCGAAATGTGTAGTTTTAATATGGCATTACTCTTGAAATAAAACTGAACTACTTTCCTTTCACTATATACAAGACAGTCCTCAAACAGTGTTAGTCTTTACAAATATCTACAAGGATATAGGTACAAGAGTGAGCAAGTTTATGCTTAAAATGCTTTCTGCAAGCTGTTGTCAGCAATGTTGTTCACATTTTCGATGGTTTTGCACTTATTTAAGACTATCACAATAAGCCTAATTTAGTAAACCTTTTAAAACCAACAAACAGACCATAACTCACTTTTCATAGGACATATATAAAACATGTACTAGGGTTACAAATAGCTCAACAAAATCAAAAAGTACATGAACAAAACTAAAGCAAACTATCTTGAGCTTAAGAAAAGCAAAGAAATCAGCTGCGTGTTACACTACTTTTTCAACATTCAGTTTAATCTGTGAGTTTCAGAGATGCAAACCATACTAGTGAATTTTAGGAGTCATGTTTTTTTATGCTTCAGAATAAAACAGTCAACTGATCTTTAAAATAAAGTATCACTAACGTTCGAATGATTTGTTGTTTATGTTACCATGAAATATGTTCAGATGTTTTACACGACGGCTACATGGCTCAGTTAACCTTACCTCAACCAACCTTAGTCTAAGATAATTAACAAGCAGAATAGTTTCTATCAGAATTGCTGCAGGATACAATAAGATTATCATCATTACAGTTTGATATGAAATCTAGTTCAACAAAACATAGAAGATTTTAATGGGGACAGATGATAAATTAATTTTATAATGTAATTGTCAACAGTGAAAAGTGAAAATTAAAATAATTCAGCATACAAGGAATTTCTTTAATAGATCTATGTAACATCCTATATTTGGACATAAACCATGCTGGTTCTGTACTACGAAAGCTTTGGTTGATGTTATATTTGCAATCTTTAAAAACCTATACCTGCTCTAGAAGACACTCAGCACTACCCCTGCCTTAATTCCTGCCTTTCCACTAGATGTATGAAATATTGCTATGCTTTTTAAGTAAATTATTGATATTAAGTCAATATTTAAATCATGATGTAGACTGCATGTTTATCGTTATGTACCATTGGTAGAAATTTGAAAACTGCAATATGAATGTAAAAGAACCAAGCAAATTGCAAAACGTAGTTGAGTAAGGCACCTTTTGTTACCTACGTTACCTCATTAATATGTGTGCAGCAATTTAAGATCCATTATTGTTAATATAGTTATATTTTGATTTCATTATGAAAGATATTTGCCAATTCCAATGCAAGGTAAATAGAAAAATGAATCTGTAAGCAGCTATGCATTACATGCTGGAGCCGGTACAATTATATACTAATTGGCATATTTAAATATTTACTTGATTTCACTTCATTGCAAGTAAAAAGTTATAAACAACTTCAAATATATGAAAATGAACATTTTCAATAAGAATATAGATCAACATCATGTATATTTCAGGTCAGCTATCTATCATGGTTTATTCTAATACATGTAATTTGTAAAGTCATTATCTGCAATTTTGTATAATATGTAACATAAGTATCGCTGACGAGCAGAAATACATATCACAGATGTATGCAATTGATTTTTATGTCTAGTTTAAACATTTAATGCTTAAACTGTTTCATTAATACTATTAACATAAATCAACATTAGCCTTGTATTGTGTGTACTGTTATTTTCAAAGTCAGTAGGGTAACGTTGATTACAGGTGATTTATGGAAAATGACCTCAGAAAAGTTATTAAATTATGAGTTTCTAAGGCCCCAAGACATGTCCAAAACTGAATATAGTTTTATTTTCTGAGAGGTGCAGCAAACTCTCTAAGTAGCCCATATTACTCAGTTTAGCCCAAATGAGGGAGAATTTCCGTCATAATTGCACAAAACTTACGATGTTTGTCTTTATAAAATCCATAAAAGGATGCTTCCAAAGGGGTTCTTTAAATAATAAACATGTTAATTTTAGCCTTCTGAAAGACTTCTACCCTTTTTTAGAGTTAAAAACATCTTGTTGTTGGACCAGAGAAAAAAGAAACAGAGTTTGTAAAAATGCTCCGATTATTGCACTGGATGACCTTTGACCCCATTTTAAAGTCGACATATGAACATTTAGTTACAAAAACATTTTCACAATGTTTTTAGACTTATAACTATAAGCATACAAAATTTGGCTTGAAATGAAATATGTTTACATATAAAAATATAAAGTTGTTTTACAGTAGTACATATTTTCTCATTTTTGCACTCAATGACCTTTGACCTAATTTCTGGCCTTCATATGCAAATTCAGACTTGGCATCCACCCCTAAGGCTTTGTATACATGCTAAATATTATGTTAAAAGTGGTCTAACAAATGTACTCAAAAATGCCAACAAAACCAAAAATATGCATCTTTTTCCAATTCGGATTGCCAACTACATATTGAGTATATAGTCTTATACAATCTAAGTATATAAGTAGCTTCTTATCTATACTTTTACAGTATCTGCAATCAAAAAATTACAGATAGGTAAATACACAGATGTTGTGAATTATATCTCATTATGGCCAGGTAACTTATTATATGTCCACTTTCAAATTTTATCATACTGATCAAGTATTGGCTGTATTCCACCCTAAAAGTGCACTGTGCCCTTAGAGCTAACTATGATTAATAATAAAAATAATAATAATAATAATGTCCAGAGTTATCTATTTTTCATATATGTACAGGGCTTTAGATAAGTTTATTTTCAAAAGAGTACTGTACTTGTGCATTTTTTAAAAAAAAGTGTAACCAGAAATTTTTATGAGTCTTAAAAACATACACCAAGAAAGACAAAGTAATTATTTCAATTGAGCCTGGGCTTACTGCTTGTTTTCCTAGGCTATTCATTAACAAGAAAGTAAACAGTATGGTATTTAATTTCTCTTTGGCATAGTAGGTTTTGGGTTTTGCAGGAATACAACTAAGCCGCAATGGGGATGGGGTAGGGTGTGAGAGATGAAGAATTTTTGGAAAAATAGTGCCAATTGGAGCATTATGAGTCCTCTCTAGGTGGCTGAAATTGTATGCTTTGGGTGGGGGTGGATGGGTGAGGGTTGTGTGGAAATCATCAAAATGTAGAATCTTCAGGAACTAGATGCTACTTAAAACCTCAAGAAAAAGAAGTCAGCAGATGACAACAAAAGAAAAAGAATAAACAATTACATGTACCCAGAATGCAAAGAGTTTATAGAGATTCCAACCTGCAACTACTTCAAATACAATATGTGCAAATCCATGTTTATTGTAATCAGGATCTAAGATACCGAGAAAACTTATAAACAGACCATTAACAAGCATATGACAGCGAAAACAAAATTACTCCACCCCTCACTTCTCCACCCCCTGCATGCAAAGAATCAGTTTATAGTCTTGTAGATCAATGTGGTTAAAACAGAGCATAAACTAATCAGCTTGCTGAGTAATTTTTCATGATTTTTTGTCATCTGTTGACTTATTTAAAATGAAATTTTCTAAAAATCTTTCAGCAGGGACATGCAGTGTAAAACATTTTGGATCTAGATCAGGTCCAATGTTTTGTCTGGCTTGATCTGGGTTCAAACTGTATGAAAAAATCAGCAGCAGACGACTATTTGCCGCTGGTGAGCTAATAGTATAATTAGTCACTCCGGTGTCCGTCCACAATTTTTTAGAAATTTTAACATACAAAATAGACAATCAATTTGTGTGCGATAATCCATCACAGATGATGTGGAGTTAAAAGCATTTTAAATGGTTTGGTAATTCAATTTTGGTAGTAAAAACTGATGACAAGACCCAGACTATAAGGGAGCATAATAATATCAGAATTAACACTTTCATTTTTATTCTTGCAGGTAACAAGGACAACCATAAAATCTCTTGTTGGTTTGAAATTCGCCAAGATCCAACCATTAGGACCTTGAGCTTTGGAAAAATCCCCATAGACTTATTATGGGAGACATGTTGTGACCCGTATTTACGCACATAGAGCGGATTTGGTAGGTATTTCCATTTTTGTTGGTGTTAATACTACATGTACATAGAAAAACACACTGTATGCCAAAGGGACTATAGAATTCAATTGTTGTGGAATGTTCAGCATGTACATGGTGATTTATGTAAGCATTTAGGAATAGATTAGAGTACCGATCAAGAGGGTCTGTCAGGGTTTATTTATTTCTTGTAAATACCAACTTTTAAGTACTAGAATTTTGATCTGGGGTAGGTAAATTTCTTTCACTTCATCCATGCATATAATCTGGTCGCATAGCATCATAAAGTTTTAACAGCTGGAAAAAGAAAATTGTTTTATGAGAAAAAATAAGAATAAAAGTGAATTGCACCAAAGTTGTGATTTTGTATTTAATATGTGTCCATTTTGTACTCTGGGTAATTTTGCTTGCTTTTTTGTCATCGGCTGATTTTTTTTACAAACATTCTTTCAGAAATACCATCAGAGTGTCAAACAGTTTCGGTCCAGATCAGTCGAGCCTGATCAGGATGCACACTGTTTGCATTTTTTAGGTTATCAGCAGATGGCACTAGATGCCAAAGTGTTAAAAACCCTTGCAAATGTTAAACTATGAGTATTGTCATATTTTTTTGACCCTGTAGTTCAAAGGGTGTGGCATATGCTAATTTTATCTCCGATCTGTTATTAGTAGTTTTCGCCGAATATACACAACTAATTTGTTTTTTTGAAATGGACGATCTGATATAAGTAACAGTTCAATATGATCGTCCGCAGTGGTGTAGTGGATTAGGAGCAGGACTCCTAGATACAAGATACAAGATACAAGAAACTTTATTTAAAGTCGGCATTTAATTTTAACATATCAAACATTAGCCATTAAGGCTATTTTACCGACAAACAAAGAGAAAGACTTTACAAGTATAAACATATAACAAATCACAGGAAATTTGGGTTAGTATCACAGAAATTTACATTGATATAGCACAGATATTTATAAGTTAAGATCATATGTAAGTTAAAATATTATAAAGATAAAATTTTATAAAACCAATATTTTTTTTTTCCTATTGTTAAAGTTATATATTATGAGCATATAAATATAAATAAATAAAATGATCCTTCTTTGCGATCTATCTAGGGGAAGGAATTTACGAAACTCGAAAAGGTGGGAATAAAAGGGGCTCAAGAGACCCTGACCGCCATGTTGGCTGGTTTCAAGGCTCTTAGGCGAAAGACGAAACCTAGATAGGGCGCAGATAGGCCACAAGATGAGCTCAGCGGAGAGCAGACTTATCAGATGCATATTAATACAGCTATAGTTATAGCCAGGTCTCCAGATAAGAGCGCACATTTGAAAACAATTTTCTTCATTTAATTCTCATCCAAAACATATGTTGTGGGTACTCAAAAGAACAGTCTCGATGAGACGGTCCTTTTGAGCACCCAAAACACATGCTTAATATAGGTGAGAAAAAACATTTGTTGTGGGTACTCAAAAGAACCGTCTCATTGAGACGGTTCCCCCGAGCACCCAAAACACATGCTTAATGTTGGTGAGAAAATCATACCAATTTTACACTTATAATATTATAAGAACTATAGATTATAATGGAACTTTGGAAGTTTAGCAAAAGGTTAATTAAATTAATTAAAATAAAGTAACTAAACAAAAGAAAAGGTAAACAGAACAGTAAAAGTAACAGCTGAACTGAGGAACTGAACTAGACTGGTAAAAACAAAAACTACAAATTAAACTTACACATAGCACATAGCAGGTAAGTACGAATATCACAAGGAGCGTTTCTTTAATTTTTTCCTGTTAGGAACGGTTTGCGCTAAAAACAGGAAAGCGAGAAAATGATGATGGTATGCGCTAAACACAGGAAAGCGAGAAAATGATGTTGTTTTTGTTTTTTTTAATGTACACAGGATAACACTTCAGTTGCTAGTAAATCAAGAATGTCGGTCAACCAATCTCGATTTCACTAGCCACTACATGTGTAACCACGTGTACATATACACGATTGCACAAAAATTAAGCATGTTCACGCTTTTCTAGAGTTTTGCGTTATGTCGGTACATAGAAAGTAATTTACTGGAAAAAAACCCTCCTTGCTATATTCGAACTTGCCTTCTCTATAATAAGAGTCCAAGGCTTAGGCCACTACACCACAGCGGACAATATTGTCAAATTCCTACTGTTATGATACATTGAATTTTAGAAAACCTAATTTATTCCAGTATATTTGGCGAAAACTTTCAATAACAGGTCCTATATAAAATTAGCATAGGTCACTACCTTTGAACTTCAGGGTCAAAAAAATATGACAATAATGAAATGGGAGTAGTTCAAAGAAACCAGCAGGCGGCTGAGCAGAGAATACATGGTGTACTCCAAGCACCTTACTCTGAAGTCATCAAACCTAATCCACTCTACAGGGCTCCAGATAAGAGGGGGTAAAGGGTATTTCAGCATTGATTTTTTGGAATTCAGCATTGAAAATTAAATTGAAGGGTGAAAATACCCTTTGCATTTTGAGGTTTCAGAGCTGATATTAAATTTATGTGGTGATTTTTTAATTCTGAGTAAGAAAAAAACTAATATATATACACCAATTTTATAAATCTTGGAAGTTTTCCTAAAAATGCAACATGCATTTGATACAAGCAACTTTTCTTCAAAATATGTTAAGCAAATAATTGGGTCTTTTTTCAAGGCTTTGCATATTCTGCAATTTGATATTTTAAATATGGAGTAAAATACTCATTAAATTAAAAAGTAGGGGGTGAAATACCCTTTGGTCCAAATCCTTATCTAGACCACTGCACTCTAGTTTAAAAAACTTCTGTTGGGGCTTTGAACATATTAGCTATGTGATTTATGTTATACACATGATCAAGTCAGTATACAGCTCATTACAAGTGGTCAATAACCAGGCACAACTAGATTTGATTTTATGACAAATTAATGACATTTAATGTGTTGGGCCTGATCTGGATCCAAACTGTTTGACACTCTCATAGTTTTCCTGAATGATTTACGTAAAACACCTGGCTAAGTCAGTATACAGTATACAAGTGTCAATAACCAGGCACCTTTTCTGACTATTTTATGACATTTAATGTGTTGGGCCTGATCTGGATCCAAACTGTTTGACACTCTCAGGGTGTTCCTGAAGAAATTTTTCGAAAGAGATGGTTTTGAAAAAGTCAGCAGATGACAAAATGTATGCAACAAAGTAAAACAAGTATCTCAATATATAAAAGATGTGGGTTTTTTTTCTCAAAGAACTCCTTTAAACTATCTGTCTATTGTAATTTTGCATGCTTTTTTGTCGTCTCCTGATTTTTTCCAAAGTCATCTTTTGCGAAAATTTCTTTAGAGCGTCCAAGAGATTGGATCCAGATCAGACCAATTGTTTTGTCTTGTCTGATCTAATCCATCAGCAGATGACATTAGTGTAGAAGGCAAAGAGTTAACAAAATGTGAGCCTGATATCCTTTTTGTGGAGCGTAGACCAGATCAGATACCACAGAATGCGTTGTCTCCACCTTCAGTTCGCAAAAAGTTTGGATCAAGATCATAGGTCCAATCTGTTTGTTTGGTCAGGCCTGATCTGGTTCCAACTGGTATATGCAAACAGTGTAGCCCCAGATCAGAAATACACAATGTGGGGTTTGATGAAGGTCTCTACCATTAGAATGTTGACTGGTTTGGATCCAGATCTGGCCCGACATTTTGCTTGGCCTGATCTTGGTTCAACCTTTTTGCAAAGATTACAAGCAGAAAACACTAGTAGACAGCCATAACCAACATAATCGGGAGCGCAGTGGCTCAGTGGTAGAGTGCTTGACTTGAGACTGAGCGGCCAAGGGTTAAGCCTCACCAGCGTCACTGCGTTGTGTCCTTGAGCAAGACACATTAATTCTTACTTTAGTACTGGTTCAACCAAGGAAGACCGGTCCCTACATAACTGAAAGATTGTTGATGGGACGTAAATAACCAAATCAAACAAACAGACAAATCAACCCAGGAAGGCCCATCCCTTTATAACTGAAAGGTTGTTTATGGGATGTAAAGAATCAAATCAAACAAACAAAATAACCAAAGTAAGCCTAATATCCTTTTTGAGGGTTAAAGCCAAACAGTGCAGAGCCAGATCGGACATCTATTGGGTAATTTGGCATGCCTTTTGGTTGTCTGCGTTGTTTTTTTTCAAAGTCATCTTTTTCAAAAAGATCTTGAGATTATCAAACATATTGGGTCCAAATCTGGCCCAAGGCTTTGTTGGGCGTGATCTGGGTCCATCCTATTTGCAAAGGTCATCAGCTGGAATTAAAATAGTAGGAAAAGTCTTAAAGTTTACTTTTTTTGTGGGACATAGGCAAATAGTGTAGATAAGATCGGAGGACACAGAGCATGTGGTCTACACCAACAAAGTGCAACAGACTTTGGTTAATTGTAATCTGTAATCATGATTACTTGTAATTTATTAAATTTTTCAGTAATCATTAATTAATCTGTAATCATGGATTTTTATGAATACAACTACTAATAGTAATATAATTGATTACATTGCTAAATAGCATGCAATCATGATTACTTAGTGATTACTTTATGATTACTTTTTACAAAAAAAATAAATAAAAACTCGCTTAAAAACTGAATGTAAATTGTACAGAGTACATTGATACAATAAATATGGAATTGTTTTCAAGGGGTTACTGGTCACAATTTTACTTAAATAATGTATTTTTGTTTTTATCTAAACAAACATTGTAGACCCTTGTTAAATGCCACTTTATTCCCATGATAATAGTTATAAATTGTGTTTGTGTACACTGTGAAATGTTTCTTTTCTGGTAGGGGTTAAAGACAGATTACAGGAGCAATTGAAAAATATATCATATATCTAAATCTGTTGCCATGATTACCGCCAAGTTTAAGCCATCCATTTATGTTTACCTAGTCTTCTTTTAAATGTTGCTTAGCAACACAAACTGAAGATATTTATCACCTGGAAAATTAGCATGTGAACAAAGGGACATGCTAGGTATGTACGAGATTTCATAAGTCTAGCATGTAAATTCTCCTCACTATAGAAAGTCTCATTCTGAATTGGATGACCTCAGTTTCACACTCATTCTGCTCTTACTTCTCTGCTTATAAGTACTTTGTGGCATAATATACATGTATTGCAACAATAACCTTAAACAGACTGCTCCCTTTGAAGCAGTCTGATCTGGATTCATAGAATTGCATCTATGATACACTGATATAAGCAGCAGATGTACTAAGCAGATGACTTTAGAATTTCTAGACCCCAAAAATGTTAGCTAGAAAATGGTCAAGAAAATCAAAATTCTTTTGTTTTTGTGTCATATTCAGCAATTTAAAACCTATGGTTCTCTAGTTGTGAATTGTTAGATGTTTTAACTCTCTGTTTAATCAATTAACCAATCATTAATGGTGAAGCCAGAAGGGCTTTAAGTTTGCAAGTGATTGGCGAGAGTTAATACATCGATGATAAAGTCAATATTCCTAAATAATGTTTATTATTTTATTCTTTTTCAGAAATCTTTGGTAGCTCAGAAGAAATTATTTAGACAGAAGACCTGCTCTAATTTTTGGAATGACTTTTGTAGGAAGATATACAGAAGACTCTTAAAGACAAGAAAGATAGTGTCATACAATACAAATAGACAATATTAAAGTCAGTTATGCCTCTCCTACCATGCCTACCCCTTTGGTGAATGTTTTCCAGACATGGGGCGAATTACTTTGGAAAGTAACGCATTGAATTAGCATTACTTGCCAAAAATGTGCATTGAATTAGCATTAGCATTACTTGATTTTGAAAAAGGAATGCATTGAATTAGCATTATTTAAGAAAGTAATGCATTGAATTAAGCATTACTTTCATTTACATGAAACAGAATCCTACAATACTGTTAACTCTGAAGCCCAGGCCGCACACATTTTTAACACACTGAACAAAATATGTGCATACCTTAAACATGTAAATTTCGCATATAGATATTTTATATATATATAAATATTTCAAATGAGCCACACTGGCTACAATATGTACACTTTTTGTAGTGAATTTCATAATCTTATCAGTAACATTTGTTGGAATTTCATAATTTTTTTGAAAATTGGAGCAGTGACCTATATAAGAGTGACTAGAAACACCAATAAAATAGCAATACTCAACTCAAATAACACTGTCGTGTATCTTACACAGGTAAAGGAGGGAAACTCGATATCATTTATCTACACTATTGGCTTTTACCGCTGTTTTTGAATACACAGCGTAATTTCTCTATTGTTTACCTAAGTTTTTAACACCTTTATAAACACCAATATTATATAATTCCGATAATTATGAATCATTGGACATCTTAGTTTATGAATATTGATAAATCGAGACACAGATATAGCCATGTTTAAAGCTTTATTCGTCAGAGTGAAAGAGGTATTTTTGAAGCCACTTTTGCCGATTTCCGCAACTTTTTTAAAATCGGCCGATATTTACACGGTCATAACTCAATCGGATTAGTTTTTACATTGCAGAAACAAAGCATTTAGCAATATTTCATATATGTTTTTTCGATTGTTATTAACAATATTTACCAATAAGCGATATTTACGACTAAGTACGCTCTTTAATGTACCTATAAATGCAGCGGTTTCACAAGCTGCATAGCCATTTTGAGTGTGTACGATAAAAGGCGCACCAGGCGTTAGTCACGTGACAAATGCCAGGACATACCTATATGGCTGAAAAATGAAGTGTCCAGTCACTCTAATATAGGTCACTGATTGGAGGGAGTATCACTGAGATGTAGCAACCAATGTAATTATATTTCATTGTATATTATTATTATACCACTGCGAAGCTTTCCAAAATAGTTTCTTATTTGGAAGTATATTTTATGGGAAGAAAATAAACAATTTGAGTATCTTGACTGGATAGTCCAATCAACTAAGTGCAGGCTGTATCCTAATCCCTAATCTTTTTTTTTTTTTGAATCCAATATATTTACCCTGCCGCAAAACTGACCTAAAAGACACACTGTTAGTGTCAGTGGTCAAGTGTCAAAATGTATGAACAGAACAATCAAGTGTGATCAAAACATTTCACATTTGTTTCTTTGATATCGGATTGTAACATATTCACACCATTTAAACTCATTTAATTAGTTTTAAAATGATTTATAGATTTTAAAAACATTTGACTTTTATAAAATGGGATAAAATACCTTACATTTCAACACTTCCTAACTACATTTTCACTATTCTAGGTTCATGTGGGATTGCCAGTAACTGTAAGCAGTTTCACATTATTGATATAAAATCAAAACCTTTACTTGCAAGTTTCACAGATCATTTTGCATATTCCTTAGTCAAATAGAAGTCTTTACAAGCAAGTTGAACAAAAGGAAACTGTGATTGGAAATAACTTATGGAAACACATCCTTTTGTTGTGCATCTCATTTCTCTATTGTGCAGTCTGTATATGGCAAGGCTTATGTTAGACAGTAATTCAAAGTAATGCAAGTAATGCAGTGAATTTTGACTAAAGAAATGCATTGAATTAGCATTAAAGTAATTCAAAAACTGGTGAATTAATCATTACCTTGAATTACTGGAAAAAAGTAATGCATTAATAATGCATTAGCATTAACGATTAATTCGCCCCATTTCTGATGTTTTCAGGATAATTCCTGAATTTAGGATTTTGAGGCTGACTTTCTATTCTATGGAAAGTCAGACTCAAAATGCTGAATTCCTAGATTATTATTGCTTTTGATTTGTTTTCAGACTAAATCTAAAGATAACTGACCTTTAAAGCTTTAATTTGTTAATACTTTGTCATAAGCATACAGCAGGTTTTAAAATTTTATTATATGAATTTTGAAAATCAGGATTTTGGAAAATTTCGAATTTCACTCCTGCTATATATATATGTATTTCATTATAAAATGTCTTTGCTGTTATATTAAAAAAAATTAGAAGATCGAAATACATGTTGTTATCTGTTTTTGTAATGTTTATACTTTATCAGTCTGACAGTGATATCATCATTTTATTGCATGGTTCAATGTTGTCCCCATATCTCCATTCAAAATTTTGAGGACTTTTGTCTGTAATCCGTGCATCACTGCAATAGGTTTGTTTAAATACCTATCTAAAACAAAAGAACTGGTACAGTAGAAACTGCTCTTATTCTACCTACAAACATGGCTCTAAGGTTATCAAGCTTTTTTTCATGCTCAACTCAATTGAGCATGAAATTAATCATTCTCATAAATGTTACAAATTCATTTTATCATTTATTAGCATGATAATTACAACATCTAAGAGTTTGGAAAAGACTTTATTATCAGCATTTCATTTAGCAATTGAAATTTCAATCTTAGTTGATTGAGCATGAAAAAATAACCAAAAAAGAAACAACCTCAGGCTTGGCTGTTGAGATGCTGAACAATAAAGAAGTTCATACAGGAGGCCTGGATTCTTGTATGATTATTAAACAAAATTAGTCATATAAGATTTATAAGTAAACTAATACATGTGGTATTCATGTGTGGTGAATTAAGTTTTGTAAACATTTTTATGTAAGTTTCATATACTGTGCATTACACATCATTCACATGTGATTGCCTTTTTATGTAAATTTATATAAAGGCACATATATAATATTTATATAAAAGGGCAATGATATGATTTTCATATAATTTTTTATATAATTATTATGTGAAAATGATTATCAGTATCATCTGATTATCATGTGTATTTCAATTTACGTAAAATTATATCATTCTTATATAAGAATAATATAATCTGTTTTATAAGATCCGCATGCGGCTAAATTTATATAAAGGCACATATATAATATTTATATAAAAGGGCAATGATATGATTTTCATATAATTTTTTATATAATTATTATGTGAAAATGATTATCAGTATCATCTGATTATCATGTGTATTTCAATTTACGTAAAATTATATCATTCTTATATAAGAATAATATAATCTGTTTTATAAGATCCGCATGCGGCTGCCTTTTTTAACAAGTATTATATGAAAGTTTTTATATAAGAATCATATAATTATTATATGATTTCTACGCGTGGCGAAGTTTGTAGTGTAGCATATGGCCAAAAAGTCATCAAAATTATGAATACATATTTCATTTGGGCCTGATCCGGATCAAAACTGTTTCGCTTTCTGTTGGTATTACTGAATTTTTGAAAAGTAATTTTATAAAGGATCAGCAGACAACACAAATGCTAAAATTATGTTACCTCTCAACTATTTAACAAAAACTGTTAAAGTGGAATTTTTTATGTATACTTAGCTGATATTAATATTAGTTTTATTACTATGCCGAAGCAAATTCAGGAATACCACCACAATGTCAAACAGTTTGGATTCTGATCATGTCTGAGATGTAGGGCCTGATCTGGATCTAAACTCTTTGCAAAGTGAATAAAGAGATGGCACAAGCAGGTGGTCCTAACAGGTGCAGCTTTACAGTAAATACAGTTATTAGGCAGCATAATATAAAAATCTGAAGGGGGGCGGGGGCAGTCAGGTGGTAGAGGGTGGTGATTTTTTAGTTCCAAAACAAGATGGTGGAGCACTGCCTACATGGGTGTAAATATTTGTATAACTTGATTTATTGTGGAGTACTCTAAAATGTCCAGTTTTCTTGTTTTAGGTGGTTGTTCTGGCATATAGAGTACTAATCCGGTCGGCCCAGTACACTGTACTATTGCCAGTAATTAAGTCATATGCATATCGCCTCTCCGACCTTTTATCCCCTAATGTTGTCTGCTGATAAACAAATATTAAGCAAACAGTTTGGACGAAGATCCGGTCTAACACATTGTTGGGCCTGATCTGGATTCAAACAGTTATTGCTTAAAGGAGGCACGGTTTGTTTGACTGTGCATGTCAAAACAAACCTACTAATTATCCCTTAAGACAAAGTCGGAATCCAACTGTTTGTCATTCTATTGATATTGACTGAATTTGTTTTGAAGAAGTTAAATCATGAAGAATCAGCAGACAACACTAATGCTAAAATCATATAACCTCTCAACTATTTAACATAAACTGTTAAAGAAGACAAATGATTTATTTTTATTAGCTGATATTAACAATATTAGTTTTATTACTATGCCCAAGCAAATTCAGAAAAAAACACCACAATATCAAACAGCTTGGATCCTGATCCTGTAATCTGTACCTGAGATGTAGGGCCTGCTCTGGATCTAAACTCTTTGCAAAGTGAATAAAGAGATGGAACAAGCAGGTGGCCCTAACAGGTGCAGCTTTACTGTGAATACAGGTATATGGGCAGCATAATGTGAAAAACTGTCTTTGGGTTTGTGATCAAGTAAATCTAAAATACAGTTTACCTGCTTGCTTCACTACAACATGCAGCAACTGAGCTGGATCCATACCATATACAATATAAATGTGAATAAATGCAGAAAAAATACTTTGCCATTGAATAAAATCCTCTAAGGATGAATACTGTGCAGAAAAAAATCCCCATGGGGAAAAATCCCTGCGGGGAAAAATTCCTGCGGGGAAATATCCCCGCGGGGATTTTCCCCATGGGGAAAATAAAAATGTTAATATATACTTGAAACATACTCAAATGTGTGAAACAGATTGCAAGAGTGAACCTAAGCTTGATTTTAGACCCTTAAACAGATTTTTAAAAATCCCCGCGAGGATTTTTTCTCCAAAAATCCCTGCGGGGAAAAATCCCCGCGGGGAAAAATGAAAAATTGTTATTACTGGTGGACATTCATTTTTACACACCATTAACATGAGATCTTGTCATATTTGAATAAAAAGATGAGTTTTAGAATTTTCGAAAATCCCCGCGGGGAAATTTTTCGCACGGGGAAAAAATCCCCGCGGGGATGGTGAAAAATCCCCGCGGGGAAATATTTTCCCCGCGGGGATTTGCAAATCCCCGCGGGGATTTTGACCTTTGTCGTGGAATATTTTCTAGGTCATTACAGATTTTAAGCCAAAAACCTATAGAATTTCCTCAGTAGGGTCTATTCTACTGGAAATAAGTCACTTTAGCTTTCTATGTCAACTAAAAGTACCAGGTCATTTTGCCAAAAACTGGTTTGGCAAAAAAATTCCGGTGGCAGTTACTGACGTTAATATGTCAAAAAGAGCATTTCTTCAAAAAGTAACGCTGTTACTAAATTCAACAACCGAAAAAAGGGGTTTTACTTGAATAAAATAATTGTTTTGGATGTTTTTCTGTCACAACAATCACCATAGACAATGCCTAGCGCAAAACTCAAATAGAAAATATAGACGTTCAGGTTGCACGTGCATTTTTGTCAAAATTGTCTTTGACGTAGCAGTATGATTCGCATGAGTGATTTCGATATTTTTTTCAATGTCATCAAACAGATAAAATGTCGATAAGTAAATAATCATAGAGAATGTTTGATTCCAGCATTTTGTAAAAAAAATATGGGCCCTGAAAAAGAGGTGCATAACTTAAGTGGCTCACTGTACAATGAACTATTCCAAGTCTATTGTATCAAACCAGAAGGAAGAATCCATTTGTATACAAAGGGTCAAAGGAGGTTTATGCACATGTAATAATTACCAAAATATCATGAGCTGACTCACTTTTTTAAATGAAACCCCAAAATACTTCATGGATTGTATGGTAAACAAACAAATTTACATCTAATTTCCATGAGTGTTGAAAACATCTGAATTTAGCTGGCGTGCATAACACGAGAGAAAAATCAGATGCTTTCAACACAAGTGACAGACTACTTTTTTGTACTCGGAAAAAAATATGTGGGCAAAAACACAGTGAAGGATCATGTAACTAGCGGAATGTGACTGACCTGATTGTGACTGTCCAGCCAGTGATCACAAAGTTGCTGTCACTACTTGAGGCAAGTGACCCGTGTTTTTTATGAATTTGGCTTGCAGGCAGATATCTGTGATGTAGTGTGAAATCAGAGTTATAAAGTTATAATAGACAGCTGTAGAAAACAAATCAGCGGAGAAATTTACAATCACCACCATAGCCTGCAAAGCAAGGTTGGGCGGCAAATTCCACTTCTGGTATTTACTGGTGGCATTTACCGGTTTATTCCTGGCATGGCAAATAAGGCTCAAGTGGCAAATATAGAGTGGCAGTAGGTAGATTCGTACAGTTTTGCAAGTAATCTAATTATAACTTGCTTACCTTTTTAACTAGCCTTTTTATCTGTCGTAGCCAAGAAAATACACATGTCTCGTTTATTATGCTGACCTAGTTTCGTTTTCAGCGGTTCCAGTTAGCTAGGGAGCTATCATTATTTAACTTGTGGAAAATTGGAAAAATTTGAACATGACAGTATGCAGATTCGTACACCTTTTTATCTTACTTAACACGCAAATCAGAGATGAAATAATATAAAATATATAAAATTCAACCAATTTTACTCTAAACTGCTGAATTATATGGTTATGGCCGTAACGTCTCAAGCAGTCAACCAAATTGAAATAATGAGGTCTCCCTCTAAATTGTTGTTGTTGTTGCAAAGGGAAATAATCACTCAATGACAGCTGCGACCAGAGGTCAGCAGATCGATAAAAAATGTACACAAATAAGCAAATGGGCAGAAATATAAGTACCTGAAATACAAAATAGGATTATTTTCTTACCATCTGGTGCTTAAATAAGCTTTGTATTGGTTGCGGATTCTGAATATGTACAAAAACGGTTTACGATTCGGCACAATGTCTGTTTGGGTGGCCCGAAAAAGTCGTCTGCAAAGCCCGCGCACTGCCAAGCACGCGCAAATCAGCACTGAAAATGATTGACAGAAATGCTTGATTGATTGCTGGTGTAATTAATGGGCTTTTAATTAGCATACTAAAGGCAGCAGAGGGCTAGAACTGCCGAGTGTACGAATCTGTCTACTGTACGAATCTATCTACTGTCACTCTAACTTTTTTGCCACAAAATACTGGCAAATATGACTTTTAGCTGTAAAATGCAGCAGATTTCTTTAAGAAGTTGACTTTAAAATAGTTTAATTTAACTAAATGAGTAAATATTGAATATGTGGTTATCAGCATATAACCTTTGAATACATTAAAACATGTTAGAAAAGCCAAAAATGAATTAGACTGAAATTTTATGTACTACGCTTCTCCCAAATTTTATCCTGTTCAATTTGTTTGTTTGTTTGATTTGATTCTTTACGTCCACTCAACAATCTTTCAGTTATGCGGGACGGTTCTTCCTGGGTTGAACCAGTACTAAGCTAGGATAAATGTGTCTTGCTCAAGGACCACAACGCAGTGACGCCGGTGAGGCTCGAACCCGCGGCCCTTCGGTCTCGAGTCAAGCACTCAACCACTGAGCCACTGCGCTCCCTATCCTGTTCAATTGAAACCTGTATGTTCAATTAGTGTGGAAAACAGTGTTGATCCTGATAAGATGGCTTCTGAAAGAAGCCAGCTGATCAGTATCTAGTTTTTCAAAAAGGGATTCAACAGGACAATGGTTAACTCTGGTTTCAGCAAAACAAGGGTAAATTTTAATTTTGACCTTTAAATAGGGAGACAATTTACCTATGTATCTGGCAATCGAGTGACACCTGTCCCTGTCATAAATGGCTAAAACAACACATCTCAGGCAAACCTTAATCAAGTGGACACCAGGCCTCCAGACAAGAGTGCGTACCAGAAAATTATTTTTCTTATTTCTCAACCAAAACATATGTTGTGGGTACTCAAAAGAACCGTCTCGATCACAATTTTACGCTAAATATTTTTGCTTAACTGGTCCTATGGGACACTGTATAGCCAGGGGCAAGGATTAACAATAGGATGTCATGATTGACTTCATATTTGAACTTAAGACAATTTCAGTCCAGGTGACCACAAAAAGAGGTGTCTTTAATTGAGTTATATTATGGCTTTATATAGCATAGCTACAGATAAGGCTCACTCATCCAAATACCCAACCTTATCTGTAGCTATGCACAAGCCAACTGATGAGTACTTTGGCGGGTACAAACAGGGTTTTTTTCTTCTAAATCTCACTTTTTTAAAATTAAATGTTAAAGAACTAGACTTATACTTTAAACTAAGATTATTTTGCTGATAGCCTGATAAACTAGTAAACTAGTAGAATTGAAACCTCTTATTGAAATTACCAATCTAAATGTTGAGTGTAAAAATTCCAGGGTTGTAAATTATATTTGCCAGTATTTCTCGATATTTGCCAGTATTTTCCGGTAAATGCCACTGGCATGGCAAATATGCTTATTTGCTGGCATTTTGCCAACCTTGCTGCAAAAGTTACCAGATATTCATAAACAATACACCAAGATCAATCAGAAATCAGGACCATTCTCTTAGGTTTTTGAGCGTTAAGTTGTAATTATTTTCTTAACCATCAATTTAATCATGTGTTTTGGGTGCTCAAAAGAACCGTCTCAATGAGACGGTTCTTTTGAGTATCCACAACATATGTTTTGGTTCAGAAATACGAAGAAATATATTTTTTACTTAAACACTAATCTAGAGGCCTCATCAATCAACTGTATTCAGCCAGTTTCAACACTATTTACTAACAAAACTATTGCAGGTAGGGCTCTATATTATACGGCTTATCTGTCAGTCTCAGTCATTTGTGGCACAATGTCTTCGAAATTTCATATAAATAAATAAATAAATATGTATTACATTTATCAATCTCGTGCCCACATTCGAATATGATGTTTTTCCGGTGATGCTACATACCAAATACCAAGGCTCAATGTTTTGTTTTGTTAGCTTGTTTTGATGCTTTAGGTCCGAGTGAACAATTTTTCAGTCATGTTGGGACAATTTCCTGACTTCAAGGGTTGAACCAGTACTAAGCAGCTGATAAAAGTGTCTTGCTCAAAGACACAACACAGTGGATTTGCTGAGGGTGAGTCTCAAACTAGCAACCCTTCAATTCCCAGTCTAAAGCTCTACCAACTGAGCCACTGCGCTCCACATCAAGGCTCCAAAATAATTTTTCAAAGTTTTTATTCTGAAAATCAAATTTTACTCATTTGATCTACTTATGCAACAGACTGGAACCATGTGAACTAATTATCTAAGCTGGCGATAGGAGGGTTATTAATATTTCTGCAATATTTGGCCAAATCCAGACATTTAGTTTAGATGTTGTTCAAACCAATCCCTGCAAGCATGTTGTGCTCATGTGAGCTTCAAAGTACTAAACATAGGTCCAAATAAGGATTTTTTAAATGTAAAATTGTAATCATTTTCTTACATAACAATTCTTTTGAGTATCCACAACATATGTTTGGGTTACGAAATAAGGAAATTGATTTTCTATTACACACTTTCTGAAGGCCTGACAATGTTTGTATTTATATATCTTGTGCATTTATAAGGCAGGCCTCCAGGTAAGTGTGTATTTTGTAATTTTTTTCATATTTCTCAACCAAAACATATGTTGTGGGTACTCAAAAGAACCGTCTCAATGAGGCTATTCTTTTTAGCACCCAGAACATATGTGTAAAAAGATGGATAAGAATATAACCCCAATTTTAAGTTAAAATAATTTGCTTATCTGGGCCTATGTATAAGACCACCATAAAATTTAGTATTTGTTGCAATGAATACACTCTGTTTAGTATATTTTATTAAAAATCCTGCCAATATTACATGTATATAGTTCTTATATATATCAAAAAAACATTTTCCCGGGACAATATTTTGACAAATTTTAATACTACAATTAAGCTCAACTGACAACATATTGATATGGGAAATCTCAGCCTAACTCTTTGCCTCCTGGGTAATTTTTCATGCTTTTTTGTTGTTTTGTTATCGGCTGTTTTTTTTTTCAATAACCATTTTGAAAAATTGTTTCAGAAATATGATCAGAGTGTCAAACAGTCTGGAACCAGATCAGGCCTGGCATTTTGTCTGGCCTGATTTGGGTCTAAACTGTTGGCAAAGGTTATCAGCAGATGAGACTAGGAGGTAAAGAGCTCAACCTATTGCACTAAGAATGGCCAAATCAAATACATAGAGGATCGTTCTTAAATGAGTTAAAAAAAGAGATAAAATGTGAGGATATGCCCAGCAATATGTCACTTTTAGCAATGAGTTATGTAAGTTAAATATGTGTAAATACAGCAGCACAAATGTTAGATTCTATTTTTCATGGCAGAAAATTTACTTTGTAATCACATTTTTGTTAAGAAAAGGTCAAGATTTAGCTAAATATGCACAACATTCTGAACATTGCTATGGGTTTTATTTCATAACATTACCAAGTATCTGTTATACTCCTAAATGCAATGTCATATGATAAAACTGAGTTATGGCCATTCTTGTGCAGTATGTTTTAAAAATACCCTTTTGAAGGGAAGCAAAAGTACTTTGTGTAAAATTTGTCACATTCAAAATATGGCATATCGAGATATAGCATATCCCCTTAACTTTACTGCACTCAGAAAAAACACACTTTTTACCGCATGGGTGAAAATTCTCAAATTCAAGAATTCTGAAATTAAATATTAAAATCATCAAATTATCAATATGCTTTTATGGATAAAGGGTATAACTGCCCATAGAACTCAAACTCCTATGATAATGAGGTGACTAGATTATGACAAAATTTTAGATTTTGCAGCTAACTTCCTGACTTTTTGTTCTGACTCCGTGGAATGTCAGCCCCCAAATCCTGAATTCAGGAACAATCTTGAAAACTTTCACCCATGAGTCATTCTGAGTGTAACAAGATGGTTTCAAGTTTCCAATGTGTCATGAGTGTCTGTCTTCTGGTGAGGGCTCATTCCTACAAATTACCGATACCCTTCTGTCTCTCGGGACAACCACTCCTTTAAACTTGGAATATTCCTCCGCTAGCACTTCATGTGTGAACTTGTATCTAGCTACATTCCTAGAAATCAACAAGAAAGATAATGTGAAATATATGTATAGGTCCAGATAAAACAAAAAATATTTTTAGCATAAAATTGTGAATATTTTCTTATCCATCAATTTTAACACTTGATTTGGGTGCTCACAAGAGCCGTCTCATTGAGACTGTTCTTTTGAGTACCCAGAACATATGTTTGATTGAGAAATAAGAAAATATTGTTTTAATTAAGCACTCTTATCTAGAGGCTTGATTCTGTTGACCTTTTCTCCGCTAGTAGGGATTTCTTTAGTTATCTACTGATAGCCTTTGTGAAATGTTTAGATCCAGATCAGGCCCGAGAAAGTGTCGTGCCTGATCTGGATCCAAACTGTTTTACAAAGTGATGGTAAACCTGAAATATTTATTTGGATTTTTTTTTTACTAAAAACAGAATCTGCAGACAACAAAATAGCAAAAGCTCTCAGCATACAGAGATAAACAAGAAGGGGCACTGAATACAAGCCTAGGATGATATAAAAATTTGCCAGTTAAATTCAAAAATAAAAATTGATAAATAAGAAATTTATTTGCCAGATCTGTCTTAAATTAATTTCCAATATATTAATATCTATTAATTAGATGTTAAAATATTGGCAAGACATAACTTGCAATAGATCCATAAGTGAATATCTCATAAGGTTATACCCTGTTTGCTTATATAAATATAAAAACAATATTTCGGGACAAAAATACAATTTGGATATTTCTAACCTGTGAATCCCTCAAAATAATATATTAATATATAATAATGGAATCTACTATCAATTTTCATATACTCTTGATGCTTTCACAGAAATATTGGTGAGTTTTCCTTGGCAGAAACCAGGACTTTTCAATTATGTGGATAAAGTGTCGTGCTTATGAAATTAAAACCACAACCTATAAATCACAGATTAAGTCCAATGTGTTACCATTAAGACACAGTGCTTGACAATTGTATCAAAAAGGGATGGAAAAATCAACCATTTGTGGAATATCACTTGAAAAGAGATAAGTGTGAAATTAAAATTGATTTTCTCATTTCTCAACCAAAACATATGTTGTGGGTACTCTAAAAAAACGGATTGCATCTTTTGAGACGGTTCTTTTGAGCACCCAAAACACATATTGAAATTGACGGATAAGAAAACATTTACAATACTTTTGTGCTCAAAAATGTTTATTTTGACCTATATGTCATCCTTATTATTCTTATCATAATCAAAGAAGAGGGCCAACTGGCCCTGAAGTGCTCACCTGAGTTGTGTATATATAGGTATATGTTGAAAGCTGACCATTTCCCTGGTGACACCTTTGGTGGTCGTTTTTGGCTCCAGGGGCCATAATTTGAACAACTTGGTAGAAGTCCACTAGATGATGCTACATACCAAATATCAATGCTCTAGGCCTTGTAGTTTCAGACAAGAAGATTTTTCATTTTTTCCCCATATAAGCCTTTGTATAACATGTGACCCTGGGGTGGTGCTATTTTTGGCCCAAGGAGCACTATTTGAACAAACTTGGTAGAGGTCCACTAGGTGATGTCACATACCAAACATCAACACTCTAGGCCTTGTGGTTTCAGGAAAGAAGATTTTTTTAATGTTTTTTCTATATAAGCCTATGCAAAACATGTTACCGCCTGGCGGGGCCATTTTTGCCCCTGGGGCATAATTTGAACAAACGGGAGAGGTCTAATAGGTGATTATACATACCAAACATCAAGGTTCCAGGCCTTATGGTTTCAGACAAGGAGATTTTTTCATGTTTTTCCCTATATGCACGTAAGCTTATGTAAAACATGTGACCCCCTGGGCGGGGCCTTTTTTGGCCCCAAGGGCATAATTTGAACAAACTTGGAAGAGGTCCACTAGGTGATGCAATATACCAAATATCAAGGCTCTGGGCCTTAAGGTTTCAGACAAGAAGTTTTTTTCATGTTTTTCTCTATATGCATGTAAGCTTATGTAAAGCATGTGACCTCTGGGGTGGGGACATCTTTGGCCTCAGGGACATTATTTGAACAAACTTAGTAGGGGTCCACTAGGTGATGACACATACTAAATATCAAAGCTCTGTGGTTTCAGACAAGAAGATTTTTTCATGTTTTTTGGATATACACTAATCGAAAGTTCTAACCGATCAGTCTTAAATTCTGTTTTCTAGAAAACTACATATTTTTGACAAGCAAAACGTTTAGCACATAGTACAAGGGCAATCTTATATAGATTTTTTCATGTTTATTCCTGAAATAACATGTCTCTTACCGTATCTAACCAGATGGAGCGAATTCCAATTATAAACCTCAATTATTGCCTGCTTTGAAAAAATGAAAGTGATCTGTTAGAACTTTTGATTAGTGTAAGCCTATGTAAAACGTGACTCTAGGTCTTGTGGTTTCAGACAAGAAGATTTTTTAAAGTTTTCATCTCGAAAATCTATTTTAGCCCATGTGACCTGGATATGCAACAGACCAGAACCATATGTACAATTATTAAAGAGGGTCATATAAGGATCATTCCTGCCAAGTTTGGTAAAAATCCAGCGAGCAGCTCAGGAGATGTCCTTTGAAGCAATTGTTGACTACACACGACGGACAACGATGGACATCCAATGATCACAATAGCTCATCTTGTGCAAAAGGCTCAGGTGACCTAAAAACTTGTATATACCTCATAATATACAGGGATCTTCTCTTTATCAAAGCATCAGCAAACAGTTCCTTGTTGTCTGTATGTACCAGTCTCATTACAGCTGACGAGAGGAGAGAAATTCCTGCTATTGTATTACCACAGAACTGGAAATATTCAAAATCATACAAGCTGTGAGCCAGGTTTGGAAATACCATGCTCGACTTGTCCGCCTTGGTCCCATTTCATTCAGGACAAGTTAGAAATTTATATTTACAGAACTGTAAATATTCAAAATCATACAAGCTGTGAGACAGGTGTGGAAATACCACGCTCAACTTGTCCGATTTGGTCCCATTTCATTCAGGACAAGTTAGAAATTTATATTTACAGAACTGTAAAGATTCAAAATCATACAAGCTGTGAGACAGGTGTGGAAATACCACGCTCAACTTGTCCGATTTGGTCCCATTTCATTCAGGACAAGTTAGAAATTTATATTTACAGAACTGTAAACATTCAAAATCATACAAGCTGTGAGACAGGTGTGGAAATACCACGCTCAACTTGTCCGATTTGGTCCCATTTCATTCAGGACAAGTTAGAAATTTATATTTACAGAACTGTAAAAATTCAAAATCATACAAGCTGTGAGCCAGGTGTGGAAATACCATGCTTGACTTGTCAGACTTGGCCCCATTTCATTCAGGACAAGTTAAAATTTATATTTACAGAACTGTAAATATTCAAAATCATATAAGCTGTGAGCCAGGTGTGGAAATACCATGCTCGACTTGTCCGACTTGGTCCCTTGGTCCTCAGGTCAAGAATGAAATTTATATTTACTTGTCCTTGATCAAGTATAAAGGAAGTCAATACATTTTGGTATTTCATATTTTGATTAATGACATGTATTAAAAACTCGCATGTTGTATGAAAAACAGTGTGGTTTCTGATCAGCTGGCTTCTGAGGAAGCCAGCTGCTGATCTGGATCTACACTGTTTACAATAGAGTTTATACATGTATCTAGTTTCATACTGTTTTCTACAGAAGTTATATATCGTGACACAGTAAGGTATACTCTAATCTGTCTTTTCTTCTTTGGACAAGTATAATTATGGCCATTTACTTATCCCAGGGCAAGTATATAATTTTACCTTTATCTTTTTAAATGTAACCTCATTGTGTTTGGATCCAGATCAGGTCCAAAATTTTGATGGGCCAAATTTGGGTCCAAACTCTTTGAAAAGCTTTTCAGCAGGCATCCCATCTGGGTATACACTGTTGATGATTGCCCCATTCTTGTACCCATAGGGAGTTGGCACTTAAAAGAAGAAAAAATCTAGACTAATAAGATAAATATAAATATTTAGTCTAACTATTCTAGATATTTTTTTTCTTTTACGTGCCAACTCCCTATGCTTGGACCCTAATAAATTCAGGCCACAGCTAGGAGTTGTACCTTTCACTTCTTGTCCAGAGGCAGATACTCTGCCACTAAGATACATGACTGTATAAAGAAGTACTTTTGTAGTCATGATGTAACTTTTCATTTTTCCACAATGATACAATACATATAAAGTTAAGCTAGAATCCATTGTTCAATTCATTTGAAGAGATATCATACAGAAAATAAGGTCAAGGTCACCAAAATCTAATCAACTCTTAACCCCTTCCTAACAATATATCTATGCAAGTTTGGTCAAAATCCATCCACTGGTTCAGGAGATAGTGCACAGAAATGGCTGATTTATAGTCTTTATATACTGGTGATGTCACAAAAATCTAATCAACTCTTTCCACCCTCCCAACAATATATCTATGAAAGTTTGGCAAAATTCCATCCACTGGTTCAGAAGAATCAACTCTTTCAGCCCTCCCAACAATGTATCTATGAAAGTTTGGTCAAAATCCATCCACTGGTTCAGAAGATAACACAATGAAACAAAGCCACGCCGACGCCAACGGGATCTGCACCAAAAACAATATGTCCCCACCCCTTCCGTTGGGGGGAGATAATAATTTTTTATCAGATGCTTTTATCAAGAGGCCTGCATGTAGCTTGAAATGCTCACTCATCACAGGGTTTTGAGTCAAGCGGATACTTAAAACTCATTATTTAGGTAACACCTGGCGATACTAACCCTGACAGCATCCACATGAGCCTTGATGTAGCCTGCTTTCTTGATGTCAAGAATATGAACATTAGCCAGCTGTTGAACACCTTCTGGAAAAGCAAGATCACGAACCCTCTGAATGATAGCCTTGTTCTTCTGGGTCCATTTCTTCCTTTCTGTTTCTCGAAATCCATGAATTGCCTACAAAGCACAAACAGTCCATATTATATGGGAACCTGATCTTGTTGTATGCAAACAACAAAAGTGCAGACCAGCCTGCATATCCATAAGTCTTTGTTTGTTTGTTTGGTTTGATTCTTTAAATTATGTCCCTGTCAACAATTTTTCAGTCATGTCGGGACAGGACCAGTACTAAACAGCGGATAGAGTGTCTTGCTCAAGGACACTCACAACACAGGGACTCCACCAGCAGTGATGCTTGAACCAGCAACCCTTTGATCACAGTCTAATGTTCTACCAACTGAGCCACTGCACTGCACTCACATCCACAAGTCTGATCATGATCAGCCCTTTTGTTAATTAGCTTTCTGTAAAGTATCACTGGACATGCTACATGCAATATTTAAATATTCTAGCTAGTTTCTTTAGCTGAGCAGGTTAGATTGTTGGTTTTCTCGTATCAAGGCCCATATTGACCAGTACACCAGCAAAGACACAGACCAACCTATACATTTGCAAAACAATGATTATTGTCATTGTTATGTCTTTATTAGAAAGTACAATAGCTATTCTGGTATGATAGGCATCAATGATCATTTAAAATTTCAAGATACTCACATGTCTTTTTAGCTTTGAATACACTGACGGCTGGAATCTCTTTAGGTCTTAATCGCTTATGTTAAAATTCTTCAGGGATAGATCTAGGATTTCTGGAAAGGGTATTTATATGAATAAAGGTGTGGGGGGTTCGCTTTGCTGACTTTATCTAATTTTCCGTAAATATCCCATGAAAATGAAATAATTTGGTCTCACTGAGATCAAATTACTTCATTTACATAGGATATTTAAAAACAGGGGGCGGGAGGGGGTTCAAGCGAACCCCCTGAACCCTCTCTGGATTCGCCACTGTACTTACATAATCAATAAAATTCACCTGTTAATCAGCAAAACCTATAATATTGCCATTTTTCACTCTGCTTGTTGCATTTTATAATGTGTTTAATCGGTTATCACAACCTTTTTATCCTCATTATACATGTATTTAAGCCAGAAAAAATATTAAATTTTAGACAAAAAAAATTGCTACACTATGTTGTTGTTTTTTTGGGGGGAGGGGGCTAAAATTGCTAATCACTTTAAAATATAGCGCAAAAATGCTAACAGATATACCCCATCCAAGCCATGTAAAGGTTTGGAGGACCTCTTTTAAGATTACATGTATAATGAGGACTCCTTGCTGCAAACCCTGAAAAAAGATTTTCTTGCGATCTGCTGATATAATCATGAATGTATATAATATATAGCTCAAGCTGATGTAACGTTTTGTTTTGCTCTCTGCAAAAAATAATGCTGTGGGTATACTTACAGTAATGAGCATCATTTAACAAACACAAGTGTCAGATTAAATGTCAAGGTCATTTTTTATATCTACAGAATATCCTCAGCTAATACATGATAAAAAACAAAAGGCCCAAGCTGGCTCGATCATCAGACTTCAGCAACCTCATGATTGCTTAAAAACAGGCTTGGCCGTATACTCTTTCAGAAGTTTCAAATATTTTACAATCAGTCTTATTACTCTAAAGCAGAAGGTTGATATTTTGCTTGTAAATTCTGCCAGATTGTTTTCGATTTTGACCAAAGGTTTCATTTTAGGAGCAGATGATTCTCTTATATACATGTAAAATATTCATATCATCAGGATGTTGAAAAAACGTTCTCGACTTGTTGAGACTGGTCCATTCATTTAGGACAAGGTAGATATTTCTATTAAATTGTCCTGATGAGTGCTTAAAAAATCTTATTTCTCAACAAAAAACATAATTATATTGTGGGTATACTCAAACATAGGTCTAGAACTCTATATGAACATAATTTTGAGAGTAAAATTGTGAATATTTTCTGTAATCTTATTTATCATATGCAGTTTAAACATATGTTTTGGGTGCTCATAGAGATGGTTCTTTTGAGCATCTACAACATATGTTTTAGTTAATAATTTTTAATTACACTTTCTTATCTGAAGACCTGCTGTTGGATTACCTTCACCGTGTAGCATCGACTCCGGAACTTGCTACCAACTTTATCGATTATAAACAAATGGCAGGCATGACGACGGTAAGAAAAAGTTGTTATTATACTGTTTTATCACGGCGTTATGCGTTTAGATGGATATATTTTTATCTGAACATATTTATCTTTGAAATATACACCCAACAATGATATAAAAGTGATTTTTAGTTGACTTTTTACTGTAATTGTAGCTGCCTGGTACCGCGAAAAATCATGTCAGCTTCAAAACTTGCCTTGTAATCTTGTAAGTGGAGGATGCCAATTCAATCCGCTATTATGCTCATGTATTGACATCACTAGTGTATATATTGAAGCAAAAGTTTTCTCCAAAAAGTAACGGAGCTGGATATAATCAAGAGAAATTTCCGACGACTTGAGTACGGCAATTTGCGACACAACACAGAATCGCAGGACGGCGTCTTGCTACTGAACAGTACGGCGACTTATTTTGAAAATGATAGAATTCTTCTAGAAGAAGCTGTCGTTGGGAACCAACCAATGTCCGTAATGATTCAAGAGGGCCAGTATGGTCTATTATGGATATGTAGTACAAATTTGTTAAAGAATTCAATCAGATGTTCCCGGGTTTTACTATACTGAGCGTGACGTTGAAAGGTGACGACGTCATAAGGCATTATTTGTGATGAAATCGGAAATGTTATTTATGGGTCAGCATTAAAACCCCAAACCACCACCATTCCTGACTTCAATTTTCCGTGTCCCATCACACACTCCAGCACACCAACTCAATAACAAAACCCTTTACTTGCCCAAATAAGTGAAACACTTCGACGTGTACTAACATACTTGTCGGGGGGGGGGGGGGGGGGGGTCGGACTCTGATGTTTTCACACATATGTAGGCTCAGACCCCTTTTGGGCGTTCAAAATCTTTAAATTTCAATATTTTCGGGGGATTTTCATGTATATATATATAAATGAGAGTACCCCCCCCCGCACACACACACACAAATACTGGGCATACATGTACGTCTAAGTGCACCAGGGTTTGGTGCTCATCGCATTTGCGCATGCGCGGATCCAGATTTTCACTTATTTTCGTCTGCTTATTTCACAGAGGGGCCCATATGCTTAGGTCCCTTACCAGTTTCTTTTTTTTTCTAACGGAAAACTATAACACTTGTATTAATCGCCATGTGAGAGGCCCACGCATGACGCGCAAAAGTCTGCTTTAAAGGTTGTGGTTATCCTGGTCGTGAGATTGTATGGAATACGTGCTGGTTAGTTTGCGGTTGAGCCTGGTCCGATATGGTTTTGTGGGTGCTTCCACGGACCCTCAAATTGTATTGTACTGAAATTGTTGCAGGTATTCATGCGTGTATCCGGGGGAGGGGGCAAGGGTCTCTGGATCCCCCTGAAAATCGCAGAAATATAGTATTCCCTTGCAATGCTGGTCCAGTGAAGAATCACAAAGTTGCCAACGTTGCATTCAATGTTGGGTCATCATCGGTTTGCCAGCAAATTCAATGGCGTTTCGCTGGTGGCCCCATGTCGTCACGCTAACAGTGTCCCCTATCAAAAAAAGTAAAAAATGGACCCCATGCCCCCCCCCCCCCCCAAGTATTGAGGCTTAACACCCCCTCCCCCAAAGCTTCCTAGCTATGCCTATGTGGTGTTCGTCTTGGTGTAAACTCGATTTAAGTTTGAGTTCAATTGGCTTTGTGGTTGTGGGCTTCGGCTCGTATTATAACTTAATTATTTCCCTTACTACTAACACAAGTTTAAACTTTATCAAAAAAGCTTGGTTTACGCTGAACAATTCATATTTCAGACCCTGACTGGGTGTCTAATCTCGATGCACTTACAATACAATTCAAGTCGAAATCGAGAGTACAGGTTAATTTTACAATTTGTAATAAGAGGAGTGGAAATATTATGTTTTCAAATATCCACCCACGGTTGATTTTGTTTGTTTGTTTGTTTTTGTTGCTTTACGTCCCATGTCAACAGCTATGGTCATTGCGGGACGGTCAGTTCACTTAACCACACTTTTTCCTGGGCAGGCTTGAGCAAGCGGTTAACCAGTAATCTGTGCACATACTTTCGCTTGTAACTGACAACAACCCTTCTTGAATAAATCAGCGGAAGGGAAGAGAATGACCGTAGAAATTATTTCATGATCAATCTCCACGAAAGTATAGTACCGGGCCGGGATCGAACTCGCGACCCCTGGATCTGCAGTCAGACACGCATCTGTAGCCAGACACGTAACCGACTGCGCTACGCGGCCCGGTCCACCCACGGTTGAAGAAATTAACAAAAAACACCACATTAAACCCTTTCCAAATAGAACTTACTGTCCTGCCAGCTAAGAGTGACAGTAAGAGCAACCTTCAGGGTAGGATTAAAACGGCATCTTCTAACATGAGGTGTACTGTACGAGTTAATGTTTAACATTGTACTAGCATTGTACTATATACTTAGCAATTGTAAACAACATATAACGTCACTGTCACTCTTGGTTGGCACGACAGTCGCTAATCAGTAAAATTTGGGGTCAAAAATCGCTAATCAGTAAAATTTAGACCCAAAAATCGCTAATCAATAAAACTTACGCCCAAAAATCACCTGATCAGTCATATTTACACTTAAAAATTAGTAATCAGAAAAATTAAGACCCCAAATTCAGTATCTGTAAAAAATATTCCCCAAAATGGGTTATCAGTAACGGTTTATTGTAAAAACGAATTGGAATAACTTTTTTCCATCGAAAACGTGTCATTTCGATATTTGGTATTTTTTCGCCCAAAAATCGCTAATCATTAAATTTTAGGCCAAAATTCGCTATTCACTAGCACTTAACATTCCGCTATTCGGTCTTATTAACCCTAAAATCGCGAATCGTTAACTTTTAGGGCCAATATTCGCTAATCGCTTAATTTTATGGCCATAATTCGCTAATCAGTAATCCCCATAAATCTACACCCTTGCGCATGTATATGAGATTTGGTACTATGAGCAGCCAAACACTCAGACTAGCCTGTGCATCCGCACAGTCTCGCCAGGGCCGTTGTTGCTCTCATACACAGCACAAATGGATGAATGTATAGAAGTAAGTTTCCATAAGATCTACGTCAGTCTCAGCATATTAAATAAAACTTTTGCGAATATGCGATAAGTACCAAAGTGTCGTTTGCTGGCCCATATTTGGTGCTGAGGTGTTTGGTGTGGTGTGTTTGGGGACATGAGGTTGTATGAAGCTGGAGAGGCTGGTTTTGGTGTTCGTTTAGGGTGATTTGGGTGGTTTAGGGAGTTTTCACTGACAAACATGTCGATGCAAATTGCCGTACTGTAAACTTAATGTTTTTTTCAAGTTGCCGTACTTCGGATTGGTAAATTGCCGTACTCAAAGCGTTTTCTGTTTTTGATAATATATCAGTCAAATCAAGATCAATACAAATAAAACTTATACCGAACGTGATTTCCAACATGCTCATTATTTTGGCATTGAAAATGAGGTGGAAAACGGTTTTAAACAATGCAGAAACAAACATTTTTCGATTGGACATGCTGTTTTGGCGGTACCAGCTGGCAGTGTTTCACGATGTTTTGTGACATAACAGCAAGAATTGATCATTTTGGCGAGCACGGACATGTGTTTGACTTCTCTAAAGATGAATTCTACTCACTTCGAAGGCAGGCGCTCATTACAAACCACTAAAAAAACGTTTGACTCACCCCACTACATGCCATGTCTGTGTTGACATTCGATTCACCTGGTAGCAAGTTCCGGAGTCGATGCTACACCGTGACCTTGGATAAGAAAATATTCAATCACAAATTTAAATTACACTCTAAAATGCAGATTATTTTTCTGGCTCAAGGACATGATGGGCTTTTTCGAGGAAAACTCTTAGAAAAACAATTGAATGACTGAAGCACACCACGACTCAAGCTTTCACCAAATCCGGACCACAAACACCACCTACCAACAGAGCTTCTTCCAAAGAACTACCGTCTTGTGGAACCAGCTGCCTCAGACTGCAGTAAGCCAGACAATGCTGGAGGCCTTCCAGAACCACCTGGCAACCCACACCTTCTAAACGCCACACATTGTTTTAACCGATTTTAACTGCTGTACATACGTCTTTTATCCTTGGCGGGTAGGCATCCTCCACCACATTGCGAGAATACTCAAGTTCTGAGGGAGGCAATTACTGAAGATGATGATGAAGCAGCAGCACTTGCCTTTACCCTTACCATATAAAAAGCCCATATAGTTTCTTCAAAAAAGGGGAAAAGATTTTGTTTGTTTGATTTGATTATTTACGTCCACTCAACAATCTTTCAGTTATGCGGGACGGTCTTCCTGGGTTGAACCAGTACTAAGCTAGGATAAATGTGTCTTGCTCAGGGACCACAAGGCAGTGACGCCGGTGAGGCTCGAACCCGCGGCCCTTCGGTCTCGAGTCAAGCACTCTACCACTGAGCCACTGCGCTCCCTAAAAAAAAAAGGGGAAAAGAATAGGGCCTTTTAGCACAATCCAGAATTATTCCTGAAAACGTTGTTTATATGAGGCTGTGAATTTACTTACATCATCCCAATGATTAAACTCATACTTCAGGCGATTCAGGTAAGGTTCAATTTCTTCAAGAATACTAGATTCTTCTTCCGGTGTGATAAAATCTTCGTAAACAAGAAAGTCTTCTTTTAACATGTCCAATATTTTATCATCGGCTGAATCAATGTACTCTGAGGCATCTTTAGTTTTAAGTGACACACCCTCTTGACTAGAAAGAGTTAAGCATGCAGAGGTATGAAAAGGATGTCTTTTGTAATTAGAATTTAGGTCAAAATTTGCAGTTCTGTTGAGTGTCCTAAAATTTAACTTGCATCTTGGTTGTGACGAATTGTTGATAAAGCTACTTGGGGAAGCTTTAACTAGTTTGTTCAAAGATCGGTCACAACTTTTACTAACATCTGAAGTCTCACTTTCATAAAATCTGCAGGAAGCTGGACCCCCACGAAATCTAATTACTCTATTCAACGCATTCCTAAGCACAGATGTTTTTCGTAATTCGAATGCCATCGTCAATCAAACAAAATATATGTATAATAAAACCACGTTTCATCACTCAACTCCGAGGACTTTGTCTTTATCAAAACCAAATTACGTGCCACAACTCTTGTTTACATTTTCGTGTCCTTTAATTGGACGCGCTCGATTCGCTTTCAGGTAGATAGGCTGGATGGGGTCCATGAATTATGGTCCGGTAGGACGGCGAGCGCCGGACCACTTTTTTGGCCGAGTATGCTTTCCACCGTGTCCCTTTCTCGTTTCGGCTCATTTTATTTTTTACTCTGATTTTATTCAATCTGCCAAAAATTATTGAAGCAATTATCAATAACACTCGTTGCGCGTGTCATCGATGGACCGACTTAGCCAAGGTGTGAAAGCATTAGAAAATTATTATGACACCTGATTAATTTCATAATGATTTAATCTGATGGTCTTAGTGGACGTTATCATACTAACAGGCCGTGTCAAGAGAAAACCTGGCGTAGCTGCATGTGAATATCAAAGGCGCAGACCAGCCTACACATCCGCGCAGTCTGATCAGCGCCTTTAATGATCACCGGATCGGACAGGATCGGACCGGTTCGGGCCCGAAATTGGCCTATTCCTTTGCTTAACTGAATTTTTTCTTTACAAGAATGATGTATAGGAAAGAACAATGTATTTAGTGCAATTTGTATGCATTTGAATATATTTAAATTGATAAAAACGGCAAAAAAACAAAAAAAACATGCTCAACAGACTCTTTTTGCATGTTACAACACTCCATATCTGAATCGGACCTGAAAAGAGCATATTCTTTGCTAACTGAACATATTTTTTTTTACTAGAAAGATTAATATAAGCAAGTTATGGTTCTTGATGAAAATAGTATGCATTGGAATAATGTATTTTAGTGAAATGATTATTATTAAAGATGGCAAAGACATACCCAATGGGCCCTTTTTCGCAATGGTCGGCTATCAATTCACACCTGTTGTGTTTTACTTAAAATGACCGTCTACTGCAATATTCATAGATGACAATCATAGATATATACTGCTGTTTTTTTTATTTTGTTAAATGATTAACTACACGTATAATCAGAATATAAATACAGCATTCCCAACATAAATAATTAATTTCTGACTCAGAAAGGAAGGGGATTGCGCCCCCCACCCCCACCAGGGCATCATGGAACCGCCCCTGGGTAGGAGATGAAAAAGATTTGTATTTTGTGACATGTTGAAAGGAAACCGAGATGTTCGATTCATCTCCTACAAGCATATATTATGCCAAGTTAAAGCATTCAACGGCAACTTAGTTACCGATAAGATAAACTACAGAAACGGCCAATGGAGATCTAATATTTCTTTCATAAATATTTTTTGTAAGCACTGGAAATATCGTCGCTTCAATGCTATAGTGTTCTATCTACCATTGCACAACTTTTGAGAAAAATGAGTTTGAAAAATTTAGCATCCTGATTTTTGATGCCTTACTTATCACAGACCTTTAAATCATACCAGAAGGTTAAAATATATACGTGCAGTGTAAATGACCTTGGTTTGAAGAATTTTTTACAGTAATATGGAATTTATGGGCATTTTACAGTTTGCAGATAGAACATTATGCCCTAAAAATTGCCTTCTGCGTTCAATGCTATAGTGTTCTATATTTTCCTACAGCTTATTATTCTGTTTATTGAGTCAATTCATATACTAGTCTGAACAGAAATGATTATTTGTACCTAAAAGTAGCAGATTTAGTAATTTATTTGGCATAACAGTAACAAACAGCACGGATAATGCCATTAGAATTTATGCAAGGGAGGTAATCTGTTTCTACAGTTAATTTTTCTGTCAATGGGGTCAATTTGTGTAATATTTTAGACTGAACTGATTATTTGGACCTAACAGTAGCAGATTTAACCTTTGATTTGTAATAACATCGACAAATTAATTCAATTAAATCAGTTAAGATATGCGTAAGGGAAGTAATCTGTTTCTACAGCTAATTATTCTATCCATGGATCAATTTGCGTTATAGTTTTGACTGAGCGGATTATTTGGTCCTAAAAGTAGCCGATATAGCCATTAGTTCGTCATAAGACCGACAAACCGCTTCAATTCAGGAAATTTAAATTTATGTAAGGGAGGTAACTGCAATTTTTAGCAATTTCTCCAAGGGAAGTGACTTTATGTAGATAGAACAGTATGACACTGAACTCACCCAATCACGTGACATAATCATCATTGGCCATTGGATGAAAATCACTTAGAACACTATAGCACTGAACGAAAATGTCAGCACAGAAAAGCACAGCGATTTAAAGCTTACTGGGAGGAGATAGGCAAATGAAACTTTCACCAGTAGATAGAACATTTGACCCCCTTTCCAACGGTATGCATAAATCATTTTTGACCAAAATATCACTTAGAACACTATAGCACTGTAGCGACGATATGAGACCCCTAAAATGCTTTATTTAATATTTTACGCTAAGTTCGTATCAACTCCTACCTTAAAGCAGTGAGGATTCTAGCGAGAATGTGCCCAAGCGCAGACTCATATGAGCCTTCCCTGCTCGAGAGGATAAGTGTTGTATTTCGTTATTCCGTCCACAATCAGCTGCTTCTAATAATAGGTTTTGATAAACACCATTTTTTAGCGTATTCTTATCCGTCAATTTTGACTTGTGTTTTGGGTGCTCAAAAGCACCGTATCACTGAGACGGTTCTTTTGAGTACCCACAATATAAGTTTTGGTTGAGAAATAAGAAAATTATTTTTTGTTACATACTCCTAACTAAAGGCCTGTTCTAATGTCCTCTGCTGATAGCATTTGTTAGGTAAATATGTTAATGTCAATGTATCAAAGGCTGTGATGAGCTATTCTGATCCGTTTATTCTGATTGATTTTGAGCAGATGGACTTTTATTGGGGACATGTGTCCCGGGACACGCGTGCGATATGATAAAATTGAAATGAACCATGAAAAGATAGCACAGCTAGCTAGTAGACTAGACGCATAAAATATTTTCTTCATATGCATGTGCATGCCACCAGCAGTGAACGCTCTTGCGAGAATGCGCATTTGTACAGGCTCGACTTAGCCTTCGCTGCTCGCATGTATGTAAAACGGTCTTGGTTTAGCTTCTTGCATCTTCTGGCCCGGTTTAATTGTGATTGGTGGTAACACTCAGAATGGTTATATTGCAGAGGGTACGAGAAATCGTCGTGGATACAGCACACCTCTGACGCCGTATGCATGATGGTGATTGAAGATTTATTTAGCTTCTTGCATCTTCTGGTCCGTTTTAATTGTGATTGGTGGTAACACTCAGAATGGTTATGTTGCAGAGAGTACAAGAAACCACACGACTTTGAATCGTCTTTAATACAGCATAGCTCTGACGCTGTGTGCATGGTGACTGAAGACTCGTTTAGCTTCTGCATCTTCTGGTCCGTTTAACCGAAGGACTTCAAATCATAGTGAATACAGCTAGCTTGGACGCTGTACACATTTTGATTGAAGGTTCTTTTGGCTTCTTGCATTTATGTATATTTTATCGTCCGATGATAGTTGATTTGAGTCGTGACATGAGATTTCCAACAATGTGGCATTTTGACTAAGAAACTCCAAATAATTTTCCGTCAGTAGTTAAACGTTCGTTGGAAACAAATATATCTAGAAAAAAATCTTTAAAGTGTGCATATTTGCCTGTATTGGGCCTTGACGCGAGAAAATTGGGTTTTTGATAAATTGATATTCAAAACAGTTTACTCAGCTACATAGACTAGCTACAAAATGAAATTGCGTTTCTAGGAAGAAAGCATTTTAAGGACAAAGATTAGCAAAAATACGTTCAAACTTTATTTTGCACATTTCTTAGCCTCTGCTGACTTATCAACCTTAGATTAAAACTGCTAATTATACCAATCAATATCGGTGTCAATAAACGTGTTATTGGATTAAAGAACGATGATTAGTTTGATTTCCAATTCTCATCTTGATCAATAAACTTGCAGCGTGTAAACGAGTTCTCATGCTCAGTGACAGCAACCAGAACAAATAAGCTATTTTTGGCCCAGACGTCATTAAATTGATCCTATGCATGTATACTTTACAAACGTAAGATAAATATATCATAGAGTTATTTGACAATTTTTGGACTTTGAAACGAGACGTATGCTTCTTGTATCAAAAGTCGCTGCGACCTAAAGAGCCCAACCAAATTATCCAGACATCATTTTTATGATCATATACATACTTTACAAACAAAATGATAATAAATAAAAGTTTAAAAAAGAGCAAAATGACCAATTTCTGGCCCGATCCTGTCCGATCCGGTGATCAAGCCCGATCAAGTGAATACACGGACCGCAACTGAGTAATACCCACACAAAACAGGTAATGGCTAATCGAGTCTACATAAACCCGGAAGTATCCGAATGATAATATTGCGCGAAAACCTACAGCACATTGTTGCCACTGGAAACGTTGATTACAAATGGTGGACAGGACGAAACTATAGAGAAAGGTGTGCAGCATAAATTTGTCTTATTTTTGAAGGAATTTTAACTAAAATAGAATCACTAAAAAGCGCAGATTATTCCCGCATATTGGGCCAATGATTTTATGGCAAGATTCGCAAAATTCATATGGAATTAGACTAATTTTTAGGCCCTTTTATTTTTAGAACGTTTTTTTTTTGTAGATCTTATTACACTCACATTATACAGCACATAGCGTCTATGGGCAACATCATTTTGCCATAAATAGATCAACAACAACAACAACAGCATTTTATATGTTTACAACAAATATTAGTAGTGATGGGTATTTCTTACTGACCAGTGACCTATATAAGAGTGACTAGACACTCCATTTTTCAGCCACATAGGTATGTCGGGGCTGATATCACGTGACTTACACCTGGCGCGCCTTTTATCATATACACACAAAATGGCAACGCAGCTTGAGAAACCGCTGCATTTATAGGTACATTAAAGAGCGTACTTCGTAATAAATATCGCTCATTGCTACATTTTGTTTACAGCAATCGAAAAAAGATATATATAATATTTATAAATGATATGTTTTTGCAATGTTACGACTAATCCTATGGAGCTATGACCGTGTAAACATCGGCCGATTTTATGAATTTTGCGGAATTCGTCAAAAATGGCTTCGAAAATACCGGTTTCACTGCGACGAATAAAGCTTTAAACATGGCTATGTCTTTGTCTTTATTTAACAGTTTTCATAAACTAAGATGCCTTATGATTCATAATTCATCGTTATTGTACTATTTCAGTGTTTGTAAAGGTGTTAAAAGTTTTGGTTAACAATAGAGAAATTACGCTGTGTATTGCAAAACCGTGATAAAGGCAAATCGTGTAGATAAATGATATCGATTCCCCCTCATTTACCTGTGTAAGACGCACGACAGAGCAATTTGAGTTGAGTATCGGTATTTCCTTGGAGTTTCCAGTCACTCTTATATAGGTCACTGTACTGACCGATAAAAATAGATTAAATGTGTGATTAGCGTGATATTTGTAATAACAAGCTGTTGCTTTTAGAAACTGATTTGTGAAATTTGGTGCCACCGACTGATGAGACCCTACTCATACATTGGTTTCGGGGTTCAAAAATTTTTAAGCATTTGAAATATAGCTAAAGCTAGTAAAATAAGCTTAGTTTCACAAGAGACCACAAGAAAAAATGTCCTCAAAATGCATTAGAATCGCTTCTACAGACATGAATTATTGAATTAAAAATTTTCTTGGGGGAGGTCCTCCAAACCTCCTTATAAAGTGGGGGCACCCATTAACGTACTCCTCCCACTCATGCATTCCATACTGGCAAAGCGCCTAAGACATTCCATGGCTGTACCACTTTTCAAGAGCGGACGATGGCCCTGGAATGTGGCATGTTTCATGCACACATCAGGATCTGCATTGTGTGAACACCTGAATAGGGAATACATGTCTTGTGACATCATTGTAGTAAGGAGGTAGCCAATTTGGAAATTTTTCTCGTATGTGGTACTTTGACTTTTCCTTTTTCTCTCTGTAACACAATTAAATGTTGCAAAAGCAAGCACCAAGAGCTAGCTCACAGCTTATTATCATTATCAAATGAAAAGTATTCAAAGATTTAGAACATTAACCGTAGTCATGTTTTGTTAAAAACCTGCCAGATTTTTAACAAAAATACATGTATAACTAAATGTGTTTTCGTTTGAACCTAAGCTGGGTCTCCTTACCATCAGTATTTTAAATAATTATCATAAACAGGACTGTGGAAATTATAACTGTGCCTAATTTGTCCCACCTGGTCTCAGTTCATTCAGGACAAGTTAGAAATTTCATTGTATTTGTCGTGGGATAATACAGAATTGTGCTTCCTATTGTTGTTTTTTATTTATTATTATGACTTAATCACATTTATTATTCATCATCTGGAATGTGTGATATTCTAACATGTCAGATGCAAAATTCCAAGATTCTAGCTAGTCTCTGTAGCTGAGCAGATTGGTTTGAGTATTATTCAGTCAGAAACCTTGAATAAGGATTTTGTGATGAGCCCATTTGTGTCAGAATAAAATGCTCATCAAAAGTGGATTTTGCGTTTATATGAATTTATTTTTGAATTTCAAGGCAGACTTGTTGCATTTAAGCTTTTTTTTTGCACTGAGTGGTAAATATTGCAAAATTTTGAACACTAGTAATTGCCAGCCATACAGCCTTCACAGCTACTAGACAAACAGTGCAGACCAAGCTCAGAAGCAGTCTGATCAGAGTCTTCCCTGCTTGCTACTCTAACATTTTTTTAAAATTCTAGCTCTGCTAACCAACATTTTATTTGAGAACAGAAGGAGAAAAGTGTTCGAAATTTTAGAACATTTTCTGTACAGGTTAAAATGCATCTGCATAATTTAGCCGTGACATGAAATTTCCAACAATGTGGTATGTGTGACCAGCAAAGCCTCAGATTAGCCTGCACCTATGCACAGTCTGATCTGAGCCTTCACTAGTCGCTTGAACATTCTATGACTGTTAAGCTACTGACCAAACATCATTCAGAGTTTCAAAGCTGAAAAGGAGGCTGCACAAGCTTGTTCGAGTCTACACTTGTCAAAATGCCACATTGTTTGAAATCACATGTCACTGCTCAATTATTTTCTTTTTCAGGCTAACAAGAAACAAGGAAAATGTCCATTGCAATAGCCCAGGCCAGGCACATATTTGGCCTAAAGTCAGGTGTGAATGGCAACATCTGCTACCATGATGAACAGACAATTGTCTACCCATCGGGATCTAACTGCATCCTCTACAACATCGACCAGAAGACACAGAAGTTTATTCCTGGCTCAGACAAGAGCGAGGGTATGACAGCCGTCGCTGTTAGCCCAAACAGGAGATATGTTGCCATAGCGGAGAAGGGAGAAAAGCCCACTATAACAATTTATGATCTTCACAGTCTGAGGAAAAGAAAAGTATTGAGCTCACAAGATGTGCAGTCAGCTGAGTTTGTGAGTCTGGCATTTTCACCGGATTCTAAGTATCTGGTGGCTCAGGGTAGCAAGCCTGATTACACACTGCTATACTGGACGTGGGAGAAGTCAAAAGTGATGGCAGTTACAAAAACCTCCAATCCACAGGGTACTGCTCCTATATATCAGGTAATTCATTGTAAATGGACTAGCAAATGAGGTTTTAAAACTTATACCATGTGCATAATGTCATTCAGGCCTTCAAGATAAGAGTGCATACAATTAAAAATTATTTTATTTCAGCAGATGACAAAGAAGCATGCAAAATTTCCCAGCATTTGATTATATCACAGGGGCTTGAAGTTCTATCCTTATATGATCTTATATCACTTCTCAGTGATTTCATTTGGTATTTTAGGAATCTACCTTTTCCTTCACATTTGGGAAAATATTTTATTAAAATTGAAAAAATAAGTGCTAAAAAACATGAAACTGGGAAAATAAAGACCATTTTCGAATTGGGAATGACTGCCATATAAGGCCGTAAAAATGGCCAAATAAAATCACTGCTTCTAAACTCTAAAACCGTAAATCTCATAATGTCATTACATAGTAGTAATGACGTAATGACATTGTGAGCTTTTTGTTTTGACATTGTGAGCTTTTGGTTTTGAAGCTATAGAGGCTATAAGCTCCTGTGATTACATTAGATTTAACAGGTGCAATCAAAGTGGTCAACACTCAGACAAAATTTGGCCATTCTGAGAGCAATATTGTTGAACAATATTTTATTGAGGAATTAGCAGGCCTTTTTATATTGTCAATAAACATTTTATGGGTATTAACGTAAACTTATTTAGTGTTGTCTTCGGCTAAAATGTGTCTCTAGCATTCAACAGAATGCCAACAAAACAAAATCTGAATCTTCACTATTCCGTGGGTGAAAGTTTTAAGGATTAATTCTGAATGCAGGATTTTGAGGCTGACTTTCTATACCTCAAAATGCTGAATTAGGCAGATTATAATAGCTTCTCTGATTAGTTTTCAGATTATCTAAACACAATTAATCATTTAAGCTTGGAATTATTCATTTTTGTAGGCATTCTGCAAGTTTTAAAATTTGAATTTCTTAAGTTCAGGATTTTGGAAATTTCGAAATTTCACCCATGCTATTCTACCTATCTTAATGTTTATGATCAAAAACTTCTGACACTGGTATATTAGCTGTCAAATTTAAAGAATAGAACAAGGATTTAGCGTATTATAGTAAAAAAAAATCCCCTATATTTCCCTATTTAAAGAAGCTTAATAAAATGATTTTTATAAGAGTGATAATTTCCAATGTAGTTTGGATGTTCTCCAAGTAATTTTAATTGTAGATACCTGTAATAGTTCACAAAATTTATTTTTGTTACATAAAATTAATAATCGTTGTCCTGCTGAACCCTGATTTAACATTGTTTGAAAAACACTGTAGATCCTGATCAGCTGGCTTCACTGAAGCCATCTGATCAAGATCCACACTGTTTTCCACTCTGATTTAAAATACATGTTTACAACTGGAATGCTGCAGCTTAAGGAAATAAAAATGGGGAGAAGGGTAATCAAATGAAAAATGTCCAGCATGATAAGGGATAAGTAATGATTTTTCCCTTTTTTTTGACTAGCAATTAAACTTAATTATTTCTTTAAATAAAACAGGTGAGCTTCAATCCTCAAGACAACACTCAACTGTGTGTTGTTGGCAATGGAATCTTCAAGAACTTTCGCTACAGTGAGGGCAACCTCAAGACCTTCAACTTCCAGAAAATGGAACCACAGAACTACCTCTGCCATGCCTGGGTGAGCGAGGAGAGAGTGATTGTTGGTACAGACACAGGGAAACTACTGTTATTTGAGGCTGGGGAGTTGAAAAATGAGTTCAATATTGCTGCCAAGGATAAGTAAGTTGATTTCATGGGAAATTTCTCTAGACTGGCACCAGTCTTTGTTTGTTTGTTTGTTTGTTTTGATTCTTTACGTCCCATCAACAATCTTTCAGTAAAACAGGGACGGGTCTTCCTGGGTTGAACCAGTACTAAGCTAGGATAAATGTGTCTTGCTCAAGGACTACAACGCAGTGACGCCGGTGAGGCTCGAACCCTGGCACCTGTCATTATTGTTTTAGTGTCTCCTTAAAAAAACATGTTTGTTACTTTTAAAAAGTATATAACTTTTCAGCAAGGGAACCTAAGCCTGTAAAATATTTATAGTTGTTCAGGATTTGTGTCCTTATAATGTATAAGAAGAAAAAGTCAAGGGCAAGACTAAAACTTCTCATACTGACCGTTGTTCTGTTGAATTTTTATGTATATCTACATGAAAAGTGTTGATTCAGATTAGCAATCTGCAGAAGAAGCCATCTGACTATATATACATTGATTAGAAGAAAAAAAAGCACCACATAGGTCCTGGACTCCTGATCTGGGTCCAAACTGTTTGGCATCCTGATAGTGTTCCTGAAATTATCTTTTGAAAAAAGAAAATATTGAAACAAAGTCAGCATATGCCTACAAAAGCATGAAAAAGTACACAGCATGCAAAGAGTTAATTGGTTCCCCTCAGTACCTATAGTTCTTTTTCTGTTACAGGAAACCAGATGATGAACAGGTCACAGTTCCTATGCAGATCACTGCCATCGTCGCCTACTCCAAGGGCTTTGCCTGCGCCTGTGGTCCAGGCACAGTACACCTGTTTGAGAAAACTGATGAGAAAGACTTCTTCAAGAAATCCAGAGAAATTATGGTGAGCATATATATATGAATAGGACAGATAACTCTTCACAGTCTTAGTGAGTAGCATACAGGCTATGTCATAGGTCAATATAAACATTTCTTTGACGTAAAATTTTGAATATTTCTTATCCATTAATATTAACATGTGGTTTGGGTGCTCAAAAGATCTGTCTCATTGAGTACCCACAACACATGTTTTGTATTAGAAATAAGAAAAGTAGTGTTATAATGAAAGTGCAAAAGGGCCTATATCTGGTGCTTTAAATATGCTGCAGGGTTGTTAGAATGGTCATTATGATTGACTCACTCAAAAAGGTCACCTACCCAAAGTATTTTATGACCGTTTCAGACAAATATTTTTTAAATTCTAATTTTAGAGATTTTTCTGTATTTTTAATTAATGTCTTTTTAACAAATCAGTGAGAAAAATAATAAATACCTACCCACCTGGAAAATTATGAGTAGGGTGGCGAGCAAACAGTTTTTTAAGGATGGCCAAGAGCATAGTGCAAACTGTATTTTAAAATATACAACCCTGTAGTGTATAAAGATTCACAATGTCACCCTAGTGTGTAATATTTCATGAAGTATGCCTGATCTTGAATATGTTATACTAAGTTTAACCGCAGCTTATTCATTCTTATTACAGATTCCACAAGACTTGAGCAGTGCAGACCCATCCAAGGCCCAGCAACAGATCATCACCTGTTTGACTGTCAGTCCGTCTGAGGAAACATTGGTAGCCAGCACAGATCTCAGCCAGCTTTACTCTATCACTCTGTCCAGTGCTGATATTGGAAAGGTAGGTGGCGCTTGTGCTGTCAGTACTCCAGATAGTAGGGCGTATAAATTTATGAATGAAAATTCTTATTTTCTAACCAAAACTATCTTAGACCGTATTCAGTCTCCAATGCCAATTTCATTTTACTTCGTACAGTGTCTTCAATCCTCTTCAATCCTCTCTAATAGCATTCAGCCTTAGAGAACGAAACAATGTAAAGTAATTCATGAAGTGAAATATATTTCATAAATATCTTTGACATAAAAAATATATATATAAGAAGGAGACTTGCATAAGTCGAGCCTGTAGTCAGTCTTTAACTCTTTGCCTACTTGGAAATCTTCCATGCTTTTTTTTCATCTGTGAAAAATTCTTTCAGGAATATGATCAGAGTGTGAAACAGATTGGATCCAGATCAGGCCCGACATTATGTCGGGCCTGATCTGTGTCCAAACTGTTTCCAAAGGTTATCAGCTAGGACACAAAAAGGTGAAGAGACAAATGTGCATGAACATGAACAGCTATCTAGTGGGGCTTCAAGTCTAGTCTGAGCCAGTGACTAACACTACATGAAGTGTATGTTAGCAGCAGAGGTTCTGTCGAGACTGCACTTATGTACAGGCTTATCTTAGCCTTAGCTGCTCACATGTGCGATAAGAACCAAAATCTCATGTGCTGGCTCATATATTGTTGTGGCTACTCAAAAGAACCCTTCAAAACATGTGTTGTGGGTTTCATATCACCTGATAAATGTGTTTTGGGAACTCACAAGAACAATCTCAGTGAGATAGTTCTTTTGTATACCCTTAACACACATCTTAGTTCAGAGATAAAAACAAAACTGATGTCCTCTAATTTTCGCTTGTATGGATTTATGCTTGTATCTTCCCTGAGGTCCTCAAAATATGCATATATTTATATACAATTTTCATTAAACAACAATAACAATAGTGCAAAATAAATAAAAGAGGTGGGTCCCAGCTTGAGAGAACAGTGTTCAGGTTTTCTTTAGAGAACTTTAAATGCTCAGACTGAGAATGTGCTGCTTTAGTTTATGCTATTATTTTTTTTACAGGGTGACCAGGCAACATTTGAAATATTAGCTCAGTCTTTCCACTACAGTCAGATAATGGGACTAGATGTTTGTGTGAGGAAACCACTGATTGCTACCTGCTCAATGGATAAATCAGTCAGAATTTGGAATTTCGAAACTTGGTAAGTTGGTTTCAACAGATTGTTGATCAAACTCACATGTCAGAAAATACATAGAGGATCTTACATAAGGACTGGACTCATGTTTTATTGAATTTATTAAACAAGTTGTGGAAAAGACATAAAATGTGATGCTTGCCAAGCATTATATCTCTTTTTCGCAATGAGTTTAATAAATTCAATAATACAAGAGAGCATGAATGTTAGATTCTATTTATAATATGGCATTATGATTACTTTGAAATTTCATTCTGGCGTAAAAATGTCATAATTTTGTCATTATGTTGCTAACATTGTTATGGACGTCATAACGTTTCCCAAAAATCTATAAAGTGGTTCATGGATTTGATTGTATGGTGTTATTTCACTCCCAGACCCGACGTTGTGATAAATGTTATTACATAAATCTTAAATTATTCCCTGCCATTTGCATGGGTAGAAATGTAGTTCTTGAAAAATGGTGTTTTGCAGTATATAGGGCACTTCTTCATAATATATATTCTTTCTGCTTTAGGATATGTTCATAAATAAAGTTATCATAATCAAAAAAGGGAAAGTTATTACAATAATGTGATTAATCAGTTAAATTTTACCTAGCATTACTATGTACAAGTAAAAGCTTTTTTTTTAAAAAAAGCTTGCCATCTTTCAGCACTTATCTAAAGTGGGTTGTTTTCTACTGACTGAAATGAAAGTACATTAGCCATTTGAATGCAAAATTTCTGTAGAAATGGTGATCTATTAAATGACACACCCACCTCATTGCCATCTCGACAAGCGTAGATGGTGATAAGCTGGGTGTGTCATTTTAATGTGACACCATGAGATAATACATACAGGTAATTTTCACAGAAAAGGCTATCTCAATCTACACCACTTAAAGAAACAACAAATAAAAAAACACAAATAAAAAAACACTAGCAATTTTTGTATCCCTTCTCTCTATTTTCACTACTTCTTTATCTATGTTGTAGCAACCTTGAGCTGTACAGAGAGTTTGCAGAGGAGGCCTACAGTATTGCCCTACACCCATCTGGTCTCTACATACTGGTGGGGTTCAGTGACAAGCTTCGTTTGATGAACCTGCTGATAGATGACATTAGAACCTTTAAAGAGTTCACAATCAGAGGATGTAGGGAGGTAGGTTATTTGATTCCATACTGAAGAAACAAATAATAAAAAACCAGGTCACCTTCTTATACATGTGTGCTTTGTGCTTATAAATTAGAATAAAACTTAGTTCTGAGAAACAGTCTGTATAGGGAAAATAAATTCTTATCGGTAGATGTCCTAAAATTTTGAAAACTAGTTGCCTGCCAAAAAGGCCTTGACAAAAAGTGCAGACCCAGATCAGACTGCTTCTGAAGAAGCAGTCTGATCTGGGTCTTCCCTGTTTGCTATTCTGACAAGCATTTTGTGAATTCCAGCCCTGATAACCTACATTTTTGTTGGGATCAAAGAGATAAATGCTCTAAATGTGTTGACATTTTAACATTTATTAGCATTTTGAACTTATTTGTTTGAACTTAGCAAGAAAAGTCTTTATTTTTCAACACTTTAGTTTTAATGAGGAGTTGAAATTTCATACTCAGCTGAGTTGAGCATGAAAAAAGTTTTATAACTTTGGGGCCGGGGCTCTGATTAACTACATATTGCAGATAATACAAAAGACTTGGATCTGTCAAGTATTATAAAGGGTTTCTGAGTTTCTCATAATTTTACTGAAAAAATTTCTTATGGCGCCTTTGTTATTTCAGTGTTCATTCAGCAATGGTGGAAACCTGTTTGCTGCTGTCCATGGTAATGTGATACAGATCTACTCAACCACAAGTTTTGAAAATGTTGCCAACCTGAAAGGTCACAATGGAAAGGTCAAATCCATTGTATGGAGCGCTGATGACAGCAAGATTGTGTCCTGTGGCATGGATGGTGCTGTCTACGAGTGGGAGACGGCAACTGGTAAAAGGGTTGGTGAAAGTGTTCTAAAGTCATGCAGTTACACTGGTGTTTCTGTAACCCCAGATGGCAAGACAACTTTTGCTGTTGGGTCTGACAAGACACTGAAGGAGATCTCAGATTCGCAGGTGAGTGGGTATGTTTGGATCGGCCCATGCAGGCCCCCCCCCCCCCCCCCCAATAAGAGCGAGTAATTTATGATATATTTTCTTATTTCTCAACCGAAACATATGTTATGGGTACTCAAAAGAACCGTCTCAATATGATGGTTCTTTTGAGCACCCAAAACAAATGTTAAAAAGATGGGTTAGAGAATATTCACAATTTTACGCAAGAAAATTTCTTTTAGCTGAACCTATGCCAATGTGATAACAATACATGCTATATGGGCCAATGCAAGAAATTTCGGCACTACATTGGTGAGCAGCAAAGACTCAAATGAGTCTGCATATTTGCACAGGCTAGCCAGGACCTTCCCTGCTGGAATACCTTAAGTATGGATGTAGATAAAGGACCTCAATCACCACTAGATACATCATCTTGGGCGTATAAAGGAGGCTTTTGTTCTTATAAGTTATGTAGCAAAATCTCCTGTGCTGGCCCATATGTAATAACCCTTTCCCCCATAAAACCGCCTTTTGGTGCCTTTGAAATATCATGTATTTGAAAATATTATAGAAAATGGAGCATTTGCTCCAAAAGAGCAAATGCTCCATTTTCTATAATATTTTCAAAAGTATTCAAAGCTTAACTTAAATTTTGCTTGATTTTTTTCAATGTTGTCTAAAAATAGAAAATGATGTCATGATCTAAAAATAGCCTTTGGAGTAAAGGGTTAATTCATTGGTTTGATCCATTGTTTACTTTCAAATTTTGGGTGTATGAGCAACTAAAGCTGTGTCTAGTCTGTAACAGTGAATTTTTAGAAGCTAGCTGATCTAGATCTACACATTTTTTTCAAAGAAAATGTCACTGTTTTAAAGTATATGAAACTTGAGTTTTTCAGGATCATTAATTTATCTTTGTTCAAAGAAGAGTAATAAGTACAACATGTTTTACCTACACAATCTATAGCTGAGCAGACTGGTGTTCACCGTTTTGTGTCAATTGGTTGCAAAACATTAAGATGAATTTTCTCATAAAATGGCTTATTAGTTACAATTCAAGAGCAAGGCAAATTAAGCATGAAGTCGTGTTTATTTTGAATTAAAGATATTTCAGTACAAAAGCTGTAGCCTATGGAATGTTGGTGGTGCAAAACATAAACTCCTTTTTTGGCTTCTTCCAATGTTCTATTTGTCTGGTTTATTTGTATGAATAGATATACATACTCGTTTCCTATGCTTGCTCTATGTTATGCAGAAAATACTTTTAAGGTTTTTTTTTTTGTCTACAGATTCTGAGAGAGGTAGAAGCAGGGGAAGTAACCCTAAGCAGTGTAGCCCTGTCTCATTCTGGGAGAATGCTGTTTGGTGGAACAACCAAGGGAACTCTCTGGTCTCTTAAATTTCCTCTGACAATACCAGGGGAGTGGCAGGAGCACCAGGGTCATGGAAGTCAGATAACAAAGGTAAGATCTGTCATTCTCTAAGAATAACTTTTAAGTCCCCAGGTTGGTGTGTTATTTTTTTCAAATCAATCTACTCAAAGAACCATCACATTTTGCAGCAAATTTAGCTATAATACATGCATGGATCCAGAGGGGGGGGGGGGGATGGGTCCAGACCCCCCTCCTAAAAAAGATGAACTAAATATAATATTAGATATATGGGATTGCTTGTAATTTTGGTGTTTATGGCATATGCTTGCAGCGAATGGTCTGATGAGCCTGTTCAAGTGTGAAGTCTCGCTATTAAGCCATTGCGGATCACATACACATTATTGAAATTAGGTTATGGCTTAGGCTTTACCTTAAACTTCTAGCTGTACAAGATGGCTACACATGCAAATTTAATAAGTTAAAAAAAACCTTTTCATTCTGATGAATTATCCCATACATATTGGTACAATAAGCATGGAATTATCCATTTTGTACTTTAAGGGATTGCCAGTCCACTGTTTTATAAAATGATGAATTTCAGCCCCCAAAGATTGTTTTTATCTTAGCAAACAGTGCAGACCCTAATGAAATGCCACCTTAAGTAGCACTTCATCAGGGTCTTCTCTGTTTACCTGTATCCAGAATGAAAAGGGTTAAAGTACATGTGATAGGTACCATTAAATATATAGCGGATCTTACATGAGTGCTCATGTTTTATTGAATTTATTAGACGAATTAGGGGAAAGAGATAAAATGCGAGGCTTGCCGGGCATTTTGTCTCTTTTTCGCAACAAGTTTAATAAATTCAATAATATAGGAGCATGAATGTTAGATTCTATTTATCACATGATATATTAAAATTACTTAAAATCGCATTTGCGGCCTGAAAACGTCAAGATTTTGTCAACTTTTATGCAACGTTATAATGGATGTAATTACTAAGCATTGCAAAATCTGTAAACCACTAGTGGTTTATCAATTTTATTGCATGGCGTTTTATCACTTCAAGACGTGACGTCATGTGATAAAGTTCATTTATCATTATATAACTTGATGTAATTGCAGATGAAAATCACCTACGATGATCAATACCTGATCACAGTCTCCGAGGACTCCTCCATAATCTTGTGGAAGATACAAGACAAAGAGGGCCGGGGAGTAAAGAGAGACAAAGACTTCGGCTACGCCGAGGAGATCTTGATCACGAAGAGTGACCTGGAGGAGAAGAACTCAATGATGGCGGAGTTGAAGACAAGATGTGAGGAGTTGAAGATGGAGAATGGGTACCAGTTGAGGCTGAAGGACATGAATTATAACGAGAAGATTAAGGAGTTGACGGAGAAGTTTATCCAGGAGATGGAATCTTTGAAAACCAAGAACCAGGTAAATATGGGCCGCGTTGTAAGAAAACTTGTCTTCGGGGTTTCCGACTAAGCAAGCTTCAAACCAGTCTCCTCAGCTACAGAGACTAGCTAGTGAATTTAAATTTGATCTGTAGCAAGTTTACTTATGGTTATTTCCAAAAAGCGAATAACAAAGGCGCTGATCAGTCTGTGCGGATGCCCAGGCTGGTCTGCACCTGTGTTGTTCGCAAACTCTCAAAGACATGTTCTCTCGTATCGAGGCCCATGTGCAAGCAGAGAGGTTTTTTTAGACCATTCTATGAAAATACAGCAGTTATTTTATTTTTTACCAGATTAATAATTAACCCTTGTCCTGTTGAGCCATATATATCTTGTTTTGAAAACTGTGTAGATCCAGATCAGCTGGCTTCTAAGAAGCCAGCTGATCAGGATCCACACTTTTTCTTCTGTGCTTGTAACTACTTGCTTATATCACGAATCTTGTAACTTTATTTAAATTAAAATTGGGGAGGAGTGTAGTACTCAAAATCCAGCATGATAAGGGTTATATTCATACACTATGACACTTCTGATCTGATTTTTGCTATGCATTGAGCAAGTCCATTTAACTCTAGTTGCTTGGTAGAATCTCTACAAAATTAGCTTTTAATTGAAATTCATTTGACCAAAAACGGTTGCCATGGGCCTTGGCTTATGCAGATAATGTAAAGTTTGAAAATCATCTCCTGAAACCAGCTACCAGAATTCATTTCATTTGTTGTATACATCAGAGTAGTTACTAAGAAACAGAAATACAATTTAAAAAAAAAATAAAAACTAGGAAAATGCCATTCAAAAACGATATCAATTAAGCTTATCGAATAAAAATGTCTGTGTTTGCTCTAGCTTAAAAAATAACAAGATTCTAAAATATGACAGAGATTCAGCTGATATGAACAGTTTGGAAATGTGTCTAGTTGCAAAGAAATGAAGCACTCATATATATAGGCTAGTGTTTATTTTCCTGCCCTCTGAGATAGTTTTTGACATTTTGCTGCTCATTAATTATATTTAAGGTATTGAAAACTGACAAAGACAAGGAAGAAGCTAAACATGAGGAAGAAACAGCTGAAATTATGGAAAAACACAGTAAAGAGTTGAATGATCTTGGTGAGTCTTTCAATTAAATACACAGTATTAACCCATCAAGCCTAATTAAAGCACTTCACTTTCTTGAAGCCCCTATTTCCCATCCTCTATATAAAACAGACGAGCTTATATATTTTTTAACAGAACAAGACTGTTGTGATTTTATGTCGCAGTGCTGAGGAATGGTCAGTGATTTGTGATTGTAGCACATCCTGGTCATTCTTCAAACTCTACTTTTACACTGTAAAACTGGAACTTTCAAGGTCCAGATAAGAAAACTTATCCGAGGGAAAGAATCTGATTATTTTCTTCTCGGCCAGCTAAAACATGTTTTGGTTGCTGATTTTTTTATACAGCTCTTTTGTGAACGAACAACAAATGTTTTGTTTGATAAATAGTTTTTTTTTAAACTCTTAGTACAAAAGCTACTACTATAAGGACATACAAACAGAAGTTGAAAGAGAAGCAACTTTTTTTTATTTAACCCTTTACACTGAGTTCAATGAGTTAAGTAGGTAATTGGAGCGACAAGTTTTTGAGCTAATGAGTGTCAACTGTATATCTTTATAATCAGAGTCTGCCAACAACCAGAAGTTAATGTTAGAGTATGAGAAGTTCCAGGAACAGCAGGCCAAGATGATGAAGATGCAGGAGGAGTATGACAGACAGCTCCAAGAGATGGAGGAGGCCAAAGAGCACGCCCTGGAGGAACTCACGGAGTACTATGAGACCAAGATACAAGAGATGACCACTAAACTAGAACAGGTTGGTTACATTTACACAGAGGAATGGAATTTATTATAGCTTGCACAGTAGATTGCATCTTGCACAGTAATTTATGTTTTACAATATTATTATCTAGTCAAAGATAGGTAAAAGGTTTGAATTGTTCCCAAATGTCATTGCCTAGGGAAAGACAAGTATTCCCTTTGGACTGTCCTTAAGAAAATACTGGTTTTTAGTTTAAATTCTCCCCAATTTTCATTACTTAGGGTAAGACCAGTATTCATTTTAAGCTGTCCCCAGATTTCAATACCAGGGCATAGGCAGGTATTAGGCTTGAGTTTTCGTCAGGTTAACTTTTTGCCTGCTAGCCACAACTTACTGATAATCTTTACAAACAGTTTGGACCAAGATTAGGGTGACAGAACATCAGTCCTGATCTAGATTCAAGCTTTTTGATCATTTATATGAAATAATTATTTGAAAAAGTTAATTTTAAAAAACCTCAGCAGCTGATAAAAAAGTGTGAAAAATTACCCAGATGAAAAGAGATAATGGATTATTGCATACAGATTACTGCCAATACACAGGAATGCTATTGTTTCTAATCAACATAAGTCTGTTGGACCATTATTATCATTTTGACCTATCTGTAGCCTGGATTAAATGTAATACATGTCTGTATGACAGCTCCACAGAAAAAAAAATAAATGAGCCGCGACATGAGATTTCCAACAATGTGGTATATGCGACCAGCAAAGCCTCAGATCAGCCTGCGCATATGCGCAGCCTGATCAGAGTCTTTGGTAGTCGCTTGAATATTCTATGAGTGTTAAGCTACTGACAGAACATCATTTGGACTTTCTGAGCTTAAAGGGAGGCTGCACATGCTCATCTGAATCTGCACATGTCAAAATGCCACATTGTTGTAATTCACATGTCACGGCTTAAATGTAAGAATTTGATTAGTGAGAATACGCTATATGTATTTTATATCTAAATTTGTATATGTTATCTCTGCAGAGCAATGATGAAACTAGACAGCAAACTCGTGAGTATGAGGAAACAAAGAAACAGATAGAAGAAGATGCTGACAGAGAAATACTTGATATCAAGAACAAGTATGAGCGACGACTCAGAGATGAGAAAGAATCCAACACAAGGCTCAAGGGAGAGACTGGTATTATGAAGAAAAAGGTAGGTTACAGCATCAGACCTATAGATAAGATGTAGCTTATTTGTGTTTCTTATTTCTGAACTGAAACATATGGGCTGCAGGGGACAAACATTCCACTTGTCCGCTCGTTATTACAAGTGAACTCTAGAAAGGACGAGTAATTCTTCCCAAACCACTCGTTCTGTAGGACGAGTGCTTTGTGAAGAATTACTTGAGATGTCATATTACATATTACTCCCTTGTGTTCTTTATTGCATACCATTTTAAGGGACAAGTGCATGTGTTTGCAGGAGGAATGAAAATATTAAGTCACTCGTCCTGCAGGACAAGTGCAATATTGAAATATTTTTGTCCCCTGGGCTGCAATTTGAGAAAACCTGTCTTTAGGGTTTCTGACCAAATAAGATTCGTACCAGCCTGCTGAGCTAGAGAGGTATACTAGCTAGATTTTGAAATTTTGCATGGAGCAAGCTTGAGTACTATACTTTCCAAACAGAGAACAACAAAGTTGCTGATCAGACTGCATGGACATGCAGGCTGATCTGCACCTTTGTTGTTCACATGCAACAGTCAGGTTTCCTTGCATCAAGTCCTATATGTTGTGTACTCAAAAGAACAATCTCAATGATGTTGGCATTTGACTAGTTAAGTTCTTAATGTTAAAATTTTGAAATATTATCTATATTAAAAAGGGCCCCAGAAAAGCACTGATGCAATGCATTCTTTACTCTGCTTTGAGATCTAAAAAGTATTGCACTTTCTCTGTACAATTTGCCACTTAACCCTTAAAGTGCCAATCTCGACTGCAGCAGACGACAAATTTTGCGACATCTTTCCCAATTTTCGAAAAAAATCAGGTATGGTGTTTCATGAGAATCGTCCTCCAGCAGACGATTCTCATGAAATATCATGCCTTATTTGTTAGTTTTGAAAAAGCAGCAAAATTTGAAATTGTCGTCTGCTGCAAATTATAGGTGGTGCTTTATGGGTTAAAACTTTATTTGAGCCGGTGTCCAGCAAAAGGTACAAGTTGGCATGACTGCCAATCAAAGACCCAGATCAGCCTGTGCATCCATGCTGTCTGATTAGCCTTAAATGGGTACTCTTTGGGTAGCCAAGGTCCCAACATTTCTTCAGGAAGGTAGAGACTGATCTGAATCTTCACTGTACACATGCCAACTATTACCTTACGATGGATTCCGGCTCATTTATGGTGAAAAATTCTATGGTAATGGAAGGATATCTTATACAAGAATCCATCATGAGTGTGAGGGTATGATAGAAAAATAGGTTCCGAGGATCACTGTTTGGCATCACCAGGCTTGCCTAGTGATGACAAATGGTGATCCTGAGGGACATTTTTCTATTCTACCCTCACACGAATAATGGATTCTTTTTCTTGCTCACCACTGTTTTTATTTATTTATTTTAAAAGAAGCTTCCAGAAGTCTGTGTATACGCTTTAATAGATGCAACTTCACATGATGACGTTACTTGATGTCCTTGGTAAGGCCTAAATGAAATATATGTGTGGTTCCTGTTGCATACCAACAAAATTTAGGGTAGGTAGGTAGAGAAATTATTAAATTTTGTTATAACATTTAACAAAGAAAATAGTGACAAAATCTGAAAAAGTGCTCATTTTAATATTTTTTCTCCAAAGACCATTTTTATGTTTAGGGTAGGGTTAAAAAAATTAGGGTAGGTAGGCCAACAGGAACCACACATACATTTCATTTAAGCCTAAGATAACATTGGTAAGATAAGATTTTTTATCCCAGGGTAAAATCTCAGATTTCCTTATCAGGTGTGCAAGAAGAAACTTTCTTAAATTTTATGATAGTAAATGTTCACTCAAGTTCTTTCCTATTGAGAATTTTAAGCATAAATGTTGTCAATGGACTCGATTTCAATGAGATTGTTGGAGAAAAAGACAAACAAATGCTTAATATTAAATCTGTTGTTTTCAGTTCACAAGTCTTCAGAAGGAGATAGATCATCATAAAGAAGAAAACAAGAAATACCAAGCAGAAATAGCTAAACTTCAGAATATTATTCGTAACCTGGAGAAGGACATCCTTGGTCTCAAGAAAGAAATACAAGAGCGTGATGATACAATTCAGGACAAGGTACGTTGAATAATGCAAATATCTTGTTATAATGCTTGTTTGGACTTCATTAAAATGTTATATGATTCTTATTTCTAAATGAAAACTAAATGAAAGCATAGGTTGCATACTCATTGGAAGTGTCTAAATTAGCCCTTTTCATAATGATGAGTTTTCCCAAAAATATTGATGCTTTTAAGTATGGGATGGTCCATTTTGTGTTTTAAGGGGTAACAGGTCAAAAGTTCTCAATTATGATGTATTTATGTCCCTGAATAATATTTTTATCTGAGCAAACAGTGCAGACCCTGATGAAATGCCACCTTAGGTGGCATTTCATCTAGGTTTTCACTGTTTGTCAAAGTACCTGTTTACAATATCCAATATGAAAAGGGTTAATAAATTTTGAATCCAGTTACTTTAATTAGCACACTTTGTAGCAAGATGGATTGGTGAAATAATCTCTGTGCATTGTCAGTGGACTTATAGCTATTATGAGTTTGATCTCTGATCATGCCAAGATATCTTATAGAGTCTGCAGATTTGTGAAGGGAAGGTTTCAGTTATTGTAGACTGGTCACATTATTTGCTGCTGTGTACTGGTTAAACCCAGGAAGACAGGAAATCATCAGGACATGACTGAAAAACTGTTGACTGGGATGTAAGTCATGAACACAAACAAAACAAAACTTACGTTTGGCTCAGAAATTTATAAGAAAAAAATAACTCATAATTACCATAGGTCAACGTTTAACAATTTTAGCATAACATTTTGAAAATGTTCTTATCCTTATATTTTATCATGTGTTTTGTGTGCTCAAAAGAACTGTCTCAGTGAGGCTGTTCTTTTGAGTACACACAACATATGTTTTATATTAGAAAAAAGAAAATGGTTTCTTTACCCTTTCTTTGCTAGGGACAACTTTTGTTGTCATCTGACATCCTTTGGAAAGATTTTTGAACCCAGATGATGACCATTTGACACTCATATAGTTTTCCTTAAAGAATTTTTTGAAAAAAGTTAATTTTTAATAAAGTCAGCAGATAATAACAAAAGCATGAAATATTACTCAGCATACATACTCTTTTCTAGAAGTCTGATAACCCTCTTCATTTCTATATTCCAGGAAAAGCGTATCTATGACTTAAAGAAGAAAAATCAAGAATTAGAGAAGTTTAAGTTTGTGCTGGACTACAAGATCAAGGAGTTGAAGAAACAGATTGAACCAAGAGAGTCGGACATTAACAACATGAAGGAGCAGATACAAGAGGTAAAATAGGCGGATTCTTAACCTTTTGTGAACTAGTGGATTCTTCCTTCGTTTTTGTAGCTGTCAAGTTGAACCCGAAAACGCTGAACACTACTTCCTTAGATGTCACAAACATACTGCCCAAGGCTTGGTTTTATTTGATTCCTTGAGAAATTTTCTCTCACAAAGACCAGAAATACTGTTATTTGGAAATCCAAATTATCTCATTGATGTAGAAAATAAAGTTATCTTTGAATCTGTTCATATTTTCATTAAAACATCAACTCGCTTTGATTGATTACATTGACGATAATAAACAATCAAATACTAAATTATCTAAACTTCACTTTATATAAAAATAAGCAAAATAAAATACTTGGCACCTGACACTTGAAATACACTGATATTACCCTAACAAGTTCGTCAAATCACTCATTCTCATTTCCATTACCATTAACAACAGTATTTCACTTAACTCAATTCAAGAAAGCGATTATCATCACTTTGTTCTTATAGAAATATTTCGCCATTGTCTATGTAATGCTTTGTATATAATTGTATGGGAAGGGCCATAACTAATGTTGGAAAAACTTGTGGCCCGACCCCTTGCTTTATATTGGCAATAAATATGTTTAGAGTGACAGTAGGTAGATTCGTACAGTTTTGCAAGTAATCTAATTATAACTTTCTTACCTTTTTAACTAGCCTTTTCATCTTTCGTAGCCAAGAAAATACACATGTCTCGTTTATTATGCTGACCTAGTTTCTTTTTCAGCCTTTCCAGTTAGCTAGGGAGCTATCATTATTTAACTGGCGGAAAATTGGAAAAAATTGAACATGACAGTATGCAGATTCGTACACCTTTTTATCTGACTTTACATGCAAATTAGAGATGAAATAATATAAAATATATAAAATTCAACCAATTTTACTCTAAACTGCTGAATTGTATGGTTATTTATTCGCTAGAAACTTGAAAGTAGCTGACAACAATAATGAGGTCCCCCTCTAAGTTGTTGTTGTTATTGCAAAGGGAAATAATCACTCTAGAATATCCGGAATGACAGCTGCGACCCAGAGTTCAGCAGATCGATAAAAATTGTACACAAATAAGCAAAGGGACAGAAATGTAAGTACCTGAAATACAAAATAGGATTATTTTCTTATTATCTGGTGCTTAAATAAGCTTTATATTGGTTGCGGATTCTGAATATGTACAAAAACGGTTTACGATTCAGCACAATGTCTGTTTCGGTTGCCCGAAAAAGTCGTCTGCAAAGCTCTCGCACTGCCAAGCACGCGCAAATCGGCACTAAAAATGATTGACAGAAATGCGTGATTGATTGCTGGTGTAATTAATCTGCTTTTAATTAGTACACTAAAGGCCGCAGAGGGCTAGAACTGCCGAGTGTACGAATCTGTCTACTGTACGAATCTATCTACTGTCACTCTAAACTAAACTAAATTAAACTAAATTAAACTTCTTTTTTGATAACAATAAACTTGGGATGGTCTGTTTTATGCCCCCAAAACATACTGAGATGTTTCTTTTATGGACCCAAAACATACTCAAACATTTCTTTTTTTGCACCCAAAATATAACGATACATTTGTTTTATGTACCCAAAATATATGGAGACGTTTCTTTTATACACCCAAAACATACCAATACATTTCTTTTATGTGCCCAAACATACAGAGACATTTCATTTATGCACCCAAAACATATGGAGACATTTCATTTATGCACCCAAAACATACCGAGACATTTCTTTATGCACCCAAAACATGTTTTGATAGGACAGACAAAAAAATCATTTTTGGGGTTATTTTTTATTGAATGACTAACTAGCTTTAATTTGACCTACTGCTGATTGAAATAAAAACTCTGGGCCACAGCACTTTGAATTACCTGAATACCAAAATTTCCCTGTATAAATTGTATTTTTTATGAATTTTCTATGCAGATCTAGGCTGGGCTTTTATAAATTTTATGAAAATTGTTATATTGAATAAAATATATTTATTTTCATTGAATTTGTTCTAATTATAGATGGAGAGTGAGTTGGAGAGATTCAACAAACAGAACACACAGTTAGAGTTGAACATCACTGAACTTAGACAAAAACTCAAGGCAACAGACAAGGAGATGCACCAGGAGAGACAGAGGGTATGTTTCGTCTATGTACATGTATACGAATATACATATTAACATATGAGCCGTGACATGTGATTTCCAACAATGTGGCATTTTGACAAGTGTAGACTCAGACAAGTCTGTGCAGTCTCCTTTGAAGCTTAGGAACTGCAAATGGTGTTATGTCAGTAGCTTAACACTCATATAATACTTCAGTGACTAGCAAAGGCTCTGATCAGTCTGAGCATATACGCAGGCTGGTCTGAGCCTTTGCTGGTTGCACATACCACATTGTTGGAAATCTCATGTCACGGCTCATATATACAAATATACATATAAACATATGAAATAAAGAATACATAAAATATTAAAATTGCAACTTCAAATTGAAAAAAGGACATAGTATTTTTTTGCTTCGTCATTTAAACGTTTTTTTTCTCTCCATGTATTGTTATTACAAATATATTTAATTTTATGATGGTGGGGTTGGTATATAGAATAACATCTATTGTAACCACTTTTCATCCAAACCTGACACTTGCTAACAAACATACTATGATAAAATTTTCCATCAGTTTGAACATGGTTTTGGGTGCTCAAAAGAACCATCTTATTAAGATGGTTCTTTTGAGTACCCACAACAAATGCTTTAATTGAGATATAAGAAAATTACATTTTAATTATGCACTCTATTCTTTTAGCTCCACACTTGACTTATCATGAGCTATGTATTATTTACAGGTGCGTGATGTAGAAGCAGTAGTTAAGAGGTTCAAGACAGACTTACACAATTGTGTGGGTTATATACAAGATCCTAAGATGTTGAAAGAAAGTATCAAGGCTCTCTACCAGAAACATGTTCAAGAAGATATTGTGAGTACCTACATCAGCTACAGTTTAAAATTTGTACTTAGGCCAAATAAAATAAGTGTGTTTCGGGTAACGGGTCTGAATATTTAGGAAGGATAGGCACAGATATTTTTGTAATATTTTTTTTATGGAATAAAATATAATTTTATGCATCTTGAAAGGCATAATGCCTTTCAAAATGCATATTTTTTTTTTTTTTTTTTTTCAGAAAACCTGAAAAAAAAATCTAGGTTTCACCAGTAAATTTAACCCTAAGCAAACTTTATAGAATAGTCAAAAACATTACATGTTTGGTTCTCAATTAAAAAAATTTTAGAAATGAATGTACAATTTTTAAAAATTGATTCCGATTGACATTAAATTTTGGACAGAATTTTGAATCCCATTGACATTTACAATTGAGCTACTTCATGACGAAACAAACTATGTTGTGTGTGTGCTCCCAGTACAGACTCAAATTTATTGAGCATTGTCATTCACCTTGTCTTATCAGTCTTTGATTGGCACAATAATCCTTAACATACACATGAGAGCAAAATCAATAATTTTGAAAAGGTTATATGGGCCTAGACTCGAGAAAACCGGTCTTTGGTGGTTTGCGAACAACAAAGGTGGAGACCAGCCTGCACATCCGGGCAGTCTGATCAGCGCCCTTGTTATTCGCTTTGTGGAAAGTACCATATGCAAACTTGCTACAGGTGAATTTTCAATTTTCTAGCTAGTCTCTGTAGCTGTAGACACTTGATTGAAAATCGCTTTGTCAGAAACCCCGAACACAGGTTTTCTCGCGACAAGGCCCATATTTGGGGACTAATCAAAATTAAAGTCCATTTTAGCTTAAACTTACTAGTTTTCTCACAAGATGGTTTGGGCCCATCCAATAACAGGACTTTAGTTAAGAGTGCGTAATGAAAATTTAATTTTCTTATTTCTCAACCAAAACATATGTTGTGGGTACTCAAAAGAACCGTCTCAATGAGACGGTTCTTTTGAGCACCCAAAACATATGTTTAGATTCAAGTTGATGGGTAAGAAAATATTTACAATTTTACGCTGAAATGTTTTGTTTATCTAAACCTGTGAATAATATCCCTACTGACTGTAATGATAAAAATACTCTTTACTCTTCAGACTGAATCTGCTAGTGTTGATGCTGACATACAGAAGGAATACAGCCGACAGAGAGAACATTTAGAGAGATCTGTCGCCTCACTCAGGAAGAAGCTGGCTAAAGATTCAGAAATCCACAGAGCTGATAATGTCAGGATTATGCAGGTAACATTTCACTTTTCTCAGAATTACAACTTCAATTTTTTTCCACAACAAATGCTTTTTCTCAAGAAGAAAAAAACCTTACTAATTATCATAGGGCCAGTTAAGCAAAAATTTCAGCGTAATATTGTGATTATTTTCTTATCCATCAGTTTGAACATGTGTTTTGGGTCCTCAAAAGAACCGTCTCATTGAGACGGTTCTTTTGAGTACCCACAACATATGTTTTTGTTGAGAAATAAGAGAAATAATTTTCAGTTACACACTCTTATCTGGGGGTCTGACTCATAACAATGACAGGCTTTTGCTGCCCCGATACAGTGTAGATAAAGGCTCAGATAAAATGTTAGACTTCTAGCCCCATTGGAGTGCTGCATATGCATGTTAACGGTATAACTTTACAATATATACAATAAATATGAGCCGCTGCATTATAGAGCCAATAAAATGACCTATTCTGCCAGGAAAGTTTTGGTTTAGCATAGTTATTCTTGTGCATGTGTGTGTGTGTTGCTGAGTTTGGGGAGAGGGTTGGAAGGCGTAGGGTACTTGTCATTTATTTGTTTTATTATCAGCTCCTTCATATTTAATCAGTGCAATTATCTCATAAAATAGCCCTTAGTTTAGAAAACAATTATCTTTCCTCAAGTTTGCTTAATTGGCAGTTCAGTGCATGACAAAACAACAAAATGATCTGAGCAGAAGCTAAGATTTAGACCACGGGGTTCGCACAGGCTTGAAAAGTACTTGAATATACAGGAAAAGTCATTGAAAATTAAATTTTCCTTGAAAAGTACTTGAAAAACACTCAAAGGCAGCAAAAGGCCTTGAAAAGTCCTTGAATTTTACCATTTACAGGAGGATTCAACAGTGTTTTTTGAGACCTAAATCAGTATAAAATTGTGGTGCCTTTATTTGGTGCAGCATATGCTGCACCAAATAAAGGCACCACAATTTTATACTAATTATCTTAAACTGATATCTTTAGTAATGGACTCTAGCATTTCAGAAGTAGAATTTTAATGTGTAAATCAGTATTTTCCTTAAGTTTTCAGTCCTTGAAAACAGTAGGAAAGTATTTTAGAAGTCCTTGAAAAGTCCTTGAATTTTACACAATCTTGTCTGTATGAACCCTGGACCACTCTGGACATCAAGCTAGTTAGGCCAGAGTGTTAACTGTAGATTCAATAGTTAGCTAGTGAATCAAGGCTTTTAAGTTGAAAGAGAAGGCTGATTGATTGTCCACACAGATCTGAGACTTCACTGGATGCACATATTATTTTGGTTTAGTTTGCTATGCAATGGAAACAAAATATTTACTTCTAAAAGATGCTTATTTAATTTTGTCCCATTTGATGGTTTTATACCCCATTTTGACATTAGCCCATTGCTATGGGGAGCAATACAGGACCAGTATAAAGGGGTTTCTTTTGATATTAATTCAATTTTTTTGTCTTGCAGGAAAATGTATCACTGATCAAGGAGATCAATGATTTACGTAAGGAGTTGAAGATAGCTCGTACCCAGATTCACGATCTCGAAGCTGCTCTTGGCCTTCACAGTAAGAATAATAAGGGAGATACCGCCACCTTGGCAGCATTTACCATCAAAACACCAAGTGCTCTTATGGAGAGAGATATGGAGGAGAAAAATAAGATTATAGACATGCAAAAAATAGAAATACGAAAACTCCGAAATATGATAGAAACTGGTTCCCGTCCATCTTCATCACAAAGACTTCCACCGATGCCACTTGAGATGTCAGCTTAGGCAATAATTCATGAATATTTATTTGCGCTCTATCAAACCTGATTGAATGTTTGGGAAATCTGCTATATGTGTAAGCAGAATAATTTCTGAACTAACAATATGTTTAAGTTTTAATTAAGATATGGATAGTAGACTTTTCTAAAGAAGGGAAATAAAATAACATGAGCCGGGACATGAGATTTCCAACAATATGGTATGTGCGACCAGCAAAGGCTCAGACCAGCCTGCGCATACGCGCAGACTGATCAGAGCCTTTGCTAGTCGCTTGAATATTCTATGCGTGTTAAGTTACTGACCGAACAGCATTTGGAGTTTCTTAGCTTAAATGGAGGCTCCACAGGCTGTTCGGAGTCTATACTTGTCAAAATACCACATTGTTGGAAATCACATATCGTGGCTCACATGCAAGAGAGGAGTGTTGATTATCTCTTCTGATTGCTCTTTCATTGAATTTAGTTTGTTTGCTGTTCATTTACTGTATTCTATTTTTAGAATGCCTGTTGATTACTTTTGTGTACATTGACAGCTATGCATCACATGCTGGATCCGGCCTCCAGATAAGAGTGTAATAGAAAATTATTTTTCTTATTTCTTAACCAGTGCATATGTTGTGGGTACTGAAAAGAACCCTCTCAATGAGATGGTTCTTTTGAGCACCCAAAACACATGCTTAAAGTGATGGTTAAGAAAATAATTACAATTTTACAGACAAAAATTTCAATATATATGCCAATGCTGATGATCCATATCAGATGCCAGCCTGCTTGATTTAAAATGCACATTTATACAAACTAGGCAAATGAATAAAACAGCTGATAGAGAATTTAAAAAAAAAATGTAACTGATCTGTAGAGAGAATAAGGTATATTGGCGCCTCCATTGTTACTGCACACAAGAAATTAATTGTTAAATGGATGTGTATGGGATTTATATTTGTATACTAGTGTGAAAGACATATTTGCTTTTGAAGTAACCCTTTGTAGATGGCATAACCCTAAATGAGTACTTTTGCAAACAGTGAAGACACAGATGAAATGCTGCAGAATGCAGCATTTCATGAGGGTCTGTACTGTTTGCCAATCAGTCTTCACAGAAAGAAATTTAATATTTTTTTTTTTTAAAGTTATAACCTGTGACCCATCAATATATACAATGGACCATCCTTACTTAATTGTATTAAACTTTATGTAAAAGTCTATTTGTCTACGAGTGTTAAGCTTATGAGGCAGTTTGATAGAGAATACTAGGTGAGTGTCTTCACTTCTCAAGTTTACCAGGCAAGGCTTTGAGAACGCTTGTTGACATCGCGAGATTGCCAAGCGATTCAACATGCGTTCTCAAAGCCGAGCCGGGTAAACTTGATATCAAAAGAAGTGAACCTGGTATTCTATTCATCAATTTACATCAAACTAGTGATGACATATTTACAGATTTTTGTGTCGATTCAATGTCATCGACGACGTCATTCAAAAAGTGCAACGTCATCATGACCTGATATAGGCACATGCCATGCAGTAAATATGAGAGGTAACTGATAAAATAGTATACTAGGTTAATCATATCTTTGACTATATTGTCTGTGTAATATGGAAGGGGGCATTTTGTCAAGATATGAGCCCATACTGACAAAAACAAGCCCTGCAAATCTAAGCTAAGCTGATCAGGGCCATTATCCACGACAAATTGAAAGTTGAATATGATTGTAACGGAAAATTAATGTCAATTATTGCTTTGCTTTGATATTGGGCAATTTACCATTGTGTACATTTTAAGATGCCTGCTTATTTGCTGTGGCTGAATTTTTGCCAGTTCATGAGATTTTGGTCTCTATCACATATGCCAAAAGATATTCTAGTAGTCAGAGCTAGAGGCCTAAATTTTGTTTGAAGCCTTCATTCATGTCCATACTTTGCATTTGTGAGCAGTGAAGGCTCTTGATTACATATATGCCATATGTGCCAACTTCTCATGAACTGCCTCAAATGAGCCGTGACATGTGATTTCCAACAATGTGGCATTTTGACATGAATATACTCAGACAAGCCTGTGCAGCCTCCTGTTATCTTTAGAAACTCCAAATGGTGTTCAGTCAGTAGCTTAAGAGTTGTAGAATATTCAAGTGACTAGCAAAGGCTCTGATCAGTCTGCGCATATGCGCAGGCTGATCTGAGCCGTTGCTGGTCACACATACAACATTGTTGGAAATCTCATGCCACAGCTCAAATGGCTTTAAAATTTTGCCTCGATAGTTGGGACATTTAGCATTTGTGTCCATTACAAGCACAGGAACTAGTCATAAATCCTTAGAATAAAAATAGGCCTATTTCTACTAAGACTACTTCTATTTTTAGGGGTACACATCTACATTTTTTTCTAAAAGTTTGTGACTAGTTCCTGTGAATACAAGATGCCTGTTAGTTTGTTGTTTTGTTTGATTTGATTCTTTACGTTCCAGTCAAAAAATCTTCAGTTATATCTGGACAGGTATTCCTAGGTTGAACCAGTACTAAGCAAGGATAAATGCGTTTTGCTCAAGGACACAACACAGTGAGGCCGGTGAGGCTCAAACTTGCCGCCCCTCAGTCTTAAGTCAAGCACTCTACCACTGAGCTACTGTGCTCCCATATGTCAGTTTGATGTAGCTGATATTTTAATTTACAAGGAAACACTGTGATAAAGCATGCTTGTGCAAATTTTAATCATATTTTATTCCGTCCTAGAATGTAACGAAAGATTTTATACATAATGTATGTTCAGAACATGATATGTTTGTTAATAAATGTTAAAATGAAATTTTCTTGCTTTTTGCACAATCAGATTACTCTCTGGAAAGTAGTATGACTACTTATTAAATAGACAGTTTCAAGATTCTAGCTATTATCTGTATCTGAGTAGATCGGTTTGAGTCTTAAATCAATGACAGGTTTTCTCCCATTAAGGACCGTTTCAAATCAATGACAATATCTCATTTTTACAGACACAAACAAAAGTGATCACAATCAAGTTTGTTGTTTGTTTGTTGTCAACAACAGCAGAATCTAGGGCGAAGATTTAGTACCAGTAAAATGCTTTTAAGCCCCCCCCCCCCCCTTGGTGGCTTAGGCTGCTGTCTGTTCTAAGGCGGTGGTTCTATTAATGTTGACTTTTTGTTTATTGTTACTCCCATCGTGGGAGACTGTAATTGTTCTATGTTTTGTTGTACGTTACTTTATGTCCATTCTTGTATTGCAATCATCTTGATGGGGAAGAGAGAGCTGGTTGCTTCACTTAATTTGTCTTCCTGGTGTCTGGTGATGGTTGAGTGGCTCTTTCTCGCGATGCCATGGGCTTGTCTGCGGTTTGTGATTGTGGTATTTTCTGATCATACTCACTTGCTATTTTTAATGAAGACAAATCCATCAACAACAAGCAACAAAGAAATATAAGAGTTGCTGAACTTTAATAAGGCTGATATGAGTTGAACTACAATTACAAATAAAATAGTTAGATAAGCACTACAACTTAAAGATAGTTGTGACCCCCATTTACAACAAATACATAAAACAACAATTAATAACAATTAAGAGTGTAAGACAGGCACTAAAACTTTAGATATATGCAACCCGCACATTTACATCAAGTTTATTGAGCGACAATTACGATTAAAAGTGTAAGACAGGCACTACAACTTAAATATATTTGTGACCCACACATTTTTATCAAATACATTGAATGATAATTACAATTAAAAGCGTTAGACAGGAACTACAACTTAAAGATATTTGTGACCCACACATTTTCATCAAATACATTGAACGATAAATACAATTAAAAAAATAAGACAGGCACTACAAATTAAGGTCACTACCCACACCTGGGCGATTTTTTTTCCAAAAAATAGAAATTTTTCATTTTTTGATATTCTGTAGTACATCATATTATAAGAAAAATAACGCAAAATAAAGAAAATTTACCGTCCAGATCAAAAGTTACAGCTCTTCATTATATGGCCTATGTTGGCTTTTTCATTATAGCTTTTTTGAAACTCATTAAGACAAGTAAAATATTCTGTAACTCAATTTTATATTTAAAAATCGTTGTTACAAACAAGCATACGAAGCCATTAATAATTAAGAACTTTTTCTCAAACCATTCTTTTGCAGCTATACAAGTATTTTTCGTCATATCACGCTTTCAAACCAGCATTCACCGATATTTATGCATTCATTTTCAGCAATTACTGACTGATAATTCAATATTTAAACTTACTTTAAAAAAATATTTTTTTCTATTTTTTTTTTTGTAGGAAAGTGATCATTATATTATATAAGATGTATTATGACAGAATTTTAAAAAAGTTCACCGTCTAATTAATGAGATATTACCAAATAATTATCCCTACCCCCTAAACTGCAAAATAATGAACTAAGCAGGCTTTTCTTATTTCTAAGCATGTTAAAACCTTACGAACCAAACACTTCTGATTGAAATACCTCACTGTGAACTTCCAAATGAAACTTTATGTACTCTAAATACTTGGAACATTTATATGCATATATTAGAAGACAACGATACCAAAATACCACACCCACGGTAAAAAGAAACATATCTGCATTTTGTCTGAACACCTAGTCGATATATTTTGACCAAATTTGCATAGATACATCATTAGGATAGAGATGTAATGTTTTGGGGACATGTACCGTTTTTTTAAGGTCACGGGGGTAACTCTGCATGTCTAATTTAGGTGAAAAATGTGCTGTTTTAATATGCATCGCTTCAATTGATCGATGCATATACTACATGAACTAACAAGAATTTGAAGTGTTTTAAAATCTTTGTTGCGGCATCGGGCGCCATACTAATGCCCGATTGCGAAGCAAGGCACCTTAACACTTGACCAGAGGAGGGTTATTTCTATTAGATCTATATATCCCTATACGGACATCTTTCGGTTGAAAGATGTCAAATGTAGAGTAAACTTGGAGATTAGCAAAAATTTTAGCGTAAATTGTAAATATTTTATTGCTCATTATTTTTATATTTGCTTTGGGTGCTCAAAAGGCTCACTGAGTTCTTATAAATTACCTATGGTTGGACCCGCATTTATATGAAAAAGGTTCTTTTTATGCCCACACCATTCCCGCTACTGGTGCTAGTGGCGCGGAGGGGGAGGGGGTATTATTTTTGGTACGGATCCCGTCGGCGTTGGTTATGGGCGGAATTGGCCACGAGTAGTCTAGAGGGGCTAGACATTTTCTATGTGCATATCACATGAACCAGGTTTGTGGATTGGATCCGCATTTACATGAATATAAATGAGCATCGATGCGACAAAAAAAGTCTTTTGGGTTTCCGATATGATCATACCAAAACCAGCCTTTTCAGCCACAGAGACTAGATAGAATAGTGAAATCTCGCTTGGAGCAAGTTTAAATACGATTCTATACAATTTGTGAATAGCAAAAGCAATGATCAGACTGCGCGGATGCGCAAGCTGGTCTGCGCCTTTGTTTTTTTTTGCAGACCCCGATGGCAGAATTCCTCGTGTACCTTTAGTAAATTTAGAGTAAACCTACTATGATTTAGACTCACGACTATCCTTGGGTCAACCTTAGCCCAAGATAGCCCTTGTAGCTAAATATTGGAACACATTTGACATAAGGTAAATTGTTTAGGACACAAACTAAAGCGAGGGACTCTCAACGTCAACGTCAAGTTCAATACTTGTCATTTACGCATAATGACGTCATAAGAGCAAGTGACGTCATTAGCGCACGTCAGGTTCAAAGTAGACGCTAGAGAACGTGACTAGATAGTCTGTCTTGGTGAAATTTTAATGCGGGTAGAATAAAACAAGAAAATCATATATAGATCTATATACAAGTAGTTATATCTTTATTTTTGTTGTGTACTGTCAAAAAACCGCGAACAGTCGACTGACATTTCCCAGGTAAAATGCGTGTTCCCTTACACTGACTGATTTTTTTTCTTCTCACAGAGCTGAGCGTCCGTAAAGAATGACAACTTTTGTTGTTCATTATACTTAAAACTTTGTTTGCATTTTAGATTTTTAATGTGATATCAATCACTTTCCGATTACCAACGTGCAGTGTAACGGGCATTACTGTCTGTAGAAAACATATCATAGTTGCGTAAAATCACACTTAGTCATAATCGAACGCTACCAAGTATTACCTCCCTTGATGATTTAGAGTTACGGTTATTGCTATGGGCAGTGACCTTAAAAGATATTTGTGAACCACTAATTTTCATCAAATCCATTGAATGGCAATTACAATTAAAAGCATTAGACTGGCACTACAATTTAAACCCAGCTGCGTAGCGCAGTCGGTAATGTGTCTGGCAACAGATGCGAGTCTGACTTCAGATTCAGGGGTCTCGAGTTCAATCCCGGCCGGGTCCCATACTTTGTTGGAGATTGATCATGAAATAATTTCTACGGTCATTCTCCTCCCTTCCACTAAATCATTCAAGAAGGGTTGTTGTCAGTTACAAGCGAAAGTATGTGCACAATGTACTGGTTAACTGCTTGTTCAAGCTTGCCCAGCAAAAAAGTGTGGTTAGATGAACTGACCGTCCAACCATGACCATAGCTGTTGACTTGGGACGTAAAACAACAAAACAAACGAACAAAGAAAACTACAATTCAAAAGATATTTGGGCCTCGACGCGAGAAAACCTGTCTTCGGGGGTTTGCGAACAACACAGGCGCAGACCAGCCTGCGCATTCGCGCAGTCTGATCAGCGCCTTTTTTGTTCGCGTTTTGTAAAGTACCATATCTAAGCTTGCTATCAGCGAAATTTCATTTTTCTAGCTAGTCTCTGTAGCTGAGGAGACTGGTTTGAAACTCGCTTTGTCGGAAACCCCCGAAGACAGGTTTTCTCGCGACGAGGCCCATTTGTGACCCATTCATTTACATCAAATACATTGAATGGCAATATAGGGATCAAACATGTATTTCTATGCATTAACATCTGCTGAACCCCGAGGGTGTTGTTGAAACCCAAGCCTGAAAGGCGAGTCTTCTAATGACCCTAAATGGGTCCAACAGATGTTAGTGTATCAGAAAACGATGTTTCATCGTTATTATTGCTTTAAGTCATTTTGTCACTTGAAAACTTTGGAAAAACGCTTCGAAAAGTTCATTTTTGTATTACTATAATGACGCGCAAAAGCATGAATGATTCTAAGATTTGAAAAAAAACCTGTTACAGAGCAAACACTTACGTCACCCTATCATCACTACATTATGTCCATTTCTATGCACGTTACTGTTGATGACGTCAATTTTTGTGGCGGCCTAGAATGCGTATATGTAAAGTAAAAAAGCTGTGCATCAACAGCACGTAAATTGCTGTTTAATACTTGGGTTTTTGCCGGTTAAAACATTGCTGTTAATAGCTTTTTATACAATAATTGCAATTAAAAGCATTAGACTGGCACTACAACTTAAAATAAATTTGCGACCAAGGCATTTGCAACAAACACGTTGAACTACAATTACAATAAAAACATTAAACCTGGATCCCACAGAGCTTGCGACTAGAAATAAGAATGTGAAAGCCTTGTGACTGATTGACTGATTTGGATTAATTATGACTACAGCCACATTGTCCAATTATTAGCCCTTAAAGGGCAGAGAAAAAAAATCATCTGAAAAAGTCGTCTGCTGCAAATATCTGTCTATAATTGCTGACCTATTGAACTATAGAAGCAAGTAGCATGTACACAGATCGACAGCTCCAATATGATCTGTCTGATCTGGGTACACTCTGTTTGTCATAGAGGCTTCTAAAACTTTTCAGCAGGCGACACACGCTGACGACTTTTGTTATGATTGGCGCTTTAAGGGTTAGAACTCAATAGAACCAGCACATGAGATTGTTGTACTTGTCACTTCTGCATCCAGGCAGTCTTGTCACAACCTTCAATTCATGCATACATAGATAAGAATCCCGGCATTGGAATTTGAGGAAAGCTAAAATCAAATACTAGACGTTCATCTCCACACACATATTTAAGGATATTCAGAAAGAATCAATTTGTCATTTACTGCCTTTCATTGACGACTATTGCTAGCCAATCAGATTGAGTGCTAATCACATGTACTATAGGTACAAATAAACATATATTTTGACCGTAAATGTGAATATTTTCTCATGAGTACCAATACATATGTTTTGGTTGAGATTTACTTTTTAATTCAGAACTCTTGTATTAGCTCCTTAATGCTATCAGGGAATGTCATCTGTGTTGTCGCTCCAGAGCTATCCCTGCTCTTAGACGCAAAGTATAAAAGTATATACAAGAACATGTAGTTATAGTTCTGACCAGACCCTAGACACCTACATCCAATTGGGCAGCTTAGAAAAACTATGCAATTTAAACTATAACAACTCATGTGAGATAAGTACAATAATCTCATAGACTGGGCCAACTGCAAGTAATGATTTGGCTGTATCATGAGAATCCTTCTCATATATGGTATTATGAACAATGTTTTAAAAATAACAAGATATATTCCATTAAGAGCATTGCTTGGTACCGATTACACACACAAAAAATTAAGCTAGTGTCTTCTGCTGACATTTTTTTTTCAAACAGCTTGGGATTAGACCAGGCCCAACTTAACCCCGGGCCTGATCTAGATGGTATTTCTGAAAGATTTTGTTTATACAGAGGGACTTTAGAAACGCACCATTTTATATTCACTGTCTCTTCCACATGGTTGATTTGAGGATGCTTTCTTTATCATTTTTATCCTCTTGCACAATGGACCATGATTTGCCATAATTTCGAGTTGCTCATGCTGTTCATTCTGATGCAATAATGACGATAGTGATTTTCAACAATTGTCGTCTGACAAATGTAAACTCTATTCAATTTGAAAACAAACACTTTGAGGTGGTAGCCAGATATCTTAACTATCAAAAAACACAAAGGTTTCAGAAATAATCACTTTATTACACTCCCACTCGCAGCGTTTCTTTGCCAATGTCACTCTTAAATTTTCAAACAGCAATAACAAGCGGATGATGGTTGCGCATGTCGCGATACTTTTGTATTTTATGTAACTGATTGAGGAGTATCTGTAGGTAATAAAAAGATTTTGATTATTCCTGATACTTAGAATATAAACGGCCAGTTACTTCAAAAAGTAATGACGTCGTGTAAACGAACTGCACGTTGCTAGAGGCCTAAAACTTCATGTTTTGATTTTGTCTTTCCTTTTGCTTTCGAGAACGAACACCAGTTCGAAACTTTTTCCCTTCATTATGGAAGATATTGGGACTCTGTGACTTTTGGAATTTGAGTTGTCTCAGGATTATCGCGACTTCACGGTTATCATAAGCTACAGCGTTTCGATATTCTTATTGAATGCAAGCTGAATGACGGAACCTATCAATTTCATTGTTCACATAATGAAAATATTAAATTTTCGACATAAATTAGCATTTTAGCAGATGATGCGTTATTAAGTCCTTCTGTATGAATTCAAAATTACCCAGCGTGGAAAGAGTTAAACAACTGTATAACAGTATGGTGCTTACCATCACTCTGCATAGATTATTGAATGATTGTGTTTTTGGTAAGCCATCTAATTCAATACCATGTGTCGGGTGTGCAAGCAGCTGTTTTGAAAGCTCTGACGAGATTGCACACATTTGCAGGCTCGTCTGAGCAATTGTCCACTTACAGTATTTGATTTTGTTTGCATTTTTTAGAATAGCACTTTAAGAATATTTGCGACGTAAACATTGATTTACCTACATCAGTAAAGGGTGATTTTTGCCATTTTGTGAGGGTTTATTTTCGCGAAACTTCGCGGTTGCCTAAAAATAAAACCCTTGTGAAAATTTCTGAATTTACAGTATACACAGTTGGTAAGTGCTTCAAAACTTTTTTTTTTAGTTTGAGTGCGATCGCCTTTAAAGGGCCACTTTCGCAGATGCTATCTTGCGTTCACCTTATAAACTGTCACTACTACTTTCATATTTAAATCATTAATAGAATAAATTGAATTAAAGAAGAAGAAAAAAACAAAAAGAAGGAACAAAGAAATATTAGCCCAAAAAATCTGCCAGAGTATCTTGAAGGTCTGCAAGCTGATCAGCAATGAAGTCTTGATTAACTGCATTTTGAATGTTTGCTAGCTGATCAGATATGGACTGCAGATCCGCTGTTTCTAGTGCGTTGCGAAGGCTTGCAAGCTTATCAGCAATCGCTTCCATATCCACTATATTTGACAGCTGATCAGATATAGACTGGAAATCCAGTGTTTCCAATGATTCTTGAAGGGTTGATATCTGACCAGCTATGGACTCGAGATCCAGTGCGTCCAGTGTGTCCAGTGTGTCTTGAATGTTTGAAAGCTGGTCAGAAATAAACTGGTAATCGATTGTCATCTGAGGAGGACCTGCAACAAAGACATGTAAATGTAGAACAACTGAACTAATGCAAACATATTAAACCTTTGTATGCTGGAAACCCCTAAACGGGTACTTTGACAAAAAGAGAAGGCATGATGCTGCATTTCATCAGGGTCTGCACTGTTTGATTAGATTAAACAACCTTTAGGAACAGAAATACATACTTATTTGGAAATTTCTACATGTGACCCCTTTAAATATATAATGGACAATCCCATTCTTATTGTATATATATGTATGGGAAAATCCATCAGAACATATGGGGTTAAAGCCTTATTTAGTCGTTTTAAACGGCAATATTTATGAAAAGAGTGAGCATATGAACTGTTTGTATCGATTGTATTGCACTGTCGAGCAATGAACGCTCAAACTTACAAAAGCCTTCGCTGGTCGTATACAATGACAGATAATTTCCACCCCAAAGCCTACAAAAACAAGTCCAAATACGTTTTTTCAAAGACGAAACAGAAATGAAGAGCTGTCGTCGATGTCATCCTTTAAAATCTCTCATCTGTCGTCGACTATATCCGTTGAAGAAGTGATCTGTTGGCTGAGACATCATTTTTTCAGACACCTGGTCTCTTCATGGGCTTGTAGTTCAGTTATTAAACGGTACTTTACGGTCAAACTTTACATAAATGCTGGTGAATGATTGTAGTTTTAGTGTGACCAAGTGATTATAATATATTTTGTTTCCTAGTCGTTCGGCAGGTAAATAGAGCGGGCCGCCATCGGCCCGCCAGCAAAATGTCATTAATGGCGTTTCGATGACGGGCCGATGATGGCCCGACACTGAATGCTGGATATCTCTAAATATTTATCACTTCATAATCATAAACCCTCTTTCCAGTATTCGTGCGCATGGTGTGTTAGTAAGGAAGATTAAAAGCAGTGATGGGATATGAAAGAATGATACATGTAGTGAGATGAAATAAAGATGAAAGTGTAAGGTGTTAATAAGATGGAGTTACATGTATAAGCAGATTAAAAACAGTATGGATTTTAAGGATGTGTATGATTGATCTGGCTGACTCCTATTTTAAAGGAGTCAAGATCAGAAACCAGTAGGTCTATTAGATCAGCTGGTAACTTGTTCCAAAGAACAATGAACATGGGGAAAGTGAGTACTGCCAATAACAAATGATGTGTGGCACTTGTATGTTAGAAAGAGTGCATCTGACGACTGTACACTATATGACGGAAGCGGTATGGCAACTAGGCCGTAAACGATTTTATAAAGGTAGGGAAACACGTGACTCGTGACGTCATATTTGCTACAGTAAGGGCGCGGCCATATTGGAAATTATACTCATATGTTGTAAGATTTTTTGCTGTTTCTCCATAACACAAAAGTTGTAAAAGCAAGCAACCATTTCGTGAGCTACACCACAGCTCATGTAATTTAAATATTTTCGTTTTGTGATCATACGCTGTTCGTTTACCCTTTTTTACTTAGACACCAAGTTTTCAATTAGGTCATTGTGTCAGCTGTCAGAACGGTATTTGTTTGTGTCTAATTGTTTTGCTTTAACCAGACAAAGCATTTGCTACCAACACAACTGCCAAAAAGTACGACTCGTGCACTAATCATATCTGGCTTACCTCTTAAATTGACGCAGAGCGGATGGATATTGTATTATCTTATTGGATTCAAGCTAAAATATGGCCGCGGCCACAATGTTGATACAATGTTGATACAATGACGTCACAAATCACGTGTAGCATCTCCATGATTAAAGCGCGCGTCCATACGTCAATTTTCTAGAGACCACCAACATATCCTTTACACTGCTATATGTTGAGTAGTCATTTGAAACACATCGGGCTGCCCTTCTTTGAACTTTTTAAATTTTGTTTTAATTTTCTTTAGTGTAAGGGCTCGGGCTTCCTGTGAACGAACCTAGTTGTATGCCATTGTCTTGGTGTTTATGTTTTCAGTAACCACATTTCTTTTGACTTAACCTAATGTTCTCTTTGCACTGGTGGAAATATTGTTTATGTAGGTGTTCCAGCACAGGTCTTTGCTGATGCTCAAGCCCTGATACTTTGCTGCTTCCACAGATTACACATGAAGTATCTTGGACTTAACAGGGTCATTTTGAGCGGATAAATGTACAGTAGAAAGAGGTTTATTTGTGATTTTTTTTCAGTCTGGTCTGGAGCAGTATTCATATACTCAACCAGCACCAAATCTCGGGCCACTATCGGCCCGCCAGCGAAACGCCATTCGGATGGCGTTTCGCTTGCCGGTCGATAGCGGCCCGATTTTGCATGCTTACTGGGTATAGCTTTGTGATTTTCCTTGGAAGGGGACCAGACCTCCTAGCCCCCTAACCCTCTGGATCCGCGCATGGCATTTGTTTGTGACATTTTAATGTGTGTTTCTGATTGAAAGGTTTGGTCAACTTACCGATGAAGGTGCAGCTAGGCATATCTCCACTCCACTCGCCGGTACTCAGACATGTTCGATATTTTCTTCCCTCCAGAGCGAACGACTCAGGACAGAAATAGCTTGCCTCACCCTCAAAAGTGTTATAATTGAAATACACGCTTCCATTGGCGGGGGCATCCGGAATACCACAAGCTAGGAATGAAAATATTTGACTAAATATAGGCCCTCAACGCGAGAAAACCTGTCGTTGGGGAGTGGCGAACAACAAAGGCGCAGACCAGCCTGCGCATCCGCGCGCAGACTGATCATTGCCTTTGTTATTTGCTCCATGGAAAGTATCATGTCTATACTTGCTTCAAGCGAAATTTAAATTCTCTAGCTAGTCTCTCTAGGTGAGGAAACTTGTTTGAGTGTCACTTTGTTGGAAACCCCGAAGACAGGTGCCCATACTATGATAAGGAGCTTCAATATTGGTCAAGAAATGTTTGGTACAGTCCTTAATTATGTGATCAACCATATATTCTCAGTTTCATTTGTTACATGTATACTTAGACTGGCTCCAGTCCTTAAAACAATTTTTCATCAATGAATCATATCATATACTTATAGCCAGTCTAACTCTGATGGCTCTGTTCTAACAGAGCCATCAAAGTTAGACTGGCTACAAGTATATGATATGATAAAACAGAGCCATCAGAGTTAGACTGGCTATAAGTATATGTATACTGTACTCAGAACATTACCCTATATTAGACCCTACTTGATATCATTTCATGTGTACAAATATACTGAACCACACTTCTAACGCAAAATCAGTTTGAACCTGATATATTTCATACATTATGTCATCCATTGTAACGTAATTTTCTCAAAAATTATAACACTAATTAATGAATTTTTTTATAGGATGTCATCAGTCAAGCATTACCTTTCAATCATAACCTAATTAGGCGAAAGTCTGACATAACCTCTAAACTGTACAACAATTTCGGTATACATGTTTTACATTAAAACTATACTCCTGAGACGTTTTGCGTTGGAAGTGTGGGTCAGTATATATTGTTTGAAGGGCTAAATAAGCTGTTACAATATACTTTTAAAAAACCAAAAGTAACTTTACACTTTTCACCCCTCCCTCGATTATATCTGAACTTGTTTTGATTTTATCCAAAAAAATGTTGCAACGAGCTCCAGGCACTTTCTTCAACATCAATCAGCATTTTTTCACAAAATCCTAGGTAAACCTAGGATTTGAACACGCTATTTTGCCTATAACAATACTACTTTGACGTATGGTTAGTTTTTGGCAGTATCACATTAAAATTATCTCCCTTTGTATTAAAACAATAGTAAACTTCTGTCTTTCTCTAATGACATTTGATTTTTTTTTATCAGTGATTCGTTTGGACCTCTGCCGAGAGTATATGACAAGATCATCAGATAAAAAATCCCATTCTGACATGTGTGAACACTATATGATCAGTCATATTTATCCGCATTTTAAGTGTAACCATGGTAATACGTACAGACAGGAACACACGTAGAAGCAGAACCAGACCATCCTGTACCAGAGTCGCTGTTCTGACAGACTCTGTTGGCTGTCCCAGGGTTGGAGAGTTCAAATCCCCGATCACAGGTATAGGTGGCAACAGAACCGATAGCGTGAAAGTAGTCTCCAAGACGACACACCAGATTGCCATAAACGTTTACATCCCCATTAGCCGGTTCAAGCAGGGGACTGCAACCTACAAGACCATGAACATATAGTTACTGTCCTGCCAGTAAAGGGTGACAGGGACGTCATGTTTGTTTACAAAGTTATCGGGGACATAGAATCGATAGACCACTTGTGTATTAGTCCTATCCCCAGGATAGGATTAATACACAAGTGATCTATCGACTCGCGTATGCTCACGTGAAGTGTACACCTTAGTGTTTTACCTAGCAATTGTAAACAAAGTATAACATCACTGTCACTCTTGGTAGGCACGACAGTAGATAGTTAGAAGAAGCTTAGTTGAGACATTGCTTATGTTTTTCTACTCCTCCTTCTACTACTCCTCTTCCCCCTCATCCTACTACTACCACCACCACCACCACCACCACCACCACCACCAATACCACTACTACTACTACTACTACTACTACTACTACTACTACTACTACTACTACTAATGTTCCTGAATTTCAAATGTACCCCTTACAATTATGTCCGTTTAATACTTAAGATAAAACGAAAACGTGGCAAGTAACATCAAAGGACCTTACATTATGTCTGAAATATGACGTCATAATTTTCTAAAGTGATTTTTTCGAAAGCATAAATGTTTGGAAAATATGATCTTAACTTGAACATGCATGGTTTGCAAACATCAACTGCACAAACTGAGTGCATATTCAAAGTAAAATCATAAGCGATTGGTGAATAACCCCATCATCTGTACGTTGGACCTTAAATGACACCACAGTAACACGACAACTGTATATAATATTAATGTCATTTTTCAACCTCGCACAACCTCTACATGAATAAGCAGTACGTGGCTGACTAATCTTTTATACCGTCATTGCTAAGAAAACAGTGGTTATGGGTGAGGTGTTTTTTTGTTGCCTTCAGTAATATTTGCATTCACTTAAGACAGGTTTCCATTCATAGGTTTTATACGTTGTAACCCAACATTTTTCCTACTGTCAGCAGTGCATTATAACTCAACACTGTTCCTACTGCCAGCAGTACAGCAATAGCAATACAATAGTATCGACAGGAGTGTTCTGTTGCACGGCCAGTAATCACAATTGATATAGAAATGTATATGGGCGCGCTATTTAGCAGTTGGAGTAACGTTTTTATTTCGTCGAAAACGTTGTTAGCATACAGTATGCAACGTATATTTGAAAAATGATGGTCTTTGTGAATCGAAACCAGACTGAAAGACATATTTCTTACATATTAAAAGACATACCGCTCCCTAGGGACAATGCAAGGCCGATCAAAGGCTAATCATAATGAAATGATTATGAACGTCTTTTGATAAAATATTGATATTATTTAGCTTGGTGACAGAAATTTTGTTGTGTACAGTTAAATTCCCTCTTGGTGTCGTTTTAGTACAGCAATAAATTGAAATTGATTCAATTTGTCCATTTTAAATTGGTTAATCTGGTAATGAACTCTCATAAAAGTAAGTAAGGGTGAAAAGATCAGGAATCGATACAATCAAGTACCACACCTGACCCAGGATACCAATGGGAAAGTGAAAAACACACAGTTAGACAACACAAACGAGAGCCAAGAGGTCAGCTCTTGAACCATAATATAGGAGTTTAAGTGAATTCACACATAACCATTAATCATCTGCATTACTTGACTTTTCGGTTACTGTAAAGGCGGCGCCTCATGAATGCGTAATTAGGACTAGTCAACCTCAGGCATAGGTAAAAGCTTAAAAGCTTAGAATATTAAAGTTGCCGCCTTTACAGTAAGCGAAAAGTCAAGTAATACAAGTGTATTTGCAGTTTTACAGATCTAAAACATTGTTCACCGACAACGGATAAAAGAGAGCATAGCATCGGCCTTCAACCAAGCCGATTGTCAGCAAAACATGAGATCACATGATCAGGTAACGAGCATATATATTGGTAACTAAACTGAATAGAATTGTATCCTGTAATTTGTTATTGAAATGAAATTAAAACAATAAGAAGCTCTAGCGATAAGGCGTAAATTTTCCCTAGTTGACATGATTACAAAAGCAAAATGTTCAAATAGCCCTAATGATTTAAAAATTCGTCTGTTTGGGTAGTATAATAGGTATAGTTAGCATCGAAATACGTTTCAAAACGATTCATCATTTACAAAGCTTTGAAAACTTGCGCTTTCTACTCCTATCCCCCATTTTACGCTTTTATACTGGGTGTCGTTTAGACCAGAATTTTAGTAAATCCATTATAGGCTTTCAAAAAGTAAAAATACTAAATTATTAAGGACATAAATGCCCTTAGTTTCCAAACCTTTGCAGTATTCCTTCTGCACATGCGTACGAAATATACTTAAAATTGTGATGTTTGTCATTGAAAAGATGAAACTGGTGTCTTTCAGTTTGTTTTTAGATGCTTTCCCCCCCTAGACCCAAGATGCCCTTTGGACAATTGAACGTCATTATATAAATATACAACATGTGTAAAGGGCGTCTTGGGTCTAGAGGGGGAGGAGTTGTATAAACGAAAGAAGACATCACTCATCTGACAAAAATAAACCACTTTCCAAGATGGTCGTTTTTATTGTACATCAACTGTATACATATATATAATATACTCTATCGTGATAAATGTAGGTCGATTGTTTACCTTAGTTTAACGGTCTATTTCCCACACATGTTACTGAATAGCGGGCACAGTTGATGATCAAAATAATTTCTCATTCAAAACGAAGTAGATATATTACATGCATTTAGGAAAATCCGTTTTAAATCTACGAGCTAGTGGTCAATGGTACATAGATGGCTCGTCTATTTGTATTTGTTGAGTGTGCCTAGTGTCTCCAGTCGTTATTTCAACAAAATAAAACGAACGTCTTATTTAGGGAAATAGCCCGCCTTATCGCTAGAAATTCTTTTGTCATTTGACTATTTTATCTCTCCATATTTGTTGTAAACTATTTTCTGGAGATGTGACTAGAAACAAAGGGATATGCAATAGATTTCCTAGTCTTTATCCCAATTACAGCATGAACCAACCTCGAGGAGCATGCATTCGTAATTAATTAAACCCATTCGAAATCGCAAGAGCCATGCAATTATAATCGAGTGATTTCTAGTCAACGAAAACGTTTCTTGTCACCTTTGTGACTATATGGGTGTCTCTAGGGTTGGTTTATAAAAAATTATCAGTAAAACAGTTGATACTATCAAACATGTGTTCAAAATATAAAGACACAAGGATTTGAATGGAAGCAGCATGCTTGTAGAATTCCTTTCCTGAATTATAGGTTTGCTGGTACTTCATCAGGACTAGAAGAGGTTTTACCAATCTAAGCGGAATGGAATTTTCCATTCTGACTTAGTCTAGTTGACCCAGTCTATTTCCGTTTTAAGGATTCCTGGGTGGATTTTTTTTAATTTATATTCAAATTTCAATACAACATTTTGTAAGCAAACAGTGGCCACCTTGACCAGACACCACATTATGTTTCGTCTGATCTGGGTCTGTACTGTTTGCATATGTCCCCCATAAATGACGCTATGCTTATCTGGGCTTTTGTATAGTAAAATAACCGTACATTTTAATGTGCAAAAAAAACTACAATCTTGTGAAAAAAAATACGAATATAACTTTATGTAATTGGTACATTTAGTCTGAAATAACTTACCGGCTGTACATTCGTATAGTTTGAGGCCCCGGATTCGCACCTTTTGGCAGTGAGACGGACAGCACTAAGAAAATAAAAAACAAATAAAAGGACATAAAATAAACATATTAATTTATTACAAATTTGGAATAACTCACATTATCACATAATTGGAATGCTATTTGCCACGATAGTCCCAGATCTGCATAATGCAATGTGCAATGTCCCTCCAACTGGTTATCTTCATACCATGATGATAACAGACAGTCATGCATTTTGAACGGAGAGAGGTTATCATGGTAGCATTCCACTAAATATTCATGAGGTGTGGCCACGCCCTTTTTGGGGAGGAAGTAGTCTTCAGAATAAAACTCCTGTGGATACATCGGTCATATTCCTTTTGCTTCATTAGAAGGTGATACGATGTCAGATAAAATAAATCAAATTCAGAGAGTTTGAACATTTTATACCCTAAGCAGGAGAATAATGTTTATATTTTTAGAGTACCCCCTCTGATAAAAATAATCTATTTATTTGCTGCCAGACTAGGGGGTTTCCCAACTTATTTACACATGACTAATTTTTGAGATGGGAAACATCCATGTTTGTCAACATAAATCAAATAAGTAATGGCAGGTCTTTCAAATAAAACACTTTGTGAAAATTGTAAATGTGCATTGATTTTGAGAATGGATTTTTTACTGCTATTTTGCACTGTCGGCAATGGAGAAATATTTAGTAGAAAGCCTCCTAAAGGCAAAAAATCAGAGATTTCCAGTTCTACAGAAGACCTTTGGAGAAATAGATTTTCAGGTATGTACTTGTAGGTAGGAGGTAGATTTAACTCAAATGGATGCTTTTTGGGGGGTAACTGTGTGAAATTGTAGCAAAACAGGCCATTTTTAATCAGAAGCAGCATGCATATCTGTCATTTATAGACTGATGAGACAAACGGATAACCAGACTGTCACTCGGTCTCATTGGTTAATTAGTACTGTTGAAACAGCCCACAGTTCCTATTATGTCATTAAATCAGAATTTAACAAATAATATGCCTCATGTGGATGCTTCTGGGAGAAACCTAGAAGTTTCTCACTTGCTGACATATTGCCCATCTAGCCCTGAGCTTATGAAACATTTTTGATGCTCAACCCAACAGAGCATGAGATTGGAACTACTCTTAAAACTAAAATGCTGACTAGTATAAAGACTTTTTCCTGCTTTCAAACTCTAAGATGTTGTATCTATCATGCTCATAAATGTTAAAATGCCAATAATTATAGACATTTTACCTTTTTGAGCATGACAAATTTTATGCTCAGTTAAGTTGAGCATGAACAAGTTTTAAAATACCAGGGCCTATATTGTATAGTGTAGAGACACACACAAGCATATCTTGGAATAGAGCCATTGCACCTGACATCGTCAACCATATTGTTTAAGGCTGAATGCTGTCAGTTAGTTTCTGGAATGTTTGTTTATTATGAGTCCATTACTGGTGTAATTGTGGTCCTGATGAAAGTTTTGCAGCTGTACAGGTAGCAAACTTTTTTTTTACTTTTTGATATTTCACTCTTTAACTGTGCTTTGTATACAATTTCTAAATGCCCGGCTGCCTGTCCTTAAATTGCTCAGGGACTGCTTTCTGTTTATTTTGTCCATTTAGGGCAGTATGTTCCTTTTGTTCATGATTTATGATTCTAGAAACCCTTGCTCCTAAATACATGTAAATTGGAGAGCCAAACATTTACACCATTTGTCTTTTTATATACAGTATAACAATGGATGGTGTTTTATTATGAGCTATACCATGTGGTCTGCTGATGAAATTTCTCAAACAAGTAAGGGATTTTGGTATCCCTTACAGAAATGAAAATGTAGCGGCACTAGAGCTGCAAAATTGCGGCTCTAGAGCCGCAATAAAATTTTAGAGTCACAAGTATTAGCCAGAAGAAAGCCAATTGTAGCGGCTAGCAGATATATTGCAGCTCTAGAGCCAAACATAAATATTATAGGACAAACCTATTGCCAGACACTAGCCACAACTCAAAAGTTATAATATTGAGACAAAAACATACAGTCACTAGCAGCTATTCTTGCCAGAAGCAAGCCAGAACTTGAAATCATGTGACCACTGTGTGTAACATAAAGTTTTGGAGGGAAAGAGATGATAACGTATAATGGAAGCAGTTTGGAATTCTGGAATTCTAAATAAAAAGGATTAATGTGTTTTAATTGATCACAAATGACTACTGCACATTTTAGGATTAAAAGTAAGTTTGTATTATAAAAAATTGTCACTGATATAAAGTGAGAGAGCCAAAAAAATAATATACTCTTTGTTTATTTTATCAGGCAGCCCACCCACTATTTTTCACAAGGGTATTCAGCATGCAATAATTTTTTATTAAACTACATATTTATATAGAGCCACCTCAAGAAGTTAGACTGGAAGCTATCCATAAGATATTTAGCAATAATTGTGTATATAGTACTTTACTTAATTTTATACCATTTAATTTGTAAGCTCTTAAATAGATATATGCTATATGTACAGAACTGTTGAAGCAGTTGGGCTCCGCTTTCCAGTAGGAAAGTATGCTTATTCCTTTTAAAAATAGGATTGTCAATAAAATAGGATAAAAAGCTGTTAAAAAGATGTATTGTAAAGATTAGCTTGATTCCTCCATCAATACAAATAATATTCATGCATAAGTGTAAACACAGCTTCTGGCTTTATTGCTGCTTTATAACCACAACATAGCGTCCTGCTTTATTGCCGCTATGTAGCCACAACTACTACCTGCAACCAATTAAGCCACGCCTACAAGTCACAACAATGCCACAACTTAGAGCCGGAAAACTAATTTGCATGCGAATTTGCAGCTCTAGTGCCGCAGGTATGAGCCAGAGACCAAATATTTCTGTAAGGAATGAATCTTTTCAATAAAGAATTGGTTACACCCTCCAATTTCGTCACTTTTGTGTTAATTTTGGCTTCTTCAGTGGTCGTGACGATCCGTCGAGGTTTTATACGTTTGTGTATCAAGTTGTTGAAGCGCTCTGCAAGATCAATTGAAAAATTGTGCTGCACTTTCTGTTTCTCATTTGAAACTATCCAAGACTGTGAATTAGCTGTGAGGTCTCTCATGCTTTAGATAAATTTTCTAAGATTATAAGAAACATGATATGTGTGAGTAAAGGCTGCATGGGGCTCAAAATTAGTTTCACTGTTGGCATAAATGCTTGTTGTGGCCTTTACGATGAAAATACAATCGGGGTCAGAAGTACTCCTTCCAGCCAAGCACTTGCCAATTCAAAACAGATCTGTTTGATGATCTTGTTTATTTACCAATATTGCTAGTGACAAGTCCTATCAATATTGGTAAAGCCCTTCCCAGAATGCTGGCATTCAATGGCTGAAAAGTGCTTTTGCTTTGAACACACCTTCGATTAAGTCCATATGGTGCTCTTAGCTGGTTTCATTTTGTGTATCCCAACATAAGGCTTTAGTACTATGCTTTAATGGATAAGCCTAAACATTGACTGGCTTGTATAAATGTCTCCAAAATATGTTTTCTGAATGTCTAATAGTACCACTGTCATGATATAATTGCAGTGTTTGCTTTTTGTCGTTTTTTTTTCAATTAAATTGTATGAGTCAATCTTTTTGTAGAGTTTTTGGAAAGCTATTACTTGTTATTGTTGTTTTCATTAGAAAATAGGGTTTGATGTTCTTAAATCATCTCATTAGATCTATCTCCAAAGGTTATTTGATGCCATGATTGCAGCATTTTGCATCTGCTTGTTAGTCATGGTGTGTTAAAATAGTGAATACTTTTGGAAAGCCGGAATGGAGGCTCCTTGATATTCCTGGAATTGCATATTACATTTGTGAGATGCTCCATTTCTTATCACCTGACCTCAATAATTTGTTCAAACCTGTTTTTTCTACAAATATGCAAGATCTTTTTGGTTTTGATATAACTACAAGGAAAATGCAAGTAAATCATATTGTAGAACTAAATGGTATCAAACATATTTACCTCCCTGTCTATTTAACTGATATTGGGGGCCTGTTTATTAAATATAAAGAAATTCCATTTTCACAATGATTCCCATATGTTTATTGTGTTTTTATGACTAGAGACCTCACATGTATAGAATCAAATGACAAGAAAATTCCTTTAATGTTAGCAACTGGAGTGCTGCAAGGTGATCACCTGGTACAAATTTTCTAATATACAATTCACGGCCTCCGGCTACAGGAATTGGGGTGTAGTTGGTGTTGGGGTAGAAATTTACAAATTCCTATGCCAAATATAAAATCTAATGCTAGGTTCTTGCTAGTGAGACAGAACCACATGATATAAAGGTAAAATAAGATGAATTGGAGAAAGAAAGAAATTTACTATAGGTAGCATTCCACTAAATATTAATGAGGTGTGGCCACGCCCTTTTTTGTGAGGAAATAGTGTTCAGAATAAAACTCCTGTGGATCATTCCATTGGTCATATTCCTTTTGTTTCATTAGAAGATGATAAGAGGCCAGATAAATAAATCAAATCCAGAGAGTTTGAACTTTTTATGCCCTAAGCAGGAGAATAATGTATATATTTTTAGAGTACCCCCTCTTATGAAAATAATCTATCTATTTGCTGCCGGACTAGGGGGTTTCCCAACTTATTTTTTTGAGATGGGAAACATCCATGTTTGTCAACATAAATCAAAAAAGTAATGGCAGGTCTTTCAAATAAAACACTTTGTGAAAATTGTATGTGTGCATTGATTTTGAGAATGGATTATTTTACTACTATTTTGCACTCTCGGCAATAGAGAAATATACTTAAAGCCATTAAAAACGCAACTGGCACAAGTGTTATTTTTCCTATAGATATCAGCTTGATATTCTTTGTTGTTAAACTAACAAGCGTCCCTAGCGTAGGAGAACGTTTTACCCAAATTTGAGCTCAAGTTTTACCAAAACTTGAGCTCAATTGCACACTTCTGCCAAAATTTGTGGTAAAAAAAGACAAATTCATCAAATGTTTTGGTAACCATATTTAATTTTAAAATTTTATTCAATTTCAGCGTGCAAGTACTGCGTTTCACTCAAACAAACAAAAAACGGTTTATAACACAACATTCACTTTGCTGGAAGGACCTAAAATTACTGTTTTAAATTTCATTTATCGTGAAATTTCCCCAAAGTTTGAGAAATCACTAAAGCTTCAACTAAACTGAATCATTTAAAAATTGGCATACGTAAGGTGTAAGGTCATAACCTATGGTTATCATTTATCGCAATATTTACCGTCGAAAGTGTCGCATTTTCGTTAACTTCCGGTTTTCAATCTGAAACTTTGATGACCATTTTGAAGGTCAAAACTTCAAGGCAAAATAAATCTGTTGCGTGTGCATAGAAAGTAGAGCAATGTTGACATTTTCCGAAAGTTTGAATCCAAAAAGAACCATTCATAATGAAGATCTGAAATCCAGATTAATAAGGTGATTTTGCAGTTTTTGTGTCGAAGTTCGGGTTGTGTCCCTTTATCAAAAAATGCAGCCTGGCTTATCTGGACTGCTTTATCTGTACCAAAAGAGTATTGGCTTGATATCGCGACCATGGGTTTATGCTTTTTAATTTATTAGAATGATAAAATAGCATTAAATCTCGAGTAAGGTTATACTGTAAAATTTGCGTTTTTACTGGCTTTATTTAGTGGAAAGCCTCTTTATACCCGGCACGAGATGTCGATCATTCAATGACGTCGGATGTTAAACACACAAACAAGTGGCTTGACGTAACGTAGTGTTTACGTCAATCCTATGTTTTACTTATATTTTAGTACATCAAACGCGATATAACAGTAAATTGGAATATGCAATAAACGGATTATGTCACGAGGTTTTGATTATCGCCCTCACTATTAAAGGTAAAATTCACACTTTCTTTGAAATGCATTTATTATAGAGCTTACAGTATGGTAGGAATAATCATTCATTTAATGTGTGTGAAATCACTTCAATTAGCCTGTAATTAATAACTTTCAGTGGACACTGGGTTTCTGGCCATTAGCAGGTCAATGAGCCACTAACAAGTGGACTGGAATCACTATGACCTGCTTACACACTACCAGACCAAAGTCTTAAATCCTTGATAATGACAACAATTAACAATATTTCAAAGTAATATTTTAAGCAGTGTGTACATTGATGACTATATTTTGATACATGGGCCAAGCTTTGATAATTATTTCTAAAATTCAACCCTTAAAGCACTAATTATTACTATAGTAGACGACATATTTTGTAATAACTTTCTTCATTTTGGGTACAATATGACATAGCAAAATCAACTGAAACTCATTGAAAAACAAAATACTTTTCTTCTAATAGTCGTAGCATTCTAATTTGCATTAATCTGACTGATAATTGTTATTAAAACAGAATATCAATTATCCAATATTGAAATGAAGCAATGTATGGAACCGCTAGCAAGGTGATTCCATGAGTCACTTAGCTGACCTGAAAAAGGAGGTTAATGTCCATCTTTCAATGTCCATTACTGTAATTTGACAGCCCCAAGATGTTTAGATTAAGGCAATGGACACTGCCATAATTAACTTAGCAGATAAGGGGATGATCTACGAAAATATATAAGTACATTATGAAATATTTATTTTTGATTTAAGTAAAATGTTCAAAACTATGAACATACACTTTAAACCTCGACCATTACCATCCCGAGAGCTTTAATAGATAATGAAGTCTCTGGTTGATACTTCGGGCGATACCCAAAACGCCGTGAGATAGTCTTTAAATCTATTAATTATAGTAAAAAATTGATTGGTCGAAAAACATGGAAACGCCATCACTTGTACGTTTTTAAAAGGCTCAGAATAAGATAACCCTTTTAGGTAATCTTTTCTTTTGGCTGGCCACTTTTAGTTCATATATGATCTTAATACATATTCAAAGTACGGGTCTAAGCAGAATAAATCTCACCACAAGAAGAAATTATACTTTCAGTATGTGATCTTTGCTGGACTTTAAGAATACATTCTTATAAACTGTGATTAACTATGTTTCTAAGCCAAAACTACATTCACAAGTTCATCCATCGAACCGTCGCTGATGCAATGTTTTTTGACAATGTATGCCTAATGGTATCCCAGGGGGCGGGGGATACTCCGATATTTTCATTTCGAATTTCAATGTTTTTTGATTTTTTTTAGAAAAAAAAGAAGATATTTTTGAAATTTTGGATATAATTTTTTTGGATCGTTACGTAATTAGACTATTTTTTTTTTTTTTTTTTGGGGGGGGGGGGGGGGGGTCATTCATATATATTTTGGGACTTTTTCTTAAGGGCAATATACAGAGTTGGAATAATGTTTGGGGGTCGCAATATTTCAAATATTTTTGGGGGTATTTCTGATATTTCTAATATTTTTTGGCTAAACAGTAGATACTTGAGAATACCCTCATCCCCTGGAACTGGTATCTCATTTACCTGAAGACATGCCCAGAATATATGTACATGTTTGTTGTCCAATTAATTTTACTATATTCTCTATTCGCCTTGTGCTGTCTTCTCTCTCTGTGAAATTTGAAGTGCGTCCTGGAATAACAATGACCGAATCGTCTTGTCTGCGAAAGAAAGTGACTTGGTTGTCGCTCACACAGTGTTTGGTTTTCTTGTTATCTATTCACCCATGTTATTACATGTTACTTGTTATAGAGGCACACACTGCTTGTGTGGGTACTTAACCGTATCGTTGGCATCACAAGATAGCCCATGGCTTCCGAAAAATGCTTCTTCAGATTCTACATATTATTAATTTAATAGTGATTGCCGGCTGTGAATGTTTTGTATTATTAATCACATCTTACACGTGAGTGTAGCAATCCAAACAAACTGCATGCAAGCCAAGCGCATTCGATACCACACTGGTAAATGTATACGTCGATTTGGTGGTATTTACGCGTATTGCCGGTACCTCATAGACCGGAAGTGGTAGATATTGGTGTTAATACTATATAGGAAATCATGCCATATGCCTAAAGGGCTATAGAATTAGATCATTTTTAAGTATTCAGTATGTGCATGGCGATTTATGTAAGCATTTAGGAATAGATTCGAGTACCGATCATCCAGATCGGTACTCGAATCTATTCCTAAATGCTTACATAAATCGCCATGTGCATGCCTAATACTTAAAACTGGTCTAATTCTATAGTCCTTTAGGCATATGGCATGTTTTTCTATATATGATTTAACACCAATATCTACCACTTCCGCTCTATGAAGTACCGGCAAAACGCGTAAATACCACCAAATCGACGTATACATTTACCAGTGTGGATACCCCTATCGTTGCATGCAAATTGCCTTTACATTACGTATGCTTTATCAAACATATCCATGACATTTTCTACTTTTCATTATTATATACATGGTTGATTCTATTAATTTTGCTTGCAGGAAACATTAATGAAAACAATGGTCGCTTTAATATCCTTTGACTTTTCGCTTACTGTAAAGGCGGCACCTCATGGATGTATTATAAGGACTGGTCAGCCTTAGACATAGGTAAAAGCTGAAAATGAGGCGAGGTTTTATTCAAAAGTAGCTGTATCATCTTGTGCCATTACCTCAGTCATTATTTAGTCCTTAAAACGCCAGCAAAATAACTGCATCTGAAAATGTCTATTTAACATAAGCATAGAGGCAAACATTGTGGACCCAGATCAGACTGCTCCTAAAGGAGCAGTCTGATTTGGGTCCACACTGTTTATCTATGAGGCTTCAAATAGTTTAGTGGACGTCAAAAACATACAGTTTGTGGATCATGCGCTTTAAGGGTTAATAAATGTGAGTTCAGTGTGTATACGGTTAGGATTTTCATGAACTGCACGCACGCTTGCGTGGCTCAATAGCTTTTGAACACTTTACCAAATAAATAATACCTGAGTCCCCTTCCTTAGCAGATAAAATAGCCGAACCACGCCGTTATATGAATATTGAAGTTGCTGCCTTTACAGTAAGCGAAAAGTCTATTAATACAGAATCTTCGTCCGATTGTGACATGTCGAACAATTCCTCTTGCTTAATGTTGAAACTCTGGTAAAGTAGCTGAGACCAAATCATGTGTATAAAATTTTATATGAACTATCTAAAAGAAAACTTTGTTCCTTTAAAAGATGTGTATCAATATTGTACAAGGTCCAGCTACTATAACTTCTCAGTCCCTCGTTGTCAAAACTTGGATAAATCTACAATTACCTATGCAGGAATTGCAGATTGGAGCTCTCTCCCCGAATGTTTGAAGGCAATATAAAAGCCCCAAAGGTTCAAGGTAGCCCTCCAAAAATATTAAATGAAAGATTATCAAGAAACTGATTTATGTGATTTTTTGTTCTACTGAATCTATGACACACATGCACCTCTTTCATTTATTTGGCTGAGATAATCATGTTGGTTTTCTAAAAGTTTAAAACTTGGTTATCATGCCTGATACGCACACTAGTGGATGTCCACTGTCCAGGGTGGGAGTTGTGCGACTCCAAGTGATTTGGTATCAGGGTATATAATTTACATGAGCTTCCTTCTGTGATAGTAAATAATGGAATCTTTAAAATTCTGTTTCTTTTGTGCCAAATCTTCTTAAAATGGACCCCATTGCACCTTATGGGCTATTCATAGGTTTTAAAATCAGTGGCAAGAACCAGCTATCAAAATATTTTTCAAAATTCCTTCGCACTCGAGAGATATGGCGGGTTTAACAGGGAGGGGGTCTAAAATTTCATGACAATGAAAAGTGTTTTAATTTTTTTTCCCACTTTTTCTTGATATTTCGGTAGATATGCGGATATTCATTGCACATATACATGATATGCAGTGTATTTACTAATCACGATAATTGATGAAATTGTTTTAAACACATAATATGTTTAAATTTGTAATAAAACGATATTGGGAAAATATTTTAGAAATTATGGGAAAATAGTTTAGAAATTACCTGTACATTTTTGACTACATTTACCGTTAATAATTGAAAACTGAAAGTTCAACAAAAAGAAATGACTACTTTTGAATGAATGAAAGTGTTCCATTAAGCATTGGAAAGTAGAGCTGATTCTAACTAGATCCTTTGAATATTACTTTTGCTTGTTTGAAGAGCGTGGCATGTCAAAATGTTTTTAAAGTGTCTGAATATTTACGGTATATATATACATGTATATCCAAGTTGAGTGCTTCATATTTAATGCGGCGTTCCAACTATCACGATCAGCGTCACGATTGGAATCGTGGTCTTAATCATGGACTAAACGCGGCGCTCGTATCAGCTTAAATAAAATCTTGATGTGAATCGTGTTGATCGCAGAACATTTTTGGGTGGTCAAAAAAAAGTTCTACGATTAGCACGACTAATTTTCAATCGTTACCATCGCATCAGATCGTATTGCACCGTAGCAAAACGCCACACAGCGAATCTAATCGTGCTTCCAAATCGTGGTGATCGGGATCGGTCTTGGACAAGGCAAATCCCACACTCTGTTGAGAACTGCTGCGACCTGGTACGATCCGTGACGCTCTTTCGGTGCCCTTTTAGTGTAAGCCGCTGTGTCGAAATTTCGGCTCCCGTGTGCATTTTTGGGTAAAAGGGATTCCTATCGATTTTCAAGTAGAAAAAATATTCCATTGAAGGAAAAAAATGTTTCAAATTTTTTCTTGCAGTATATTAAAGTCACAGTGACGTCACAAAATGACGTACCGTCTTTTCATATAAATCAACCAGTTTATACCTGCTAGTTCTGTATACACCTAAAATTTTCGCATTTAAGTGTTGTTTATTGCGTTCGAGTGATTGTAAACGTCTATAGGAGGACTAAAATTAAAATTTAATTCAACATGAACTTTAATTGCACGTCAAATTGACGTCGATTTGATTTCAGTATGCAGGAAAAAACATATTGTGTACAGAAATGTAATTCTGGAAATAAGTGTGAGCCTTGCAATTTAAATAAATGTTAGCATAAATTTATATTTCTGGCTAAGCTTTTTGGAGCATGTTAGCTCTCTGACGGTTGGGGCGTTTGTCTGTTACAGCACGTTAACTACGTTACCTCTCATTTTTAAAACAAAAATAATGTAAATACGGTCGTTAAGGTTGTACCTGAATATTTAAATTAGCCAAACATTCGTGTAATATACAATAACATTACATTCCCTATATATATCTATGTTTATAAAAGTTGTTAGGGCCAATTGTAGTGTCATTTATGTTACCTTTCAACTACCCCCTGTAAACCATTGAAATATTGTTAAATAGTTTCATTTAAGAAAATTTTCATTAAGCATGAATGTTTTAAATATATGTCCCAAAAGACAAGTAATGAGCCATTTTATAATTCTAAGTAGCTTGTTTTTATCACATAAAAATTAAGAGTTATAAACTGTTTAATATGATTACCCCTAACGTTAAATAAGGTGCGACTATTTTCATTCTAAAATTTAGCAATGCAATATGAAAACCTTTATAAACCATACATGAGCATTATGTTGAAATTCCAAAGGTGAAAGGCTGTACTCAAAATCGTTTCTGGTGTAAACTATCATTTTGTTATTTGTGTGACAATATGTAACGTAAGTTACAACTTTCAAGACTTCCAATATACTTTGCTTTATTCCTTATATTATACATCATGTGGTACTTTAAACACAAATTTTTCAGTAAACAACTAGCTCTCTCTTCTACATCAAGGTGAAAGCAACACTAGAATGACACAAAGTACTGAATAACAACTCAAGGACAAAACCCCTAAACCCACAAACAATGGGAGCAACAGTAAACAATGAATCAACAACAACAGAACCACCGCCTTATAACGGACAGCTGTCTAATCCACTAGAGTGGGGGCTTCAACACATTTTACTGGTACCAAACCTTCATCCTGGATTATGTTGTTGTTAAAGATCTCATGGAAAAAAATACTGATTGTTTTGTTATAGATATGTCTGAAAAAAATATTTATCAACCATGCAACATTTGCAAATTAGTGTATCCTTTAGCTTTTCTATATCTACAAACATAACTTGCCCAAAATCATAGATTTTAAATCTCATTAGCAAATAAGATGATAGCTCTCAAGTACCAGCACTTAGAAGAATACTTTCCCATTTTCTGTCCAATTTGTTAAAATATATGACTGTTTAAAGTATATCATAATAAATAGTAATCGAGTATGATCAGAAATATCACAATCACAAAATGCAGACAAACCCATGGCATCGTGAGAAAGAGCCACACAACAATCACGAGACACCCCGTTTATCCAAAATATTGTCAAAGACGATATATAATCCAGCCTGAAAAGCTTCAATATTAATGTGAGTTTATAGTTTTGTAATATTTATCTGGAGAAATCTAAGTTTGATTGAATAATTCTAAACAGTTATTCAAAAATAATCACTTTTTAAAACAGTTTACAGTTGTTCAAATTATGGTTAAATTATTAAGTTACGTTACGTAATGCGGGCTAGATTCCATGTATCCATGTATATTTAGGTTCATTTACCATAAAAGAATAACCCTCCAATTACTAAATGTTTTGGGGGGAGGAAGTCAGATCTAATGCATTTTAACGGTCTGTAATCAGGTGATGTTCAAAGAGACTATCACCAAATCAATTGGTACCCTGGCATCTAGTTGCGTGTGCAGATGGTTAGGCAATACTTAAATGTGTATTCAGCATAGATTTCGTTGTTCAATTAGCGCAAATGTCATCACTTAGTATTTCTGATCAACCAATAGTGGGAAAATTGGTTAGAGTTTTACTCTATGGCAAAGAACACGTTAGATATGATCATATCCAATAAAACAGGTCAGTTTTACTTCAATACAAATTTAAATAAAAACTTACCAGCCAAACTTATATCAAGCCAATTTTGACCAGATGACATTCTTTTAGTTATATGTGTATTGAAAATTATAATAATGTTGATAGAATAATGCAAAACAAATTAGAAAGTGATTTATTTGTGTCCATGAATTTAGCCATGGCTACAATATACACGGATACTAACAATGCCATAGAGCTTTTCTGGGTGATTAACTTATTTCTTTCAAATGTACGACTTTAATGAACAAAGTCTCAGAACAAATGCTGTTCTGTGTCAATGCTTCAGAAAATTTTAAAACCAGGCAGAAAAGATGATAAGCGTAATATTCTCCTTGAAATTATCTTGTTATGCATTTTACGAACAATAAATGGTATTCTTACCTCGCCAAACTAGACATCCTTCAGATATAAAACGATTATAACCATATAATAAGAAAGACTTGGCGTATATCATTTGTGGGGTAAAAGTTAAAACGCTTCATTTTGTTTTTTCAAAAGACAAGATTAAAGGCCTCGATTTTGACCTACTTCTGAAATAGCTTAAAATTTTAACGAATTCTGAGTAAGTTTTTGTCTTTGAATGGTATCAATATAGTTGTTGTAATCAAAAGCTGACTTAAACAATGTGTGGTAGACCTACTACCTTAAAGCTACTTCATGCTTTATATTATTGTGTCATCTAAAATGAGGTGAAGTCAGATGTAAAAAGCGTCTTTTTTTCTTTTTTTTGGATATCATTACACGTATAAAAGTAGAAAATACACGAGTGTCAGTGAGATTGAGATAAAAGGTATCATTTAAGCATTAAAGAAACATTACTGGATCATATAAACAAGCAGGTTCCTAAACTGCAATTTATATATTTGATAAAATACAACAATTTGAAATGGTGTTTTATATATTTGAGGCTCAAATTCTTCCTATACTCATAAATGCTTTGTTGGTATTTTCAGTTAATGAAAATAAATGGCATTTAAATGGCAGTAAATAAACCACTAGCTGTGTAAACTCATAAAGTGCTGTTGTACTTAAACATAATGTATTTAAAACAAAGTAGAGTACATAACAGTAATAGCATTTCCTTTAATCTGATAAAATCATATTGCTAGTCATTTGAATACAATTTAATTATTATATTGCCACGTAAGAATAAGAAATATTTTGATAAGATTTCCTATGATTTCAGGGTAACGAAGTAAATTTTGCTATTGCAAGGGAACGCTGTAACCGCTATAGAGTTGATTCATTATTCTGTGGCTTATATATTCTGTTTTTAGAAAATAATAGTGTACAAAACTCACCTTTGGAGGTCTTTTTGGCAGCTCATTGTCTAGTGATAGTACTGCATTACTGCTGATTTGGAAATTTTCGGGAGCATTTTATTTTTGTGAATAGCATTAAAAGATAGATTAGTGATGTGAACAAATCGCGATTAAGGCAATATTTACCAATATTAATAAACGACAAGGATTTTGTCATTTTGCGAGGGTTTTATTTTCACGAAACTTGCGAAGTTTCGCGAAAATAAAGTCCTCCTGAAAATTTCTGAATTTACAGTAAGCAGTAATTCAATTGAAGTAAGTAACATATCTGACTGTAATATCATATGGGTATATTGTTTAAATACAGACTGGCTGTTTGCTGCGTTCAGATAAATGCTTTTAAAGCAAGCAGCATGTCGATAAATAAGAATTATATATAACTTGGTAGTTGCACAATAGGATTTGAAATAACAATATGGTAAGGTAGTTAACATGTCTGTTGCAGGTCAGGTAGAAAACATGTGTCATTTTGCATCTTATATAATGTATTTTCAGAAAGTCATTGTGCACAATATCCCAGCAGGGATTTTTGAAACTGGCGTCATTTTTTTCTTGTACTGACATCATTTTGAAGTTAATGTAACCTCTTTAAAAATTCTGAGTCAGATTCTTTGCTCCCAATATAATATGTCGCCAGTAATATTATTGCAACTGATCAAACAGAACATGTTTATGCCAGCCGGAATTCATAGTACTCGATTGTTAAGCCCTAAATAAGCCAAAAAATGGGTACACCACTTTGTGACGTCACTTTGACGTTTCTTAAACAAGATACATTTATCTTCAAGTAATGTATGTTTGACACTTTTACCAAAAAATGCACACGGGATTACACAGCGGCCTACTCTATTTGCTCAATGCCTGCCACGAGTGACTCGCGAGCTGGTACGAGTTGATAGAAATGTATCTACCTGTTATAAATCTTTGCATGCCAGCGGAGAATCTTGTCGTTTGCCAATAGCCTTTGCAAACAATTAAACTTTTTCAGAACATGGTCATGTTGCGTATCAAATTAAAGAGAATCACAAATGCAGCAACATGGTAGCAAATATTTCGCCCGCAGACACCCCCTCTTCCCACGATCCTAGGATAATATGGGGTCAATAGGTCAAAATTTAACTTTTTCAGAATATTGTCATGTTGCATATCAAATAAAAAATAATCACGAATGCAGCAACATGGTAGCAAATATTTTGCCCACAGCCCCTTTGACCCTGAGGATGGTGTCAATAGGTTAAAATTCAACTTTTACCCAAACATGGAAGTCTGCAGATCCCCTCTACCCCTAACCTGGGTATTAGGACAATAGGTCAAAAGCAACTTTTTCAGAACATGATCATGTTGCATATCGAATTAAATGGGATCACAAAATGAAGCATTATTGTATCAACAATTTTGCCCCCAGACCCCACCCCTGACCATATGGTTCAAAAGGTCAAGATTCACATTTATCAGAACATGTTGCATATCAAATTAAAGGGAATCATGAATGCAGCAACATGGTGGCAAATGTTTAGTCCGCAGTCCCCCCTGACCCTTGGGAAGGGCCAACAGGTTAAGATTCAACTTTCAGAACATAATCACGTTGCATTTCAAATGAAAGAGAATCACAAATAAAGCAATATAGTAGCAATTATTTTGCCCAAAGAACCCCCTACCCCCACCCCCGACCCTGGGGAAAGAATCAAAAGGTCTACATCAACTTTTTCAGAATATTGTAATGTTGAAGATCAAATTAAAGTGAATCTGGAAATACAGCAACATGGTATCAAATATTTTGCCCACAGAGTCCCTTCCCTCTCCACCCTAGGGCATTGGGTCAAAATGTCAAAATTCAACTTTTTCAGAACATGGTCATGTTGCATTTTATCATATTACATGGTATCACGAAATATAGCAACAAAGTAGCATATGTTACGACCCCAATCCCCTCCCCTGATCCTAAGAGTTAAAAGGTCAAAATTCAACTTTTACCGAACATGTTCATGTTGAATATGAAATCAAATGGAATCACGAAATGCAGCAACATTGTAGCAAATATTTTGCCCGCACATCTCCCCTGACCCTTGTAGCAAATATTTGCCCACAGAGCCCCCCTGACCCTAGGGGTCAAGAGATCAAAATCACGAAATGAAGCAACATGATGGAAAATATATTGCCCCCCCCCCCCCTCTCCCCTGCGGATGGGGTCAAAAGGTCAAAATTCAACTTTTTCAGAATATGGTCATGTTGCAGATCAAATTAAAGTGAATCTCGAAATACAGCAACATGGTAGCAAATAGTTTGCCCACAGAGCCCCCTTCCCCCTCCACCCTGGGGATAGGGTCATAGGTCAAAATTAAAATCAGAACATGGTCATGTTGCATATCAAATTTAAGGGGATCATGAAATACAGCTACATAATAGAAGATATTTTGCCCACAGAGCCCCCTTCCTCAACCACCCTAGGGGCTGGGTCAAAAGGTCAAAATTCATATTTTTCAGAAAATGGTCATGTTGCATATCATATTACATGGAATCACAAAATGTAGCAACATAGTAGCAAATATTTTGCTCCCAGACACCCTGACCCTAGGGGTAAAAAGGTCAAAACTTAACTTTTACCGAACATGGTCATGTTGCATATCAAATCAAATGGAATCACGAAATGTAGCACCATGGTAGCAGATATTTTGCCACACACCCCCTGACCCTAGGGGCCAAAAGGTCGAAAATCAACTTTTCCAGAACAATGTCATGATGCATATAAATTAAAGAGAATCACGAATGCAGCAACCAGGTTGCAATATCTTGCCTGCAGACCCTCAGCCCCCCACGAACCCAGGAGATGGGATCAAAAGGTCAAAGTAATTTTTTTTCAGAACATAGTCATGTTACATATTAAATTAAAGGGAATCACGAATGCAGCAACAAGGTTGCAAATATCTTGCCTGCAGAGCCCCCCACGACCCCAGGAGATGGGACCAAAAGGTCAAACTTAAACTTTTTCAGAACATAGTCATGTTGCATATCAAATTAAAGGGAATTACAAATGCAGCAACATGGTAGCAAACTATTTGCCTGCAGACACCCCGACCCCCTCTGACCCCGGGGTGGGGTCAATAAGTCAAAATTCAACATTTTCCCAAAATTGATTATGTCGCATATCAAATAAAATGAAATCACGAAATGTAAGAAGATGGTATCAAATAGTTCGCCCCCAGACCCCCTGACCCTTGGAGTTTAAAGGTCAAAATTCAACTTGTTCTGAGCATGGTCATGTTGCATATCAAATTAAATAAAATCAAGAAATGTAGCAACACGGTAGCAAATATTTTGCCCCCATACCCCCCCCCCCCCTGACCCTAGGGAGCAACAGGTCTAAATTTAACTTTTTCAGAACAATGTCATGATGAATATCAAATTAAAGGGAATCACGAAATATAGCAACATGGTAGCAAATATTTTGCCTGCAGAGCCCCCCTATGGGATGGGGTCAAAAGGTCAAAATTCAACTTTTCCACACATGGTCATGTTGCATATCAAATTAAATGGAATCACGAATTGTAGCGACATGGTAGCAACAGGTTTAAATTCAAGTTTTTCAGAACAATGTCATGATGCATATCCAATTAAAGAGAATCACAAAATATAACAAAAGGTCAAAATTAAACTTTTTCAGAGCATGGTCATGTTACATATCAAATTAAATGGAATCAAGAAATATAGCAACATGGTAGCATTTATTTTGCTCCCAGACCCCCTCCCCCTGCCCATAGTGGTGAAAATGTTTCAGAACAATTTCATGTTGCATTTCAAATTTAAGAGACTCACGAATGCAGCAACATGGTAGCAAACATTTTGTTCGCAGATCATGGGGGTGGGTTCAAAGGGTCAAATTCATTTTTTTTAAAACATGGTCATATTGCATATCAAATTAAAGGGAATCACGAATGCAGCAACATGGTAGCAAATATTTAGCCCACAGAGCCCCCCTGACACTAGAGGTCAAAAGTTAAAAATTCAACATTTTCGGAACAATGTCATGTTGCATATCAAATTAAAGGGACTCACAAATGCAGCAACATGGTAGCAAATATTTTGCATGCAGATCTCCATCCCCCGCCCCCTGACCATGGGGTGTGGGTGCAATATGTCAAAATTCATTTTTTAGAACAGGGTCATGATGCATATCAAATAAAAGGGAATTACAAATGCAGCAACATGGTAGCAAAAAATTTGCTTGCAGACACCCCGACCCCCTCTGACCCCGGGGTGGGGTCAATAGGTCAAAATACAACATTTTCCCATATTGATTATGTTGCATATCAAATTAAATGAAAACACAAAATGTAACAAGATGGTATCAAATATTTTGCCCCCAGACCCCCCTGACCCTAGGAGTTTAAAGGTCAAAATTCAACTTGTTCTGAACATGGTCATGTTGCATATCAAATTAAATGGAATCAAGAAATGTAGCAACATGGTAGCAAATATTTTGCCCTCATACCCCCCCCTGACCCTAGGGAGCAACAGGTCTAAATTTAACTTTTTCAGAACAATGTCATGATGAATATAAATTAAAGAGAATCACGAATGCAGCAACCAGGTTGCAATATCTTGCCTGCAGACCCTCAGCCCCCCACGAACCCAGGAGATGGGATCAAAAGGTCAAAGTATTTTTTTTTCAGAACATAGTCATGTTACATATTAAATTAAAGGGAATCACGAATGCAGCAACAAGGTTGCAAATATCTTGCCTGCAGAGCCCCCCACGACCCCAGGAGATGGGACCAAAAGGTCAAACTTAAACTTTTTCAGAACATAGTCATGTTGCATATCAAATTAAAGGGAATTACAAATGCAGCAACATGGTAGCAAACTATTTGCCTGCAGACACCCCGACCCCCTCTGACCCCGGGGTGGGGTCAATAAGTCAAAATTCAACATTTTCCCAAAATTGATTATGTCGCATATCAAATAAAATGAAATCACGAAATGTAAGAAGATGGTATCAAATAGTTCGCCCCCAGACCCCCTGACCCTTGGAGTTTAAAGGTCAAAATCCAACTTGTTCTGAGCATGGTCATGTTGCATATCAAATTAAATAAAATCAAGAAATGTAGCAACACGGTAGCAAATATTTTGCCCCCATACCCCCCCCCCCTGACCCTAGGGAGCAACAGGTCTAAATTTAACTTTTTCAGAACAATGTCATGATGAATATCAAATTAAAGGGAATCACGAAATATAGCAACATGGTAGCAAATATTTTGCCTGCAGAGCCCCCCTATGGGATGGGGTCAAAAGGTCAAAATTCAACTTTTCCACACATGGTCATGTTGCATATCAAATTAAATGGAATCACGAATTGTAGCGACATGGTAGCAACAGGTTTAAATTCAAGTTTTTCAGAACAATGTCATGATGCATATCCAATTAAAGAGAATCACAAAATATAACAAAAGGTCAAAATTAAACTTTTTCAGAGCATGGTCATGTTACATATCAAATTAAATGGAATCAAGAAATATAGCAACATGGTAGCATTTATTTTGCTCCCAGACCCCCTCCCCCTGCCCATAGTGGTGAAAATGTTTCAGAACAATTTCATGTTGCATTTCAAATTTAAGAGACTCACGAATGCAGCAACATGGTAGCAAACATTTTGTTCGCAGATCATGGGGGTGGGTTCAAAGGGTCAAATTCATTTTTTTTAAAACATGGTCATATTGCATATCAAATTAAAGGGAATCACGAATGCAGCAACATGGTAGCAAATATTTAGCCCACAGAGCCCCCCTGACACTAGAGGTCAAAAGTTAAAAATTCAACATTTTCGGAACAATGTCATGTTGCATATCAAATTAAAGGGACTCACAAATGCAGCAACATGGTAGCAAATATTTTGCATGCAGATCTCCATCCCCCGCCCCCTGACCATGGGGTGTGGGTGCAATATGTCAAAATTCATTTTTTAGAACAGGGTCATGATGCATATCAAATAAAAGGGAATTACAAATGCAGCAACATGGTAGCAAAAAATTTGCTTGCAGACACCCCGACCCCCTCTGACCCCGGGGTGGGGTCAATAGGTCAAAATACAACATTTTCCCATATTGATTATGTTGCATATCAAATTAAATGAAAACACAAAATGTAACAAGATGGTATCAAATATTTTGCCCCCAGACCCCCCTGACCCTAGGAGTTTAAAGGTCAAAATTCAACTTGTTCTGAACATGGTCATGTTGCATATCAAATTAAATGGAATCAAGAAATGTAGCAACATGGTAGCAAATATTTTGCCCTCATACCCCCCCCCCCCCTGACCCTAGGGAGCAACAGGTCTAAATTTGACTTTTCAGAACAATGTCATGATGAATATCAAATTAAAGGGAATTACGAAATATAGCAACATGGTAGCAAATATTTTGCCTGCAGAGCCCCCCTATGGGATGGGGTCAAAAGGTCAAAATTCAACTTTTCCAAACATGGTCACGCTGCATATCAAATTAAATGGAATCACGAGTTGTAGCGACATTGTAGCATATACTTTGCCCCCATTCCCCCGACCCTAGGGGGCAACAGGTTTAAATTCAAGTTTTTCAGAACAATGTCATGATGCATATCCAATTAAAGAGAATCACGAAATATAGCAAAAGGTCGAAATTAAACTTTTTCAGAGCATGGTCATGTTACATATCAAATTTAATGGAATCAAGAAATGTAGCAACATGGTAGCATTTATTTTGCTCCCAGACTCCCTCCCCCTGACCCTAGTGGTGAAAATGTTTCAGAACAATTTCATGTTGCATTTCAAATTTAAGGGACTCACGAATGCAGCAACATGTTAGCAAACATTTTGTTCACAGATCATGGGGGTGGGTTCAAAAGGTAAAAATTAAACTTTTTTAAAACATGGTCATATTGCATATCAAATTAAAGGGGATCACGAATGCAGCAACATGGTAGCAAATATTTCGCCCGCAGAGCCCCACTGACACTAGTGGTCAAAAATTTGAAATTCAACATTTTCGGAACAATGTCATGTTGCATATCAAATTAAGGGGACTTACGAATGCAGCAACATGGTAGCAAATATTTTGCCTGCAGATCTCCATCCCCCGCCCCCTGACCATGGGGTGTTGGTGCAATATGTCAAAATTCAAATTTTTAGAACAGGGTCATGATGCATATCAAATTAAAGGGAATCAAGAATGAAGCAACATGGTAGCAACTATTTTACCAGCAGATCCCGCACACCTCTACCCCACCCCTGACCATGAGGTCAAAAGTCAACTTTGTCAACAGTTCTAATCCTTTTTGTATTGTGTTAATATTTATGTATGTATATCATGAATTGAAATAAAATATGTTTAAACAAAAATTTTCAGAACATGATCATGTTGCATATCAAATTAAAGGGAATCACAAATGCAGCAAGTCTGTGGCAAATATTCAGCCCGCAGACCGCCCCCTGACCATAGGGATCAAAATTCACACATTTTCAGAACATGGTCATGTTGCATAACCCAATCAAGGGAATGTAGCAAAGAGCACCAGGCAAGCACATATTCTCTCTATACACACACCCTCAACCTGGATTCTGCTATAAAGCTGTATCTAATTCAAAGATCATGATAATCTGTCAATTACCAAGTATATAATAATAACACTTTAATAGGAGTTCCCCTATTATTTAAAGGGAATGTATTTGAATTTGACTTGGCTGTTGCATGGTAAGGCACCTATTTATAAGAAGCTAACACACATTATAATTTATCATATATAATGTGGGTAACAAAATGCAAATGTACAAAACACCCTCTTTGCAGGTCTTTTGGTAGCCCATGGTCAAGTAAACAATAGTAATATATTTTAATATATTTTAAAGTAAGTAACATAAATAACATACATAAAAGTTATAATAAGCATAAATAATTTTAACCATATTGGTAGTTTATCAATAAAATCAAATAGTTAACAAACTGACTGTAATCATACAAGTATATATAGCTGCATTTTTGTGATATTGACGAATGCGAAAAAATAAAGTGGCCTTGTGCGAACTGGGGTTTATTTTTTTCAGAGAGCTGTTGCTGACAAACAATAGCAGATATAATAATCAAACTGGCTTTATTTGAAAACGTTTTAAGCCTTGTTTTGAAATCAAAACGAATGAAACTTCAAAAGCTATGAAAGGGAACATCGAAAACAAGCAAGAACAGTCAATATCATGATTTTAGGGAGTAACGTTAATAAAGTAACATATGTAGCACCTGAGAAGACCAGGCCTCGAGGTTATAAAACTTGAGTACGGGCTCAGACTCAAAATAAAGCGCAATGATTGGCTGCTTGTGGACACGTGTCCACAAGCAGCCAATCGTTGCGCTTTATTTTGAGTCTGAGAATGAACTCAAGCTTTATAACCTCGAGACCAGAATACTATTTAAAAAGCTTTAATTTCCAAGGAAATATACATATATGTATGAAGATATCAACATTTGAAAAACTTAAATTTTATTAAACCCAATATAGGCATAATTATCACTCAGTTCTATATAAATAAACATTTTGGCGGCCATCTTGAATGGCGGCCGTTTTTGAGGACTTACACGGGCCTCAAATTTATACACCTACCCGTTCTGTAGACAGATATCAAACCTTTCTGGCCAAGATCGTGTAGTGTAAACCAAAATTTTGACTTGTCCTGAAATTTGGATTCCTGACTATGAGGGTCATTAAAGAACAAATAGTTATATACACTTTGTTTTATTAAAGCTTTTATCAACAAACAGCGAAAGAAAATTATGATGAGCGCCCAGCTGATAAAATCTCAGGAAGATGCGCCATTGAACCTTCGTCTGGTGAACATTGATGCGACCTCAGTGCTTCTAAATTCTGCGTCGAAACAGTTCTAAAGATACGAAAGTAATGTAAATGTTACAAATAAAGTTATTCAACGGATGCAAATTGTTCATTAGCGAACCGAAAGTGACCAGAGTCTGTCACTGTCAGTTTGAACTGCCTCGGCCAATTCCGTGGAATCAGACCTCCGATGTACATTGAGGAGTTACATTACATAACTTGACGCTGACGTCACAGAAACCATGCCAGCTCATAATTCTCGAAATGTGCTGGGTTTTCGCGATTGCTGTCTCTGTATGCTTACTGGGTAGTTACGCACGAACAATTTGTTTAGCTATTATAAGCTTTCCCAGAAAGGTTGCCGTCTCAAGTGGGTTGTTGTCTACTAATTGAAGTACACTTGGCATTTAGTAGCTGTTTCAACCGAAAGTGACGATCTTTTGAATTAAACACCCAACTCATCGCAAGCGGAGATGGCGATGAGCTGTTAATGTCATTAATAGTGTTTCGACATCATGAGTCAATACACACAGGGTTAATTTTCACAGAAAGGGCTACCGCATGCTACACCACATAGCAGGTGCTACCATACAGGTTGGAAAATTAGACATTTATAATTGCCGTCTTCAAGACTAGATAAAGTACCAAATTATCATTGGACTGGCCTTCTCATTTCACATTATAATTTTAAAGGTACAGTTAAACCTGTGTAAAACGACCACTCTCAAAAAGACCGAAAATTGGTTTTCAAGACCAATTATCTCTTAATGCAGGTCAACAGTATTGCAGAATGCTCCAATACTCTTGACCTACATTTAGCTATCATTTGTCATTGTCATCTTTGTTTTGTCTATTTTGGAGGGGCCGTTTTACACAGGTTTGACTGTGACCGCTTTACACAGGTGATACTGTATACTTACTCGTTTGCAGTCTCTTTTCTTCCTGAAGATGTTGAAATTGCCACAAGAAAATATTTTCTTAATGCTTGTGCTGCTACTTGATGAACTCGATCTTGATGTACTTCTAGTTTCAGCAAGGACATAAAGACAAACCAGTAATATCACAACGAAAGCCTGAAAATAGAGGATCTTACATGAGTGCTCATGTTTTATTGAATTTATTAAACGAGTTGGAAAAAGAGATAAAATGCGAGGCTTGCCGAGCATTTTATCTCTTTTTCGCAACGAGTTTAATAAATTCAATAATACAAGGGCACGAATGTTAGATTCTATTTATCATATGACATTAAGATTACTTTGAAATCTCATTTTTGCCGTAAAAACGTTATAATTTTGTCAGTATGTACGCAACGTTGTTATGGACGTCATAACGTTTCCCGAAAATCGATATCTATTCGTATAGCTGTTTACACCCATTGTCAAATGGACGAAAAGCCATGTTCAAATCAGGAGATTCACGTGCTGTTTGAACATGGATCTGAACTTGAAAATACTTAAAATGAGCTCTGCATTATTTGCATGACGTTATATACAGAACGCATTGCGGACCAGACTGATCATTTCGCCGATGTTTTTGTTCGCGAAAATGTTGCGTACGGTTATGACGTTATGTCGTTCGAAAGTACACAGCCGACGCCATTTTGTTTAGAGAAATCCAGTGTAAGAAAATGGACAATTTAATGTTTTAGCAGCGTTTTCAGTGCGAATTGAGCTGGAATAAGGTAAAATATGCAAGAATAACGATCACACATGTTTGTTTCATTGCATTAACACTTGCCGGGTCCCGAGGATGCTGTTTGGACATGAGGCCGATAGACAGATTTTATTGCATGGCGTTATTTCACTCCCAGACGCGACGTCATATGATAAACAATATTAACAAATCGACAATATCATACTATTTATCGGGTAACCTGGGCCCGGAATTACAATGCCTCCTTAAAGTTAAGGAAGGCTTAAGTTAAGTATTGATATTTCAACATGCTATATTAAATGCTTAATAAATGACATGGATCGACGCAGTATTTGAGGTCAAAGATATCATTGTGATTCACAGAAAAAAATGAAACTATTTTGATTTAAATCAGTTTGAAACGTTATTTTTCGTATCCTGAAAAATCAATGCATAACTTAAGTATTCCTTTACTTCAAGGAATTGTAATTCCGGGCCCAGGTGTTTAAATCAAATAAATCAAAGCACTGAAAGCACTAATGGAGACGGTTGCAATTATGCGCGCACGTTTTCAAATAGGGAGGTTTTTAGTTTGATAATTTTTGTACAATCTGCGATTAAGCTAACAAGAATGGTAAACTAAAACCTTTCAACAAAAAAAGCCAAACACGGACAAAAAAAAAACAATAGAAGAAAAATAACAATTAATCAACATAAAAATACTGCCTTAGAACTGACAGCATCAGAATTTGAAACAACTTGGGTCCTAATTAACTTGTTAATTTTAGTCGATACATGGCACAAGTTTAAGAAACTGTTAATTAAACGACCGGTCATAGGAATTGTACAATAAACGTCCACAAACCAAATCGCCCCAACGGACCTCATATAAGCAAAGATCACCATGTAATTATGTGCCCGCCATGACAATGGCTGGGACATTAAGTTTCAGGCCTGTCTGTCAGTCTGTACGTATGTACGTACGTATTTACGTCAGTACGTCACACCAATGACGTCCGCTCTCTAAGTTGAACAGTTTCGATCAGAATTTTATGATGTTTGGTCACATTATTTAGTACAATAATGTCTTCTTCCAGTTTGATAGTGGTCTATATCGCACCATGCCTTCAGGAGCTATTGTCCTTTGTTCATGAAAAGTCACCGTTTTTGTTGGTGTCTTGTTGTTTTTGTTATGCTTTCGTGCGCGTCTGTTTATTGATGTCTTGTGGTTACCTGCTTGGAAAGGGCTGCCCTCTTGGTTCTATAAGGCCAGTAATTTGAGCTAACAATTTTATGAAACTTGGTCACATTGTTTAGTAGCACGATGTCTTCTGATCGAAACTGTTTAATAAACAAAGGACAATAACTCTCGAAGACACAGCGCAAGTTAGACCATTATCGAACTTCGATAATGGTCTAACTTGCGCTGTGTCTTCGAGAGTTATTGTCCTTTGTTTATTAAACTGCACCATTTTAGATGGTTTCTGGTCTATAAAAGTAAGAAAGAGGGCAAAGATCAGGAATCGATACAATCAAGCACCACATCTGACCCAGGATACCAATGGAAAATTGACAACTTCACAAGTAGACATCACAAACGAGAACCAAGAGGGCAGCCCTTTTCAAGCAGGTAACCACAAGACATCAATAAACATACGCGCACGAAAGCATAACAAAAACAACAAGACAGAAATAACATAAATGATCCACAAAAGAAGCACCTCCTTGGAACGGTCAGTAAAAAAAAATTTACTGGAGGGCTTAAACCTGTTTCACTGCGCGCTAACCTCATCCTTAGTTCAGATGAGGATCAAGACACATAGATCTTTGGTTTGCGTGAAAGACTCCTAACTCATCTATGCATCATCTCCTAGAACATATGAACCAAGATATAAAAAGGAGGTAAAGCAAAGATAAGGACTCAACAGCAAATTAAACTGAAAACCGGAGCAAAAAAATCCAACAGGCATTCCCAAGTGGTCCTGACAACAGCCAGAGCACCAGGTCCCTATAAGTCGAGTAATTTTGACCACAACTTTATGAAACTTGGCCACATTGTTTAGTATCATAAAGTCTTCTTCAAGTTAGGTAATGGTCTTTATCAGTCACACTAATATTAACTGAAGTGTTTCAACATAACCTAATAAACGTTTCCTATCTCACGGCATGGTACCTTTATCAGGTCATGATGACGTTGCACTTTTTGAATGACGTCGCTAATGACGCTGAATCAACACAAACATCAAAAATTACGTCATAATCGCTAGTTTTAAGAGTTTTCAACAATGGGTAAACTGATAAATAGAATACCAGGTTCGCGTCTATTGATATCAAGTTTACCAGGCTCGGCTTTGAGAACGCATGTTGAATCGCTCGGCAAGCCTCGCGATGTCAACAAGCGATCTCAAAGCCTTGCCTGGTAAACTTGATATCAAAAGACACTCACCTAGTATTCTCTATATATCGCACCATGGCTTTAGGAATTTTTGGAATTTGGAATTTGTTCATGAAAATTCACCATTTTTGATGTTATCCGGTCTATAAGTCCAGTAGTTTTGAACAGAAATTCATAAAACTTGGTCACATTGTTTAGTACCATAATGTCTTCTTCAAGTTTGATATTGGTCCACATGCACCATGCCTTCAGGGTACACTGCACTAAATATTCGTGAAATCTGGCCCCACCTATATACTTTACATTAGAGCTAAGATGACGTCATTTATCAATATTCGTGATTGACAGGTGTTCTGGCACCCATTACTACAAGCTACGAGGCGGGCATGGCGGCGCCAATACAAAATTCAAACCCAATGACACAGACATCAAATGGGCAAACAGGCTTAGTTCTAAGCGACGCGAGAGAAGTATTGTATGGCGCAGACACGTCTCACCAGAATTTACAGCAGATGTTGCCACATTCGCAAAACCACGAGCATGCTGGACATAACACTAGTGGGAGTTCACAAGGTGTGGCGGCCCAGTATAAACCACCACCTCCTCCTCCTCCATATATACACAGAAACAATGATGGCAATTCACAAATCAACCAATTATACCACCTACACACTTGCGCCAAGAGCAGCCTGGTGCTACGAGGGCGAACCATATTGGCACCATTCGAGGACAACAAAACACGAGTACAAGCGACTTTAGTAAACAATCGATGTATACAGTTCAGCCCAGTGCAATAGATACATGTAATACATACACTTCAGCTCAGCATGTACACAATAGAAATGGCACTGGACCGATAAATTTCGGACAACAACAACAACAACATGCGGCTTCTCCCCTACAACAGAGAGTAGACCCAGCAAAATATCACTTCGCCAATGCGAATGAACAATGTAAACAAACAATTTATACAGGCTACGAGGGTAATACATTCATTGTCCAAAATCAAGACCAGTCAGAAGTACCAGCATGGGTTGCATCAATGTTGAAAAGTTTAGAAGATCGTCTACAAAATATCGAATCTCAAATCACCCAACAAAACCTGAAATGGCAACAAATAGATAGCCAATTACAGCAACAAAATACCAGAATGAACAACTTTGAGCAGAAATTTTCGCACATAAGTGTGTTAAAAAATGACATTACCCAGGTACAAGTCCAAGTTTCAAATATGGAAACCAAAGTTCGAAATGTCGAGTCGCAAATGTTAGATTTCTCCCAGAGCGTGGACCATTTCAGTGAAATATGTGACGATATTACTTACGAGAATTCAGAAAACAAAACAGCCAGTGATAACTTAATAAAACGCATCAGTATTTTAGAACAACATCAAGCAGAAGTTTTGTCCAAGCAGTCCAATGTAGAGGAAAAAAATTACAAATCTACAATGTCGATCAATGAGAGATAATTTACTGTTCACTGGCATCCAAGAGAATGACTCAACAAATAGGGACACTGAAGATACCTTATGCACATTCATAGCTACACAGATGAACATTAAAGACGAGATCCCCTTCGAACGCGTCCATCGTCTGGGAAGATATAAACCAGACCAAGAAAAACCAAGACCTATAATAGCAAAGTTTCACAGGTTTAAAGATAGGGAAAAGGTGAGACAATCAGCACGCGATACCCTCACAGGAACTCAATACGGGGTTAAGGAACAGTTCCCTATCGAAGTAGAAGCAAAGCGGCGCACTTTGTACCCAATAATGAAAAAAGCAAGGGAAAACAAAGAAAACAAAGTGCGTATGGTGCGTGATCGACTTTTCATTAATGACAATGAGGTTGCTCCACAGCAGCCTCCGAACCTACATCAGCCTAAGCAATTATCGTTCAGACAAAGTAGCTATAGAGAGCAGCGGTTTCAAAGGACTGATCGACCAACTTATCCGGGTCAAATACATCAGAGGACACGTGTTTTCACCGCTACAAAAACATCGGATCAAAAATCTCTATTCCAAAGTAATAATACCGCGAGTGATGTCAGAACACCTAATAGGTTCGCAGTGCTATTTAACGAACGTGGAGACGACGAGATACTCACCCAAACAGAAAGTAGGAAAAAGAAAGCGTCATCCCCACTTGAAAATGAAACTAACTTCAAAAAGACACGCGACACAGTTACCCCAGAGCGGCATCAATTTGAAAGTAACATTATTTCGTTAACAGAACCAATGGAAGCACAAATGGCTACATGTGAACGCGCTACTTGCAGAAGCCCAGAAATGATCACAGCCACACTCTTACCCGGCCCTACACTTAGTCCAGACCAACCAAACGCGCTGATCCAGCCTACGCTTGATAAACAGAAAGAAACGAATGTATTATCGCCATAGGAATGCGCGGTGCACAACAGACAGTGTGAAAATAGTGTTACGCAACCTATAAGTAAATACACACCGATACAGTTGAGCGGTAAATGTCCAGGACAAATTAAATTTCTATCGTTAAACGTATGTGGCTTCCGAAGCAAGTTAAGAGTACCAGAATTTCTTGAACATTTGAACTCATTCGATGTCATAGGTTTGCAGGAAACCAAACTCGACGATGTCGACTGCTTATCGATACCAGGCTATAAAATTGTGTGTCAAAACAGACAGAAAATTTCAAGGTATAGGTCTGGTGGCACTGCCTTCATAATACGAAATAATTTACTTAACCATATCACTTTCGGCAAAAGCAAATCAAAACTTATACAATGGCTAATTATTGATAAAAGAGTCTTTAACTCGGATCATGATATATTTTGTGCAAACTTATATTATATCCCCCCAATCGGTACGAAATATGCCTCGGATGACCCATACCTTGAAATTCAAAATGAACTGTTTGAAAATTGTAGAAACTTAAACTATTTAATTATATTTGGAGATTTTAATTCAAGGACTGGTCGGAGTGCGGATTATACGATCACTGATGACTTCATATCAAATATACAAGACGACAGTATTTTGTCAAATGAAAATATGAATATTCTCTATAAAGTTCAACAATGTAAATTACCGCTTGAAAGAAGATCAGCTGACACAACTACTAATACGTATGGACTTCAAATGCTTGAATTTTGTAAAAGCAATGATTTATTTATTTTAAACGGAAGACTAGGTCAAGATAGAGACCAGCCAAAAACAACATGTAAAGATCGAAGCACCATCGATTACTTTATAGCATCAGCCTATGTCTTAGAATATATCTCGAATCTAGTAATAAACGAGTTCTCCTCATTGTTTTCTGACCAACACTGTGGCATAACTATCACACTTGGTGCAACGTATCAGTCGTCAGGTTCTGCTGATCTGAATCAATCCTGTAGCACAGAGCCCAAAATCAAACTCTGGGATAAAGAAAATCTCACCTTTTCGTTAATAATATTGATCAATCTGAAGTTCTTAGAATTAAACAGCTTGTTGACGAATGTTCAGAAAATGAAAATGTGACCAAAAATGACATTGACATGATCACTGATGGCATAGAAAATATATTCAATGACACATGCAAAGAGACATTTGGCATAAAGAAGCCATACACACGAAAACCAACGGCAAAATCTACTAAACCCTGGTTCAACTATGAATGCAAAAGTGCAAGAAATATATATCACAAAACACGAAGACTCTACAATAAATTTAAAACTGATCACTATAAAAATATGCTTAAAATCGTTAGTAAAACGTATAAAAATGTATTATCTAAAAAAGCTAAACGTTTCAATGCAGAAAAAATCGAGAAATTACGAAATCTCTAAACAAGGGACCCCAAAGAATATTGGCGGTTATTGAATGAAGAAAAGCAAAATAAAACTAGTTCTGTACCAATAAATAAATTTTACCAGTTTTTCAAAACAATTAATGACCCTCCCACTACTGCAAACAGGGGTACTGAGTGGAATATGCAAGCTAATATGCCCCTTAATGAAGAGATAAATGTACCAATTACTGAAGCTGAAATAGTTAAGGCAGCACACTCTCTTAAAAACAACAAATCACCAGGAAATGATCATATTCTGAACGAACACATCAAAATGTCATTGCCCTTGATGCTGCCAATTTATGAGAAATTGTTCAACCTGGTATTTGATACAGCAATGATACCTGAAAGCTGGCTTGAAGGAAATATCCTCCCAATATACAAAAATAAAGGTGACACACAGAAGCCTGAAAATTATAGACAAATTACACTCTTAAGTTGCGTTGGTAAATTATTTACCTCTATCATAAATAACAGACTTACAAATTATGCTGATAAATATGACATTATTACAGACAGTCAAACTGGTTTCCGTCATGGGTTCTCTACCTTAGACAATCTTTTTGTAATCAACAGCTTGATAGACATGGCAAAGGCAAAATCAAAAAAGCTATTTTGCGCTTTTATTGACTTTAAACAGGCCTTCGATACTGTTTGGCGTGAAGGTTTATGGCAAAAATTGAATACATACTGTATAAATGGTAAATGCTTAAAATTATTACAAAACTTATATAAAAATATAAAATCAAGGATAAAAACACATGATGGTGTATCAGCGTTCTTCCCCTGCAGAATAGGTGTACGTCAGGGCGAAAGCCTATCTCCTTTCTTGTTTGCCATTTTTCTAAATGATTTGGAATGGTATTTTAGACAAACAATATATCTGGTTTATTATGTGAATTTAATGATGAGGATTTGTACATGTTCATAAAAATATTTATCCTAATGTATGCGGATGACACAGTTATCTTCAGCCACTCTCAGAACGACCTCCAAAAAGCTCTTGACACCTTTGAAAATTATTGTAAGGAATGGCAATTGACAGTTAATGTTGCGAAAACCAAAATCATGGTCATTTCGAGAGGTAGGATAAGTAGAACAATGAAATTTCATTATAATAATTCTGAATTAGAAATAGCCAATGCTTACAAATATCTAGGGATATATTTAGCAAGGAGTGGATCTTTCAACCAAGCAAAGAAACATATAGCTGAACAGGCAAATAAAGCTCTATTTTCCTTATTGAGAAAAATCCGTAACTTAAATCTACCATACGATCTTCAAATTGATTTATTTAATAAAACAGTGAAGCCAATTTTACTGTATGGTTCTGAAATATGGGGCTTTGGAAATATAGACGTAATAGAGAGAATCCAATTGAAGTTCTTAAAGTACATATTTAATTTAAAAAAGAGTACACCCTCATTCATGATTTATGGGGAACTGGGCATAATGCCAATTTATATAGATATTAAAACAAGAGTTATATCATACTGGTCGAAAACTATCTCTTTGTCGGATCAGCCGACACGACTTTCTTATTTTTTATATAAAATTTTGTACAATATGCACAAAAATAAATTAGTGAATTCATTATATATCGAAAATGTTAAATCGATACTAGAATCATGTGGCTTTTCAGGAGTATGGCACTCGCAAGATACCAAAAACCCAAAATGGCTCTCATTAGCTATATCACAAAGATTAAAAGACCAATATCTGCAGACATGGTCGGCGACAGTTGATAAAACCTCATCAGCAACAAATTTCAAACTATACAAAGACACATTCGGCTATAGCAAATTCTTATCTCTTTTATCTGCTAAAAATAGTAAAACCTTCCTGAGATTTAGAACTAGAAACCATACACTACCAGTAGAAACTGGTAGATGGAATGGTACACCACTGCACGAAAGGATATGCAACTTTTGTCAAAAAGAATTAGGAGACGAATTTCATTTCATGTTAGTATGTGATCACTTTAAGCAACAAAGACAAACCTATATTAAGAGATATTACTATCATAATCCAAATACATTGAAGTTTAAGCAATTGATGAACACAGAAAATATAGCGGACCTGAAAAAAATTAGTTGTTTCATACAAATAGTATTAAACTCTTGTAAAGCACGACAATAGTGAACCATGATTATTAACACTTCTAGTCTGGAGACAACAATCTGGGTTATTTATAGTAAATCGGTCTCAGGTGTTATTATATACACGCACGTGTGCACACCGTACACGCGGGCGTGTATACTTTACTACCACTCTTTGCAGAAAACGAAAGATAACCTCAAACATACAGATTGTGCACATATGACTATTATGAATTAATGACTGTTCTTACCCTTTATTTAACTGTATGCTGACCCTTGCCTGCTGGTGATTTTAATTAATGACAATCCTCACAAATGGTTTTGGCCCAGATCGGGTTCGACATTATGTCGGGTCTGATCGGGACTCAAAACGACTGGCATTGATCAAAAAGTAATGAAAAATGACAAAAACATGAGAAATCGGCAAGCACACGGCGGGTAAACAATTTATTGATCATGGTTTTTAAGGGTCTTATCTATCAAAACAGACCAAATGTGGGTATATAGCCAGACAAGCAACATCCGCATTCTCACGACACAGGTTTTGACGCCGATACAAAGTCATCGACGATATTACTGCGTCCTGAAGATGCATTCAAGTTCATGGCTGTTGGTCAAAGTGGTTTTTTAATCAACTCAATACTGACAGGTTCCTCTATGGACTGTTGTTGAAATGTTTAAAATCAAATATTTAACAAGCTCACAAATAATTTTATGGCTAACTGTGACGCCGACACACCGCTTAGCACTGCAGCGTTGATTCGAGGTCACTCAGCTTTCTCATTTCTCAATCAAGACCGGTGTTGCGGATGCTCAAAGTGACCGTGTCAATGAGACGGTTATTTTGAGCACCAAAAACACAGGCTTAAATTCATGAATTAGACATTAATTGCATTTCTATGTTGGAAATGTCCTTATCAGGAACTATGGTTGTTATTGCATGTATGTATTCAAATAACATTCAAACATGATGTGAATTCGAAGCCGATGTGGCTCCAGCAGCCGCATAAACACCGGCATTACATTTTGATGGTGTAGTTTGCTCGCCAGCAGCCTTCGCTTATTGGGATTTATGTACAATAGTACAATACGAATTTGGATTTAAACACGATAAGAAAAGCGTACAAAACGACGTAAAATTGACGTCGATGCGACGCCAAAGCGCTGCATCGGCGTCAATTTTGCTTCGTCTTGTCCATAGAGCTAAGGAGCCGATGTCTGTTTCCCCCCAGTCTTCGAAAATTTCATCAAATGTTATCAAACGACGCAATATTGACGTCGATGCGACGTTAAAGCGCTGCATCGGCGTCATTATTGCTTCGTCTTGTCCCTAGAGCTAATGAGCTGATGTTTGCTCCCCCAGCCTTAAAAAATACCTCATGTCATCGGGTTATCAAACGACGTAATACTGACGTCGATGCGACGTAAAAGCGCCGCATCGTCGTCAATATTGCCTCGTGTAATAACTGGCCTCCTCGCATTCTGACCCGATTTCAAAGTCGATGTGGCTCTAGCAGCTGCATAGACATCGGCATTACATTTTGATGGTGTAGTTTGCTCGCTAGCAGCCTTCGCTCACTGGGAATCATGTACAATTGTAAAATATGAATTTGGACTTGCGTAATGAGTAAATGAGAACGGCCTCATACCATATCTTAGACGACGTAATATTGACGCCGGTGCGGCGCTAAAGCGCTGCATCGGAGACAATACTGCTTCGTCTTGTCTCTAGAGCTAGTGAGCGGATGTTTGCTCCCCCAGCCTTCGAAAACTCTCGTCACGTTATCAAACGACGTAATATTGGCGTCGATGCGACGCAAAAGCGCTGTATCGGCGTCAATATTGCTTCGTCTTGTCCCTAGAGCTAAGGAGCCGATGTTTGTTTCCCCCAGAGTTCGTAAAATTTCATCACATGTTATCAAACGACGTAACATTGACGTCGATGCGACGTTAAAGCGCTGCATCGGCGTCAATATTGCCTCGACTTGTCACTAGAACTAATTAGCTGATGTTTGCTTCCCCAAGCCTTCGAAAAAACAATTTTCACCACATATCATCGGGTTATCAAACGACGTAATGCTGACGTCGATGCGACGTAAAAGCGCTGCATCGTCGCCAATATTAACTCGTGTTATAACTGGCCAACTCACATTCTGACCTGATTCTATATTACCTGTAAGAGTACTAAGATAACCTGCAGCCCTGGCGAGGCGATGAACTAACAATCGTTGTAAGAAGGAAAGTATTACCTGTCCAGATGCTGATCCATAAACAAAACCATAGTCTTTAGTAATTCCAAAACTTTTGATTTTTTTAAAATACATATCCAAAATAACAGAATCACTTCAAAGAATAACACGCGGTTTTCTGGTTGAATGAAACACAACATGACATAACGTCCTAAAACCGGTACCTGTCAACTCAATCAGACCGGATTAATGCCCACGTGACACAATCACGTTAATAATATTTACTACAGTAACTGACCATAGACAAATTCCCAGATCAGAAAAAACGATCATAAATTAGGTCTGTTGTGACCCCTCATTCCGAGGATTACGCATCTGGATAGGTAATACTCGGATGTGTTGATGCTCACGTTATTAGTATAGGAACATATTATGTAAAATTTGATTCTCTTGTTGTTAACCATGTTAACCTAGAGTAATAAAGAATTGAATTGAATTGAATTAAAAGATACAAGTAATAGTCCGTTTTAATGGAGATGACCAAGCTGATAAATTCCGATACCAGGTTGATACCAGCTGGGTTTTGCTTCCTGGACCCTTTGATGAGCTATCTATATTAGGAAACATGTTGTTTCGAGTATGTCAGTTTAAAGGGAAAAAGTGCGAGATTGAGCTGGGAAAAATGTAGTTATTATGCCCCTAACTTTGGAAAAGTTGAAGAGGCATATTGTTTTCGGCGTGTCCGTCCGTCTGTGCGTGCGTCCGTGCGTCCGTTGCAAAATTTATTAAGATACAGTTTTGAAATTTATATATGGATTCCTCATCAAAAATAATTGGCACTTATTTTTCTTAAGTCTGGAGTATCCCCTTTGTGGAGGTATGCCCCTTATAAAGGGTCATAATGAAATTTTGTAATCAAGTTATCTCAAAAACTGTAACTGCTACAAGCTTCAAACTTGGTCAGCTAATGGAGCATAATGAGTAGATAATCTGGTGAAAATCAAAAAATATTTTCCCTCATCTTTGGAAAAGTTGAAGGGGCATATTGCTTTCGGCTTGTCCGTCCGTCCGTGCATGCGTCCGTCTGTGTGTCCGTTACAAAAATTATTAAGATATAGTTTTGAAATTTCATATATGGATTCCTCATTAAAAAAATTATTGACACGTATTTTCTTTAAGTCTGGATTATTCCCCTTTGTGGAGTTATGCCCCTTTTAAAGGGTCATAATGAAAGTTTGCAATCAAGATATCTCAAAAATTATAACAGCTATGAGCGTTAGATTTGGTCAGCTAGTAGAGCATAATGAGTAAATAACCTGGTGAAAATTAAAAAAAAAGTTATTTTATTTTTTAGTTATTGCCCTGTGCAAATTTGGACATAGAAAAGATGATATCTCAAAAACTATAACAGGTATGAGCTTCAAACTTGGTCAGGTGATAGTGGATAATGAGTAGATAATCTGGTGAAAATTAAAAACAAATTGGGTTAATTTTTTCGAGTAATTGCCCTTTGTAATTTTTTTGCATTGAAAACTTGTAATCAAGATATCTAAAAAAACTATCACAGCAAGTAGCTTCAAACTTGGTCAGCTGATAGAAGATAATAAGTAGATAATCTGGTGAAAATTAAAAAAAAATGTATATATATATATATATATTTTTCGAGTTATTGCCCTTTGCAAATTTTGGCATTGAAAACTTGTAGTCAAGATATCTCAAAACCTATTACAACAAGTAGCTTCAAACCTAGTCAGCTGATAGAAGATAATGAGTACTAGATAACCTGGTGAAAATTAAAAAAAAGCTATTTTATTTTTATTCTATTAATTGCCCTTCGCAAATTGGGTCATTAAAAACTTGTCATCAAGATATCTCGAAAATTATTGTAGCTAGGATTTCAAACATGGTCAGTTGGTAGAAGATGATGAGTAGATTACTTGGTGAAAATTTAAAAATATATATATATTTTATTGTTTTAAGTAATTGCCCTTTGTAAATTTGGGCATTGAAAACTTACAAACCCTTCTTGACAAGCAAAGGGTTGGGGCATAATGTTTCATAAACATCATTTCTAGTTATTCATTGAAATTAACCGGCAAGGATGATACCCTTGAAGGGTTTAGGTATTTTAGATATATATCTTGTTAACAGAAATTGGGTTTTATACAGGTAAGTCCCCTCTTTGAACCTCTTTAGTTCAGTGAGATACTGAAATTGATTAAATCTGTCCCTTGTCAGTTAATCCTCTAACTATCCCTTATATACTGAAATATCAGTCTTTAATTATCCAAAATGAAAGCACCAAAGACGTGCGGATTGGTATCCTGGGTCAGATGTGGTGCTCGATTGTATCGATTCCTGATCTATGCCCTCTTTCTTACTTTAACATGACCGATGATGAACGTAGGTCAGCATGCGAAATAAGTGTGAAATAGGATTCTGTTTACAACATTATACTGCGCTTTCCTTTGCCCTATAGTCGAATGAAAATGCACCCAGGCCCATGCGCGGATCCAGAGGGGTGGGGGGCAGGGGGTCCAGACGTTCCTCTGATAAATTACAAACATTATAGGGTTTCACTTAGCATAAAGTATGAGAGTATGATCAGGAAATACCACAATCATACACTGCAGACCAACCCTCGCCACCACGAGGAAGAGCAGTCCTTTGAACAGTCGCAAAGCTACCAAGCAAGCATTCAACGTTGGGCCATCATTGGCCCGCCAGCAAACACCCATTTAAATTGGGTTGCGCTGGCGGGCCAAGGATGACCGGCTTTTAGTGCTATTTGGGTTCTCTTTCCCCTCATCAAAAAAAAGGTGTCAGAGTTGGACCCCTTCTTGCAAAGCTTTCTGGATCCGCGCATGAGGCCAAAACGATTTTCAGCGAACAAGCCAAATTATTGCATTGGCAATTGCAATGTCTACATACCGCCTCTTAAACATATTTTGCAGGTTTTATTTATACATTAGTAATAAGAATACAATGTACGTGTAGGTTTTTCCAATTCCTAAATGAAACGAAAAAATAATACAGAACTCGCTGTACGAGGTATGAGGCTAAATGAGCCACCACATGAGATTTCCAACAATGTGGTATGTACAATCAGCGAAGGCTCAGACCAGCCTGCGCATACGCGCAGTCTGATCAGAGCCTTCGCTGGTCGCTTGAATATTCTATGACAATTTGGCTACTGACCGAACATCATTTGGAGTGTCTACGCTTAAAAGGAGGCTGCCCATGCTCGTCTGAGTCTACACATGTCAAAATACCACACTGTTGGAAATCACATGTCGCGGCTCAAATGTAAGCTCAGGGGACGAGATTTTATTCTCAAAGAAAAAAAATATCTGTTGAGCCCCAATGTTCAATACCATACCCCCAATCAGTACATTCCTAGCTTAGTACTGGTTCAACCCAGGAAGATCCGTCCCTGTTTAACTGAAAGATTGTTGATGGGACGTAAAGAATCAAATCAAACAAACAAACAAAACAATCAGTTAACTGGAATTATACGCAAGCTGTTTAAGAAATAATTTATTCTTTAGATTACTTCGATTAGTTTTGTGAGTGGTGATCAACAGACTACTAATTACAATAATGTCAAGCATCTCCAATTTGTTTATTGATATTTGTTTTAACAACAGGGGTCTAACACAATAAATTTGAATTAAATAAATATCTTTAGTGACAATAGTTTCAAAGGTATATGGAATAAACACTTTTAGTATATTTTTCTTTCCTCTTTAAATAACTGATGAAATGTACCGGCTCATATTGTATCCCACTGCATATCTACTAGTACCCCAACATCCAATGTAGGTTACCTTGCACCCCAGGACAGTTTTTATGGGTGCCAAATAGTTCATTGGGACCCCCTGGATGCAAAGGTGTCCTCAAAACAATTTGGTTTGGGCTATGTGAAATGCATGGTTTCCATGGCAACCCATCGCGGATTTGAGAATGGGGGTATGCCTACAAAAGTACTCATATCCCTAAGTTTTCATGTATATTCATGAATATGCAAATGAGATAACATTCATATAGGACCACTGGATGAATGGACTTGTCAAATTGTACCATTGATTATATCAAAACATGCAACAATGACAATATTGGGATGAAATCAGCCTATTTATACTTTTAATGATTTTTTCTTATTTCTTAGCGTTTTTATTAATATTCATGAATACGCAAATTATGCAAATATGGTAACTTGCATTGTTGACCATGGAATAAAAGACCTATATCTTAGCTTTTATTTAGTATAAATTTTAGTAATCTATGGCTAAGAGCAGCTGAGATATTGAAATTGTAATATATCCCCATCTGTGAATCACATTATTATGTTTTCATGAATATTTATGAATATGCAAATTAGATATGCAACACGGGGATAATAGGCTTATGGCTAAGCTTTAATTTGGTATTAAGTTTGGTAGTCTAGAATAAGTAACAACTGAGATATGAGTACTTTGTAGGCATACCACCATTCTCAAATCTGCTATGGGTTGCCATGGAAATATGCATTTTCACATAGCCCAAACCAATTTTTTAGGACACCTTCGTTACGCATCCAGGGGGTCCCAATGAACACCCATGAAAAAGTGTCCTGGGGGTGCAAGGTAACCTAAAGCGGACGCCGGGATATAGGGTATGCATGTTTAAAGTTCCATTTGATTAGCAGACAACATACCAGTAATTGTTAAAAATAAGGCACTGATTGGATCAAAAGGTGGATAGAAGCTCAGCACAATATTTAAGTTGTAAAGAGTTTCGTCGTCAATAATAAATATATATATATATACAATACAATACAATATGTTTATTCAGCATCAACATATAACAATGTTTATAGCCTACACATTACATAATTATATATTAATGTAGTGAAAACAACAGTTTTCCTGAGGAGCATCTAGCATTTCTTCTGATATGTTCAGTGAATTACTATGCAAGCAGTACAGATCTAATAATTTAATGAATATCGCGCGTTACTGTAGAACTGCCATCAGTTTGTATATCATGTATTTGCATATATTTTGCACCTTTTCCGGCATTCCCTCTCAAGTAATAAAAAATAACGCAAAAATTACATGGCAATTTTGGTGATTAGTCATGAACTATGAAACAGCAGTATAAAGCGTTGGGGTGTCAAACAGTGTGGATCCAGATCAGGGACAATGCTCTGTTGGACCTTATTTAGTATAGTAACAGATATTCAATCGTCATTCTATGCCGTTGAGTGTTAGAAAGATGTCCCGACGAATCTTTTAAAGATTGTCACAGACTAACGCCAAAACCAGTTGTCTGAATCCATAGTCTGGCCATTACGCCACAGCCAAAAGGGGCAATTTTCTCTCAAAGGAAGAAGTGGATGATATCAGCGGGATTAAAACACCATAAAAGTATGTGAAAAGAGAGATTTCAGCATCTAAAAGCACTTTTCATTCATTTCAAGCAGTTCTGTAGTCCATGGATCACACACAAAAAATGACATTCCAATACATTTGGATCAAGTTTTAAAATGACAAAAGATTCTTGTTAGTAACAATTTCTACCATTTTTTTGGCTGTTTCACTTGGCAATGAAAATATACGGGAAGGATAAATCATATTTATTAGGTGGGATACATTTGGTGCACTTTTTGAAACAACATCTCACTGCTTTTGTTGATATAGTTTACAGGCGTGGCTTAGAAAAAAACACATTGCATTTCAATAGTTTTTCAAAATGTTCCTCTCATGTAGGGTCCCAACCTTTCGGGACCAAAAAGTGGTAAACCATGGCGGTCATTCTTGTTAATTTATTGAACTAGGTCAAATCAGTGATTCTATGGCATCCTCATTGTAATTTAAGAGTTGTAAGGACCACATCATAAATGTTTACTTAAAAGCTATAATGGAGGTCTATAGAATTACATTTACATGTCTGTGCCCTAAAGAAGAATATTCAGCTATCTTGGCTGCTATATTTGTGACTTGTTATTATGTTGTTGATACTTTATTTTGATTTCAGTAAGTCCTATATACTAATAATTTCAGCTTTCAAAAAGTCCACATCTTTAAAACAAATATCATAATGACTTCCAAAAAGAGCCTTATTATTGTGTAGAGGATTAAAAAGGATTCTTGTTTGATATTTTCTTTGTTAGAAAAAGCAACCAACAAGTCAAAAAGTACCCAACAATTACCAGTCAGACTTACGGAATAAACCTCATGTTGACTTTATTCGCTCCATTAATATGCAAATGAGGTTTATTCCTTAAATGATTTAAAAAAAATATTTTGTTTAAAAAGGTTGGTTTTGTGGGCTTGGAGGAGGCTGGTGTCTTAGGCTGCTGTCCGTTCTAAGGCGGTGGTTCTGTTGCTATTGACGTGTTGTTTATTGTTACTCTCATTGTTGGAGTCTGAAATTGTTCTAGGTTTTGTTGTGCGTTACTTTATGTCCATTCTCGTTTTGCGATCATCTTTAGGGGAAGAGAGAGCTGGTTGCTTTGCTTAATTTGTCTTCCTGGTGTCACGTGATTATTGTGTGGCTCTTCCTCGCGGTGCCATGGGTTTGTCTGCAGTTTGTAATTATGGTATTTCCTGATCATACTCACTATTTTATGGGATTTTATTTTGGAAATTCAAAGTAGACAACAAGGGATTATTCGTGGGTACATACGGGTGGACTCACATGAGTATAGTATACACAAATAACAGAAATAAGTTTAAAAGACATACATGGGTACGGTAATGTTTGTTCAATCGCGCTTTCATTGCAAATCTTAAGATTCTGGATATTCTTATTTCTATGTAAAATTGTAAATATTTTGTTGTTAATTATCATTATTACACAAGTATATTTCAAAGAAACAAAGATTTTTACCGGTATCTCAATTTCAACAATAGCTGATTGAGATGTTGGTACCGTCTATGCTGAACAGACCCCAGCTACGTTTTTTGATAAGAGGAACATGTAAAGCTTCGGAATAATAGGGGACGTGCCTGAGTGGTAGCTTTATGGTCAAAACCTTATTGTTAACTTTGATACCCACAAAAAATTAAATCGTTCTTAAAACTTTCACAGAACTGAAATGAAATGTAAAACATGTTAATATGTTTACAAACGATAGTACCGATATAAGAAATAATTAGGAGAAGGTCATCTTTTCATATACGTTTGTTTTTATGTACCATCCGTGAATTTCCGACGCATATTTTGCTAAGAATAACAGATTTTATTTTTCAAAAAAATATTTATTTATAATAAAGCGATTCTCCCAGAAATAAGAATAAGAGGAATTTTAATTTCAACCAGGACCTTATGCTTGAATGCACAATATTTTCCATATAAAATCACGTCGAAATACCATTGCAATAAGCATTTGTGAGGCCACCCTAGGGGGTCTGTGCTCCCTTGATCCCTCAAAATAATGAATTGATCTCCCCAAATCCCCGAAAGAAAATTCCTCAGCTCCCGCAAAATGTATTTTTCCTTTGTCCCCAAATCCTTAAAATATATTCAGCTTCTCCTCAAATCCCCCCAAAAATTAGCCTATTCTACATAGAATTAAATTCACATACATAAAACTATGCAGCTATAAATGAGCGGATGACTTTATTAATATTCACTTAAAATTTACGTTATAAATGTAAAGATATGGCTTATTCACGGAATACACGATATATAATTATTTTAATGAAATGCATGCTATTTTATTAGTCATCCCTAATATCAACTGAATTGTTTCAACATAACCTAATAAACGTTTCCTATCTCACGGCATGTTACCTTTATCAGGTCATGATGAGGTTGCACTTTTTGAATGACGTCGCCAATGACGCTGAATCAACACAAAAATATAAAAAAATACGTCATAATCGCTAGTTTGATGGGTAAACTGATAAATAGAATACCAGGTTCGCGTCTTTTGATATCAAGTTTACCAGGCTCGGCTTTGAGAATGCATGTTGAATCGCTCGGCAAGCCTCGCGATGTCAACAAGCGTTCTCAAAGCTTTGCCTGGTAAACTTGATATCAAAAGACAATCACCTAGTATTCTCTATATATATAACTCAAAGTATGAGGACATCCTTAAAATTCTGTTGCTGTACCTGACACGGGGTCCAAAAGGGGTTGTAGTGGTTGCTGAGTTAAGCCCACGTTATCTGTCTGGATATGAGACTGGATGAACGCACTCGCTTGACTAAATTCGGCCCTTAACTCAAGATAGGCAGCACCCAGAACTCACTCTAGAAAACTTAGAATATGATTGGATATTTCTCCGCTTACGGTACCCTGTGACGCAGTCCTTAAGCTCAAATTTGAATAAACAGTCTGAGACGATTTGAAATTTCTATTATTTTTAATAAATGTAAAATTGTTTCTTATACGTGATGGATGCAGACTGAATATACTTTTACTTTTCTAGAGTCCTAAATTGCCACAATATATATATTTTCATTGTTCTTCTGTACCGTTCCTGTAAACCCAATGTACTAAATTTGTTATTTATTAAAACGCGAAATCACAAACAATATTTCTTCTGAATTTGTCCTAAACCTCAATGTCACCAGTAATATAATTTTCCAAGACAAAATGCCCACTATCTAAATTGAAGAGTCCACCATTCTTAAAACTAATCCCGAAATGCCTTGCTCTATTTAAATTTAAGCCCTAAAGTCCGAAGTTCATATTTTCATTAATTCGGCTCATCACATATCCAAAACAGTTTAGATAGGCTTGACAAAGATTTATAAGACCTTAACATTGAGACCCCAAAGTCAATGGTCTATGCAAAGTCTACAAAGTAACATCCTATGTTCGCAGTTTGAAGAAAAGATCTAGACTAATCAATTGCTAGTTTCCAACTGCTTGTATATGATATGAAAATATTTATAAGTCCCTATAACAGAAATCCAAAAAAAAACAAACGGTCTGCAAAGAGTCTACAATGTAAAATCCTATTGTCCAGTTAAAAAGCAAGATCTAGATTGTTCTATTCCCAGGTTAAGACTGCCTGATGGACCCTCAATTTGGGTCCCAGGAAAACTAAATAAATCTGAAAACAGCCAATGAAAAATCCTCTTAGAATTACCCAACCAAAATATTATCCAAATATAAACAATTGTATTTATTTAAAATTTCACTGTGAACATGTGCTAAAACTATGCTAGAAACCAATCTGCTTAATGGATGAGACTCCCATACTATAATACAGAAAAACTAAAAACACATTCTCTCATCTTTCTATCACCTTAACATCAATGTTTTGTTTGCAAATTTAATATTTTATTGATTAAAGAAAAGTACCCTTAAATTAAGCTGGTGACAGTTGGTATGGAGGAATGCTCTGTAGATTTGATTTTTATTAGGGGCAGCTAGACCGTTTGGTTTTTTGGTTGGGGGCTGTTTTTCAATAGATGAAGTCCGGATGAAGAATAGAAAGTGTTATTATTGCTATTAGGCCCTATACCTAAGTTTAAATTCATTTTTAAATAAGTAAGAGTATATCTGATTAACAATCATCAATCTTTTAATACAATCCATCTAACTACCTAGATAGAGAATTACATACCAGGTGAGTACTTAGCCCTGCTATGATATTGATTATTGATTAACATTTGTGCTAGGGTGTCCGGGATGCTCCCCCGGAAAAAAAAGATAAAAATGGTGCGATCTGGTGCATTCTGAGTGTTCGTAAGTATGTTACTATTAACCTAAAAATAAACAATTTTTAGTATGATAAATCAACAACCCAAATTTTGTGCCATATTTTTCTCCAAGACCAATCCAGATGCGCACTTTAGCACAAAAATAAATACATTCATATTTTACTAGGGGGTCTGAAGCCAAAGAAATGTAAAAATGGAGGCTTTTCCTTTTTTATATCAAATATAACATACCTGGCGTGTAGATAGCCCTGTTATAATGTAGATTCAGATTCGTGCTAGGGGGGTCCGGGGGCATGCTCTCTCGGAAAATTTGTATTAAAATGGTACAATCTGGCGCATTCTGGGTGTTCCAAAATATGTTATTATTAACCTAAAAATCAACAATTTTAAAGATAATTCCCCACAATTGTAAAAATGATTTGCCTTATCAGTCACTAATACCAATCAAGTTTAGCATGTTAGCACTAAAGTAAATGAATGTAGATTATAAAAGGGGGGTCTGGGGGTTTCCCCTCAGAAGACGAAAATTTACAAATAATCAAACGAAATGAAGGTTTTTTCTTTAAGGTGAGATTTTATTTTTACTTTTTTGCAGGGCTCCCTAAATCCCCAAAACTATGAGCTTGCTCCCCAAATCGTTGAAAATGATTACCAGTACTCCCCAGCTCCCTGAAAATAAATAGCCATTCTCCCCAGATCCCTAAAACCCCTGTGGAGCCCATTATGACATTGTTGTTACAGAGTTACAGGCAATTTGTCCACCAGGAGCCATTGTGTATACAGACAGACAGACAAACAACTACTTTTGTCAAAACATAGACATAAGAGCTAATTACAATGTCACGCTGCATAAACAAGTACAAACTTCCTGCTAAGTGCAACAAAAATGATGCACTGCCAAAAAACACATCTCTAATTAAAACCAAATTTCACCTACTTTTTCTTTCATTTTGTTTCCGCTAACCGTTTCAGTAATAAGTTTTCACCATTTTTGCATCATCCATTTGTTGTCAGCATAAGCATTATCAATATTTGAAAACCCTGTAAGCAGAATCCTCTACAATTATTGTTTTTTTTTTTAAATCCATATTTGAAAAAAGGGGTTCTGGCTACCTGTATTTTCAAGAATTGGTTATTTGCAGACTGGTAACTAGCAGAAAATATGCAAACTGGTGCATATACCAAAACACCTGTGGGATGTCGCCCATATGGTTAAAAAGGCAGCTGAATGGAAATGAAAAGAATGACACACTAGAACCAACAGTTCTGTAGATGCTCAGCTGACACGTGGTCCTACTTTGTGAGCAAAGTAAGAAAGATGGCAAAGATCAATAATCGATACAATGAAGCACCACACCTGACCCAGGATACCAATGGGAAAGTGACAACATCACAATTAGACATCACAAACGAGAGCCAATAGGTTAGCCCTTTCCCAGCAGGTGACCACAAAGCATCAACAAACGGACGTGCATGAAATCAAAACAAAACAAGACAGAAATAACATAAATTATCCACAAAAGAAACACCGCCTTGGAACGGTCAGTAAAAATATTTTACTGGAGGGCTTAAACCGGTTTAACGGTGCACCAACCTCATCCTTAGTTCAGATGTGGATCAAGACACATAGATGTTTCGTTTGCAGTAAAGACCCCTAACTTATCAATGCATCATATCCTAGAACATATAAATCAAATTTAATTCAAAAATGTATTAAGTGACAGTCAATCAGTCTTATGGTCAACATATGAACAAGCTATACTCAGCATAAAACAGTTCTGCTTACTTGAGTCTAAGGGAGTTTCTTTCATGGCTGTCGTACGAGAATTCTGTTTTACCTGCTAAAAACTGTCAGCTTTTGACCAGTACTGATATTTCGTGTGGCGGTTTTATTACGTTACCTCATCTTAGGTTGACGTCGTTTAAAGCCAGTAACGTAGCATTAAAATATGTACGGTTGTTGAAAATCGGCATTTTGGCTTTGTGTCAGGCAAGGACAATTTTATTGTATCGCAGTTTGAATACACAACGTTCAAAGGCAGCAGACCATTGAAACCAATATTTAGGGGGAACTCATCTAAGTGGTATGCCATTTTCGTTTCCTATAATTTTATATTTTGAAATTGGCCAGCCAGGTTATTTAATTGTCAATATTTGTAAAAAAAATTGTCCAAAAATACATACAAATGCAAACATCGATGTAAAACAGTGTTAATTTTTCATCTGATTTTTTCTTCAGTGTAAGCCAGAGATGGCCAGAGATGGCATTCTTTTAAGTGATTTTCTTAATTCATAAAATGTATTTAGAGGTATTTTATGAGTGAAAATTACTAACAAACGAACATCACAGCGACCAGAAGAAATAATGTAAGCGATTTTCGTAAACATGCTTGCTATGAAATCGTTTACACAAAAACGACTATGTGAACTGAATGCCAGAGAATGGGGCACCCAGGAGGATTTTAGCCAAAATGGAGGCCTCATTATTTCGTAGAATATAAAGCAATGTCAAAGAATTTTGCGGTTAGTAATCACCGATATATAAATATTCACCACACAAAGAAACATGCTGAAAATATACTTAGTTGCTGTAGTATTCTGTCTTTGAACTTTGCCGCCTTTCTTACTTTGAAAACACTGTTTCATTTCATATTGAAGTGTATTTTAGTACCATATCTTGAAAGCGGCGTGATGGTTGAGCGGCTCTTCCTCGCGGTGCCACGGGGTTGTCTGCTGTTTGTAATTGTGATATTTCCTGATCATAATCACTTACTGTTTTTGTGTAAATTAAGAAGGGACTGGACAGCTAAAATTTTACATATGCATAGCAAAGAGGCAACCCTTTTTACGAAATTAATTATAATGCGTGCAAATATAACACTTTTGGATTTATTGACCTGTTTGCATTACATATTGAGCCCAACTCGTATAAATCATTTTGCAGCACAAAGAGGAATTCGAGTTGCAAAATGATACCTGAGGCTGAAAAATGGATTACTTAAAAGAAAAAGGGGTTGTGCAAGGAATCGATTTTTTCCTGTATAATGGTTTTCAAGCATCTTTTCAAACATTTTTGCTATGGACAAAATATTATTCAGTTAAGAATAAAATTGACTTTTGATATACGAAGTCACGAAGAATCACAGCAAAATATTTATAATATGGATTTGATCCTATCTTTAAAACTTGTTAGAGATGACGCACTGCGAATTGGAGCCGGAATCGAATTCCACAGTTTGGGTGCTGTATACGAATATGACCTATCAAACGAGTAGGGTGTAAAGCCGGCTCTCCTTCGTGGGCACCTCCGTCGTCAGAACAGTTTCCTCCGCCGTGGGAACGCTGTCTAAACGGGTTACTTTTTGTAACATTTTGTGCGGTTCCGTTAAAGTTTAACAAGTATTATGTTATTAAAAAGCTGGCTTTCGTTACTGGCCTCGCTCATACATGTACTTGAGCATTACGCCACTTATTCATTTTATTATGCATATACAGGATTGTATTGACCACTTTTCCACCAAGGAGATAGCTATTGAACACCGTTCCCCAGAAGGAGAAAGTTGTACAAAATTTAACAAGTATTATATTATTAAAAAGCTGGCAGACATTATTATATGCATGGGTCACTGTTCCACCAAGGAGATATCTGTATACAGGGCAGCTTTTAGAACATTTCCCCAGAGGGTGGAATGTAAATAATGGACAGTAAAGACAACTGTTTCCACGACGGAGATAGCAGTTAACAGGGCAGTATTTACCTACTTTCCCTATATGGAGAAAACTTTATACAGGCTAGTAGATTTATACAGGCCACTGTTCCCACCACGGAGGTAGATTTATACAGGGTAGTAACGGCCATTGTTATATACCTTATGAGTGTTTACTATAGAAACTTGACGTGTTTCAATCGCTGTCAGTTGTACTTTTCATCTAAATTTAAGGTGTCGAAATGCAACAAATCACTGTCCGCGGGCTTCATTCCCATTAATACATGGCAGCAGAGGGCTGCAACGCCATTAAAGCCCGCTCAAGGACATCGTCTGCAAGTTAAGATATATCGTCGCTGATGTTTTATGGAGAACTGACCAAGCTATTTCAATTAGCATAAAATACGCCCCCTTATCATATCGGACAGGCGGCAATCGAAAACGCTCTGAACCATCGATGACCGCGGATCACAGACCGCTGGAAACAGTGTTTTCGATTGCCATTTGTCGCCGGTCGGGCGACAAACGGCAGTCGAAAGCCCTGTCTCTAGCGATCTTGGATCCACGTACGTCGATAGCATTAACGTTTTCAATTGCCTCCTAACTGAAGTGTTTATTTAATTTGGCCTAATAAATACGTAGCCAAAACAATCTGAAACAAGGGCTTCTAGGAATAATTTACAATCGGGCGACAAACGGCAATCAAAAACTCTGTTTCTAACGATCTTAGATCTACATTCGTCGATAGTATTATCGTTTTCGATTTCCTCCTATGTGAAGTGTTTATTGAATATTGGCCTACTGAATACATAGCCAAGCAATCCGAAACAAGGGCTACTAGGAATAATTTACATTTTTCATGATCCTGTTATAAAAATATATGCTCCCATACCGGATATGCGGCAATCGAAAATTCTTGGCCAACAATCGATGAACGCGAGTCAGATCTCGCTACAACCAGTGTTTTCGATTGCCAATTTTCGCCAGTCTGGCGACTAATGGCAATCAAAAACTCTGTCTGTTTTTTACTATTTTTGGTCTACGTTCGTCGATAATATTGACGTTTTAGATTGCAGCCTATCTGTGTGAATTCGTTGTACGCTTCATGATGTTACGGTGGACAGTTTTTGCATACAACTGAATAAAATAATTTTGGACTGCTTGTGCTTGAAAGGAAGGTATATAAGAGGGACTGGATGGGGTATAATGATTAGTGAATAATGGCCCTTTTTATAATGAATGGTGAATAATGAGCCAAACAAATTCATAGTGAATAATAATGAATAATCCTATTTTTTTAATGAATTGGAGAAAGAATTAATGAATAGTGAATAATCAGATTCCTTTGCCATCTTTGTCAGTTGTAATGAATAATTGGTCTCATTCAAATGAATAACCCCAAAAAATAATGAGATGAATAATGGGCTAAATTCTTAATGAATAGTGTATACCAGACCCCCCCCATCCAGACCCCCATATAACAATGACGATATAACATTCCTTTCCGTATATTAACGTTTGCCAAGCCCTCGTTTGAAAATGTGTTGCAGCCCTCACCGCTTCGCGGTTCGGGCTGCAACACATTATAACACTCGAGCCTGGCAAACGTTAATATACGGTAAAGGATGTTTTATCCTCTTATTGTTCCCACCACGGAGATAGCTTTATACAGGGCAGTAATTGTCACTGTTCCCACCACGGAGATAGCTTTATTACTGGTAGTAACTGTCACTGTTCCCACCACGGAGATAGCTTTATACAGGGTAGTAACTGTCACTGTTCCCACCACGGAGATAGATTTATACAGGGTAGTAACTGTCACTGTACCCACCACGGAGATAGCTTTATACAGGGTAGTAACTGTCACTGTTCCCACCACGGAGATAGATTTATACATGGTAGTAACTGTCACTGTTCCCACCACGGAGATAGCTTTATACATGGTAGTAACTGTCACTGTTCCCACCACGGAGATAGCTTTATACAGGCTAGTAACTGTAAAGATATGAAGTATATCTTGCTAGTCTATAACATTCTCAAGTGCTATATTTGATAACAGCCTCTCGGATACCTGCAGTAGTTGTTAGATAGATCTTGTTGTATTCATACCTATATAAAGTTCTATAACCATATCATAGTTGTTCTGAGTGTCTCAGCCCACAAATATTACATGGTGTCAGAAGTTAATTGGATTAACTAATTAACATTAAAATGGCTAAAAATCTACATCCTCCAGAAAAGTTGTTGTTAACTGGAAATTTGAAAGAAAATTACAGAAAATTCAAGCAACAATTTCAGATTTACTCAACTGCAGCTGGAATAAGTAATTCAGAAGAGGAAGTGAAGTGTGCCACATTTTTACATGTTATAGGGCCTGATGCGATTGAAATTTTCAATACGTTTCGATGGAATCAAGAAGGTGACATTCCGGGGGAAGACAAGAAATTAGACAAAGTCTTGTCAAAATTTGAGAAATACTGCAGCCCAAAGAGTAACCTTACTTATGAGAGACACCAGTTCAACACACGGAATCAGAATGAAGGAGAATCAATTGATTCTCATGTGTCACAGAACTCAGGATTTTGTCACAATCGTGTGAATTTGGAGACTTAACGGATTCCCTCATCAAGGACAGACTCGTCTGTGGTGTGATAAAGGACTCTGTACGAAGCAGATTATTGCGGGAAACAGAATTAACCCTGCAGAAAGCAATAGATGTTTGCAGTGCAGCAGAAACCTCATCACAGCAGATGAAAGTAATTCAAAGTTCTTCAAGTGGAGCCACTGGTAGCAGCGTGGACATTGTTAAAAAGAAAATTGTGAAAAGCAAGTCACAGAAAAATACAGACAATAAGCCTGCTGGATCTACAATAAAACAGAAATGTGGAAAATGTGGGTATAAACATGAACCACGTAAGTGCCCAGCTTTTGGTAAACTTTGTCATAATTGTAAAAAGAAGAACCATTTTTCTAAAGTGTGTAAAAACAAGAAAATGCATGAACTGCAAGAAAATGACTATGATTCAGACATATTCTTAGACTCAGTAGAAACTGATCAGAATGTGAAAGACTGGAAAGTAAACATGAAAATATGTGGAAAAACAGTCAACATGAAACTTGATACCGGTGCACAGTGCAATGTATTGCCATATCATGTTTATAAACAGATTAGCCATAAGCCACTTAAAGCATCAAAATCAAGATTAGTATCCTACTCAGGTCATAGATTATACACTGTGGGGAAAGTTACTTTGCTTGTATCTACGAAAAACAAATATATTCCACTGGAATTTGAAATAGTGAAGGACAAATCGATGCCAATCCTTGGACTTAAAGCATGTTTGGAATTAAATTTAATTTCTAGACTATACAGCTTAAACTTAAACAGTAAGACAGCTACATCAGAAGAAATTCTTGACTGCTATAGTGACGTTTTTGAAGGACTAGGTTGTTTACAAACAGAATATAAAATTCGCTTGGATAAAAATGCTAAACCTGTTGTCAATCCACCAAGAAAAATCCCGTATGCATTGAAAAATAAAGTGAAAAATGAATTGAACAGACTTGAGAAAATAAAAGTCATTAAAAAAGTCACAGAACCTACAGAATGGGTGAATTCTTTAGTTGTTGTGGAGAAGCCAAACAAGAGTGTTAGATTGTGCTTAGATCCCAGAGAACTAAACAAAAGCATTTTAAGAGAACATTTTCCAATGAAAACAGTGGAAGAAGTCGCAGCCAAAGTAAAGAATGCGAAAATCTACAGCGTTCTTGACGCATCAAATGGTTATTGGCAAATACGTTTGACAAAAGACAGTCAGAAATACACAACGTTCAACTCTCCGTTTGGAAGATGTAAATATTTGCGTTTACCCTTTGGTATTAAAAGCTCAAGTGAGGTTTTTCAAAGGACAATCTCTCAAATATTAGAAAACATTGACGGCTGTGAGATAATTGCTGATGATATCTTGATATGGGGTCAGGATAAGGAAGAACATAATAGTCGTCTTTGTGCAGTTCTAGAACGGATAAGACAAGCTAATATGAAGCTGAACAGACATAAATGCAAAATAGGACTTTCAGAAGTTGCATACGTTGGACACACATTTGGACCTGATGGTTTGAAGCCAAGTTCAGAGAAATTGAGAGCTATAATGGAAATTCCAGAGCCACAGAACAGAACAGAACTTCAAAGATTTATGGGAACAGTTAATTATCTTGGAAAATTCATTCCCAATCTATCAGGAATAAACCAACCGCTAAGACAACTCTTGCAAAAAGACATTGCTTGGCATTGGGAGGAAGCTCAGCAGCAAAGCTTTGATGAGCTCAAAAGAGCTATAACCACAGCACCTGTTTTAGCATATTATGATGAGAATGAAGACATAGTGCTATATGTGGACAGTTCAAAAGATGCACTAGGCGCGTGTATTCTTCAAAATGGACATCCAATTGCATATGCTTCAAAAATTCTCAATAAATGTGAACAGAACTATGCACAGATAGAAAAAGAGATGGCAGCAATAGTCTTCGGAGCAACAAAATTTCACGAATACATATATACTAAGGGACCTATTCATGTTGAATTGGATCACCGTCCTTTAGAAAGTATTTTCAAGAAACCTTTATCTCAAATGTCACCTAGAATACAAAGAATGATGTTGAAGGTACAGAAATACAATTTGAAAGTACAGTATAAAAGCGGACGTGAATTATAAATAGCTGATATGTTAAGCAGAGCATGTGTAAGTAAAGATGAAACTCCCATCTGTGATGAGAAATATAGAATGTTCTCCATAGAAAACTTGCCATGCTCACAGTCAAAACTTTCTGAATTTAAGGAAGAAACACTTAAAGACATGGAATTAAATATCCTTAAGGACACTGTTTCACGGGGATGGCCTGAGAACAAGAGACAGATAAATCCACGGATAACTCAATATTGGAATTTTAGAGACGAAATTTCATATTTTGATGGATTACTGCTTAAGGGTGAAAAGGTGATAGTTCCAAGGTCAATGCAAAAAACTATAATTGAGCAAATACACCAGAACAGTCACCTGGGTATAAATAAGTGCATAAACAGATTGAAAGACGTTTTCTTTTGGTCTGGAATGAGTGCGCAAATCAAGGACATTATAAGTCAATGTTCAATTTGCAATGAATTTAGAGGAACGCAGCAAAAAGAACCAATGTTATCGCATGAAATTCCTACAAAACCATGGGAAATATGTGCAACAGATTTGTTTGAGCTAGACAAGGAAACATATATAGTCATAGCTGATTACTTTTCAAAGTTCTTCGAAGTAAAGAAAATTTCTAGCAGTTCCAGCAAAACTGTTATTAATATTCTTAAAGAAAACTTTTCCAGATATGGAATTCCGGTCATACTTAAGAGTGACAATGGTCCTGCTTACTCGAGCAGTGAGTTTAGAGACTTTGCTAACAGTTACGGATTTGAACATATTACTTCATCTCCAAGATATTCTCAAAGTATGGGATTTATTGAAAAATACGTACAAATATGTAAGAATCTACTGAAAAAGTCAAAGAAGAGTAACTCTGATCCGTATTTAGCAATACTGGAATACAGAAATACGCCAATTGAAGGTATAAATTTATCTCCAACACAAATGCTAATGGGGAGAAGGGCTCGAACACAGCTACCTGTAAATGAAAAGCTTCTGAATCCTCAGTACGATGGAGTAAAAGTACAAAATGCGCTGAAAGAAAAACAGCATACACAGAAATACTATTATGATCGTGGAGCTAAACCATTGCAGCAGCTAAACCCAGATGATCAGATTCGAGTACGAAACGAAAATAAATGGGAACCTGCTACCGTTGAAAGCAAAGCCAAAACTCCTAGGTCATATGTGATACGAACAGAACGAGGGCAAAAGCTAAGAAGAAATCGGCGACATCTGATGAAAACGACTGAAAATCGCTCTGATGAACCTGAAATCTTCTATGATTGCCAGCAAGAAGTGTCGAATAACAATAATTCAAGTTCAGATAAACAATTTTCAAATACTGTTCCACAGGCTGATTCAAAGAAATACACATCAAGCGGCCGAGAAGTGAAATTACCCAAACGATTTGAAGATTATTCCATGATGAAGTGATTCTGAAACTTGATTATATTGTGTCAGTGAATAAATGGGGCACAATAATCCCCATATGATCAAATTAGTGGTAAAGATACGTAATCTTTACAAGAGGTACTACGGTAAAGCATAGAATTATCAGGTGTGCTGATTATGTCTTGTAAAGTACATTTTTGCTTTGACAGCCGTCTGAGCCATAAGGTACTTTTCTCTAGATTCGGCAGAAGATAAGAGAAATTCTTGTTTTCTGAATGAAAATCTTTTTCTCAAGAAAGTCAGCCCTGGTAATTGAATGTTTTATTTTGTATATAGTGAAATAGACAGAATCTCAGTTATAAAGTAAACCTTTAATTCTCTCTTTACTGAAAACAGTGATAATATTCTTTGAGCAAACAGCTTACAGACCTAAGATACTGATAAAACCACTTTCCTTGAAGAAATACATTAATCCTTGATTATAGATAAACTGACCTCAGGATTAGTAAGAGAAACTGTGAGAATATTGTTTCAGACAAAAACTTTGATAGACTTGCTGCAAACGTACAGAAGTACAGATCATGACTGAAAACTTAAAATTTTCAAATTTAATAATTTTAATTAATCAAAATCTTAAAGAGGGAGATGTAAAGATATGAAGTATATCTTGCTATTCTATAACATTCTCAAGTGCTATATTTGATAACAACCTCTCGGATACCTGCAGTAGTTGTTAGATAGATCTTGTTTTATTCATACCTATATAAAGTTCTATAACCATATCATAGTTGTTCTGAGTGTCTCAGCCCACAAATATTACAGAAACTGTCACTGTTCCCACCACGGAGATAGCTTTTTACAGAGTAGTAACTGTCAGTGTTCCCACCACGGAGATAGCTTTATACAGGGTAGTAACGACCACTGTTCCCACCACGGAGATAGATTTATACAGGCTAGTAACTGTCACTGTTCTCACCAAGGAGATAGCTTTATACAGGGTAGTAACTGTCACTGTTCCCACCAGGGAGATAGATTTATACAGGGTAGTAACTGTCACTGTTCCACCACGGTTATAGATTATACAGGCCAGTAAATGTCACTGTTCCCACCACGGAGATAGCTTTATACAGGGTAGTAACGACCACTGTTCCCACCTAGGAGATAGATTTATACAGGGTAGTAACTGTCACTGTTCCCACCACGGAGATAGATTTATGCAGGCTAGTAACTGTCACTGTTCCCACCACGGATATAGCATTATACAGGGTAGTAACAACCACTGTTCCCACCTAGGAGATAGATTTATACAGGGTAGTAACTGTCACTGTTCCCAACACGGAGATAGATTTATAGAGGGCAGTAACTGTCACTGTTCCCACCACGGAGATAGCTTTATACAGGCTAGTAACTGTCACTGTCCCCACCACGCAGATAGCTTTATACAGGGTAGTAACTGTCACTGTTCCCACCACGGAGATAGCTTTATACAGGGTAGTAACGACCACTGTTCCCACCACGGAGATAGCTTTATACAAGCTAGTCACTGTCACTGTTCCCACCACGGAGATAGCTTTATACAGGGTAGTAACTGTCACTGTTCCCACCACGGAGATAGATTTATACAGGATAGTAACGGCCACTGTTACCACCACGGAGATAGATTTATACATGGTAGTAACTGTCACTGTTCCCACCACGGAGATAGATTTATACAGGGTAGTAACGGTCATTGTTCCCACCACAGATATAACTTTATACAGGGTAGTAACGACCACTGTTCCCACCACGGAGATAGCTTTATACAGGGTAGTAACTGTCACTGTTCCCACCACGGAGATAGCTTTATACAGGGTAGTAACTGTCACTGTTCCCACCACGGAGATAGATTAATACAGGGTAGTAACTGTCACTGTTCCCACCATGGAGATAGATTTATACAGGGTAGTAACGACCACTGTTCCCACCACGGAGATAGCTTTATACAGGGTAGTAACGACCACTGTTCCCACCACGGAGATAGCTTTATACAGGGTAGTAACTGTCACTGTTCCCACCACTGTTGTGGTCAATACTGCCCTGTATAAAACTGCATCCGTCTGTGGAACAGTGGTCAGTACTGCCCTGTATATAGTTACCTCTGTCGTGGGAACAGTTGTCTGTACCACCCTGTATAAAGCTACCTCCTTCGTAGGAACAGTGGTCAGTACTGCCCTGTATAAATCTACCTCCGTCTGGGGAACAGTGGTTAGTACCACCTTGTATAAAGCTACGTCCATTGTGGGAACAGTGGGCAATACTACCCTATATAAATCTGCCTCCACCTGGGGAACAGTGGTCAGTGCTACCCTGTATAAAGCGACCTCCGTCGTGGGAACAGTGCTCAATACTACCCTGTATAAAACTGTCTCCGTCTGGGGAACAGTGGTCAGTACTGCCCTCTAAAAATCTACCTCCGTCTGGGGAACAGTGGTCTGTACTACCCTGTATAAAGCTACCTCCTTCGTAGGAACATTGGTCAGTACTGCCCTGTATAAATCTACCTCCGTCTAGGGAATAGCGGTTAGTACCACCCTGTATAAAGCTTCCTCCATCCTGGGAACAGTGGGCAATACTACCATGTATAAATCTGCCTCCCTCAGGGGAACAGTATTCAGTACTGCCATGTGTATAGCTACCTCTGTCGTGGGAACAGTGGACCGTACTACCCCTTATAAAGCTTCCTCCATCATGGGAACAGTGGGCAATACTACCCTGTATAAATCTGGCTCAGTCTGGGGAACAGTTGTCAGTACTGCCTTGTAAAAATCTACCTCCGTCTGGGGAACAGTGGTCAGTACTACCCTGTATAAAGCTACCTCCGTCGTGGGAACGTTGGGCAATACTACCCTGTATAAATCTGCCTCCACCTGGGGAACAGTGGTCAGTACTACTCTGTATAAAGCTACCTCCGTCGTGGAACAGTGGGTAATACTACCCTGTATAAAACTGCCCCTGTGTGGGGAACAGTGGTCATTACTGCCCTGTATAAAACTGCCTCCGTCTGTGGAACAGTGGTCAGTACTGCCCTGTATAAAGCTACCTCCTTTGTAGGAACAGTGGTCAGTACTGCCCTGTATAAATCTACCTCCGTCTGGGGAACAGTGGTTAGTACCACCCTGTATTAAGCTGTATCCTCGATCACGGGAACAGTGGTCTGTACTACCCTGTATAAAGCTACCTCCTTTGTAGGAACAGTGGTCAGTACTGCCCTGTATAAATCTACCTCCGTCGTGGGAACAGTGGTTAGTACCACCCTGTATTAAGCTTCCTCCGTCGTGGGAACAGTGGGCATTACTACCCTATATAATATTGCCTCCGTCTTGGGAACAGTGGTCAGTCCTTCCCTGTATAAAGGTACTTCAGTCGTGGGAACAGTGGGCAATACTACCGTGGTATAAATCTGCCTCCACCTTAGGGCACAGTGGTCAGTGCTACCCTGTATAAAGCTACCTCCGTCGTGGGAACAGTAGGCAATACTACCTTGTATTAATCTGCCTTCGTCTGGGGAACAGTGGTTAGTACCACCCTGTATTAAGCTTCCTCCGTCGTGGGAACAGTCGGCATTACTACCCTATATAATATTGCCTCCGTCTTGGGAACAGTGGTCAGTCCTTCCCTGTATAAAGCTACCTCCGTCGTGGAACAGTGGGAAATACTACCCTGTATAAAACTGCCCCTGTGTGGGGAACAGTGGTCATTACTGCCCTGTATAAAACTGCCTCCGTCTGTGGAACAGTGGTCAGTACTGCCCTGTATAAAGCTACCTCCTTTGTAGGAACAGTGGTCAGTACTGCCCTGTATAAATCTACCTCCGTCTGGGGAACAGTGGTTAGTTCCACCCTGTATTAAGCTGTATCCTCGATCACGGGAACAGTGGTCTGTACTACCCTGTATAAAGCTACCTCCTTTGTAGGAACAGTGGTCAGTACTGCCCTGTATAAATCTACCTCCGTCGTGGGAACAGTGGTTAGTACCACCCTGTATTAAGCTTCCTCCGTCGTGGGAACAGTGGGCATTACTACCCTATATAATATTGCCTCCGTCTTGGGAACAGTGGTCAGTCCTTCCCTGTATAAAGGTACTTCAGTCGTGGGAACAGTGGGCAATACTACCGTGGTATAAATCTGCCTCCACCTTAGGGCACAGTGGTCAGTGCTACCCTGTATAAAGCTACCTCCGTCGTGGGAACAGTAGGCAATACTACCTTGTATTAATCTGCCTCCGTCTGGGGAACAGTGGTTAGTACCACCCTGTATTAAGCTTCCTCCGTCGTGGGAACAGTCGGCATTACTACCCTATATAATATTGCCTCCGTCTTGGGAACAGTGGTCAGTCCTTCCCTGTATAAAGGTACCTCAGTCGTGGGAACAGTGGGCAATACTACCGTGGTATAAATCTGCCTCCACCTTAGGGAACAGTGGTCAGTGCTACCCTGTATAAAGCTACCTCCGTCGTGGGAACAGTAGGCAATACTACCTTGTATTAATCTGCCTCCGTCTGTTGAACAGTGGTCAGTACCGCCCTGTATATAGTTACCTCTGTCGTGGGAACAGTGGTCTGTACTACTCTGTATAAAGCTACCTCCTTCGTAGGAAAGGTGGTCAGTACTGCCCTGTATAAATCTACCTCCGTCTGGGGAACAGTGGTTAGTACCACCCTGTATAAAGCTTCCTCCGTCGTGGGAACAGTGGGCATTACTACTCTATATAATCTTTCCTCTGTCTGGGGAACAGTGGTCAGTACTTCCCTGCATAAAGGTACCTCCGTCGTGGGAACAGTGAGCAATACTACCCTGTATAAATCTCCTCCACCTGGGGAACAGTGGTCAGTGCTACCCTGTATAAATCTACCTCCGTCTGGGGAACAGTGGTTAGTACAACCCTGTATAAAGCTTCCTCCGTCCTGGGAACAGTGGGCAATACTACCATGTATAAATCTGCCTTCGTCTGGGGAACAGTGGTCAGTACTGTGATGTGTATAGCTACCTCCGTCATGGAAACAGTGGTCCGAACTACCCCTTATAAAGCTTCCTCTGTCGTGGGAACAGTGGGAATTATTACCCTGTATAAATCTGCCTCCACCTGGGGAACAGTGGTCAGTGCTACCCTGTATAAAGCTACCTCCGTCGTGGGAACAGTGGGCAATACTTCCCTGTATAAAACTGCCTCCGTCTGGGGAACAGTGGTCAGTACTGCCCTGTATAAATCTACCTCCGCCTGGGGAACAGTGGTCCGAACTACCCCTTATAAAGCTTCCTCCGTCGTGGGAACAGTGGGCAATACTACCACGATAAATCTGCCTCCGTCTGGGGAACAGTGGTTAGTACTGCCCTGTATAAAGCTACCTCCGTCGTGGGAACAGTGGGCAATACTACCCTGTATAAATGAGGTATAAATCTGCCTCCGTCTGGGGAACAGTGGTCAGTACTGCCCTGTATAAAGCTACCTCCGTCGTGGGAACAGTGGTCAATACTACCCTGTATTAAACTGCCTCCGTCTGGGGAACAGTGGTAATACTGCCCTGTATAAAGCTGTCTCTGTCTGGGGAAAAGTGTTCGGTACTGTCCTGTCTTTTGCTACCTCCGTCGTGGGAACAGTGGTCAATACTTCCCTTTACAAAGTTTTCAATATCGGGAGCGTTGGTCAATAGTCCCCTGTATACAACTTTCTTCGTCTGATGAACTGTTGTGCATAAACCTATCTGTTGTTTGATACCTTTATTAAATTTATTAACATCTTAAGGTGTACGTTGTTATACTTCTTGAACAGAGCCACATATGATCTTTCTAAAAGGAACCCGTCACAAGTACAGCCCCATGGCTAAGATAACGGTTTTGCCCAAGACAGAGGGAAGTCCTTAACGTTTGCTACCACTGTAACTACTGGCACTTGGTTGCCGTGCGAAAACTCGAGAAAAGTATATGATGTAATCACACTTCAGATGTATATTACCAGAAATTATAACAATTGAACACGGACAACCCTGAGGGGACAAAAACACGATAAAAACAACCAAAAAAACATAAAGTGTGCAAAAAAAAAAAACATACGATAATATAGGCCTAAACTTCAGCCAGCCAGTTTTTAAAGCTATGACTTGTTAAACATATAAACATTTTACTCTACCATACGAAACCGCACCGAATGTTACTACGTTCCCATGGCGGAGGAAACTGTTCTGGCGACGGAGGTGCCCACGAAGGAGGGCCGGATTTACACCCTACAGTATCAAACAAGGAAGAGCGAGACCTTTGAACAGCTAATGTACCATTGACCGAAGATCACAGAGTACGATTATGGGTTTCAGTAAATCCGTGATATATTGGGATGTCAAATTGTTCATGGCTTTGTATGTAAAGACGGCCTTGTTGTATTTTTAATAGTTTTAAGATTGGTAGCCAACTCAATTCTTTGAACATTTCCGCTGACGGAGTATTGAAATCAACAAGTAATATTATTCGTGCTGCACGTTTTTGGAGTTTAGACATTCTTTCAAGGTTTGATGAGGAGGTAGTCCCCATACCACTGATCCATAAACAATTAAGGGCAAAATATATCCTAGATAAAACTTTTTTGAACATCAGCTGAAACATATTTTGATAACTGAGGGTCTGGTTGGGTATAATGATTAGTGAATAATGGCCTTATTTTTTAACAAATAGTGAATAATGAGCCAAAAAATAATGAATAGTGAATAATGAAGGCCTTAGAAATAATGAATAATCCTATTTTTGTAATGAATTGAAGAAAAAATTAATGAATTGTGAATAATCAGATTTCTTTGCCACCTTTCTTACTTTTAATGAATAATTGGTCTTATTTTAATGAATAACCCAAAATTTTAATGAGATGAAAAAAGGGCTAAATCTTTAATGAATAGTGAATACCAGACCCCCATCCAGATCCTCATAACTGTCATAGTAAAGATATCTTTGATGAAATAGAGGAACATAAATGGTCTATATGGGAGACCAAGAACGTTTTTCATCAATATGTATGCCTAGTAAAAAATGTAGTTTATGGTTTTGCGTCTTTTTGGTGTGTTTGTCGTCTCTTCTAATATCAAACTCTTGAGGTAATTGATTTGCATTTTATTATGTTGACTCCATCCAATCTTTTGCATTATCTGCGCCAAATTGTAATTTCTCTTCTACTTTATCGGGTTTGATATCATGGGTGTGGAGAGTTGCGCGTCATTTGAAAAGAAATCTGAGTAGCAAAAGTTCATGAAGAGGGGTAGATCATTGATAAATATTAAGGATATGGTTGGTAGACCATATTCCTGGATAACTGCTTGTTGCCTATCACTTCTTTGTAAGATGGCCATAGACTTGCTGTTAAATCTATTTATCATTTGACATCGCGTCTGGGAGTGAAATAACGCCATGCAATAAAATCAATAAACCACTAGTGGTTTATAGATTTACGGGAAACGTTATGACGTCCATAACAACCTTTCGTACATAATGGCAAAATTATAACCTTTTTTTTACGCCAGAAATCAGGTTTCAAAGTATTTGTCATATGATAAATAGAATCTAACATTCGTGCTCTTGTATTATTGAATTTATTAAACTCGTTGCGAAAAAGAGATAAAATGCTAGGCAAGCCTCGCATTTTATCTCTTTTCCCCAACTCGTTTAGTAAATTCAATAAAACATGAGCACTCATGTAAGATCCTCTATATATATAGTGTTTTTTTTTAAACAGAATAGAGTGATCAACGACCTCGAAAGCTTTGTATTTTAATTCAACAATTCGAGGGAAACACAGCTTTCTATGAATCTTTTTAACAGTATTTTTTATCTTTACTGAAAGGCCATGTCATTTGTTTTAGTTTTCGCTCTTCTTATAATAATTAAAGATTGCTTTTTTGTTACCTAAAGGTAATTTAATAAACAAGATAAAAAATATAAATGACGAATGTAACAAAAGTGAGACATTCTCCAAATGCCCAGCCTTCCCTCTCAACTATTTGGAAATTAGCGACAAAAGTTTCGAATTCAATCTTAATGGACGAACAAGAGAGAAATGTTGAAACTAAATATTTCATGGCGAAAACAAAAACAAAAAAATGCCAAAATTTTAATAGTCCGTCGGTTCGAAAAAAATATCTTTTTATTTCTTCTGATATTTAATTTGCCTTTATGATTAACACATTGATAAATTGAAGACCAGACTGCAGTGTTTATCAATTTGTTATTGAATAAAAACAACATTTCAGTAAACAAAAACTTGCAATGATAGACATTTTTATATAATATAATGTGTAGTTCATTTCAGAACATGATATTTTTTCTATCAATGGAAATAGAAAAAAGAACCCCATTTTTACTTACAATTTTAGGTTCCATATTGACTTTCTTCATCAAGCGTATGCGTAAATGAAGCAATGTCTAATACAAACAATATCTTAAAATTAAATCAGCGGGCCTGGTCATGAGATAACGACACATATCGGATATGGCACATTTCGCATATGCTTTAAGTCATTCATTAACGTGCATGTGCACTTATCTAGTCGGGCTTGGTGTCATGATATTCCCTATTTCGTGTCTGCGACCTGCGGAGGCTCTGACGAGACTGTGCAAATGCACAGGCACGTCAGAACCTTCGCAGGTCGATTTTCCAGTCACCTATGCCCGGTTTATTATCTGTCACAATCTTTAGGCGTGTCGTACAAGACGCGATCACGAATTCCCATTCGACGATATAGCTGTCTGTACGCCCCTTTTTCATTCTATATTTTGCTCGGTCATCATATTCAATTAATTGATAAATTGCTACGTTCAATAACGTTCGCTCAGCCTGTCGCAAAAAGGCTGGGCAAACATTATTGAGGTACTTCTGACATAGAAAGAGATCATTATTAACGAATTTTAAACGCTTAAATAAGACATAAAAGAAGACATTCAGTTTTTTTCAGAACTTTTCAAAACCATATTTACCGCCGTGGTGTAGAGGATAAACATATGTCTTGTAAACCAGGGGTCACAGGTTTGATTCCTGGCTTCTTCCTGTCAGTCGGGTGAGACTTTAAGCCGTGACCCTGTCTTCTGATACGCTTTAAACCAGAATCACTGCCGGTTAAGCTTTCGGGTGTTCTTGGACATAAAAACCACAATAACATAAGCCCACCCGGCAGTAACACGGCCACAAACATTTTTTTTTATATATTTACCCTACAATTTGGCATTGTTCGGAAGGAAAGGCCTCACACATATCGTAAACACATTACTCAGTGGATGGCTATAATGTGCTTCTATGGAAGTCCTGTACCATTAATTATTGAAACAAAATTTGCTTACTGACAAACCCACACCAGTCATCTTCTACAAGAATGTATGCTTGGGCTTTTAACTATTAACTATAATAGTAGGGCCGCGTCGCGATAAAAACCTGTCTCTGGTGTTTCCGACAAAGCGAGTTTCAAACCAGTCTCATCAGCTACAGAGACTAGCTAGAAAATTGAAAATTTCACCTGTATCAAGTTTACATAATATACTTTCCAAAAAGCGAATAACAAAGGCGCTGATCAGACTGCGCGGATGCGCAGGCTGGTCTGCGCCTGTGTTGTTCGCAAACCCCCGAAGACAGGTTTTCTCACGTCGAAGCCCATACTATTGGTGTGGTCATATCGATTCATTTAAAGTTTGTGATTGATATATCAAAACATTAGGATGTTCGAATATTTAAACTCATATTACTTGCACATAGAGTTGGTCTCGTTCTACTACATATTCACTTGACTGGACGAATTCAAGCATCTAACAGTATAGACAGATGGCTGAGAATGGGTTTGCTCCCCCCCCCCCCTAGGGAATTTTGCAGACATATCCTATCTTGTAGAGAATTGAAAGCCGAGTCTTTTAAGAGATGTTTGCACTCTGTGCTCCGGGGCGTTAGTCTGTAAGAGCCTGTAACATACGTTACTTAATCAAACTAAGAAAAAGTAAATTGAAAGTTTGGGCTACAAATTAAAGACATTCAAATATTTATTTTTAAGAATCATTCATATAGTCTGCATACTGGATATCTAAACAACATATGACAGCCATTTGAACAAATTGCGGCTTCCTAAGGTGTCATATACGTTACATAAATCAGATAACCCATTAAAATTTGCAAGTGTGGCTAACATCATTTGCATTCACAATCTCTCTGTGTGTTTTGCAAAATGTTTTTAACCATGTCTGACTAGCTTATGCAATCGGCTAACAGAAAAATTAAAGTTTGTTTCCCTAGCTTGAATATTTTTTCTGAAATAAGCAATTAAACAACCCTACCCCTACCCAGTTTTAAGGTGAAATGTTTGGTATTAAAACTAAAGTAAAATAGTTAAAAAATATTTGCAGTTGATGAATGTGTTTCATTGTTTGGGATTTATTTGCTTATATGAAAAGACTCACAAATCTGCAAGTTTGTTGCAAAATTTTTAATATCAGAGGCTGTAACATATGTTACCTGATGTAATAAATGGGCAAGCTCATTGTCTTTACGTAAGATATGCCTAAAAATGTTTTAATCTCCTCGAGGGAATTTTGCAGACATATTCCATCTTATAGTACAACTCAAGCTGCATCGAATAAGGGATGTTTGCTCTCTCTATGTTGAGGCGTTAGTCTGAAACAGCGTGTTACATGCGTTACTATATCAAATAAAGGAAATGTAGTTTGAAGGTTTGAGCTAAAATTGTGAAAAAGCTTGCAGCTGTTGAATATCTTACATTGTTTAGGGATTTTAAACTGGCTCCTATGATAAAGACTTATAGATCTGCTAGTTGTCATCAAGTTTTAAAGATCAGAGAGCGTTACATATGTTAGCATGATAAGTAAAATCATCAAACAATATTTTGACATCAAACTGAGTAAGGGCCTGCTCCATCCTAATCCCCTTTGGAATTCTACAGACAAATTACATCTTATGTAACCATTCAAGGTGCATATAATAAGAAATGTTTGCACTCTGTAAGTCGGGGCGTTAGCCTGTAACAGCTTGTTACATATGTTACTATATAAATTTGAGAATAAGAAATTTGAATGTTTGAGCTACTAAAAGAAAACATTAAAATTATCTAATAAATTGACATTCTTATAGTCTTTATACTGGATGTCTTTACTACATATGGAAGCTGTTTAACATTAATACGGCTAACTGTGGTGTTATGTGCGTTACATGAACCTAATTATAATTTAAAAGCTATAACTGTGGCTATCGTCATTTAGTTAAACAACTTCTATGACTTGGTTTCAAACTGTTTTATTAGATTTTACAAACATATACTCAATTGAGAATAGGTAAAACCAAGTTTGCTTTTCTATCTTAAATATATTGTCTTATAGGAGCTAATACACAGCCCTTCTCCCAGTTTTACAGAGAAGCGAATTTTGATATTACCGTTTAAGTAAAACACATGAAAGCGATTACAGCATGTGGATATTTTTCATTTTCTTAGTCTGTCTTGCTCATATATCTGCAAGATGACAATAAGTTTAAGATCAGGACAATTTATGTGTACTTATAAGCTCTGGCGCCAAAACACTAGAAATTATATTCATTTCTGATTATCAAGCCCATGGACTGTTTTTACAGATGTTATCAATGACCTTTTGGACACATTTCCTAATACTGTGCATATAATGCTAAATATAGAGCCACAAATACAAAAGATAGTTTTACATTTTTACAAGAAAATACAATAAATGAAATGGTCCAAACTATTTCTCATCGATTTAACACTCATGTTAAATGTTTGTCGTTGTCTGCTTCTGTGGTAATCATTATTATCTTGCCTCCTTGCAACTAGTAGAATCATCACACAATATTTCAATCATTTACTGTTATTCAATTTTACCACCAATTCACTCAAAATTGATGAGCCATTATCAACTTTCCAATTTTGCCATTTATGGCTTGGAACATTCGGAAACTGATATGAATTCCTAATAGTTGGCTCTTTGAGTATGTGTTCAAGTGATACTCTGCAAGTAGGAGAAAGACTAAAGCTTTACAAAGAGGAAAACTATGCTATTAAGAGCAATGAGTACCTGGACTGATGGACCTTGATATATCTGTGATAGAGAATCATATCTTAGCTGGTTAACTTTTATAAATGTAGCCTTTCCATACATGCAACCCACATATTTTCATCTTATAATGTCTCTGCACTTACTATCTTTCCCCAAGCATTCAAAAACTTATTTGAAGTCTTAGTACTTCTGAAGTGCTGAAACTGAGGTAACTCTTTCCCTTCAGATAAACGAACTAGATGTATCATAGCAGGTAAAGCAATGAAATGCAGGATGAACAGAGCGCAAATACCACCCTTTCAATTCAATGATTCACTAAGTTTCTAAGATAAGAACGCTTATTAAAGGATGTAACATATATAACTCGTCATAATAAATTAGCAAGGGCATTGTCGTGACATCCTTTTTGATTACATAGTCAGAGGCAAGTGTTTTCAATTTCAGTGTTTTCAATGGATCATGAAATGAGGCACCTTATCAACTTGTTTACTCTCCGTAGAGCATAATATAGAACTACTGGTTATCCCATTCTACCTATAGTCCACTTTCCTTCTTTTGAATACAACAGCTAATGATATGGCTGCAAAAACTGAAAAATCATAGGTTTTACATTATTTTAAGACATGCTTCAATGTACTGACATAAAAAAACAACCTACTGCAAACATAATTGATGGCAATGTCCAACTTCATATTCTTTCTCTTATACCAGATAACTTTCAAGATGTAACAGAAATTATTTCAGACGGTCTGCCAAAACCATCAAGAGTCAACATTGTAACTATAGAAAACTTATAAAGTTTTTTGGGCGCAGCAAAATACTATTGGTCTAAGACCTGAGGACTTAAGCACCAAAAGACTGGATAGGTTCCATAGCAAATGATGCAAAAAAGCAGCCTATCAAATTTCTGTTTGACCAATGTCAGAAATCTTAAAGTATTCTTAGAGGTACACGGTAGATACATAGATTTTGCAAAATTAGAGCAAAGTTATCATTTGACTAACACGAATGCAGATGCAGCTGCAGTTAATATACCAGAGTCAAACTCCTTTGTATACATATATGTGAAATGGCAATAAACCCATATTTAATCAGGTGTTTGAACCCATGACACTGACATGCTGTTTCTGCTTTTGAAGAATGCTAAGGATTCAAGTTTGGCTGAGTCAAGTTGTTTGACACTGGCACTGGCCACCCATACAAAGAAAATTAAGTCTTTTGATGGCAAAAGAGGAGGATCACACGAAATGCTTATAAGTGATGTTTTTGCACAATCACCAATTTTAAAAAGTAATCTTAATTAATGTAACACATATAACACCATAGGAAGCTGTATATTTGTTAAAAAATCTTTTCTTATGTATCAAAGGTATTCAGCATGCAAACTACATGAATAATTCAAATAAATAGATAGTTTTATGTCTTCTTTCTGTTTCTCAGACTTTCAATTAATTTATTCTTAAATTGATATGGTAACATACGTATCATACCATTGCAGGCTAAACCCCTAGTTAATAGAGTGCAAACATCTCTTATTTGATGCAACTTGAATTGTTCTTTAGGGTAGGATATGTCTGCACAAAGGGGTGGAGAGGAACAGGATTGTACTCAGTTTGCAGTCCTAATACAATGCCATGATTCTACTGGTTGTGATGAGATGGGTGATTATTTTGCCATAGAAGCAGACACAATGATATACATTGCGAGGGTGACTTGAATAAAGATTGTTTTTGAATAATTTTATTTAATAGGAATATTTATTAAATTGTGTCATTTAAATGAGAACTATTATTTTCTATCTATATGTCTATATATTTTAATATTATAGGCATAAGGAAATATGTGATTAAAAAGGTTACATATAACATAGGTAACAGAATTCCATGGGCTTGTTATCAGCAATGACTGAAATTACTAAGACTAAGGCACCAGAGGGCTAGAGATTATTAGGATAACATTTGAAAACAGTATTTTTCTAAAATATCATTTCTTACTTCCAAGAAAATTTCCTAGCTCATTCATTATGCCATGTAACATACGTTACATACTTTAATAAGTGCTCTGATCCTGATGTCAAACTTGCAAATGTATGATTCTTTATTGCATTAGCAAGACAGTGCCAAAAAATGTAAGATATCCATGAGCATCAAATATTTTCATATATTTTTCTTCAATAATAGACACTAACATTGGATACTTAAAATTTGGGGTAGGGTTGTTTAATAGCTCATATAAAACAATGTATTTGAGATAGAAAAGCAAACTTTGTTTTTTCTTTTAGTCAAATGAGTATTTTAGTAAACTAAGATTAAAAACACTTGTAAAAATGCACAAATTGTCTGTAAAATGATTGATGTTAGTCACGATTTTAACTTTCAAAGGGAAATTTAAGCTATGTAACGCATATTACACCATTGAAGGCTGTAATTTTGTTTAAAATGCAGCTTTTATGTAGCTTAGGCATCCAGCTTACTAACTACATAAGAAATTGGAATATTTAGATGGTTTAATGTCTTCTATCTGTAGCTCAAACTTTTATTTTGATTTTTTCCTTAGTTTGTTACAGTAACATATGTAACAGGCTGTCAGAGACTAACGCCCCGGAGCACAGAGTGCAAACATCTCTTAAAAGATGCGGCTTGAAATTTTCTTTAAGATAGGATATGTCTGCGAAATTCCCTAGGGGGGGGGAGCAGGACCTTTTTTATCTCGAAGTCTAGTAAATATGATTAGTCAATCTACCCTTATCGCGCGTAAACAATAATTGTTTCCAGTTTGTTAAACTGAGGAAATTCATGGAATTGATCATGAAGATTACAATGGTCGTAATGATGATGATGATTGATCTTGAAGATTACAATCATTGTCGTAATAATGATGATGGTGGTGATGATTGATCATAAAGATAACAATGGTCGTAATGATGATGATGATGACGATGATGATGGTGGTAGTGGTGGTGGTGTTTGTGGTGATTATAACGAGGATGGTGTGATGCCTGCAATGGTGATGATGCCCAGAATGATGATGATGATGGTGGTGGTGGTTGTGGTGATGATAACGAGGATGATTTTGTGCCTGTAATGGCGATGTGACTCCTTTTGAAGTTTAAGACAGGCTTGATATTTGCGACGATAATGATTGTTACTGCTACAATATCAGACAATTGCATCAGGGAGGCGACTTTTGGCTTCGTGGTTAGAGCATTGGTCTTGTACCGGGGCATCTCGGGTTCAATGCACTGTCATGGCATGGAGTTTTTTTCAGCTATTCTTCATCATATTGTGGATTTCATGTTATACATGATAATGATGCTGTCATTTATGATGGCCATGATGATGATATTGTTAATGATGATTACATCGATGATGATGATGGTTGTCATGTTGTTGTTGATGATGATGATGATGGTTCGATTATGGTTGGACTTTCATTCACTTTTACCAGTATCTCACAGTCTCACGAAATATTCATAATTAAAGAGAGTTACTGCTCAAGATGAATGAATATACCTTACTACTTAGCACTTACTCGTTTAAATGTATAAAATTGAGCAGCAAAATTATCTAGCAAGGGGAAGGGTCTACCGAAACTAAGCGCATGATATGATTTTACTCATCTTTATAATATTAGTCGATTTTTATCGTATGTTGATAACCTCTTCAAAAAATTTGGTCCAAGATCAGGACCATCATGATCCAAACCGTCGTACACTCTGATAGTGTTCAAAGAAATTTTTGAAAAAGTTAATTTTGAGCAAAAATCAGCAGACGACAACAAAGTATCCAGCATGCAAATAGTTAAATGCGCATGAGTACATCATCATCATCATCATCATTATCATCATCATCATCATCATCATCATCATCATCATCATCATCATCATCATCATCATAATCATCATCATCAGCAGCAGCAGCAGCAGCAGCAGCAGCAGCAGCAACAGCAACAGCAGCAACAACAACATGTATGTCATCTAGAGAGTTTCTGTTTGTCAAGCCATCTAGGTTAATACTTTGCGTGCGTTCTTAGTAAAAGTTTATTCATTACTGTAGTGGATAAAGTGGGCCATGCTCCATACCCATAGTTAATTATTTTCAGAAATAAGTAATTACTTTGACTTTGGGTACTATTTGTAACAGCTGGCTTCAGTGACGCTTAAGTCGTCAAAGTAATAATGAAAACAATTAGCATCTACTGTGTTACTAATTAAACAAAATATTTTAAGCTGAATAACAAAGTGCCCAAAACAGCATGATCTAGTATCTAATAATGTATGAGGTGCCGATTAACTATGAAGTCAGTATAGACACATTACGATTGATTCGGGTCCCTTTAGTTGCAGATATCTAAAACAAATATTATTCTATTGATATATAAACGCTTAAAATATTGCAGATAACATGTTGTAAGTGGGGTGGGGGACACTTGTGGCTACTTTACTCTAAGGTAAAGAGTCCCCCTTTAATGCTTAATATCTTAAACACTTAAATAATGTATTCAGGACCCTTTCATTGAGTTTTAAAAAAACAAATCTTATTCTCACACATATAAAACATACAATTTAATAACAAATCATGTATAGGACATGCAAGTAGTATGGTACATGGAGGGAGGATGGACATTTTACCCCAAAGTAAAGTGTCCCCATGGGACAGACATACCAGAGTTAGACACTTTACATTGAATTTGGGTATTTTTCGTCGACAATTTATACAATCTTATTTTCTTATTTTACTTAATATAAAAGCACTTATAATAATGCAGATAACTTGTTGTATGGATGGTGGGGGTACTTCACCCCAGGGTATTGTGCCTTCCCGATCTACTGCACGTTATTGCTTACATATAATACTTAAACAAATCTTATACTATTAAATATAAATAAAAACACAATTAAATACCAAAGCACTTATAAAAGACATTCCATATGTTGTTGGAAAACACAATTAAATACCAAAGCACTTATAAAAGACATTCCATATGTTGTAGGGGGACACTTTAATCCGGGGTAAAATGTCATCCCAACACACACAATGCGTTAGTACTTAAATGTCTGTGACTCTTCCTAGCAGTGCCGTGGGTTGGTCTGTGGTGTGTGAATGTGGTATTTCCTGATCATACTCACTCACTTTTTAACACTTAAACAATATATTCTGGTCCCTTTCATAAAAAACTTTATAAGAATCATACTTGTATTACTTGACTTTTCGCTTACTGTAAAGGCGGCAACCTTAATATTCATATCTGGGCGTGGTTCGGCTATTTCATCTGCTTAGGAAGGGAAATCAGGTTTTATTTATAATTTGGTCAAGAGTTAATCAGCTTTATGGGCCGCGCAAACGTGCGTGCATTTCATGAAAATCCTAACGGTATACACCCTAAACTCACATTTCTTAACCACTACAGCGCATAATCACAAAATGTATGTTTTTGTCGTCCACTAAAATATTTGAAGCCTCACAGACAAACAGTGTGGACCCAGATCAGACTGCTCCTGGGTCTACATTGTTTGCCTCTATGCTTATGTTAAATAGACAATTCCTATGCAGTTATTTTGCTGGCGTTTTAAGGACTAAATAACGTGTTTTGCGACTATACTGAGGTAATGGAGCAAGATGATACATTTACTTTTGAATAGTTCAGCTTTAACCTATGTCTAAGGTTGACCAGTCCTAATTAATATAAAAGCTTTAAGGACGCCGTGATAAGCCCTTTTCCTCGAAAAATATCAAGATTTGCTTGCGATCTCACGGCGCTTTAGAAATTTAAATAACTCCGTGCCAATGCAGTGGAAACGCGGCTTGGTGTGACAGGGGCTGTAATGGACCAAGTATACTCCCTTGAGGAACACCAACTTTTACATAACCTGGACTTAATATGACCACATTAATGTTAACTACCAGATGTCTATCAGCTATATATGATTTGAACCAGTATATTGAGACAACCCCATGCCTTCCAACTTTTAACAAAGTTTGCTATGATCAACAGTGTCAAATGCTTTCAGTCAATCAAGCATGATCATCTCTGTATACAGTCCCTTTGCATTATTGCCTGGACGTAATCAAGAAGGTTGATGAGACAGGTGTCTGTTGAGTAATTGCCTCTAAACCCTGATTGATACTTATATAAAATTTTGAATTTTTATCTCACCTGAGCTGAAAGCTCTTGGTCAGCTTATAGAATGTGACTTAAGCCAGCGTCCGTCCGTCCGTTCACACTTTCAAACTTGAATTTACCTAAAAACATCTGGCCAACCAATATCAAATTTCATATGGAGCATCATTGGGATTAGAGATTGACTGCATTAGGTTTTGGGCCAGATCGGATCAGAACTCTTGTTTCCATGGGAACAGAAAGCTCCCATAATGGGCAAAATCTTGCGACCACTTCATCTATTTCATTTTGCTTGCTCGTCTTTATTCTTGCAAGTAATGAGGACAATTATTTGTCTCAGATGGGTTCGAAATTTGGCAAGATCCGACCAGGGACTTAAGAATTAGCTGCCCTTGAGGGTCTGGGAAAATCCCCATAGACTTGTAACGGAAGAAATGTTGTGACCACTCTAATGCCTTCATTTTTGGATGGATCTTCTTTTTCTTGAAGGTAACAAGGACGAAAACAAAAGCTTGTACAAGTTTAGATTTTGGCAAGATTTCATCACCGACTTTGGAGTTACCTGCCCTTGAGCGTCTGAACATTCAATTAATAACGTTGTGACCACTCTAGCGCCTTTATTGTTGATTGGGTCTTTGTCATAATTGCAAGTAACTAGGACAACCGTATAGTCTCATTTGGGTTACAAATTCGGCCAGATCAGACTTCGAACTGCAGAGTTAGCTGCCCTTGAGCGTCTGGAAAAATCCCCCATTGACTTATAATGGTAGAATTGTAATGACCGCTCTAGTGCCTTTATTTTTGGATGGATCCTCTTTATTCTTGCAGGTAGCAAGGACAACTATAAAACCTCAGATTGGTTCAAATTCAACTAGATCAAACATTGGAGGGAGGAGTTAGTCGCCCTTGGGCGTCTGGGAAAATCCCTAAAGACATAATGGAAAAAATGTTGTGACTATTCTTGTGCCTTCATTTTTGGATTGATCTCCTTTATTCTTGCAGCTAACAAGGACAACCATAAAAACTTTAATGAGTTTGCATTTCTGCCAGATCCCATCACTTATTATGGAGTTAGCTGCCATTGAGCGTCTTCAAAAATTGATGGATACTATTGTGACCATTATAGCGCCTTAATTTCTTATTGGATCTTATTAAATATTGTAGGTAGCAAGGAAAACCATTAAAGCTTGGTGAGTTTAAATTTCAAGCAGAACCAACCTTAGACTGTCGAGTAAACAGCCCTTGAGGGTCTAGCAAATTTGAATAGACTTTCAATGGGAGATTTATTGTGACCATTCTATCGCCTTCATTTTTGAATGAGTCTTTCTCAATTTTGCAGCTAACAGGACAACTATAAAAGCTTGTTTGAGTTTTATTGTTGGCCACACCCGACAAGAAACTGCAGAGTCAGCTGCCCTTGAGCATCTTAAATAGAGCTGTATAATGTGACCATTCTAGCGCCTTCTTTTTTAGTTTGATCTTCATTCTTGTAGGTAACCAGGATATACATAAAAGTATTGATGAGTTTGCATTTCTGCCAGATCCCATCGCTAAATATGGAGTTAGCTGCCCTTGAGCGTCTTTAAAAATTGATGGATACTATTGTGACCATTATAACGCCTTAATTTCTTATTGGATCTTATTCAATATGGCAGGTAACAAGGACAAACATTAAAGCTTGGGTGAGTTTAAATTTCAAGCAGAACCAACCTTAGACTGTCGAGTTAACTGCCATTGAGGGTCTGAAAAATCTGAATAGACTGTCAATGGAAGATTTATTGTGACCACTCTAGCGCCTTCGTTTTTGAATGAGTCTTTCTCAGTTTTGCAGATAACAGGACAACTATAAAAAAACTTGTTTGAGTTTTATTTTTGGCCACACCCGACAAGAAACTGCAGAGTCAGCTGCCCTTAAGGATCCTTAAGCATCTTAAATAGAGCTGTATAATGTGACCATTCTAGCGCCTTCTGTTTTAGTTTGATCTTCATTCTTGCAGGTAACCAGGATATACATAAAAGTATTAATGAGTTTGAATTTCGGTCACATCCCATCACTGACTACAGAGTTAGCTGTCCTTGAGCATCTGAGGATCCCTCTGCAATTCTACTCAGAACTGCTTAATACTTGCAGATAACGACAACTGGCATACTATATTGAGTGTTTGAATGTATTCCTGATCACTGTTTCAAGTTCTTAGTGACCTGCATTTGAGCATCATAAATTATGGTGTATCCAAACATGCTGTCTCCCAGGTGAGCGATCGTTTCCCATTGTTCCACTTGTTTATAAAATCATTTAATTGAGTAGAATTGGATCTGTCAATAATTTCTAAAACTATGCTAAGAATACTGACCGGCCTGTAATTGCTGACGTCTAATGGAATATTTTTCTTAAAATTGGGTCTCTCCCTAGCAAATTTCATATCCTCTGGAACAATTCCTGAGTTAATAGACTTATTTATTATGACAGAGATTGGTGTTTGGTGTTTTGACAAACTCAGCATCATCTTTAATACATCTAGCTGGTGAGCCATATAGGCCTGTGCTTTTGCTTCCACTCAGCCATTTTAGTTATAAAACAAAACTTCATTGATTTCTTTAATATGGAAGGTGTGATTTCGAGTGTTTGTTGAACTGTAAAATATTTCTAAAGCATTCTGATCCAACTGAAAAATGTAAATTGCACTTGGCAATTTTCTTACAAGATCTGAAGCTATATTTGTAAAAATGTGTTAGAATTGTCTGCAAATATTTTGGAATTATCACAAGTTTCATTGTCAATTTTTAAAACAACTTTAGTGATTTAATTTGGCCTATTTTTATATCCTAGCGTTTTAAGCTGTTGCCATAGTTTTTTTTAAGTCATGTATGTTTTCTTAAACCTTGTTTAAAAAATAGTCAGCTTTAGCCATGCGTGTCTCCCTTTACGCCTTATTTCTCAATTTACAGTAATTTTTAAATTATTATGTTTTTTTAAATTATACAAAAAAATGTATCTGTTTTTCATCAAATCTAAAATTTCAGCTGACGTCCATGGCTCTGTCCTTTTTTAATCTGACTTCTTTTATTGGGGCAACTGTGTCTAAATCCTTCATGTTTCTAAAAGTTAACCATGTTGAATTTACACAGAGAGAACTATAAAATGCACTCCAATCTGCATTTTTCAGTTTCAGTAAAAGTCCTCTTTGCTATAATTCTGAGATCTGATTTTAACAGTTTTTTCTACTGAAAGTTCCCTGACTACCTTTCGTGTGCAAAATAATTAAAATGGGTCACTTAAACTAAAAGAAATGACCCCAGACTGAACAATTGTCATAACAGAACAGAACAGAACATAACTTAAATGAAAACTATGCATCTCAGGACACTCACTCAAAGGCATAGAATGACGATTAGAAATCTAAATCTTGCAAGCCAAGTACACACAATGTTTTCAGAACACATAATAATGTCAAAACTCCATTGTAGGAGATGAAAGTGTTTACTTCCCAGTATTATGAAACGGTCTGATGAAATATTTTGCATTTAAGCTGAACTGTTTAAAACAAAGTTTAATTTGATGTCACTTTCATTCTACTCGAATGACCACAGCAGAATGTATTTATCGCCGCCCACAGCCATTTGAAAGTGCGTTTTCGGGGGTATAAGACATAGTTATGATAAAATAAGGCATGGGAAATCAGTTACAATGATTCTTAATTCATGAGCATAAAGTGTAAAAAGATTTGGGCCAAATTTTACAGAATTGACATAAGTTTTAGTGTAATTAAAGCTTTTTCCCGATTATTTTGAGCAAATTATATTCTCGTTTGTAAAACTTGGTCCTTCATTTATTTTGAGGAGTATATGAAACAAACAAACTCGCTGTCTGAATTAAGCTGACTTTCTTAATTTACCCGACTTTACCCTTATACTTGATGATGTGTTTGTACTGATCAGGAAAAGGAAGCTTTCTAACGATTCTATTGAATTTATAAACTGATCTTCTCTCAGAACGTAATTTGTTGAGCTCCGATGTTTAATAAAGGTTCCCCCAATCAGTAAGCTGGTATTATACGCAAGCTGTTTCAGAAATTAATTATAAGGTCATTTTATTTCAAATTAGTTTTGTTATTGGCAATCAACAGAATGATAATCATAATAGTATAGGTATTTCTAAACAATTTATTAAAATGAGATATAACAAGAGGACTCTTACACAAAGAATTAACTTTTACAATTTAAATCGTTACTGACAACGATTCCAAAGGTAGATGGAATAAATGCATTAAGGACACTTTTCTTTCCCCTCTAAATAATTGAAATTTGTCAACTGATGTTATACCACACTTAATAGTTGAATATGCATGTTTATCATATGGCGTCGCGTCTGAGAGTGAAATAACACCATGCAATAAAATTGATAAACCACTAGTAGTTTATAGATTTACGGGAAACGTTATGACGTCCATAACAACATTGCGTACAAAATGACTAAAGTGTAACGTTTTTACGTCAGAAATGAGATTTCAAAGTAATTTTAATGCCATATGATAAATAGAATCTAACATTCGTGCTCTTGTGTTATTTTCAATTTATTAAACTCGTTGCAAAAAAAGAGATAATATGCTCGGCAAGTCTCGCATTTTATCTCTTTTCCCCAACTCGTTTAATAAATTCAATAAAACAAGAGCACTCATGTAAGATCCTCTATTTAAAGTTCAACTTGAGTTTCATGCAATAGTACAATCATGTAATTCAATTTGTTCGTGTGTGTGATAAATAGAGGATCTTTCATGAGTGCTCATGTTTTATTGAATTTATTAAACAAGTTGGGGAAAAGAGATAAAATGCTCGGCCTTTTCGCAACAAGTTTAATAAATACAATAATACAAGAGCACGAACGTTAGATTCTATTTATCATATGAGAAATACTATGAAATCTGATTTGTGGCGTAAAAATGTTATACTTTTGTCATTATGTACGCAGCGTTGTTATGGACGTCATAACGTCTCCCGTAAATCTGTAAACCACTAGTGGTTTACAGATTTTATTGCATGGCGTTATTTCACTCCCAGACGCGACGTCATAATATGATAAGTCTCAAATAAATTTCAGCTACTATCACAAGGAGAAGGTAATTTCAAAGCTTTTCCTTCATCTGCATTTATGTCCGCTGAACCCATATCAGCCCAGTGTCATTTTTCTGGGACATAGACAAATAGTGCAGACCAAGATCAGGCGCCGCAGAATACGGCGTCGGATCAGTCTCCACTCCTTGCTTATATTATATCAAAATTTGTAGAAAACAAATATACCACCAACAACCATTAAACAGAGATAGACTAGCAGTTCCAATTGATAGAAGTGGGAAATTACATCAGGTTCAAATCGACTATATGCACGTTGACCAAAAGAGTTTTCAAATAAACTGTGGAGATGTTTTGGTATAGGTCAATTTTGAACTCAGACGGATCAAAGATCAGACTATTTGAATTTACAGCACGTGAAAGGGGAAACAGGTAGAAACCGTTATAAAGCGGTATCATAGGTGTTTACATAATACATATACATTTTATAGGTAACTTTCAACCTTTTAGCCAATGCTCTTTGTAGCTCAATAGGTAAGCAGCAACAACATTAATTTTTCGTTTTATAAGGTGAAAGAAATCAATGCAAGTTCGAGTCCCGGTCAGGCATTTTTTACTTTTAATGCCTGCGCGTGCGTGCGCGCGCGTGTGTGTGTGTGTGTGTGTGTGTGTGTTCGTGTGTGTGTGTGCTTTAGCTTTTTTATATTATACTTTTTCATCATGGTATGTATTTTATTTCGTATTTATTAACTTTCAGATACATTTAATTTCACATGCCCTCCGTCTCGCTGGCAGTGTCAGTATCGGAGCTGTAGTCGGTTCATGACGCAAGACCTATCACCACTGGCTCATGTTCTTCCTCTATCGCGGTCTTCTTTAACCAGTTGTACACGCTCTACTGATAAATCATGCTCAACGTACTTCAAAGTCGTCCAGTCGGACCCTATTTCGTTCCAGACCGTTCAGGTTCCTCCTCTTTAGTCTGGTGTCGCTTCGTCAGCCGCTCATTGGTACTCTTGCCTTGGTTAAAGTCCTTCAGTGAAATTTTCAGCCCATTTTCCTTCTCCTGTTTGCAGAAGTTATGAATCTTTTGCATATGCACTGCATCGGTATGGTGTTTGCTTTGCGTTGAATGAAATAGACTCGTTTGCAAATGAATTGAGCACGCACCAAATAGATAGAAAGCCTTCGCGTGAAGCATGAGAAATTCAAGTTTTCTCAAAGAACAAAAAGATATGCCAAAAAGAAAAAAGTCTTTTACACTCGAACTCAGGCATTATAACTCTGAAACTTTTCACAGAATATTTGCTATTTAAGACGAAGACCGCTCGACCAAGCCTGTATATGTTGTATTGGTCATGTCGTAACATATTTATTGGAAACTTTGTTACTTCGGTAGCATGAGCAGTAAGTGTTTGGTGAGAAAACAACCGTTACAATCGTTTTTACCTTTCTCATGCACCTAAGTAGACTCGTCTGACCTTTGATCAAGATGAGGTCAAATTTGGCCTATAGCTTGAGTTTGACACGGATTAGATTTATATATTACATGTTTGACGGAGAAATCCCATGATTTATCAACCATATAAAAGGGGTAATTTTATTTTTGTCTGAAAGATTTATTTCCTCTTGGGAAATAAATCTAGGGAAATAAATCTCTTTAAGCCAACTCATTTTTCCTAACCACTAATGACCCAAGGCATCGATGAGATGAAACACATATTCATATTCGTTTAATTTTACAATTTAACAAACATAACGCTTCTCTGCACTTTTGATGTCACAAACATTAACACATTTACACATGCGATGACGTTGCATAACGTTTCTGTCTTCCAACACTGAAACTGGAGGATGGAGGTACAAAAACGAAACATCTAGAAAAAACCCCAATAAATTTAGTACCAAAATGTTTGTTAACCATCTAACTAAGAAAATGACGACCCATACTTTATGTTTTCGTTTACTTATAAAAAAACTTCAGACGTTTGAAATTCTGAGGTGAACTCGATGAAGAATATTTCCAAAATGGTGGACGTCCATTTTTTTTCAGCAGGGAACAGATGATGTATTCTACTCTGGTTAGAATATGACATGTCATGATCCCGATAGTTTTGCCACATGGCATACCATAGTATTTTCTTGATTTGAGCAAGCAGTTCAAGCGGAATACATGTAATATACAGTTTATTGGTTCATTTGAATTTAAATATGGGATTTATAAACCTAGGGAGGTGAAAAAGCACATAAAGAAACTCGTTCTCACACATTCATTTCTTTATCGGATTTTCACCTCCCTCTGTTTATAAATCCCATATTTTAAATAGAATGATTAACAACCCTATGTAGTATTCAAAACGAATCATTCAGAAATACACCTAAGTAATTTTCTAACGCAGACACCTTTGTTTTGGCATTTTCTCGAAAAAATAAGTTCTGAATTAATATACTGTATTCAAAAAAATAAAAATGTCTTTATTGAGTAGTGATTATAAAGGCCTCACAGTTTTTAGGATAATGGCAAAGTTCATGACGGCATGGTTAGGTAAATTGATCAAACATAAGATCTCTTTATGACCTTTTATATTTTTAAAGGGTGTATCTTGTTAAGCGCTATAAATAGACATAGGTTTTTTGGGCTGTCTACTTAAAACGTCTATATATAACACCATATGAGGACATATGTTATTATCCCCTTCCCCATTATTAAGGCCTGTACTGAAGTATTTTGATTGTTTGGTTTGCAATTATATGTATGTGGCACCTGTTTAATACAGCAAGTAAGAAAATCAGCAGCACTGACTGACTTATCTGGTCAACGACTTTAAATACGTTGAGCTTCCAACAAAGTAAGGATGCAACGATCAGGAATCGATACAATTAAGCACCACACCTGACCCAGGATACCAATGGGAAAGTGACAAACTAACAATTGGATATCAAAAACGAGAGCCAAGAGGTCAGCCCTTTCCCAGCAGGGCACCGTGAACTAATTATTTATCCCTTAGACCCCAATGGTGAAACCCTAGTTTCTGACAGTTTATTCTGCATCTCACAACACATGTGGGGCATAACCGTATGCCTTAAGTTCAAGCCAAAACATGATTAAGGGGAAAAAGAGAAGGAAAAACATACCTTCACCTGCTCTTTTTTCAACTATTGCATGTTGTGTAATGGCTGCCATATTTTGGGAAAACCCCGTCCTGATTCAAATTAGAAATCACTGCTTTTACTTTTTGGTCCAGAAAAACACAATGTAAATGCATCTAGCAGAAAACTACACACCAATTTGAAGAAAATTAAATTTTGCATCTGCTAGAGAGAAAAAGATAGTTTTACTTCAGCAATATCACCCAATCAGAAGCATCCATTGCCAAATAACAGCTTTGGAGCTCCTCTCAGTTTTTGACTCATGGGATATGTTGCTATTATTAGTTCCCGGTCCCCTATACTAAAACCAAATTCCTTCAATTCTATAAATAAAACCCTCAAAGTTAATATTTAGGGTCATCCTACATTAGCTTTCAATTTTCACAAAAATTCATTGATCCCATTTTTTTTCGTCAGGTTGCAAAAAATTGAGTCAGGGCTCAGGCGACACGTCCGATAAGAGGCAATTCTGAGAAAAACATTTGGAAGTAATATCCCGCTGTTGTCAAGTGTGTTCCTTTATAATGACTATTCAAACAAACCAGGATTCTGAACCTACATACTGTATGTACTAAAATGCTTCATAGGATGTAAAAATACATTTTTTTGGGAAACAATAGAGCCGATTTAGAATGTCTATCCCCATTAGAGAAGAAAAAAATTTTTTTTGTCTATTTTGGGGTCCGGTTCAGTCAAATGTGAGGAATAATGTAAGTTTTAGGCCTCAGAAGTACACTCTACTCTGTAGTATAACAAGATATTATGCAAAAAGTGAATTTGAAGCAAAATAGACAACCCACAGGTGTCAAAATGGTGAATGGCATTGTTTCGGCCGACAATTTTCACATTTTCAGTGAATCCGATAACTATTTTTCCCTTTCAAATGAGGTTCAATTTGGCATAAAAACCTCTAATTTGATAAAATAAACTTCTGTTTGGCTGAAATCTATTTGCCTTTTGCAGAGAAACCCACTGTAAATGCTCCAGGGTGATTACTTATACACCCCACCCCCTCCCTAAAACACATAGAAACTAAAAACTGGCATTTTTGAAATTTTTGGAACAAGCCGGGACCAGAATTATTTCATTTCAGCTTAATCTAGGGCAAAGATTTGGTACCAGTAAAATGCATTTAAGCCCCCCGGTGGCTTAGGCTGCTGTCCGTTCTAAGGCGGTGGTTCTGTTGTTGTTGACTTTCTGTTTATTGTAACTCACATTGTGGGAGTCTGTAATTGTTCTATGTTTTGTTGTCTGTTACTTTATGTCCATTTTAGTATTGCAATCATCTTGATGGGGAAGAGAGAGCTGATTGCTTTGCTTAATTTGTCTTCCTGGTGTCTCGTGATGGTTGAGCGGCTCTTCCTCACGGTGCCACGGGGTTGTCTGCAGTTTGTGATTGTGGTATTTCCTGATCATACTCATTTACTATTTTTAAACTTGTGAAATACTCACAAAAACCATTCATCTGATTCCTGTGGCATGTCTCTTAGTGAGAAAATTAACATACTTTTAAAAGTGACACAAAAGGCCTTGAAAATGTAAAAAACCTACTTTCAGTATAGGGCACCGTGAACTAATTATTTATCCCATAGACCCCAAAGGTGAAACCCTAGTTTCTGACAGTTTATTCTGCATCTCACAACACATGTGGGGCATAACCGTATGCCTTAAGTTCAAGCCAAACATGAATAAGGGGAAAAAGAAAGGAAAAATCATACCTTCATCCGCTCTTTTTTCAACTACTGCATGTTGTGTAATGGCTGCCATATTTTGGAAAAAACCCCGTCCTTGTTCAAATTAGAAATCACTATTTTTACTTTTCGGTCCAGAAAAACACAATATAAATGCATCTGGCAGGAAACTACACACCAATTTGAAGAAAATTAAATTTTGCATCTGCTAGAGAGAAAAATAGTTTTACTTCAGCAATATCACCCAATCAGAAGCATCAATTGCCAAATAACAGCCTCGGAGCTCTTCTCAGTTTTTGACTCATGGGATATGTTGCTATAATATCCGATTTCACGGCGCTAACCTCACCCTTAATTCAGATGTGGATTAATGCAAACACCATTTTAACCTTGTACAAATTTCTGGACCTAACTCAGCATAGGCTCCAGTCAAGCTTTATAATAAGCCATCCCATCTAGGTAACAGTTTACAAACCTTAAATCAATACTAAAGTGTAACAGTCACGTATACTCTGGTCCCTATCAGACCCAGTACCATTTGGGACACTGGGAGAGAGAGAGAGAGAGAGAGAGAGAGAGAGAGAGAGAGAGAGAGAGAGATTTTTTTGCCCTAGTCAATGGTTTCCAGTATCTTACTAGTACTAAGTATTGTTAAATACAGTGTCTAGTTCAAGGAGTCAGCATAATGCCTTAAATGGGCGTTTGTAACATACCATTATTATAGTAAGCAACTGTGTATCCCAAGAGAAAGTTTGGATATACATGTATATTATGATTTGTAGGTCACTGCCAATCCATACCTATTCGTTACCCTGTTATTGCTAGAACAGCTGGCATTTTTCTTCCATCAGTATTATAACTTCCATGTATAATTTCCGCTTTTTAAAACCTTTCAATGAAATGTACAGATGAAGTTAACAGAATGGTCTCAGACACTAATATCTTATTTGAGCCAGTGCATGAGATTTCCAACAATTTGGTATGTGCGACCTGCAAAACCTCAGATCAGTCTGCACATACGTGCAGTCTGATCAGAGCCTTTGCTAGTCACTTGAGTATTCTATGATTGTTAAGCTACTGACTGAACACCATTTGGAGTTTCTAAGCTTAAAAGGAGGCTGCAGAGACTCGCCCGAGTCTACACATGTCAAAATGTCACATTGTTGGAAATCTCATGCACTGGCTCATTTTTTTTCTTTTGTGATCTCACAAACAACGATTCAGCAAAGGTGTTAGCTACTACAGCCATCTAATATGACAAAGAATAACTTTTGCAAACACGTATCAGATTCATAGAGGATCTTACATGAGTGCTCATGTTTTATTGAATTTATTAAACGAGTTGGGGAAAAGAGATAAAATGCGAGGCTTGCCGAGCATTTTATCTCTTTTTAGCAACGAGTTTAATAAATTCAATAATACAAGAGAACGAATGTTAGATTCTATTTATCATATGACAAATACTTTGAAATCTCATTTCTGGCGTAAAAACGTTATGATTTTGTCATCATATACGCAACGTCGTTATGGACGTCAAAGCGTTTCCCGTAAATCGATAAACCACTAGTGGTTTACAGATTTTATTGCATGGCGTTATTTCACTCCCAGACGCGACGTCATATGATAAATAGTTTTATTATAGGTTACACACAATCTTTTGAAATTATGATGAACAAAAATGCATTGCATACACAACTGAGAGAATGGATTCTCATATAGCTATGCTTAAAAAAACACCCCATAATCTATGGATACCTAGCTTTTGACAAAGAGACATATAAATATTCTGGGAAAATGCTCCTTCAGAAATAGAGAGACCCTGCAATATCAAAATTCAGAAGACTTGGTTTTATTGAATTTGTTCATGACAACTCATGGAAAGTGCAACAATTCTCAAGTTATGAAATTTAACCTAGATTGTCTTAAATGGTATCCTCTAGCAATGTTAATTATATCTCTGTTAGATTATGTTATAATCAGCCTCTTGAAACCCTTTGTCTGCAGAATAACTTCTTCAGCCTTAAACAATTGTACTTGATTGTATCGATTCCTGATCTTTGCACCCTTACTTACTTTGAAACTGTATAGGCAGATTGATCTCATTCAGCCAAATGTGGTGTATTGTGCCTACACTCTCTCTACTGCCCCTCAATGCTGCATTGGTTTTTGTATCTACTAACAGAATTGTTTATAGCTTAGAAAGTTTCATTGCTGGCGCCTTTTTGGTGCTTTAAAATGAAGTGCATTTTTCAATTGTTTTTTCAAGAGCATCCATTTGTTTTAAAAAACATGGTAGCCATGGTTTACTTTAATTAATCAGTAAGTTCTTTGCCTATCTCTGTTTAAGGTAATTTAGAGGAAGAGGCTAATAAAATTTATGATATGACTAGACTAGTACAAATAAGGATGAAACTAACGACTATCGACTAATGACTTAAAACCAAACTCACTGTGTATAATAGTGTACACTGTAGTCAGGGGCGATCGGGACTCCCGTGCGACTTTGATGCCGATTTATGGTGACCTATACCAAATCAAACTTAAGGGGATAACTAATGAAAATCACCTGGTCACCCATCTGAGTTTCACGTCTGGACGTCATTATGACGTCATCAAAATAACGTATATTGTATCAGTGCAATTTAAACGTTATGTCTATTGTAGTCTAAGGCAATCAGGACTTTCTTGCATTTTGTTTGCCAATTTGAGTCGAAATGCACCAAATTTAATCTTAGGGGGTAAATAATTAGAATTAACATGTCGCCCATATTGTTTTCGCATCAGAACAAAAAGATGACGTCATTGAAATGACGCCTAATATGTAAATACCATATATATATGCGTTTTGTCCATTTCCAACGCATGAAAATATTCCTTTAATGAACTGGTAGCCTCACCATGACTGAATGCAAACTCTTTTAAATCGTAACATACAAAATCTATTCAGATAGGGTGAAGTCAGTTCGAGGGTGGGACGTAAATGCCGTCACGATTTACGAATAATAAGACAGTGGGGTGAATGAAAAACAAACAGTGTTTTTGATAATAAACGGTGTAAATATAGTCTCATATCTTTATATATACATGTATAGATGTATCACGACCTCTGACCAATGAACTTTGGGTCTTTCTATTTCAAACGATTGGTGCAGAATACGTAAAATGAGCCAGTCCGGCTAGAACATATGTGTATTTCAAAGCTTTTATAGTAAATGTAAATAAATGCCTGAAACCCTTTTTTTCTAGAACAACATATTAATATTGTAAATAGAGTCACGCTTTAAAGCTTTTGGTTTATCTATAGTTGCTTATCCTACACCCAAAGAAAATGTAGTAGTAATAATCATTTGCATACACTATCAACCAAACTCAAAACAGTCCGATTTTGACCCCTGAAGGATCAAAAGTTAGAAGAGTCTACTTAGTTGTTCATGATATGGAAATAAGGATAAAATCATCTACAAGTTACCCATTGTACTTCGATAGCACGGGCAAAAGAAAAATGTTACAATCTGCTTTATCTTTTGCATGCTTATAGGCAGAATCGTCTTCATAGGTCAAAATCGCTTGTTGATACGGCTAAAGAAATATCTGAATCCACATGAAAATAGCTGTTCAAAAGTCATACGCATATTGATCACTGGCAATATTTTACATGAGTCCTCTTCTGCTCCACAGCAACACAAATCAGTACAATATAAACGAGTTGCTTAGTACTTACACCGAGATGTTTCGCATACAGACATGCTGCAACCACATTTTATCAGCTGCAGAGGGGTTTTGGGGGCAGGAGGCAACATGCGCGGATCCAGGATTTTTCGTCAGTTTTATTTAGTCCTCAGCTTATTTTACACTTTACAGAGGGGGTCCAATGGTTTTATTGCTGAGAAAACTATACTTATACTTTACCAAGGATCCAGAAAAGTCCATTATTTTCCAGGGGGGGGGGGGGTTCCAACTTTTACCAGGAGGGTCCAAATGTTACTTTTATAGCAACCCATATATATACTTAGTATTTTCCAGGGGGGGGGGGGGTGTCCGGACCCCCTATCCCACTCTGGGTCCGCACATGGGCAATATCATCATAACGGGACAATATTTATTACAGTCCGGCCTCTAACCATAATTGTCAGGCATTGATTTGTCAGAATTAATGACAGGTGAGGTTTCCCAAATGATGCACTGGTACTGCGCACGTTTGACACATTCGAGAAACACAGCTCTAGGAAGTGTTAGTTTTTGCAATTCAGCTTTTTTCTCACTCCAAAATATCCACTATCTCAACGCAGTGAGTCGAACAATATCGGTGACTGGCTAATACAAAGTAAGAAAGATGGCAAAGATCAGAAAACGATACAATCAAGTACCATACCTGACCCTGGATACAATGGGAAAGTAACAAACTTTCAGTTAGACATCACAAACGAGAGCTAAGAGGTCAGTACAATTAACAAATATGCTACTATAGTGCATCCGCCACAGTGCTTTCTAAGGGCACTGCACCGAGGTGAAAGAATGCTTCTAGGATAGAGTCTCCAGCATAGCTAAATGCCTGCCAGTATGATTTCTTGCTCTTTCCTGACATTGAACTAGTTAACAACCGCACCTAGAGTGCATGGAATTCGATCAGAGCCCTGGTTGTGACATCACCAATGGCACATTGACATCTTTAATAAGTGTCCTGATTTTTAGAAACTTGATGATATATGAGCAAGACTGTTTAAGAAAATGTAAAATATGAACACTCTGCAATGGTTTTATATATGAGCCGCGCCATGGGAAAATGTGTCTTCGGGGTAAATTTGGCCATTTTGAGATTCTGTAATTTTCATACAGGTCATTATATGAAGAGTAAACTCGTTTTTGTTTGATCAAAATATTCAAATTATTAGAAAAGATATTGGAATTTGAACTTTGGACGGCTTGACGTTGATTTTAGAACTAACGTTGCGTGACGTCACGATGAGTCACTCACAACGTTGCGAAGTTTTTACACTTTTAGACATCCGACAATCGCTGTTACTAACATGAAACTGGGTAGCGACGTAGCTTACCCCTACTGATGCTGGTAAAACAAAATATTTAATCGTAAGTCAAACGTACTTCATTTCTTGCGTATTCTTAAATTTTGACATATAAATGATTCCTTGAGGTGCCATGCCATGTCAGCCTTCGTTTGAAAATATGCACTAAATGGACGTGGCCGCCAATTGTTGCGATATTTTCCTGCACCAATATTTTGCCAGCACAAATATGGGTCATCAGGGGCACACCTCCGTATAAAATTGGGCACAAATTTGCACATTGACTTTCGAAATTCGGAAAAACCTGGCCACGACATTATATGTTCAACTGCCCGTGAAAACTAAAATGTTAACTTGAACGTAACTGTTTTCTTGTTTACATGGAGAAACTCCGATTTTAAATAAACTATTTAAATTCCAACGTTTCTTTACATTTATGAACAGCATAAATTCCATGCTCAGTTGAGTTGAGCACCAAAAGATGTTTTAATTTCGGGACCTGGACCAGGTTTTGTTACTTTGTATACTATATACGCCCTCTCGGGCATTTGACAGGGCCTGTCCTTCGCATTGTAACAGAAGAATCGGGGGAGCGCAGTGGCTCAGTGGTAGAGAGCTTGACTCGAGACGGAGGGGCCACGGGTTCAAGCTATACCAGCGTCACTGTCTTGTGGCCTTGAGCAAGACACATTAATCCTAGCTAAGTACTGGTTCAACCCAGGACGACCCGTCCCCACATAACTGACAGATTGTTGATGGGACGTAAAGAATCAAGCAAACAAACCGCAGAATCGGCATGGTAATTGTTGTGTGGAAAAGTTAGATCAAAATTAAATTAAATAGGTTGCGACTTAAAAACAGATGGGATATTCTTCTCAAAGCAGTGGCTGCCTTTCAGCTCACTGGGAAATGTCGCGAATGACGATTTAGATGAGTACATAAGCATGAAGTAATAAAGAAAAAAATAGGTATTGGCAAACGGAGTGTGACACTACATCTCGAGGATTTCGCAATGATTTTTCATTTGTTCAACCGGGCTCAAAATGTTGCACTAGTAGAAAATCAGGTACAGGTACATGTACGTTGTTAATTGATGGCCTGTATGATGTAGGCAAGACCGTCTAACTGTTTCTACAAAATGATATGTTCTGCAGTTACACATGCCCTAGGGTCATTTAGCTACATCTGTTAATATATACTGAGGAGGAGCACTGGCGTTTTCAAAATAAGAAAGAGGGCACAGATCAGGAATCGATACAATCAAATACCACACCTGACCAAAAATATTACATGCGTTCGCGAGCGTATTTCCTTAGTTTTAGAGCAATCTTTTTTTCAACCATCGCGTTAAAATTCGACCACAATGTAGCGGTGAATATTCTAGTCCGACATAATGCAAAAATGTTGACTTGGTAATTAAAAATTCAACACAAAACTGGATCTGAAAAATAAAATCACAAAAATGCGTTCTTGCAAAGTTGTATTGCAACCTTGATAACTAGTGTAAATAAAGATTCGGCGATGGGTATATTCTTTTAATCACTGTTGTTGCTGTTGTTGTTGTTGTTGTTGTTGTTGTTGTTGTTGTTTAGGCTAAACCCATATATGCCCAATGGAATTTCACAATACAGCCAAAAGGACGGATCCAATTCTGATTCAAGGCTTGTTGGGTGGTAATTTACAATTTCGCTCAATGCACTAAGCAAACAGTGCGGCGTCTGATCTGGTTCTACACTGTTTGCCCATGTCACACAAAAAGGGCGCTTGGCTAATATAAATTGGTTAGCATCATTTCGAAACATTATCAGCGACCAGTTCATAGTGTATGCATATTTCGCCAGTAACGGACAACTACCCTACTTGAACCGGGCAATGATTGAGGATAATGATCTTGATGAAATGTTTGACCAGACAGTGGCTCGAACTCACAATCTCAGCCTACAGAAGCAGGATTGCTTATTTGCCTCACTGTACCTGACTGCTATCCGGAGCGAAATGCTTCATTATGATACTTCTCACTGAAAAAAAGGAATAAAGAAATCTGGTTGCTATAGCAGTGCGGGTACTCATATTTCTATTCCTTTCGATTTTGTATTTTTATGTCGCCGTAGTACGCCCTTGCCTCTTGCATACATGTATATTGAGTGTACACATTATTACCCCCAGTTTTATGCATCCACGTAGGCTTTAAGAAAGGGATTCTGGTTGTATAAAAAGTGGGACATTTGAATACATGTAGTTTGAATTGTGTAATTCTAAATCAGGCCCAATCGCGCAGGTTTTGACTTGACAACTCCGTATGTACACTGCCTTCGCTGCATCTCCAGATACTAAGTTGAGAATGGAGGTAGGTTAAGTTTGTTAAAGTTCGCCGCTCCTAAATTGTTGAACTGTACGCTGATTTTGAAAACAAAGTAATAGTACCCTGTGTTTCATTCCGCATCTCCGTCTTTGTTGACAATACACATGCGCCTGGGTTATAGGTGTTACTGGGAAAGAGGACTTCCACTTCTAGTGGGAATCTTTGGGGAAAATGTTACTGCCTCTCCAATTATTTAGTTCCATTAAGCTGAAAGTTTTTGGAGTGGCAGTAGTAATACTGCTCTCCCTCACTCAAAGAAATTACAATTATTTTTATCAGTGGTGTCGCCGTTTCAAACAGTGCTCTTTTGAAGATTTTTTTTTTTTTTGGTATAAACTACCATGACAAAATTAATGGATGCAATCTTACAAAACTTACAGGCATGAAGAGCAAATAGAATTAAGCAATACTATAAACATGAAACTAATTACTCTTCAAAAGTAGAAAAACGTTTAATAGTTAATGATTTTTTTATCACGATTCTCATTTAACGTCACCGAAAAAATGACCTTTTTAATTTGTCTGTGTGTTTAAATGACTGCCATAAGAAATCAACAGACACAAGGAAACTACAATAAAAATGTTTATTGCGTGTATCAATTTGCTATCATTTGGTGTTTTTCATCATTGTAGCTTCAATAGTTTTGCGACAACTATTTTTACAAGAAATCTGGTAATACATTGATTTAAACTTCGACGTAACAAGGTGGCAAATAATAACTTTTGTTTCTCGTGTGAAATTTAATCGTGTATTATACTTAGAACTTTTTTTATACATGAGAGCTACCTCGTGAGATTTTAGTTTTATTCACGCTCGGTCACTCAGCGAAGACTCAAACAAGTCTAACAGTCTCGTTGGAGCCTTTGCCCGATCGTAAATGCGGCTTTGTGTACCGGAAACTGCTTTCGTTCAGAATTGCCGTCCAAATAAGAAAGGTTCAGAAACACTGGTTGGTCGATTAAGGAAAGCTGGGATGTATCCGGCGTTTATTTATTTATCTATTTTTTTTTTTTTTTTTTTTTTTTATTTTATTCTTTTCTTTTTTGTTAGAGTGTCTTTGGAGTGCAAAGATGTTTAGGATTGAGGGTCAGTTAGCGCTTACCAAGCCGCATCTTTTTGGACAGTTTATTTTTCACCAGGAACCCGTGCTGGATCAGACCATGACTAATTTACAACATAATACAATCGGCCTAAAATTCCTTGATTTTAATCGCATTTTACTCTAAAAATGACTTGTCTAAATTGTCGTAATCTTTGATGACGCTCTCTTTAATTACGCGCGGCGCGAAATAAATACGTCAGACTTTACGACGTCATATCTCATGACGTAATTAATCTCCCGAAGACACATTATCGCATGGCGCGGCTCATATGTTTTATTTAAGCGGCGAAAACAAAATTTGCTCCACTGCAAAACTGTGGGTAGGGTTGTGCATTAGCTCATATAAGACAAAACATTTAAGATAGAGAAGCAAACTTTGGTTTTTGTATTCGTCAATTGAGTATATGTTTGTTAAACATAATCTAAAACTGGTTGAAACTAACTCAGAGCAGTCGTTAAACTAAATGACGATAGCTAAAATTACCACCTTCAAATTATATTTAAGTTCATGTAACGCACATAATACAACATGAAGCCGTAAACAGCTGTCATATGTAGTAAAGACATCCAGTAATTTGCAGACTATTAGAATGTTCGATGATTAGCTAGTTTTAATGTCTTCTTTCTGTAGCTCAAACTTTCAATTTTCTTATTCTCAAATTGATAAAGTGACATATGTAACAAGCTGTAACAGGCTAACACCCGCATGCTTACAGTGTGCAAACATCTCTCATTCGATGCACCTTGAATAGGTACATACGATAGAGTATGTCTAAAAGGGTTTGTGATGGAGCAGGTCTTTACTCAGCTTGCAGCCAAATCGTGTTTGATGATTATTCTGGTTTTTATAAGATGAGGGGGACAATTATTTTAGATAAGCAGAAATAATAATCGATATTGTATATGACTTGGATAAGGATTGGTTTAGAATTTTTACATTACAAAGGGGCATTTACTAAATTGTACTGTTTAAATGCGAAACGATTATTTTCTGTGTTCCTCTAGGATGTATCTTTATTTTAGAATTATTCATATTAGGAAATATTGAAAACAAATATTCCTAACATCTGTAACAAAGGTACAGGGGCTTAATATTCATAAATACCTAAGACTTAGGCACCAGAGGCTGGAGACTTTAGCTAGGAAAACATGCGAAACATATTTATTTTTTTTTCCTGAAATATCATCTCTTACATCAAGTCAATATCCTTGCTCATTTATTATGTCACGTAACATATGTTACAGGCTTTAACTAGTGCTTCAATCTTGCTGTTAAACCTGCAAAATCTATAATTCTTTATGATATGAGCAAGACAATCCCAAATTCACAAGATATCCAACAGCAGCAAATATTTTCATCTATTTTTACTTAAATGATGCCTACCAAATTCGGCTCCTTTAAATTGGGTGTAGCCATTGGGTTGTTTAATTGCACGTATAAGACCATTATATTTAAAGTATAAAAGCAAACTTTGGATTTTCTCTAACCCAAATGAGTTTTTTAGTACAAAATAATCAAAACGTTTTGGAAAATGCACATATCAGCTAAAAATTAGTGATATTGGTCACAATTTTCATGTTTAAAGGGTAATCTAATCAAAGTAACGCACATAACACCACAGGAAGCTGTAATTTTGCGCCAAAAGAATTTATATGTAGCTAAAAGTAGTCAATATGCAGACCATATGAGTAATTTAAATAATAAGCCTTCTTTCTGTAGCACAAACTTATCTTTTTTTCTAAATTCAATATGGTAACATATGTAACAGGATGTCAGAGACTAACGCCCCGGCGAACATAGTGCAAACATCTATTAAAAGACGCAGCTTGAAATTCTCTTTTAGATAGGATAGCTTGCGAAATTTCCGAGGAGAAGCAATAACATTCTAAGCCATCGATCTAAAGGGGGCCCGATAAGCTGGGTATTTATAGGAAATCTACGGTATTTTGCATGCAAAATATAGTTATCGATAAATAATTCATTGTCAAAGTTAGGTAAAGCATTGATGTAACCATCATATGACTAAAATAATTGATATTGTGTTACAAAAAGCATTAGTGTTGGATAAATATGACCATACCAACACAAACTATAGCTTTTATTAACGGGCAGTTTCTTATTATGGTCGCCATATTTATGACGTCATAACTAGCCTCAGACGCGGATTTGAGATGGGTGACCACCTTTAAATTAAAGATAAGACTCCATTGAAGATTTTGATATAGGTCACCATAAATCGGCACACAAATCGCACGGGACCTATTTTTTGTCCCTAAGGGCCCTGACTACTGTGTAACTAATTGTACTGAAGCGGAAAATGAATCTAAACACAAAAAAGCGACAGCTACGTGCTACAACCTTTATAGTGTAGCGGCTAGCAAACATGACTCGTAGGCTTGTGGTAACGGGTTTGAGCCTCATGACGGACAATCTTTGGACCGCTTATATACATACTGATAGGGATTTAAAGTAACAGCTATTATTAAAGGATAGTGTTCTCTATCCACTTTTGCTGTCATGCCAGCCAAGTGTGACAGTGACGTCATGTTTTGTTACATACTGATAGGGATTTAAACTATCAGCTATTATTAAAGGATAGTCTTCTCTATCCACTTTTACTGTCATGCCAGCCAAGAGTGACAGTGACGTCATGTTTTGTTTACAAAGTTATCAGGGACTAATAACCGAAGGATCACTTGTGTATTAATCCTATCCGCAGGATAGGATTAATACACATGTGATCTATCGATTCCCGTAAGCTCAAGTGGAGTATACAAATTAATGTTGAACTTAACAATTGAAAACAAAATATTACGTCACTGTCACTCTTTGTTGGTACGACAGTAGATCGAGCGACTGCATAATTGACCAACTGTTTTAAAATGACAGATTAATTCTTTCGATGTTAGTTCGATCGCCATTCAGCTGAAAGAGAATGTATAGGCACCCCAATGAGAGCTGGAGTCTTAACTTTCATAGGTTCTGTCGGGTAATGTAAAACGTGTTGCACAGAGTATCTACCTTCTTCCTGGAGGAAAATCTACCTTTGACAAAACCATTTGTCCGTTCCTGATAGACCAACTAGTACTCATGATGTAACACGGGGTGCAACGTTTGTGTGCTAGGAGTCAACTACTTTCGTTTTATTAAAATTAAATTTGTTTGGATAGGTCTTGTTATATATTTACTAGTAAACGATTTGTAGAGTATTTGGTCTTTGTTACATAAGTAAAAAGAATACAAATGTTTCGATGTATGTCTGAACTATTAGACGCCCAGAAAATTGCATATTGAAGTTTTAAGAGCACCACACATATTCAGTCGATATTTCAAGATACTGGTAATGTAACATGGCAGTCTCCACATCGTGCATTCGGTCAAATATATGACAACATCTACTCATTCAAATTTGATTTGAAAAAAGCAAAACGGTGGACCTCTAAATCACAATATGCTGCACCCCGTGATAAGCAACATGACCAGTCTATCGGAGCCTTTAATTACAGACAAATATCCAGGTTCATTGGTTTGTTTCTATGAATGGAAAACATCGACTTCCTGAACAACTCGGCTAAATCGAAATAGGATAGAGAGACAAACTTACTCATAAGGCTTCTGGGTTAATTCAAAATTAAGTTACTCTAGAAGACCCTGTCTTTTCCGTTATAATTATTACAGCTCTACCGATAAGGCGGCGATCACAAACGCACTGATTGCCCAAAACAACGGCTTCGATCATTTACCAAAGTAGAAGAATGGTGACAGAAGTACGGCTTTACTGTGTGTGACAAGCCAGCACACAACTCGACTATCACGGTTACTTTTCTCCTAGGGTAGGGCAAAAAGTTCCAATAAATCCAAAAAAAAGTTTCATATATGAAATACCATATTTAAGGATTATTTAGCAATATAATGATTCATAGCAATATAATTATTCAGAAGTTAGATATATTAGCGGTATTCAATGTAATAAACGATGGCCATTTGTATATATTGAGGGGCCACAAGTTATATTTTCGGAAAAAAATGCATTCTTTCAATGACAATCGATTTTGTCTTAGCAAACAGTGTAGACTCTGATCAAATGCGCATCTGGGTCTGCACTGTTTGCCAAAATACGGATTTAGGAGCCAATAGTAGATAAAGGGATATTAATGTCTGCGAATAATTTGGTCGTTTTATTAACACTTCCTACACTCAAACCAATTAAATGAGTGAAGAGCTATCCTACAAAAGTGAACATGAGAGCAAGGTGTGATCGAAATGTCATGTGTGTGATAAAGAAAGTGAGTATGACCAGGAAATGATGCAATCATAGACCACAAGCTAACCCTCGCCACCATGAAGTAAACACAGACCACTGACAGCTAACCGACAACCGTGAGATGCATTATAATGAAATGTTTAGAGTAATCTCTCCAGATGTAAGTGACCTCACACCGTGCATGCCTGCGTGCGTGAGCGCGCGCGTGCGTGCGTGCGTGCGTGCGCGTGTGTGTGTGTGTGTGTGTAAATTTCCGTCAACAGCTTAGGTCAAATGGAGCCAGTGTCAAGGCCTAAAGCCGCATCTGACAAACTGAAGAAGCCAGATAACCGTAGTAGAAAGGAAGTCTATAATCGATATTTCGATAACTCTCAGCGACTGCTAAGGTCACTCTAAGTATGGGTTCTCAATCCCAACCCCCTCCCCTTCCCTTACCAACAAACACACGCACTCACGTGTTTGTTTGCATCTCCTTACCCAACATATCAACGAAAAGCATTTACAACTACATCACTTCGCCTGGCATATAAAAATAGTATCGGCGTTTGTGTTGGTGCGTGCACTGGGTTTCCTTCGATTTAACTTGACTTGTCAAGGGCTATTATATTCAAGGCACTGTTTGAGTCCAGGTTTCGGGTGTGCAAGGACTGTTTTGACTCCCTGTCTGACAGACGCGGTGATGAAAGGTGTGAAGGTGCGGTGAAGACTGTATGTGAGCTCTTGTACAGCCAGAGTCGTGTTGGTGTAGTGGGATCTCAGCTGTTCAGAGCTGCATGGAATACAGAAACAGGCTTCTCTAACCTTATTTCTATTGCCTTTATAACAGCCTGGCAATCATTTATCAAAGAGGGTGCATTTCAGGGCTAGTGGGGTTCCCGTCCATATGTGTGTCGCCGCCCAAGTGCGTATTTGGACGGTTTCAGCTTGATTTGGGGTTTTGGCTGAAGATGTTATTGCGGAGGCGTTTGTAGATTAAAGATCGAATACACTACCCTCTGGGTTTTGGCCGAGTCAGGTGGTATATATTTCCCTAGGGACTTCTCATAAGTTGAATAGTTTTAACTGCAGATTGCCGATATAACCATGAGTTGTATCTGAATGGCCACTTGTTCGTGTTGTGTCCTTTAAGAAGACACTTTATATGTTCTGCTTAGAACTGGTTTAACCCAAAAATCTATGAAACGTCCCGATATGACTGAAAGATTGTTGACTGATGAGTAAACCATCAGCGAAGAAAAAAAAGACATTTCGACATTATTTGAACACAGTCATTTTAAAAGCCCAATAATGCCTAGCACCCATACATTGTATAAAGGAATTTGACAAACAGTGCAGATCCAACATAGACACAAGGCAGATGGTCTTGAAAAAATCGTCCTTCGGATCGGGACGTTAACTGGATGTCCCCTGTGCAGGGAGAGTCACCCCTTGTGCAGGTTTAAGAACCCTACGGTAATTTCGATATGGTTACTTGTAGGCTTTCATCCTGCAACCCGGAGTGTACAGCGTACACCTGCCGATAATACTCGAAAGAGGGTCTGGCAGTATATAGAGAAAGATGGTGAATTAAATAATGTCTTATAAGGTCTACGCTGTTTCCTTAAATGATACAACAATTTCTGTAAAGTGATCAAGCAAAACTAAAGACCTTATAATTACAGATCGACCAGTCAGTTTAAATGGATTGAAGACTCCAGTAGGCATAAATGGATTAACCGATCTACACTGTTCCATACTTAATTAATATTGAGTGCCCACTATTTCGTTGCTCTAATTGAGACAGCGGAGGGGAAAGGATGACCATAGAAACTATTTTTAGAACGAATTTCGTCCAAAACGGGGTCTCTGAATTGGCAGCCAAGCACATTGAAGATAGCACCAGCGGTCCCACCAGTGTGTGGTGAAAAACAGGTCTTTACGACATCCCAAAGTGTTTCTAATACTATATAATGTTATTATGTGATATCATAAAAACCATTATTTTAGGCGCGTTGCTGAATTTCATATGAGGCTTACTTTTTGAGAAAACTTACCTCATCGTCATAAAGGATGAAACCGATCTCAATTCAAAACTAAATGCCTCTACTTTAATTTTGATTGGGTCGTACGTTCGAAAATTGGTAGCGTCATATCTAAAAAGGGGGAGATAACTCTATCCTTGCAAAAAAGGGAATTGTGAAGTACGAATTTCGAATCGATTTTTTGCAGTGTTAAAACATTATTTTTTCGTAAACTATTTTATTTTCTAAAATCAATTTAACTTTTATTTATTTTTAAATCAAATTTGACTCATTTTCTTCATTTGCAGATATAGCTAATGAGGGATAACTCTTACCATCTTATAAAATAGAACATTTCCCTCGATATCGTTTCTGATAATACCGTTATTTTTGGTAAAAATGCGTAAAACTTGATCAATTCGTCGAAACATATAAATTTGCTATTCAAAAACATGATTAACAGCATTCTACATTCTTGACGGCTCGGAAAATCGCTTGCAAAGTTGCTACCCCCGTGTGAAAAATACTCTATTTTCGTGCATTTCACCAATACACTTGATATACTATTAGGCGCAGTCTCTGAATGCTTTTGAGAGAATTTACCTCATCGTCCTAAAGGATGAAACTAGTCTTCAATTAAAGATAAATGTCTACACTTAATTTTTGGGGGATCGCACACTCAGAAATTGGTAGCGCCATATTGAAAAAGGGGAGATAACTTTTTACTCGCAGAAAACAGAATCACGAAATACGAATTTTAAAAGTATCAAGTATGGACTTTTTTCTGAAGACAAAGGGTCTGACACATTTCTTCGAGGTAATTTGGTATGCTAAATCCGAAAACCAATGTTTGCAAGCTGAGAAATTGCGTCTTATTGGGCTTATTTGCATGTTTTCAAGATGGCCGCCAAAATCATACAGAATCTTACATTGTTGTTGATTCATTGTTTAATGTCCCTCGGAATATTTGTGGGGGTTCTGCGTTGGTTTTTGTTTTATTATGCATCTATTTGTATTCTTTCTAATTTTGTTAACACCTTGACGAGGAAGAGAATGATAGTTGCTTTGCTTTAATTGTCTTCCTGGTGTCTTGTGACTGTAAGTGTTCTGTTCCTCTTCCTCACGATGCCGTGGGTTGATCTGCAGTAGTGATTGTGTTTTTTCCTGTTTATACTTACTTACTTTTTGCGTATCTAGTGTCCAGCTATTGTAATGAATGTTTCATTCATAGCACTATTTTGGACTAGGTTCAAGCTTTTATAGTGATAAACGAGAAATGAGTTTTGAGAATCAACAAGTAGCTTTGATTTAACTGTCGTCATAATGTCCATTCTTCCTAGCAATACCCACAAAAAGTGTTACAATATCTATATATCAAAAGTAAAAGCATTTAAATTCCTTAGTACCCAATGGTCGAATTAGACCAGCCTTGCGTCCTCAGGACAATTTCTCATGGGCGTCAAATTGTTTTGTGGGACCGCCTTCAATAGGCAAAAGTATTGCCCTCAAAATAACCCGATTTGAGCTATGTGAAATTGTGTGGTTTCCATGGCAACAAACAATGCGCTTTAAAACAGTTGGGTATGTCCCTACAAATTACTTATAACTCAGCTGAAACTCATCCTAAAGTACTAAATCGATAAAAAAAAACAAAAGAAAGACATAGCAGCTTCATTCAGCGGTAAAGTATGCTAGTGAGCAAATTGGCATATTCATGAAAATTAATGAATACATTAGAAAATCATAAAGAAATAAAAAGGAGTACTTACAACTCAGCTGCAAATTATTTTAGTCAACCACTCTTGGTACAAAATAATGCCAGATCACTGCACTTTTACCAAATTGTACATTTAAAATTTTTTCTAACATCTCACTCATAAATATTAATCAAAATATAAGAAATAAGAGAAAATTTTGGAAAAATTAAAGGGGTGTACTTACAAAATTACGCATATGTCAATTGCTAGTTATCCTATTCTCAAATTAAAGCCTAGAACTAAATTTTATCATTATGTGTTCTTCTTTCTTTTTAATGTTTTCTTATACATTCATGAGACAAGCAAATGAGATCATTTGTATATTCATCATAGGTCTCAACTTTTATTTGGTACCATGGTTGGTAGTCCAGGATATATGGCAGCCGAAATATAGGTTATTTTGTAGGTCAAACCACTTTAGTTATCTACTATTTTTGACTTATTCTTTTTATGTGTTCATTAATATTCGTGAATATAAAAATTAGATATTTCGAATACCTATAGTCATACGGTCACATACCTGTATCTCAACTATTATTTGGTACCATGTTTTGTAGTCTAGGATAGTAAACAGCTGTTGTAGAGGTAATTGGGAAGAGATACCACCTTAATTAATCTACCAATTTTGTCTTATTTCTTATGTTTTAATTAATATTTATGGGTATTCGAATTAGATCATTTGTATATTTAATCATTTTCATCAAATGAAAATGTCTCAACTTTTATTTAGTACCTAGTTTTGAAGTTAATCATAGTAAGCGGCTGACTTAGTGGTTATTTTGAACGTAAATCACCTATTTTTTCTAAAATTTCCTCTTATTTCTTAAGTATTCATTAATATTCATGAATATATTCAAATTAGATAATTTGTAAATTTAATCATTTTGGTCAAAGTGCAATGTCTCAACTTGAATTTGGTACTAAGTTTTGCAGTCTACGATAGTTGGCAGTAGAAATATAGGTAATTTTGTAGCTATACCCTCTTATTTTTTCTGTCAATTTTATCTTATTTCTTATGTTTACATTAATATTCATGAATATTTAAATTATAAAATTCGTATATTTTATCATTTTGACCAAATGGCTATGTCTCAACTTTTATTTGATAGCAAGTTTTATAAGATAGGATAATTATCAGCTAGCGTCATGTTAATTTTGTAGGTATACCACCTTAATTTTTTTACCAATTGTGTCTTGTTTCTTATGTTTACATTAATATTCATGAATATTTAAATTAAATAATTCGTATATTTAATCATTTTAGTGAAATAATTATGTCTCAACTGTTATTGGGTACCAATTTTTATAGTCTAGGATAATTTTCAGCTGGATTACATGTAATTTTGTAGGTATACCCCCTTAATATTTGTACCAATTTAGTCTTATTTCTTATGTTTACATTAATAATCATGAATATTCAAATTAGATAATTCGCATATTTAATAATTTTGGCTAAATGGCAAAGTCTCAACTTTTATTTGGTACCAAATTGTATAGTCTAGTCTAATAAATAGCAGACATATAGGACATTTTGTAGGTATACCACCTTCATTTTTCTACCAATTTTCCCTTATTTATACTTTTTACATTAATATTCATGAATGTTCAAATTAGATTCTTCGTATATTTTAATCATTTTGGTCAAAATACAATGCCTCAGCTTTAATTTGGTACCAAGTTTTGTAGTCTACGATAGTTAGCAGTAGATATATAGGTACTTTTGAAAGTATACCACCTTAATTTTTCTACCAATTTTCTCTTGTCTCTTATGCTTTCATCAATATTCATGAATATTTAAATTAGATAATTCGTATATTTCATCATTTTGATCAAATGGCTATGTCTCATCTTTTATTTGGTACCAGGTTATGTAAGATAGGATAGTTAGCAGCTAGCGTACTGGTAATTTTTAAAGTATACCACCTTTATTTTTCTACAAATTTTGTTTTATGTCTTATGTTTACATTAATATTCTTGAATATTTAAATTAGATAATTCGCATATTTAATCATTTTAGTCAAATGGCAAAGTCTCAACTTTTGTTTGGTACCAAGTTTTGTTGTCTAGGCTAGTACAGAGCAGACATATAGGACATTTTGTAGGTATACCCCCTTAATTTTTCTACCAACCCTTTTCTTATTTCTTACGTTTACATTAATATTCTTGAATATTTAAATGAGATAATTCGTATATTTAATCATTTTAGTCAAATGACTTTGTCTCAACTTTTATTGGGCACCAAATCTTGTAGGATAAGACATTTAGCAGCTGGTGTAGTGGTAATTTTGTAGATATACCCCTTAATTTTTCGGCCTATTTTCTCTCATTTCGTATGTTTTCATTAATATTCATGAGTATGCAAATTAGATAATTCGTATATCTATTCAGTTGGTAATTTTGCTAATGTCTCAACTTTAATTTGGTACCACGATTCTTAGTCTGGAATGATAAACAGCGATATATAGGTAATTTTGTAGGTGACACCCCTTAATTTATTCTACAATTTTTCTCATTACTTACGTTTTCATTAATATTCTTGAATATGCAAATAAGATAGTATTAATATCTAATAAGAGCGTCATATTGCTGTTTCTGAAATTCTATTTTATCTATCTAAGAAAGAAAGACTAGACATTTCAAACAGATATACTTTTGTGTGAGTAAAAGTAAAAAAAAAAGCAGAGACGCAATATTTCAAGGAGGTACTTAACGACGCTCATCTATGCTGGTTTTACATTATTTCTAGTACCAGAGTTACTTCCCCATTTTATGAATGACGATTCTCGATTTTAACGTACAATCCTCACAAATTGATAGTACAGATATATTTATCTTTAATTGAGCCATGTATCATCATCTAGGACGCTAATGTAAGTTTTCTCCAAAAGTAAATCAGCGAATCTCCTATGCTCGTATCAAGTGTATTGGAAAAATGCATTAAAACGCTGTTTTTCCACACAGGGGTGGCAACTTAAGAAGCAAATTTCTGAGCCGTCAGGCATATCAGGATGCGGCAAATCATGTTTTTGAAAAGCGAAAAGACAATTGTTTTAGAAATTATGAAGTTTTGTGGGTTCTGATTAAATATAACGGTATTACAAGTAATAATATAGAGGAAAATATTAAATTTTATAGGGTAGTAAGAGTTATCCCCCGAAAAAACTATGTTAAAATTTATAAAAATCAATAAAACCCATACAAATATAAATGACAGTAAACTTACTTTTAGAAAATAAAATAATTTGCGAAAAAAAACGTCTTTTTGTCAATACAAAATCAGTTTAAAAACCGTACTTTACGTTTCCGTTTTTTGCAAACATTGAGTTATCTCCCCATTTTTTAATATGATGCTACCAATTTTTGAGCGTACGACCCAATCAGAAATAAAGTAGAGTCATTCATCTTGAATTTAAGACCTGTTTCATCCTTTATGACGATGAGGTAAGTTTTTTCGAAAATTTGAATTTCAGCAACGCGCCTATTTTGGGTCTACATGTACATTGACACATTATACCATGTCTACAGTCCCAGTGAAAGAACAAATAAAAAATAAAAAAGTCACTTGAGCGTTAGACTGGGGATTGAAAGGCTAATGCCAGTTCGAGACTCACCTCCAGCGCAGTCACTATTACACACGTTATCCACTGCTTACTACTGGTTCAACCTATGAAAATGGAAATCGTCCCGACATTACTGAAAATTTGTTGACGCGGTCGTAAAGCTCCAAAAACAAACAAACAAAAACTTGAAAAAAAAAAAAATATGTTGGGTAGGAATCGAACCAGCGACCACACGTATATGAGTCAGCTGTTCTAAACACTAGACCACAGAGTCTGCTGTATTGCATGTCTCTTATTTTGTTTTCTTATTTTGAACATGTTTGTAACTTTAGACGAGTACAACTATCCATAACAGTGAATATACGTCATTGTATGCGCATGATTAACTTTCTAAGCCAGGCGGATCTAGTTTCCATTAATATTTGTATCAATCAAAATTACAAATAAACATGAAAATTATTCAAGAAATACACTGGAACTAATGATACTGAAGTTTGGGCTCTTATTTACACGAGCAGAAGCTGGCGATGTAGCAAATTTGTTGTGTTTTAAAATGTTGTTAAGTATAAGTTGAACCCGCCAACGTTCCTTAGTCATAAAATTTGGTCTTAGTCGTTAGTCAATCCTGATTTGTACTAGTCCACTAACAAATCATATAACGCAGCTATTTTGACTAGGTGTTATGTTCAACATTTTTTTAGTCCGTATATCGTTTCTGAGGTCAACCATAATTAGTCGGGGAACCAAAGTCGCCTATCGTGCAAAAACACACATTTTTTGCACCTTAAAGGTATACAGCTGGAATTTTGTATACTGATAGTCTAAATAGTGCTTGATTTGAAACCACTGTATAGCAATGCGACCGGAATTGCATATCGTGGAAAAATGCATTTTTGTATGCCACATAGGTCATGTATAGCAATCTTTCATAGCATAGAAATGGTGATGTTTCCTATATCAATAAGTTAAATAGTGTGCTTTTGGTCTTCAAAAGAGCCATCTCATTTAAAAGATCCATTAAAGTATCCACAACATATGTTTTGGTTGAGAAATAACAAATTTAATTTTCCATTACGCACTCTTATCTGGAGGATGGGCATGAGAAGCCGTTTGACTGTTGGATAATACAATAATACACTATCAAATGCATTTAAAAGTATGAGCAGCCATTTGTGCACCAAACTAGTCTTCTTAGGGACATTTTTTGTCTTTACAAATACTATGCGGTTACGTTTCTGCATCTCACACGGGGACAGACAGGTTTTTCATGGTGATATGATAATAGTTATGCGAGTTTTTTCATATTTATTTTACCACTGTTAAATGAAACTGTTGTTTTCAGTAGATAAAAATCCCCTTGGTCCCTACAATATACCCTCTGTTTCAAAGCTGCTGTAAATATGGAAGATAAACATCCTTTAATAAGCTAAAAGCCATGATAGATTTCATGTATGTGTTAAACTGCTCTTAAGTTGTCCTGGTATTTAACTACGCAAGAGCTGGCATTGGATAAATTACTAAGTATCAAATTATCATGGTTTCATATTTTTACTTTTCAGCTACCTTTTCTAGTTTGCCATAGAAAATAAAATAAATGGTCTTCAATTATGTCTCAAACGTCTGTCTAACTGTATGCAATGTTTAAACACATTCAATGTAAAATTTGTTTATTTTTGTAAACAATATGCTATCCAAACCACTTCAGCCAGAGGATAAAAGTAAATAAGTAAGCACACAATTTTAAACGAGATATGCTTCCAAGCGATATATAAATAATTATCAAATACATTTTTGGGCAATAAATGTAGTTTAAATGAGATTTGAAGAAAAGAAATCTATAAATTTAATTTCAAAATGGGGGTGCCCTAATCTACATGCTTTAAAAATCACTAAGCAGTATTCTTAGATGACCACCACTGCTTCTGAGGTCTACGCCGATGTTGTATTATTATATAAATTCAGTATTTTTCAATCCTGAACTTTTTTGATAAAAATATATAACATTTTGAAAAATAATATTTTGACATGTTCTTGCTGGGCTTCCGTAGAAAAATGACTGCTTTGGCGTAATGCAAGTCGATCGAGTCTGCTATACAGTAGTTTAAGATGCAACATAGAATTACCTTTGCAACCATACAAAATCCAGCTGTATACCTTTCGGGTGCAAGGTTTAGCATTTTTTCTACCTTGGTTCCCCGACTAAATAGTACTACAAATATCAACACTGTCAAGGCATTGACAGGGTGTTTATATGCTCTCTCTGTCAACAAGCTAAGTCATATACAAAAGTTACAGGCAATATCTGCGGTTTATGAAAATCAATGGTGTCGAATTTGGTTCCGTGTACTTATCGAATTATCTGCCTTTGAAATACCCACCCACTTTTTAAGCTTGAGAAGCGATTATCATGCTAAAAGGATAAAAATTGTGATTAATGAAATGAATCCACATTTTTTTGCATATGTTCTTACTGAAGATACTTTTAAATGTATGATAGGCGAATTTCATCACAAAATGATGTCTAAAATTATATTGGCAGGCATTTAAGTACAAAATTTATGTTTAAAAACTGTCAGAAAACAAATGCTCTTCCAATTGAATCTGATTTTCTATTAACTCGGTCAAAAGTTTCAAAGTCGCATTTCTATTCCGAGACCATACCCTGTGCTACATAAAAATTATAACGATTGCAGTCTTCTATGATAGCAAGTTCAAATGCCCCAATAGGGCACAGAGAATATGAAAGTACCCACCCACTTTTTAAACTCTAGAAGCGATTATTGTGCTAACATGAAAACCAATTGTGAATGTTAAAACAAATTCGCAAAGTTTGCATATTTTCTTGTAACAAGTACTTTTAGATAAGTATTTGGCGAATTTCACCACAAAATTAGGTCAATAACTATATCAGCTGACATTCAAATAACAACATTTAAACTACATTTCAAAAAAAAGTCAGAAGATATGGTAGTCAATTTAAAACCTACTCTCCTTTAATTCAGTCCATAGTTTTAAATTCACATTTTTGAAGCTAGACCACAATCCGTGCTACATAAAATCATTGCCGTTACCTTAACTGCCCCAAAAGGGCATGGAGAATATGGAAGTACATCACCCACTTATTTGTGCATACCATTATCGAATAGATAAAAAAAACTCTGAAATGTTCCGTTCGGATGTTCATAGTGGCATTAACGTCAACACTAAAGCTACATTCGAGCATCTTTTCTAAAAATGCAGACATATTATTGCGTAAATTGTCTGTTTAATCAGTCATATTGTTTTTTCAAAAACTTGGTTAAAGTGAGCAGATGAGATCTTTTACCTCACCTGAGCAATTGGCTCAAAGTGAGCTGCTGTGGTCTTGGTTGCCCGTTGTCCGTCGTCAACAATTTCTTCAAAATAAGAAAGATGGCAAAGATCAGGAATCGATACAATCAAGCACCACACCAGACCCAGGCTACCAATAGGAAAGTGGCAACGTCACAATTATACCTCACATTCGAGAGCCAAGAGGTCAGCCGGTTCTTAGCAGGTGACCATAAGGCATCAACAAACAGGCGTGCATGAAAGCATAGCAAAACAAGACAGAAATAAGATAAATGATCCACAAAAGAAGCACCGCCTTGGAACGGTCAGTAAAAATATTTTACTGGAGGGCTTAAACAGGTTTAACGGTGCACCAACCTCACCCTTCGTTCAGATGTGGATCAAGACACATAGATATTGGGTTTGCATGAAACACCCCTAATTTATCAATGCATCATCTCCTAGAACATATAAATCAAGATATAAAAAGGAGATAAAGCAAAGATAAGGACTCAACAGTGAATAAAACTGAATACCCGAGCCAATGAAATTCAACAGGTTAACCAGGGTGGGCCTGACAACAGCATCTCCTCTTGCATTATTGGGTGGTTTTTGACCAATCTTGACAAGGATGGATCTTATATAATTTTGACCGTCAGCAATTTAATTGTTTAAATGGTTTTATTCCAGTGTATACATGCATCTAGCTCAAATATGCTTTAATAGTTTTTTCTAACTGAAAATTTTCAAAATATACAAGGCATTGAGCCTTGAATAGCTTGATGGAGCATTACCTAGTAAACCTCTACCGATTATTTCTGTTCAAATTATGGCGGCAAGGGATTACCCTTTTTTCACTGGCTAATTATAGGGAAAACATAAAAAATCTTCTTGTTTGAAACCACACCACAAGGCCTAGGGCCTTAATATTTTCTGTCTGTTCATCTGTCAGCCTGAAACTGTTGTCCATTAGCCATTGGTCTGATTTGATTCATTCTGGTTTTATTGTTAATATCCACTGAAGTTTATCAATCTTTTACATTCCTGCGCATTACATATAAATGTTTAATAGAAAAGTCTTATTAAAACTGCAGATCCATCGAATATTGACAGCTGTAATGGTTTGGAGTGATTATGCTTTCCCCTGACCATACGGATAGTCATCTCAGGTGAGCAACCAACGACCAAAGAGCCTACTTGTTTTTATTTGAACTTAATTTCCATAATAGCGAACCTTGAACATGGAAAATTGTAAGGGAACATCTCTTGTATTACTAGGCTAAACTTTGGATTAACATTTTCTTACATTCTTAAAGTGTAATAACAAAACTTTTTACATCATCATCATCATTATCATCATCATCATCATCACCATGGATGTCATCTAGAGAGGGTAGATGTCCAGTTCTTTTTGTCATGCCATCTAAATTATGCTTTGTGTATGTTCTTGGTAATGGCCTATTCATCACTGTAGTGGATACAGTGGGTCATGTACCATATTTCTAGTTAATTATGTTTCTATAAATTAGTCATTACTTTGACTTTGGATACTATTTGGAACAGCTGGCTTCATCGTCAAAGTTATAAAAAAAACAATTAGCTTCTACTGTGTTACTAATGAAACAAATATTTTCAAGCTGAATAACAAAGTGCCCAAACAGTATGGTCTAATATATAATAACGCTCCCCATCATGTCAAAAAACCCATATAAAACGGGTCAATATCGGCCCATCCATTTCGTTGTTGTGCCGATAAAGTAAGAAAGTGGGCAACGATCAGGAATCGATACAATCAAGCACCACACCTGACCCAGGATACCAATGGGAAAGTGACAACGTCACAATTATACATCACAAACGAGAGCCAAGAGTTCAGCCCTTTCCAGCAGGTGACCACAGGGCATCAGCAAACCGACGTACATGAAACCATAACAAAACAAGACAGAAATAAGATATATGATCCACAAAAGAAGCACAGTCTTTGAACAATCATTAAAATATTTTACTGGCGGGCTTAAACCAGTTTAACGGTGCACTAACCTTACCCTTAGTTCAGATGTGGATCAAAGTAAGTAAGGGTGCAAAGATCAGGAATCGATACAATCAAGTACCACACCTGACCCAGGATACCAATGGGAAAGTGACAAACTCACAGTAGACACCACAAACGAGAGCCCAGAGGTCAGCCCTTTCCCAGCAGGTGACCACAAAGCACATATAAACAGACGCGCACAAAGACATAGCAAACACAAGACAGAACAAAAACATTAAAGATCCACAAAAGAAGTACCGCCTTGGAACGGTCAGTAAAATATTTTACTGGAGGGCTTAAACCGGTCTAACGGCGCCAACCTCACCCTTAATTCAGATGTGGATCAAGACACATAGAAAGTCAAAAGTATTGCAAAATGCTACCCTTAAAGCATTCTGCAATACTTTAAACCTTCACTAAGCGATAATTTGTCTGGAAAACCAATTTTTGGTCTTCTTGTGTGGCCGCTTAAGACAGGTTTACAAAGACACAGCAAACACAAGACAGAACAAAAACATAAAAGATCCACAAAAGAAGAACCCCCTTGGAACGGTCAGTAAAATATTTAACTGCAGGACACATAGATGTTTGGTTTGCATGAAAGACCCCTAACTTATCAATGCATCATCTCCTGGAACATCTAACCCATTATTCAAAAAAAGGAGATAAAGCAAAGATAAAGACTCAATAGTAAATAAAACTGTATACCAGAGTTAAAGAAATCCAATAGGTAAACCCTGGTGGGTCTGACAACAGCCAAAGCATCAGGCCCCTACTATCTCATCAATAGATGTCTCAAAGTTTGAACCGTCATAGAGTCTGAAGTCCGACCCACTGGCGTGTAGTTAAAGATGAAAGCAAAGTTGCAAACCGTGATTGGTTTGACCACCAATCATGCAGTCTGCTGCAATACTTTAATGTTATAGCCAATCTTTTTATTATATGAAATCATTTTAATGAACTGCGCTGAAAAATTGTTAGAGCCAACAATCTTCTTCAATTATACACCCAGTCGCCATAGAATTCAGGTTCCGAAAGTCCTTGGCGCCAGAGAGACTTAAGTCCAATTTGGAATTAAGATATCAAAACATAGTATCGTCTATAAAGTTTAAAAAAAGATTTTGCGAAGTTTATGATACTGATAGCCGTCTTTAAGAAGTTTCTGAGTTAACAATTTATTGTGAGTGTTGAAGTCAACGACATCGCTAGATGCTCTAGCAAAACGAATGAGTTGAGAGACATAGTATGTAGAGCGAGGAACATCACCATCCAAAAATGGGAAATATACAATTTCAAAATCAAAGTCGTCACGTTTATCATAAATTTTGGTAGAAACAATATCATTAGAAATTGACAACTGCAAGTCTAAAAACGCGGCTTTGATATCAGAGGTATTAGATTTATTAAGTTGGAGCTCTGAATGGTATATTTGACTTACCATAGTGTCAAAATAAACACTATTAATGTTTAAAATATCGTCCAAATTTCTGGATGTAGTGTTAAAAGCGTCAATAATATAAGCCTGCTTATCATCAGAAAGAGACATCATAAAGTATCTTTCATAACAATACAGGAATAAATCTGCAACCAAGGAAGCACAATCCGTGCCCATAGGAATCCGAGCTACTTGTCTATACAACTCGGTGCCAAATCGAATAAAAATGTTGCCCAACAAAAAGGTCAGCGCATCACATACATTTTGACAATACCATGTCTGATTTTGTTTTAGGTTTTTCTGAAGTAAAAAGGCATTTCTGTCGTTACAGGCAAGGTAAGGAGAGCCTCCTCTATTGAAGGTACTTTCAATAAGATCAATAAGTTTATTTTTAATTAAATTGTGATGTAAAGTAGTGTAAAGAGTAGAAAAATCATAAGTAGACAAAAATGCCTGAATTGGCATGTTGGTTGGGTCAAATGGTTGGAAGTTTAAAACAACGAACAAAGCAGATAAGAATACAGTACTGTCGTGCCAACCAAAAGTTACAATGACGTAATACTTTGTTTACAATTCCTAAGTAAAACACTAACGTGTACACTTCATGAGCTAGCCCAAACGAGTTTTAAAAAATTGTTTCGTAAGTAACACAGTAGATGCTAATTGTTTGTATAACTTTGTCAACTATAGCGTCACTGAAGCCAGCTGTTCCAAATAGTATCGAAAGTCAAAGTAATTATAATTTCTAAAATAGAAACATAATTAACTAAGACTATGGTGCATGACCCACTGTATCCACTACAGTAATATACGATTATTGGCTTCAATGTGGTAGACAAAAGGATTTATCTACCCGAAAAAGTGATAATTCACCGAGGCCGCTAGGCCGAGGTAATATCACTTTTAAGGGTAGCTAAATCCTTATGTCTACCAAAATTGAAGTCAATAACTGTTTTGTTATATGACTTCATTTAAGAATGAAAGTTTTGCTACTTTCACTTTTGTTGTTAAAGACATGTTCAACCTTCAATCTAAGACATCTAAGGACTTTCTCACAAGTTTGAGCAACTGTTTTTAAAATATTTTAATGTAGTACTTACATTTTCAAATTTTAATTAATTCTCTTAATGGGGAATATAACACGTTATCATAAAACTGTTTTTACAGTTTGTTTATTCAAACAAAGATAAATAAGCAAACAAAACAAAGTAAAACTGTTATAAAAAATCATGAAGGTCCTAAATTTACCTGTTGGGAGGTGAAACATCAAATCATGTCAATTTCATGCAGCACATGCTAGTTTCACACTCATCATGCTATTTGAAGCTCTCTATAGGGTAATATTGCAGAAGTGTCAAAAATATTAATTTCTGGAAACTAGTTCCCGCTGGTTTTCATGCAATATTAACTTGTGGACCGGTTTAGACCAGTTTTCAGGTAGACATTGAGATTTATGAAGACAAATTGGGCCAATCAGAAGACAGGAATCTCTCCAGTCATATAACAATGAATATTATTAATCATATCCCGAGAATAGGATATAAAACAAGTGATCTATCGATAATAAGTCCCTGATAACTTTGTAAACAAAACATGTATAGTCACTATTATTCTTGGCTGGCAGAACAGTAGCTTTATCAGGTACTTCACACGAGTCATGTTGAATGTTCACGTGCAGATATAAAGCGAAAAATCATTCTTCAAGTTTTGCAGCAAGAAGTACATCGACGTTATACACAATTTCCACATTTTTTTTTCTATCAAACGCTGCCATTGCGGCGGGTGCTTATTAACCCACAGAGGGCTAAGAATAGCATGAGCATGTGCTGCATGAAATTGACATGATTTGCTGTTTCACCTCCAAACATGGTAAATTAAAGACTTTCAGGAATTTTAACAACAGTTTTGGCTTGTTTTGTTTGTTTGATTTTTCTTTGTTTGAATAAACAAATAAGATATGTGTTTTATGATTTAACTTTACATTCATTTTCAGAGAATTTATATACATTTCAAAACACAAAATACGACATAAAAGTATTTTAATTACAATCTCTTAAACTTGTGAGAAAGTCCCTAGGTTGAAAATGACTTCAAGACCTAAAGTGAAAGTAGAAAACATTCATTTATAGTTGAAAAGTCATATAACAAAACACTTATTAGCTACAATTTCGGAAGACATGAGGATTTATCTACCCATAAAAGTGATATTCACCTGGGCCTTGCGGCCTCGGTGAATGCCACTTTTCGGGCAAATAAATCCGTATGTCTACCATTGATGTCAATAATTGTATGATGTTTAATAGCGATTGATATACTATGTAAATAATCTTATTGTATGTTAATAATATTCAGTCATTTTGAGCAGAAGTATTAGTATCTGAAGCTTTTACATACATGTAGCGGTAGCTAAGGTTTTTCTATTTCTCACATGATAGAATGCCTAGTTAACCCAATTCCTGAGAAATACAGTAGATTTCTATTCATATACAATAAATTAAAAATAAGGAGGCATCCTACACGCCAGTTGATCTAGATCTGCAACTGATCTAGATCTCAAAACAGAATGTACTTGGGTTTTTCAATGTTCAGTGGTCAATACTGCTCACATAATGGGTATGCATCAAATGCAGTCTCACCATAGCCTCAACAAGAGGTATGGGCACACATACATTAGAGGATTTATTGCATAATCTCACAAAAACTTACTGTCGTGGTAACCAAGAGTGACAGCGACGTAATACTTTGTTTACAATTGCTAAGTTAAATACAAACGTGTACACTTCCGTTAAGCTAACGCAAATCGAAAGATCAATTGTGTATTAATCCTATCCTGCGGATAGGATTAATACACAAGTGATCTATTGATTCTAAGTCCCTAATAACTTTGTAAACAAAACATGACGTCACTGTCACTCTTGGCTGATAGGGCAGTAACTTCTCACATATCAGGTAGCGTAAAATAATCAGATTGACTCACTAGAGCCTTTATTGTTCGCATATCTCGAATCATTACTTGAACGGCTATGACGAGCAGCCTCAGCCTTTATTTGCTTTTGCACAGTCTCACCAGATTCTTTACTCCTCGTATAGAATTAAAGACTATCTAGTGAGCTTGCATATTTGTGCAGTCTCACCAGAGCCTATACTGCTCGTATTAGTTTAACCAGTTTATGCACAAGAGATCAAGGGAACAGGCGAGCTTACATTTCACCAGAGCTTTTGCCGCCCACATAGAAACAATGAAGGCTCAGGCAAGCATGCGCTATCGCGCAGTGTCATCATGACATTTACTACTTACATGCGCTAACGATTGGACTTGTATTGCAAACAGCGGTTAGTTTAAGCATACACGAGATCCAGGGGTCAGACGAGCTTACATTTCACCACAGCTTTTACTGCTGCAGTTAGGACTCAGACAAAACGACGGCTTCCAAGAGTACTTGGGTGAAGTATACATGTTACCAAACAGCAAACGCGCACTTTCTAGCGGTAAATAAAACGAATTCGAGAGTGCTAACCAGGCTTTTCACGACATTCTATATGACGGAAACTTTTCATTGTAGGATTAAATTTTCGGCATTTCATCTGGGTCTTCACTGTTTGTATATGTGCCCGTTTAGGGGTTTCCTTATGCAAAGTGTTATATTGGTTGCTTTAATAAGATACTTTTGAAAAAAAAATATAGAAAACTGTAACATACCAACGAAAACATATTTTGATAATAAAGTTCATTCCAACAGTCAAACGAAAACGGGCGAGGGAGACAGCAGCAGGACTCGAACCGACTTTCCCGACAACAAAGTGATTGCTGTGTTAACACTTCTGAGACACATCGTCTCGTTCGATTGGCAGCAATATAATTGTTGATCTTGCGTGTCTTTATATAAATGAATGTGTGCCTAGTTTTACCAGTTCACTGACCTGTCTTCTATAACTGAACCGCGGCATGAGATTTCCAACAATTTGACATTTTGTCAAGTGAAGACTCAGACGAGCCTCTGCAGCCTCCTTTTAAGCTTAGGAACTCCAAATGATGTTCAGTCAGTAGCTTAACAATCATAGAATACTCAAGCGACTAGCAAAGGCTCTGATCAGACTGCGCATATGCGCAGGCTGATCTGAGGCTTTGCTAGTCGCACATACAACATTGTTAGAAATCTCATACACTGGCTCAACTTTTTTGTGACTCGCAACGAAACGATTCTTAAAGGACAAACTATATAGAACGAGGTTATCAGTGACGAACGTGTATGGCCGATATAAAAAGCCGCGGTCCTGCAATTTACTTCATATCTCGACACATATTAATGATAGAGATGTTCTGGTGGATCATAAGCATCGCACTTTTGGCTGGTAATGTTACGTTTCTTTTCCTACTGATATCATTCGCGAATCCAGAAGGGGGGGGGGGAAGGGGGGGGGGGCTGGTGATGCGGACCTTCAACCCTCTGGAAAATCGCCAAGCTATAGGTTTCCTTAGGAATCTTCGTCCACGAATACCAAGGCAAATCACAAACCTCAGCCAGCATGCAACTTTGGGCCATCGTTAGCTCGGCAGTAAAACGCCATTGCGTTTCACTCAGTGGCGCGTCAATGATGGCAGCTCTTCTCCGCTTAAGCTGCATACTGAGATTTCTTAGAAATACTGATACGAACCTCCCTGGAGAAGCCATTGGACACCCGCTACCCACTATAAAAGAAGTTGGTGACTAAAACGTGGACTGAGCTGAGCCCCCCTCCCTACATCCTCATCTGACGAAACTTTCTGGACCCGCGACTACTAAGTTAGATCATGGATAGCCTGTTTTAGAACTATTTTGTGCTAGAAAGAACGAAAACACAATAAATCATGTGTTTAGAGGTATAGTGTAGGCCCCTGTGTCGAAATTTGGGCTCCCATGTGTTTTTGTTAAGGAAAAGATTTTTACACTTTTTTAGCTCACCAGAGCCGAAGGCTCAGGGGGAGCTGATAGTATGTGACTCGAGCCGGCGTACGTCCATCCGTCCGTCCGTCCATGCGTCCACACTTTCAAACATGAATATCTCTGGGACCAGCTGGCCGATCGAGATCAAATTTCATCTGGAGCATCATTGGGGTGGGGGGTTGACTGCATTATGTATTGGGCAAGATCGGATTCGACCTCTGGTTTCCATGGCAACATATAGCTCCTATAGGGTATTAATGGAGAAAATCTTGTGACCACTCTAACTCCTCCATTTTTGATTGGTTCTTCTTTATTCTTGCAGGAAACAAGGACAACCATAAAAGCTCGGATGGGTTCCAAATTCGGCAGGATCCGACCATGGACTTATGAGTTAGCTGCCCTTGAACGTCTGGAAAAATCCCCATAGACTTATAATGGGAGTAACATTGTGACCACTCTAGTACCTTCATTTTCCAATGGATCTTCTTAATTCTTGCAGGTAACAAGGTCAACCATTAAAGCTTGGATGGGATTAACTTTGGGCAAGATTCCATCACTGACTTCGGAGTTAGCTGCTTTTGAGCGTCTGAAAAAAATCAAAGAATAATGTTGTGACCACTCTAGCCCCTTCATTTTTAGAACACCAGAGCCGAAGGCTCAGGGTGAGCTTATAGTATGGGACTCGAGCCGGCGTCCGTCCGTCCGTGCGTGCGTGCGTCCACACTTTTAAACATGATCATCTCTGAGACCAGCTGGCCGATCCTAATCAAATTTCATCTGAAGCATCATTGGACTGGGGGATCGGCTGCATAAGGTTCTGGGCCAGATCGGATCAGAACTCTGGTTTCCATGGCAACATATAGCTCCTATAGGGTTATAATGGGGAAAGCCTTGTGACCACTCTAGCTCCTATATTTTAGATTGGATCTTCTTTATTCTTGCAGATAACGAAAACAACCATAACATCTTGAATGGGTTCGAAATTCGGCAAGATCCGACCAGGGACTTATGAATTAGCTGCCCTTGAGCGTCTGGGAAAATCCTCAAAGACTTATAATGTGAGATCTGTTGTGACCACTCTAGTGCAGTCATTTTTGGATGGATCTTCTTCAGTTTTGCAGGTAACAAGCCCTACTATAAAAGCTCGGATGAGTTTGAATTTTGGCAAGATTTCATCACTGACTTTGGAGTTAGTTGCCCTTGAGCGTTTGAAAAATCAATAAATAGTCTTGTGACCATTCTAGCTCCTTCATTTTTGATTGGATCTTCTTCATTCTTGCAGGTAACAAGGACAACCATAAAAGCTAGGATGGGTTCAAAATTCCGCCAGATCAGACCTTGGATTGCGGAGTTAGCTGCCCTTGAGGGTTTGGAAAAATCCCCATAGACTTATAATGGGATATCTGTTGTGACCACTCTAGTGCTTTCAATTTTAAATCGATCTTCTTGGTTCTTGCAGATAACAAGGAAAACTATAAAGCTTGAATGAGTTTGAATTTCGACAAGTTCCCATCACCTATTATGGCGTTACCTGCCCTTGAGCATCTTAAAAATTGATGGCTATTGTTGTGACCACTCTGGCGGCTTCATTTTTGATTGGATCTTCTTTATTCTTGCAGGAAAAAATTGAAAGGCATATAAGCTTGGATGGATTCGAAATTCTACCAGATCAGACCTTGGACTTTCGGGTTAGCTGCCCTTGAGCGTCTTGAAAAATCCCCTTGGACTTATAATGGGTGAAATGTTGTGACCACTCTATTGCTTTCAAATTTGAATAGATCATATTCATTCTTACAGATATGAAGGACAACTATAAAAGCTCGGATGAGTTTGAATTTCGTCAAAATCCCATAACCTATTAAGGAGTTAGCTTCCCTTGAGCATCTTAAAAATTGATGGAAAATGAAGCATTGTTGTGACCACTCTAGCGCAATTTTTAAACGCGATTTAAAAGTAGTTTTAGGGACTTACAATAAATAGAACCTAACAGTCGTGCTCCTATATTTTTAAATTTGTTAAACTTATCACGAAAAAGTGACAAAATTCTTGGCAGCCTCGCATTACATCTCTTTTACAGATCGTTTAATAACTTCAATATTGGGATCAAACGTGATTTTCTATGCATTACGACCTGCTAGAACACCAGGGTGGTGTTGAAACCCAAACCTGAAAGGCGGGGGTTATGACGACCCCTGAAGAGTCTAGCAGGTCTAGCAGATATTAGTATATCAGAAAGCCATTATTGCAAAAGGCCATCTTCTCGCTTCAAAACTTGCAACAACGTTTTCGAAACATTTTTCCAGATCAAAGACATGCGTCGTCCTGACGACACTTCAATGCGCATTACTGCTGATAACGTCAATTTTGTAACGAATCCAGAATACGTATACTGTACGTAAAGTAAAGAAAAAAGAAAAGAGAAAAAGCAACAACAAGAATGCTGTGAATCAACAGCACGTGAATTGCCTGATTAAAACATGGTTTGCGCAGATTAGATTAAATATGACTGTCCAGCTTTTTATTCAATTATAAAACATGATCGTTCATCATGTAAGTTCCTCTATTTAACGTCCTGCTAACAGGTAAGGTCATACAGAAACCTGATTTCAGCTTAAAGCCTTATCAGACAAGCTTTTGTGATTCCAGGTTTAAAGTGACACCCGTTTTTTTTAAACAAATTTAAACTGAACTTATACTCCGCCCAGATAAGAGACGTTGGGTGGATCTTAGATAAATTCAACCCATGGACAAATACATTTGGAAATCAGCTAGTCAGGTTGCATTGTTCGCGTATTCACCAATCTGTGAAACTCTCCACACCAAAATTATATACGTGTACCTGTAGTCTTATAGTTGCAGTATCGTGAAAAATAAGCGTTTCGAGTTATTGCAGATCACACATCCGTGTGCAGATTAATCAGCCCAGATACCTTGTTTGAAATATGTACATACATGTCTCTTAAACACGTACGTGTGTATCTTAAACTATACAAGCAAAACATCAACCTTCCACAATGAAATCTACAACCACTCAAGTTTTATTGTTTTATAAAAGATACGTGTACCCTTTCCCTGTGACCCATTTATTGAACCCTTAGAATGCTGAATTTTAATTTGTGTGTTGTGTGTGTAGGGCAGGGGGCTATTTTATGTTCTTGGTTTTAATGCTATTTTTTTCGAATTCAGAGCTTATCACCAAATCAAACAGAATTTAGAAGAATATTTTCCATAGACAACATTTTAACGCGCGCGAATAATTTCCAAGTAGCATACTAAAGGTAAACCTGTGTACCAGTAGACGCACACAACTGCAGCAAAAATAGAGATGAGTGTCTCTTTTGTTATTTTGAGTTGATTTTTGATTGTTTTGTTTGTTTGTATTGATGTTTTGCTTCGCTGTCAGCTTTTTTGCAACCATGACGCGACATTTCCCTGTCCACCTAGGTTGAACAAGTACTTAGCAGAGAATAACGTGTCTTGCTTAGGACATTACGAAGTGCTTCCACTGAACCTTCTTAAAAATAGCGATTCTTTAATCACAGGTTTAACACACTAGCACTGAGCAACTGTGGACCTCGACTAATCGAGTTGATGCTTCACATCCCAATCAAGAAGTTTTCAGTCACGTTGGGACATTCTCTTGGTTGAACCAGTACTAAATAGAGTAAAACGGGTCAAGCACAAGGAAACAGCATGGTGCCTCCAGAGAGACTCAAACTAACGACTCCTTTATCTCAAGTCAAGCACTCTATCACTGGTTGTCTCTACAGGTATTATACAGCTATTTGGTCACTGTATCGCCACGTGGCATGCGATGTCCCGGTCTCAGGTAAAGCTAAAGGAGATAGGAACCAGTTGTGGGCGTGCCTAGACAGTGACCCAAAAGTCGATTTATAACTACATTTTTTGAAGGCATTATTAATGTCAGCCTGTTTGTTTGGATAAGTGTGATCACTAAACCTATATTACATGTACGTTAATATCCGTATAATTATCATGTGTAGAACATTTCGACCTCCCTACCAGTGTGTGCAGCTTTTGCGTTTTAGATGGTTACTTGAGACATGGCTGTATAGTAGATACACTACCAAAGGAAATCACAGATAAAAGCTCAATGTTTTAGATGTACAGAAAATTTAGTTAGTATAAGCGGCGAATCATAGCTTAATGCACGAATAAGCACCACTGATCTGTTCGAACCATAGTTTGTTTATATCGTTAAGTTCAATTAGCGACTAATTCAAAGAGGGTCATCAGAAACACGCCAAAATTCCATCTAATCCTAGCCTATATTAAACACCATATTTAAGTGGGAAAAATATGCGGCCTATAAACAAATTCATTTTTGTAATTTATTTTCAATTGAAATCAGCATTAAAGAATAATCGACAAAACACAGGGGTCACTAAAACTCTGGAATCACAGTAGTGAAGCCTAGGATATCGATATTTGAGCAGCAGTTGCCGTTCTCTGTTCCCACGCCAGGTACTCAGTACTGTATAGCACACATGGCTGATTTTGTCTTCCTGGGACATAAAACATCAACTCAAACAAAGTTGCTTTCTAAATATACTCTTTATCATGATTGTCTACGCACATGGACATAAGTAAAACAATGAAACAGCTATGGCACTACATGCCTGTTTTTATTTCTGAGGTAAAAAAAAGATAACAGCACACAAAAGATTTTGTCTTTCTGGGACATAAACAATTGTGCTTTCTAAAAATACTCTAAATCATGATTGTCTACGCATATGGACCTAAATTAAACAATGAAACAGGTATGGCACTCCATGCCTGTTTTTATTTCAGAGGGAAAAAAAGAAAATAGCACACAAAAGAAAAACGAGCACGGTGACATATGCTTTTTAATTAATTTTAAGTTTCTCTGCTAAATTCCCTTCAAAGTAATAATTTTTTGTGTCTGTAGTTACATTGTGTGACATTTATCATTCTAGATTTAAACGATTTTTTTGGCCTTAATGTATTTTTACAAAATAGATTTTAGCTTACAAAAGAATAAACTACATACCTATTTTTCGCTGTTTTTTGGTTTTCTTTATTAGCCAATAGCAGGTAGCGTATTCCCAGAAAAAATATGATTTTTTTCATGTTCAGTTTTTTTTAATGTAAGAAATTGATATTTTGAAAAACTCATATATTTCAATTTTTAAAGTTTAATCACTTTTTAAAAAGCACGTCAAGGTCCTGTTATGTTTGTCAAAATAGATGAGTTTTGAGCTATTTTTAACATATCAAATGATGGTAACTTTTTGGACACATGCTGATAAGTCCGGTTCTACCTTAAATGGAATATCATTTTGCTCTTGGTGATTCCATACATGACTGAAGCCTAAATTAAGAACATGTTTTTTTTTATCTGAAAAGCTCAGTTTTGACCATTATAATTATTTCCAGGTATTATATCATCTAAAAGCATATAATAAACATTTTTCAGAAGAATATTATCTGTGTTAAGTATTTTAACCCAGTATCTAAGGAGTCTAATTTTTCTAAAAACAAGTAATGGCTTTCTACACGATTCATTATATAGTGCAGATAAATTAGTTGACTTTTTGACGCCTAGTAGGCTTCTGCAGAACCGTGTGTTAAAGCGTTCAACATCCGGGCCTTTATGAAATCCCCATACCTCAGCAGCGTAGTTAAGTACAGGGCACACTAGGCAGTCAAAGAGTTTAAACTTTTCTTCATAAGATAATGTTATATTTTGGAAAAGTCTGTTCAAATTATGTAGTGCAAAGGAACCATACTCTGATAAACATTTCTATGTTCTGTTCCAAGAACCATTTCTGTAGAACATAGCACCTAAATATTTAAAATTGTCAACCACTTCTAATAATGAGTCATTATAATACAAATTAACATCGGTTTTCCTCCCTTTTTTCAAATACCATAACCTTCGTCTTAGCAGTATTTACTTTAATATCCCATATACAACTGTACACATAGAGTTTATTCAACATATTTTGTAAACATTCTGGCTATTTAGTAAATAGTACCGCATCGTCACAATATACAATGTTGGAGCATAAACAAGTTGATCTGGTTGACGGTTACAACGGCCGTGTCATCTGCAGACGTGCTCACTAAAAGATCATTGACAAAAAGCATGAAGAGAACAGGTGATAAATGATCCCCCTGCTTTACCCCTGAATGAATGTTAAAAATGAGGAGGACACATTTTTGTATCTCACATATGCTTTAACACTTTCCTACATGGCATGTAAGGCTTTTATCATTGTTGAGGTGCAACCATCTCGAACAAGTTTATGCCAAAGTAACTCTCTGTTTATCAAATCAAAAGCCTTTTGATGATCTACAAAACAACAGTACAGCTTTTCACAACCATTTAAGATTTTTGAAAATATAGCATGAATTATAAATATACAATCAACAGTGGACTTATTCAGCTGAAATCTTAACTGACAATCTACAATGTTTCCGTTATCCGATGCCCTTAATAATAGACATTTTTCAGTTACCGCGGACCTTAGGATTTGTAAGATGTAACACACATTAGACTTACATTATTTAAGAGGGGCAATCTCAGCAGTGTAATTCATAAACGTTTAACAACTTCAATAGTTGTAACTTGCGACTCGGTTAATTTCTTGTTAGGAAATCATACAAAGTGCTTTAATAAAGTCATCTTCAGCAAACTAATATTTTCTTTTAAAGTGCTGATGTATTGTAAATGTGAAAATGTTGCATGCTTTTTATGTCTGCTGATTATATTAAAATCGACTCTGGACTACTTTTATGATGGAAGTAAACATAATGCATCCAGAACAGACTACAACGGTTTGACTCTGTTAGAGAGAAAGATTTCAACTTCCACTTCTGCACTAGTAACCGAAATTATATTCAATCTATTGAGTCTGACTGCAGATCTATAATCCAGGGGTTATGAGATCGCTCCTGACCTGGCCCCATACTTTTGGGGAATTTGATCATGAAATAATTTCGCAATAACCAAGTAAGATTGTAATTATTTTTTTACCTTTTTTTAGTATGCAGGCAGAGTTGCAATAGTTATTGAAACATATTAAGTGTAATTTTAGTTTGTAGGCCTGGGTCCAACCCTTTGAGTGGACTTAGGGGTGGGGCATTGGCCAAAAATCAACTTTTCACAATATGGTATATGCAGCAACATGGTAGCAAATAGTTTGCAAGAAGACACAACCTCTACCCTTGCATTGGGCTACATTAAATCAAGGACTCGTTACAGCTCCACTCCTAAGGAATTTTAATTGATCTGAACTGAGTTCTGCTGGTACAAGAAGGGTTGTTGTCAGTTTCTAGCGTAGGTATGTGCACAAAGTACTGTTCAACCGCTTAGACAAGCTTGTCATAAAAATCTGTGGTGCCACCCCAACCCACTTCACCAAAATAAATAACATGAGGTAAAAGCTATACTTCTTGCCTTTTCGTATTTTACTCCTTCTGAATTTCTAAGGGTGGTCAACTAAACGTGTATTGAATTAAACAGTTTTAGCATTTTCGAAGGTGGGAAATAATGATTGATAATAGTTATAATAGATTGGTGAACTCCTTCAGAATGTTGAAGATAAGGAGCTTGCTATGATAGGATGCAGCTTACTCACATATCACATACGTGAATTAGCCCGTATGCCTGTCCCTCCTGTATTCATTTATGATATTTGATGCATTTTGATTGTTTATGATCACTACCATGAACAGTCAATATCATATAAAGTTCACCCAAATCGACTCAACAATTATCTATATGCATGCTGGGTAGTTTTGCATGCATTTTCATTGTCTACAGTTTCATTTATCTTTCCTTTTATTTAAATTAACTCATTTAAAAAGATACTTGTAGAATACCATGACAGTGCCAAACAGTTTGGATTTGGATCAAGCCCAATATGTAGGGCCTAATCTTGTTCCAAAATGTGGCTGATCAATAGATGACAACAGTCGCCATTTGCGGAAAAATAGTTATGAGTTAAATGACACTTGAATTACAAGAATCAACTGAGTTAGACTATATTGACTTTTGGTGTATTTACAGGGGCGGATCCAGGATTTCTGGAAAGGGAGTTCATATGTATTAAAGTTGCTGCGTTAGCTTTTCTGATTTTATCTCATTTTTCTTAAATATCCTATGAAAATGAAATAATTTGGCCTCACTGAGAGAAAATCATTTCATTTTCATAGGGTATTTAAAACTAGTGGGGGGGGGGGAGGGGGGCTTCGAGCAAACCCTCTGAACTCCATCTGGATCTGCCACTGATTTAACTTTACATTAGCAATTTCCCAGTATGCGTCGTGGTTTCTTAGATTCTGAAACATAGGAAACTAGATTTTGTCTGAATGTCTGGCAGAAGCTTTTTGCATACTCAGGGGCGTACTTAAGTGTACGAAAATACGCATGAGCCTACAACTTGACGATGCAAGTTTAGGGTTTTAGCCATTCAATTTGATTTTTGGAAGAGTAATCCAGTTTATTGTGTTTATGCTGCATGTCTTCATAGCTCATTTTAGCCCTGTGAAATTCTGTGAAATTCTCTAAAACCATTTTCCGCAAAATGGCCAAACCCTTGGCTTCATAAAGGGGGACTAACCAGAGGGCGAACTCTATAAATGTGCCTGATCCTTATATCTCAAGCATCAGCTTTCTGCTGCAAGTGAGCTCTCTCCCAATTAGTATAATGTACCAGGCGGTTTTAACCACGCACCCTATCCTCTGACATGGCGGGGATATAGCCAGGCAAATGAACCATGTTTTATCTTTTTGCATTATCCCCTTAGTGTGGGTAAATATGGGGCGATTGATAAACAAAGCAAATACATGTATGGCAGTATAAAGTAAACATGACAGACGGTGGAGAAAACTGCCAAGTCAATTCCCTGCTGTTCTCTTGTTAGAAATGACTAGCGCATATATTCAAGTCCTCTTAAGGGTCAAGGGGAAACCCAAATTCCCTAGTAGTTTGGTACATGAATCATCATAACAATATATGGACGTTTATGCTTGAATTCCTTGCCCGCTCCATATTTCCTTTACATTCGAAGGATTTTCAATTACTGTAGTCCAGCTATATTGGCTTGCACAAGTTGCGAATAACTTATGCATTTCCACTGTCCATTAACCTGAGCTTGGTGAAATATTGACGCCAAAAAAAATCATATTGGACGCAGAAACATCGAATTTACCTACTTGCAAGTTACAACCAGTAAATGCATTCATGTATGGAACAAGAAATAACTTTTAAAAAGATATTCGGCTGCATTTCAATTGTGAAATATATTTTTGGTACATGTTTTTTTACAATTGTAAACTGGTGAAATGCCATCATGCGGCATTTCATTATGGTATGCACTGTTTTGTTAAGGTAAAAAAAAAGATCTCAGGGTAAAAACTATAATATTTAGGAGCAGACAAAAAAGATAGATTCCAGTTACTGCTGACATCGCCCCTCTTAAGTAAAGTCCAAAGTAAGTCTCTGTTGACGGACAAATCGTAATGTAAGGTGTTACTGAAAAATGTCTAATAGTAGCCTATTATTTGATATATGCGAATAAATTTTGGAAAGTGTATTAATAAGAGTGATGCCTCTGTTATTGTATACGGTAGTTATTAGAATTGTCTAAGTCTCTTTTTATGGATTGGTGTAATGAGGCCTTCTCGCCATGAACTGGGATAGACACCATTCGAAAAAACATAATAGAATAATTTTAATAAAATTTGAGAAAGTATGCCTTGAGAGCATTTAAAAAGTTCAGGTATCAAACCGTCGAATCCTGATTTTTTGTTATTTTTAAGTGACAAAATGACCTTTTTGAGTTCTTCTTCCGTGATCGGATTATCCAAAGTGAAATCTGCAGTTTCACCTGCTTGTGTATTTTCTGGGTTATTGTCGGTCGGATTTGCCTGAAAGATCGTCTGATGATTGCCCTTTTCGTTTAATATATTCTTTTATATTTCTTACTCGATATTACGGACTTAGGTTGTTCTTTCATTTCATTTGTTCAGAAAATTGGCCAAAAGCTGGAAAACTTACATATGAGATTATGAAAAATTGAGCAATGAGACTTCTCCTTTTTATTTCATGAATTGGCAGTCCATGTATAAAACAAACTGTCTGTAAGGTATTGAGAAAAATATATAGCAGCATAATCCCTATAAAGACTAAACTGATCTTCAGAGAAAGAAAAACACTTTTAGTTAGACATTATAACATGGGACCCCTGAATATATACAATGACCCATTTCAAGTTTTTTGGAAGAGCCCATCAGTATAGGAAGGGTTAAGATTCTTTTTAATATAAATTTGGAATTTCACGAGATTTTTATTCTCACAAATAGCGTTAAAAGACATATTTGCACGTTAGTTAAATATTTGAGACTTGGACATATTTTAACTACATCAGTAAACAACAGAGTGATCTCGCCTTTTTGCAAGGGTTTCATTTTCACGAAGAAAAAACCCTCGCGAAAAATTCCGAATTAAAGTATTCTTTCCAGGTGTTGTGAGCGCTGGCCAGAAATGTCAAGGAAATCCGCGGCTGTACAAGGGTAAAAGGTGTGCTTCAACTACCCACTATAGCGATGGTCATAAGGGGGCGTGTGGCTGCGGTCGAGGAGATTCACAGTTTGACTGGAACAAATCAGGCTATGTAGCTGCCGCCAGCCAACATTTGTTTGATAGAAACGGGGGTACATGGTGTGGAGAGAGATGTGGTAGATGCGTGAAACTCACAACCACAGGTAAGATGACATGAATAAAATGAGCCATGACATGCGAGTTCAAACAATGTGGCATTTTACAAGCGTAGATTCAGACGATCCGGTGCAGCCATATTTTAGGCTAAGACAGTCCAGTTGATGTTCAGTCAGTAGCTTAACAATTAAAAATTATTCAAGCTACTAACAAAGGCTCTGATCAATCTGCGCGTATGCGCAGGCTGGTCTGAGCCTTTGCTTGTCGCACATACCACATTGTTGGAAATCTTATGTCACAGCTTAATTATTGATGCTGTACATGTAGCTGTGATAAGATAAATGTGTGCCTATTGAGCTGCATTAAGCCCATTCGGAACTGCCGCGGCCTACTGTGTTTCCAGGTTTGAAGTGACTCCTATTTTTCTTTTATTTAACAATTTTAAGCCCTACTAATACGATCGCCGTTTAGCATGTGGATGTAAATGCACACAGCGTAACTATATCTTATTTTTGGGAGCAGCCCTTATTTTGAACTAAGGCCCAATTGCCCTGCAAATCTGAATAACTTAGTCCTTTTCCTTGAGATATATACCCATTAGTGCCTCTATATTAGTTATCATAAGCTAAATGCACGAGTTTTACTCAACTGATGGGCAGTTCATTTATATATCGATAAGGTACAATTGGGGACTAATTCAAAGTGTACGAACAAAATACGAAGAAAGTCCATCTAATCCCAGCCTATATAAACGATCATACTTCAGTGAGAAAAATAATCTAAATACGCGGTCTATATCTCAATTCATTTCTGAAATTTCTTTTTCAATTATTAAACCATTAAGGAATAAACAGAAAAAAAAACGAGGGTCACGGTAAGCCTGGAAGCACGGTAATCAAAACCAAGCCTTTGATATGTCTAGGTATAAATAAGGCTGCACACTGTTAAGACGTTATCGTCGTATTTTTTGACCCAGAAGTTCAAAGGGAGTGACCTATGCCAATTTTATATCAAACCTGTTATCGATAGTTTTCGCCAAATATACAAGAATAAATTAGATTATCATAAAGGACATTTGACACTTTGATAAGGTATCTGCCTATTTTTCAGATGCTTCCAAAAACTTCCCTATGCATAGGATATAACTGGTATCCTTTTGAATATGACGATTGATGTATTAGGGACGAATTAAGGTTATAATCAGACAGGCAGATCCATACGACAACACAGGAGACACTACCAAAGGGGGTAGGGGTTGCAACTTGACTTCACTGAAACATTTATAAATCAATTATTTTCACGTGTAAGGGTATAAGATCATCAATACTCGATTAAAAATCATAGTGAAAGTATTTTAAAGTCCAAAATTATGTGCATTTCAATGATTATTATTGTTTGTTTGTTTTTTATCTGATTTGTTAGGAAATATTTTGAAGCGCAACTGTAGTCCATATTAAACCTCGATGACAATGTAATATTACAATATTAGGCAGCAATGTACTATAACCATTCATCCATGCGTAAAGTACACCTAGTCAATCGCTGTGTAGTTTATGTGTATTGGATAGAAACAGTATATGTGCAAAATAATCTACCAACTGAATGTAGTAAACCGACCATTTTCACAATCTATAGAAAAATATGCTTAAACGTTGTAATTTTTCACGACGAATGGGTTACGAAAAGGAAGCTTACTTGTACTAATTATGTCATTATACTGGAAAAAAAGATTTTCAAGAGAGCACACCCAAAATCCAAATGCTTATGTTCGGGCTCACCCAGACGTCACATTTTGGGCTGTGGGATATCATTCCGCCCTGAGTCTCAACTAGCTTTTCACATGTATTATGTAAAAAAAAAGATTACACTTACGTCCATAAATGCCAGAACACTGATGGTACATGATCTTACTGTATTTCAGGAGGCAATGTACCCGGGCAAGGCTCAGCAGCACCGGAGGGCCAAAGTCATGTTTTCATGATAACTAATCTGTGTCCTTCCGTCGCACCCAATCTGAGTTGGTGCAGTCAAACTGCCACTAGAAACAACCAGTACGGATATGCTGAGCACTTTGATCTTGAAAATAGCGTGGGTCAAATAACAGGTGGTAGACTGCATTGGAACAACCCAGAAGTGACGTGGGAATGGACGAGCTGCGACGCTGGACATAGCCGTGAAGGGGAAACTCCGAGCACGTACAATTTCCACACCTGTGAATGTGGTTAAAGTCCATGTTTATACCAATGTCAGTGGCAAGTTACATGTAAGAGCTGATGAATGTGATTAAATCTTATCTAACACCCATCTAATTTATATAACCAGATTTCCTATATGAGTGCCAAATTTCCATAACGTCGACGTCTTGAACAAATAACAACTTGCCAATGGCGTCGACATTTTAAAAATAAACAACTTTCCATTGACGTCAAAATCCAGCCAAGATGTACAATTAACGTTAATTGACGTTACGTCATTTAAACGTTCAATTTTATAAGGAGCACCTGATAATGCTACGGTATCAGTGGCAGCGATTCTCTTAGAACTGTAGCGTGACATTTCAATGCATGATTAGGACGATACACACTTACGTTACTATATCAACATATGAGAAAATCACGAGTTTGGTAGGCTCTGTTGAAGTGCCCAGTTCACACTTCGCAAATTTCACACCGTGTGAAGCATTGGTAGCAAAATGTCACTTTTGGAAAATGTGAAATTTGCGTACGGTCAATTTCGATAATTTTGGGGGTCTAAACTCTGTGCTCAAATTTCACATTTTTCATATTTTTAACCTATGAAGAATCGGTACGTATTCGTCTTATCTGTGAAGAACTGATTCGATTCTTCTTAGATGTGAAAAATTGGTACTAAATTTTCACAAATGTGAAGAATAGCTACCAATTCCTCACAAATGTGCAGAATTGGTAGGCAATTTTCACAAATGTGAAGAATCGGCACCAATTTTTCACATATGTATAAAATTGGTACCAAATGCTAACACATGTGAAAAATTGGTACCAAATTATCACAGATGTGAAGGATTGGTACTCAATTTTCACAAATGCCGATCACAGAATTTGTAATATATAGTCACATGTGAAGGATTCTTCTTATCACATCACATGACTTGTTGTTGCAAGCGACTGGATGACTACATCCTTTTGCTCTCTCGCTCTTTCTCTCTCTTTCTCACTCTCTCTCTTGCACGCGCGTGCAGAGAGAGAGAGAGAGAGAGAGAGAGTTCTGAAAAAAAATATATTTAAATACGTCTTAGAAACCGCTTCTTACATATATTAAAGGGACATAAATCAAAAGTGTAAATGCTAGAGTTATGACTGTTGCGTTCTGCATGTCCTCAAATGTGTGTTAATATTTTTATGAAATTCCATGTATGTACCTTGAGTTGTTTCTTTCTGTAGGCCTACGCCATCTCAAATAAGTTGGCATGTGTGGCTTTAACTAATGAATAAGAGTCATTTTGTCATCAGTAAAGCGAAACATGTGAGTTGAAACACAATCCGATGGATTAAGGATATGAAAAAATGTTCTAATCAAGTATTAGAAATAATACGTTAGAACTTTTTCAGAACACTGTTAGAATGCTGTTGTTCATTAAAGAATAACAAGATGCCAAAATTCAATGGGTCCCTAAGATCCACAAAACCTATTTCGTGAAATTTCTACATAACTTTTAAGCGTTTTCCTTCATAAACATGACTGACAGAGTGGACATGATTTTGTTATAGGTGACACAGGTAAAATCATTGTCTCTCAGGAACACGATTCTTAAATAGAAACAAGAGGTCATTCGGGCCAGGGGTCTCTCGCCTGAGAATGACTGTTTATAAAGATAATGGAAAACCATAGCTCCTCCCAAATCCCAGCTATGAAGTTATGTAGATCAGCAGGATGTTGACACTCTGGGCGGGAGCATTAATGGTAAAGGTCCACTAGCTGATGCTATATTCAAACTATCAAGGCTCTAGTTCAAGTGATTTCAGTCGAGAAGTGTTGTCTCCTTTACTAGGCCTTGCAGTTTCATATAAAAAAATAAGTTTTCCCAATATTGACATTGGAAAAACGGGCCACACCACCTTGTGGTCGTAATTTTAAATCAGTTAAATAATTTGAACAATTTTGGTAGAGGGTTTCCCAAAGATCATTTGACCCAAATTATTTTGAAATCTGACCAGAAGTTTTTGATAAGATTTTAGAGTGCTTCCTTTTGGTTGTAATGACTACCTTATGTCTTTATAAAGTGGACATTTTTGAACAACTCTGAAAAGGGACCGATCAAACCTGTAAGATTGGTGGAATTCCACAGAAAAAAATAGGAGGAAGAGCTTGTTGGCGGAAGACGGAAGGACGGATGGGTGGCTGCCACGACGGACGACGGACATCCTATGTCCACATTATTGAGCTAAATAAAGGGGTCCACCATCCAAAGATTTGTGAAATTGAGGGAAAGCTGAATCAAGCTCTCCTATAGGGCACTGGGGACTAATTATATCAACATATCCCATGAGTAGAAAATAGAGAGGAGCTCCGATGTTGTTATTTGGCAATGGATGTGTCCGCTTGGAAGATAATGCTGAAGTAAAAATATTTTTTTCTCTCTAGCAGATGCAAAAATTGATTTTCTTCAAAATGTTCTATAGCTTACCTCCAAATGCATTTACGTATATTGTGTTTTTCTGGACCAAAAAGTAAAAATTGAACTGGGACGGGGTTTTCCAAAAATATAAAATCCATTAAACAACATGTTATAGTTGAAAAAGGAGCGGGTAGAGGTATATTTTTTTTCTTTTCCGTATCCCCTTATTCATGTTTTGGCTTGAATTTAAGGAACATGGTGATGCCCCACACGTGTTGTGAGATGCAGAATAAACTAGGGCATCACCATTGAGGTCTATGGGCTAAATAATTAGTTCACGGTGCCCTCCGAGCTATATATTCAAGCCGTATCATGAGAAAATCTTATTTTTGCATATGCCAAAAGGCGCAGATACACAGGTGGATCAGAGCCTATGATAGAAAATCTTCCTGCACTGATTGAAAAATCTCCAAAGATATTCAATCCAAAATTAAAAGATTAGTGTGTGTTTCTGTATCTACATGGTCGTAAGCTGGAAAATCTGGAGCATGAACTCCAAAGAAACGTTTTCTCCCGACGCGGCTCATATTCTAGCTCCTGTCATTTTCATTTTAATTTCCTATGAAAATGAAATAAGTTGGTCTCACTGAGATCCAATTATTTCAATTTCATTGGATGGCAAAACGGATGGCATGGAGGGGGTTCGAGCGAACGCCCTGAAACCCCCTCTGGAACCGTTACTGCTTATAGAGACGTCCATGTACATTTATGCTAATGCACAGACATTCTGGTTGCATTATACATGAGCATGCAAGTCGTATGTACTTCAAAAAATGTGGGCCGAGTTGTCTTATGGATTTGGACCGAGCTGTCTTATAAACTTGGGCCGAGTTGGTTTTTAGCCGAGTTGTCCGTAATTCTCCCAGATGACTTGGAACCTGTTTGAACCGCGCCAGTTATAAAATAATGCCATACATGTGAAGAATTGGGGGGGGGGGTATTTTATCAATGTGAAGAATACGCACGTACGCTACATATAATTTTACTATGTGCGCATTTTTCACATTTTGTAAAATATTGGTATGAAAAAACGTGACGTATTGGTACCACTTTTTCACATGCTGTGAGGAATCGGTACCAATTTTTCACGGTGTGAAATTTGGGAAGTGTGAAATTTGCGTTTCAACAAGGCTCTGTTTGCCGCTCGCTGCCAATACTTTCATCCAGAAAATGCCAGAAAATGGCTAAGTTAAACTTGTGAAAAAGTAACAAAAAATAATCTGAGGATTATACCCAAACCGTATGCATATTTCCAGACCATGCCCAAAACTCCAGTTAAGTTTCGATAGAATTGGTATAAAACTGTAGGAGGAGTTGCGCCCACAAGGTATCACCTGTCCATTCACATCGTTATAGATAATGCCGGAAAAATGGCTAAGTTCAACTTGCAAAAAAGTATCAAAAAATAATCTGAGGATTATATCCAAACAACATGCATATATTCAGACCATGACCAAAACACCAGTGATGTTTCGAAAGAATACGTATAAAACTGTAGGAGGTGTTGCGCCCACAAGGTATCCCCTTTCCATTCACTTTGTTATATATAATGTTTGAAATATGACTGAATTCAATTCGCAAACAAAAAGTGACAAAAAATTTATCTGAGGATTATATCCACATCACATGAATATCTTCAGACCATGACCAAAACAACAGTGAAGTTTCGAAAGAATCGCTAAAAAGCTGTAGGAGGAGCTGTGCCCACAAGGTATCTCCTGTCCATTCACTTTGTTATAGAAAATGCTGGAAAATGGCTAAGTTCAACTTGTGAAAAAGCAACAAAAAATCTGAGGATTATACCCAAACCACATGCAAATCTTCAGACCATGAACAAAATACCAGTGAAGTTTCAAAAGAATCGGTATAAAACTGTAGGAGGAGTTGCGCCCACAAGGTATCCCCTGTCCATTCACTTTGTTATAGATAATGCCGGAAAAATGGCTAAGGTCAACTTGTAAAAAAGTAGGTTTCGAAAGAATTGCTATAAAACTGTAGGAGAGTTGCGCTTACAAGGTACCTACTTCTAGAGGGGTGGAAGGACGGACGGACAGAAGGATGGGTGGAGGCAAAAACTATGTCCCTCCGATTTTCTTCGAAAAGGCGGGGGACAAAAAAGGATCTTTGGACAAAAAAAAAATACAATATTTGTTTTGAAAAACATAACATGACAACCCTAGGTATGTACAATGGATTATCCCAAGTTTATTTATCAAATTGTAACATAAAACATCACTTACTTGTACGAATTTTACCTGCACACTTAATCTTAACCACACAATTTATTGAGGTAATAAGAGGGTAAATATGAAGTGAAACTTTCTTAGTTATTTAATTATTACAAGAGACTGGAGCAAAAACTTGAGCTTCATTTAGAAACAAAACTTAAAAGTAGGTATGCTTTTTTTTAGTTATATTCGTATCCAAATTTTTTATGTGAATCGACAAGTCTATTGGATTTGATTTTAAAGAAAAAAGACGTCACCCACAGTAGAAGTATGGATATAAACACATAAATTAACTCTTTGCCTGCTAGCGGTGACATTTTGTCATCTCTGATGATCTTTGCAAACAGTACGAACAGAATATCAGGACCGATCTGGACCGTTGCTGATTGACAGTCCAGCGCTATCCCCCCCCCCCCAAAAAAAAAAAAAAAAAAAATCGATAAAAAGTAAAGCTTGCAATACCTTAGGACGATAAAATAATCTTCAAAAGTCAAACACTCAAAGGGTTTTAATATAGAGATCACAAATGTTTTTTTTTTCATGCATTAACATTTGCCGGGTCCTTAGGATGCTGTTTGAACACGAGGCCGATAGGTCGAGTGTTCAAACATCTTCCGAGGGACCCGACAAGGGTTAATGCAATGAAACAAACATGTGGGGTCGTTATTCTTGCATATTTTACCTTATTCACACCCAATTTGCACTGTAAACTCTGCTAAAACATTAAATTGTCCATTTTTGTTACACTGGATTTCTCAAACAAAATGGCGTCGGCTGTGTACTTTCGAACGTCATAACGTCGTCACAACGTCATAACCGTACGCAACGTTTTAGCAAACAAAAGCATGGGCGAAATGATCAGTCTGGTCCTCATCGCCTTCTGTATATAACGTCATGCAAATAATGCATGGCTCATTTTATGTATTTTAAAGTTCAGACCCATGTTCAAACACCACGTGAATCTCCTGATTTGAACATGAATTTTTGTTCATTTGACGATGGGTGTAAACAGCTATACGAATAGGCATTTATGCAAGAATAATCCTTAAATAGCCTCCTGTCAAAAAGATACAGACAAATAGGGGTTTTCATCTTTAAAGCGCCAATCATATCAGAAGTCGCCTGTTTTGTCGTCTTCTGAAATGTTTTAGATACCTTTTGGCCAAGCTGTGTAGAAACAGATCAGACTGCTATCGTAGCCCAGACTGCCCCTACGAGAACAGTCCGATCTAGGTCCACACATTTTACCTCTACATTTACATTATCAATAATGCAACAAACGAGAAACCAGCGATGCATTATTGGCAAGCGCGTTTAGAATGCTTTTCCACTAAACATTTCCCCATTGCCGACAATGCATAACAGGAGTAAAATATCCAGTCCTTTTTAGAATTTATCCAAAAGTTTTTCGATTTGAAAGAACTGCCCTAAACTTTTAAGATTTCTGTTGTAAAAAGTCGGGTTTCCCATCTCCAAAACGAATGGTCTATTTACAACTGGGGAATCCCAGAAGTCTCGAAGCAATAAAAAGATGATTTTTTTCATTGGGGTGACCTAAAAATTCAATACAGTTTTCTCCAGCTTTGGGCATGAAATGTTTAAACACTCTTCGATTTTGATTTTGTATATCTGCCCTGGTATTTTATCGACATCCCATAAAGCAAAGGTATATGACCAATGAAATGATTCACTGGAATTTTCTTCCGACGATAAGCTTCTCCCCAAAAAGGGCGTGGCCACACCTCATGAATATTTAGTAGTATGCTACCTATATGGTTAACTTTCGTTTTGGCGTCTTTTCGCCTGGCGTCTTTTCGTTTTTTCGCATGGCATTATAAGTTCGCTATTTCGCGTGGCGTTACATCGTCTTTTGCGTGGCGTTTTTTCGTCTTTTTGTCTTTTTCTTTGACATTCTGGCGGGGTGAAAAGACGAAATATCGCTAGGCGAACAGACAAAATAACGAAAACTGCCACGCGAAATATTGAAAAGACAAAATAGCGCCAGGCGAAAAGACGAAATGACGAAAAGACGCCATACGAAAAGATGAAAAATAAGGGTTTAAAATGGCGTTATTTCGCATGGCATTTTTACGTCTTTTCGTGCTCGTTTTTGTCATTTCGCGCGGTGCATTTCTTTATTTCGTCTTTTCGCCTGGCGTTAGTTCGTTATTTCGTGGCGTTTTCTCGTTATTTCGTTTTTTCGCTTGACGTTATTTCGTCTTGGCGCCGCACAAAAACCGCCAGGCAAAAAGATGAAAAAGCGAAACAACGAAATGGCACAAACCAGCCACCATAGTGCTCCGCTCTGGTCCTTCAACAATGAACGGTTTTATCTGAATCGTTTTTATCGTGAGGTAAACAACCTTCCTTTACATCAAGCCATAAAGGATTCAGACGAAACCTAACACAATTTCAGCTCGCACTAGCTTAGATATATAGAGTGGAGCACTACGTTCTCTCTTTTTCACTTTTTTACAACATAAAAGCACTGAATGGAAAACTTACGGTTTTACGATTTTTTCAGCCTCCATATACAGAGCTGGAAAGAGCCTCATGTAGATTTTCTTATCAGAGCTGTCTTATCAAAGCCGACCGTTCTGTCTATATCTACGTTTCCTATCAGTGATAAAGCGCAAGGACATAACCATCGCAAACCAAATAATTGATTGCAAGTTTTTACGTTAGTCATACAAAAACCTTGCGTGTCTTGCAGCAGCCTTGCAGCCATCTTGCGTCTTCATAAGATCGCACAAGAATCACAAAGAAAATAAACATATCGATAATTTAGTTTTTGTCGTTGCGGCAGCCTTGAGACCCTGTGACATCGCACAACGCCGTAAGACTGCTGTAGGAAACCTAAGAATTCGTCGTCGTAGAGAGTTGTACGACTGCCGCAAGGCTGAAACAGGCTTTATCTAGTTCTTATATATCGTACTGTACTGCAGTGCCATTTCAAACAATCGAATCAGAAACATATTTTTGTTTAAAATGTGTTCAATATCGCCACCTCCTTTAGCAGCCAATCATTGTGCTTTATTTTTAGTCTGAGACGATACTCAAGTTTTTTAACCTCGAGGCCTAGTCATAGAGATGGAGGAGGTTTTTTGTAAACGCCAGTACTTGGAACAAAAAAAAAAAAAATAAGATAACTCTTACTTTTATAATAACACTAGATTATCTTTCCACATAAGTCTGTTACTACCTTAATGGCATTCTGTAAGCATTGAACATACACTTTTTGACTCAGCTTCTTGTATTGTATTTTAATGTGTTACTGCCATGATTACTTTACCATGCTCCACCAAAAATAACAGACAAATAGCAGATCCAGCTGGAATGGGTGCTATACGAGGGGCATTTGGAAAATTCTTAACATGGTCTTTTATCTCATTAATAAAGGGGCACGTGCATTAAGGGCCTATTTTGGCCCCCTCTAGAGCCAAAAACTGAGAGTAACTTCTCACCAATTTTATCTTATTGTGTGTTAGAAGGATAGCCCAAGTGTAAAATTATGGCATTTATTTTACTTTTATCGGTTGCTATGGTAACCAAAATGGCCGACAAAATAGGCTTAAAATAAAGAAATTGACATTTTAGGCCAAATTGACGTTTTTGGAGTCGGATTTTTTTAAGAATTAGATATCAGCACAAGCAAATACCAAAAAAAAAAAATATTAATATATTGTGTGCCCTGATAATTCTCATCATCTGTTAAAATATTTTTTGGTATTTGCTTGTGCTCTATATTAATTCCTCTGTTACATGTCTCAAATTTGCTCCATAATGGTCATTTTCCTAATTTCAGCCTTTTTGTCGGCCATTTTTGTAACCATAGAAACCGTAAGAGTCGAATCAATACAAGACCTTTACACCTTGGCTATTGTTCTAATAAACTAATAAGAAGAAACTTGTGAAGAGCAACTTTTATTTTTTGACCTCATAGGGGGGCCAAAATAGCCTCTTAATGCACGTACCCCTTTACAAACCCTATCATGTTTGATATCATTTTAAAGAACTATCTTTCTTCTATCTTATTGCACAAATTTCATGAGGATATTAAAATACTGACACGAATTATATCATTGTGAATACATGTACAGTTTGTATACTGGAAAATGCAAAATTTCAGTGGAAATGATACCATTTTACCTTTTGAATTATTATGCAGAACATTAACAATAGTTCATGAAATTAGATAATTTTGTACCATTTGGTATGCCACTATCTGGTAGAGTCATTATACAATTGATGACCGAGTTGGGTGTTTCTAATAACTAAATACCGGAACAGCAATACCAAAATTGTCTAGAAAGCAAAGCAATGCGCTATTTTTTTCTTCGACTAGAAATCGCATGTCGCAATGCACATATTTTGAAAATATGTAAACGACAGTAGTTTAAAAATTACGTGTGTTGGTATTTTCGTCTAGCACACTTAATGCTCTTGTATTGAAACCAAAGTAAATTTTGTAAACCAGAGCAAAGGGAAGATAACTCTTATAATCTTCCCATGGGGCAGAGTAAGTTTAGCTATAAGTTGACGTTCTGGTTCTTCACTTGAACGGCCGCTTAAGATAGGTTTTACTGTATTGCCAACAAATGCTCAGGTGAGTCTGTGCGCGTTTCTACATCTGCAGTTGATCTCACGTGCTAGCCCTTTTACCGTTAACGTTTTAGATTACTTTTCAGTGTGAAGTAGGAACGATGAAGTGTGAAGTTTGACGTCACCACCATGTTATCATACTTATTGCTCTGATTTCATAAGACTTGACCCAATATAAACAACTGTATTAGCATTGGAAATGAAGGAGTTTACTTAATTTGCACAAAGTGGATTCCGTATTGCAAATGATAAGAAATACATTATTTTGTATGAAAAACACTGTTAGTTCTCCCAAATCATAATACATATAGGATGTAGCCCAGACCAGCGTATCTCGTAAAAAAGTCATCGATGCTTACCCCAAAAGTAGCAAAGCTGGTTTTTTGCACAAAGAATATTTGAACACTCAGTAATACAAAACTACTGTATAGCAATTTGTTGCGAATTGCGAATTCCCGTACAAGCGACATTTGTATGGGAAGCCGTTTTCCTTTTAAAATCGTAAGAATGATTTAAACGCGTTGTTAAATATGTTTTCATAGCAAATGGGATTGTAAATGGTATTTATTCTGTCCCATATATACTATTGTATGTTATGAGGAGAGGGGGAACCCATTTTAATTTGCCTTATGTTTAAAATCTAGCTTGAAAACACAGACTGTCTATGCTATTCAAAGTTTGTGTTTGTTCGTTTTGATTTGTTAAGTAATCTTCATGACCAAAAGGAATATGACAATAATTTTGTTATTAGTCAAGAGGCAAATATGCTTGCAATACTAAAAATAAAAATTGAAATAATATACTCGTTAGTTAATCCATGTGGTAAAACCAAACATAGGTACCCCATCAACAAAAAAAAAGAAAAAAAAGAAACAGAGGAGACCAACAGCGTGAAATCATCCCATACAAGGCTACAAGAGGATAAGAAACTATATCCAAATGACTTGTATAATAAACATGGTTAAGAAACAATATAACTAACATTTTCTAACGAGGTGATTATGCTGCTAGTAGGCACTGAACGGACGTAAACAATGCACATGGCAGGAATAACGAAACTTACACCACAAATCACTGAAAAGAATGTGTATGTTTTCAGGTTATAAACACAGCTAACTATACTCGTATATTTTTACAAAAAAACTAATTATTTCTAATCCTCCATGAGTTATCCGCCCATGGAAGATTTCATGAACAGAAAACAGAAATTAAAGGTATAATAAATATACGTAACTTTGGACTACTGGTGTCGTAAGCTGCAAGAATGAAAGTAAGAGAAAGGAATAGATACAATCAAGTACTACACATGGCACAGGATACCATATGGGAAAGTGACAAAAACACGATTAAACATCACAAACAAGACTCAAGAGGTCAGTTTTTTCCCAGCAGGTGACCACAAGGCATCAATGAACAGACGCAAAAGTATGACAAACACAGGACATAAATAACACAAATGATCCACGAAAGAAGTACCGCCTTCGAACGGTCAGTAAAAATATTTTACTGGAGGGCTTAAACCAGTTTCATGGCGCCAGTTTCAGCTGCATTATATACCCCGCAATAGTTTTTAATTGTGTTTTTATCTAGTTTTGTCTTAGTCTTTTTCTTGTCCAATTTTCTTTCTTTTTCTTTTTTGCTACTTTTTCTTTCATTTTCAGTTGTCTTGTCCCTTTTTGACTATTTTATTCATTTTCAGCTTTGTATTTGATTTTAATGAACTTGTATCTATGTAAACAGTTTTGCTACCTTGCAAATGTTTTGTTGATACCTGTAAAACATACAAGTATGCCAAATTAAAGCCCTCAAGCTTTCAAAACTGCATACTCAATAAAAGAAAATTTCATTAAATCTCTCATGAGTCCAACTCCAAAAAATTCGAGTGTTGGAGAGCCAGATACTACTTTTTAGATGTGAACAAGTAATATATTTATTTACTTCAAACTATAATATAGACACTCAGGTATGCAGAGTATTTAAGTAAAATATATGTGAAAAGTTAATATTGTGCATCCAAATGCAGCTGTGGAAGTTCTGAAACTTACTTAACTGTTTATCCCTTGTTTTGAATTTTTAAAATATAAAATGATGATTTTTTGACACGCTTTTGTATTGGGAGAAATTTCAATAAATCCATGTATGGATACATCAGTATGTCGTTCAGGTAATGCCATAACAGTATTTAAGTATGGAAAGACTAGTTGCCATGGTAATTATTTTATAATACCAGGTATAGCAAATAAATCCATTTTGTATTGTTGCTAGGCAACCGTCTATAATTACGAGTAAAAGTTTCTGACCAGTTTTAGGTGTTGAAAATAAGCATTCATTTTTTGCCTTTAGATTCGCTTTGAGGACTTTAATGACTGAAATGAAGCATAATACCATCCACTTTTTACATTTCACACAATTGATATCACAAAATACATCCTTAAGCAGAGTTGATGCTAATTTCAAGAGAATGGAAATAACAAAATTTATAAATAAATTGATCACAAACCTCTATATTTATAGAAAATGTGATATTGTACATAATTGAGCAATGATTGTGATTGTTTAACACTTATAATACACTTAATGCATTGGCATTCTTCATTATAACATTTAGTTCATGTATATCCTTTACAATAAATTAAAGACCACATGTATATATAAATTTCAATTGATGTATAGTGTGACAGGACAGACAGAGGACCAACAGGTAAGCCACTAACCCTGCCCTCCACGTGTGTTGATTTTTGAAATCGGTTAGCCGATTATAACTCTTTTCACCCAATAACTATGTAGTGAAACACAATGGTGCCATCCTATATCAACTTTATTTACATGTAAGCTATTATCGCACACTTAGAGAAGGTTTGTAACCGTTCGAGATGTACTTTACATTGCGATGTGTTTTTGCATATCTACCCTTCCGGTTCGCCAAAACAATGCATTGAATAAAGCAAATCTATTTTACAGCCTATGTGCTCATATTCAATGCCATCTTAAAGTGTCCATTTTTACGTGACAATAAATTTTGTGTTGTGAAATAGGCACACGGACATCCCACTACATATGCAAGCATTTTAAACGTGATCCGTTAGTAGGATAAAGAATGATCCCCAAAAATACGTTTTCATACCTTATGGCGACGGCAGCCATATTGGATATTAAATCTCACCCAAACAGGCAGCAACGTAATCTTTGGACAGTTATGATATGCTTGTGTGAAAACAATCGAATTGAGTTGTGGCAGATACAGATGGGAGAAAACGAAACATTACGTTTTATCTGGTTACATATGATACACAACATTGCATGCGTAATGTTAAAGCAACAGTTCTTTGAAATTGAAACTAATACTCAAAACTTTTAAAACAAACACATTGTCATTCCTAAAAAGTTGTTTGATTTCAATTTGATAACGCGTTGCTGAGATAATAGCGTTTGTATTAAACGCATGCATGTATATGACGCACATGGGCTACCATACTTTATTAGCTCTAGTGGCGTTATGCAATTCCCAGAAATTTGCTATACAGTGGTTTCGTATGCACCATATATACTTCTTCAAATTTATACTATAACAAACCTTGCTACTTTCCGGGTAATCATTTCTGATTTTTTTCACCCTGGGCCCCAGCCTAATAAATTGATATTATACAATTGATACACTCTTTTGAGGTTAACATCAGAATTTTTCAACCTGAGAATAGTGATGTTCATTGAGGCGAAGCCGAGGTGAACATAACTTTCGAGGGTTGACTAATCTTGATGTTAACCGGAAAAGAATGCACCAATTGTTTTGTTATATGGCACTGCATGTATCTCTTTTCCCAGTTTTATATAAAATCTTCTCATATTTGTAAAGGATCATTGACGGTTTGGGCCTTATACGCCTATTTTTCTGATTCCCAGATCGCTGCTTGTGAGCTTCTAGTATGGTGCATGTAGTATCAGTGCAATAGGTGAATCTAATGGCAAGAGTCAGCTAGCAAAATATTTTCAAAATTCCTACGCACTCGAGAGTTATGGCGGGTAGAAAGGGGAGGGGGTCTGAAATTTCATGAAAATAAAAAGTGCTTTAAAAAGTGATTTCTGCACGTTTTCTAGATTTATTTGGTAGGTATGATGATATCTATTGAACATATCATATGCAGAGTATTAACGAATCACGATAATTGATGAAATTGTTTTAAAAACAAAACATGTTTTGTAATAAAATGATTTTGGGGAGGTAATTTAGAAGTTACCTGTACATTTTTGACCACATGTAACGTAAATAATACAAACCTGAAAGCTCACCAAGAGAAATAAATATTTTTGAAGGAATGAAAGTGTCCCATTAAGCATTGGAAAGTAAAACTGATTCAAACTAGATCCTTTGAATATTACTTTTGCTTTGTTTAAAGGGCACAACATGTTGAATGTATTTAAAGTGTCCTAATATCTATGGTATACACGATGCATGTATATCCCTATATGAGACAATATATTGAACAATAAAGTATTCACCTGTTATAACTCTTTGCATGCCAGTGGATAATTTTGTCGACTGCCAATAGCCTTTTGCAAACAGTTTGAACCAGATGAAGACCAATAGAATGTCGGTCTTGGTCTGGATCCAAACTGTTTGACACTCTGATGGTGGTCCTAGGTGGTTTATTTTTTAAAACCTAATTTTGAAGAAAGTCAGCAGACGAAAATAAAGACATGAACAATTCCCTAGCATGCAAATAGATAAGTACAGGACGTTTGCAAAAGTATGTATCATTTAATAACAGTGAGATATTTTCTTATGAAAAAATGCATAAACCTTGCTAATTCTACTTTAAATCTTTATTTACTTTAAATTAAACTAGCACAGAATACAAAGCAATGTAGTAAGTTGGTTCTAGAGAACTTCATTACTTTCATTAGTTTCTTATTTGGTAGAAAAGGCATTTTATGGGCTTAGGCCCTGGGTTTTTGGGCTGCTGAACATCTTCCCCCCCCCCCTTGTGCCAGCAAGCCACTTCCATACAATGTGTAAAATATAGTAACACATATACATGCAAAAGCTTTTGCTGGCACACGGGGGGAATGATATTTTAAAAAATATTTTCGAATTCCTATATATCTTAATGTAAAACTGATTGTTCTACCCAAAATTTTACATCTTTAAAGCATTTGATATCGAAAACGGATTTCACAGCCATAAAGTACTCAGGTCAGGGTAACTTCAAGGTGAAGAAAGGGACGATTGACAAACTTTTATTTTTACTGAAAACCATAGGCATTTACCCATAACAAGTGTCAATGATCCTTTACTCATGTCAGCTGAAAACAAGATTATTTCAACAATTGATTTCAAGTTTATGAGACTCTTATGAGATGTACAAAAGAAATGCATTTTAAAATAATGTTGTCATAAAACAAATTCTTAATTCAAAACATTCATACCAATATCTCTGTTTAGCGAAAAAACCTGTCTCATACCTGCCCTGGGCTAAATTTAGTTCAATCTATTTTTAGCTGTCTGTCAGCACTGACAAATCCTGATGTCTACCTGTCCTGGGCTAAATTTAGCTCGTCGCTGGTAGACATCAAGTTATGCCACAACCAGTGAAAGCTAGTTTCAGCCAGTCAGAGGAGGCCTTGTAGGAGTCATATACCAAAGAGTTATGACTGCAGCAGATAAGCTACATGTAGATTTAGGGTTGAGTTTGAATGTTTTGCCTTGAATACACGAATATTGATATTCTTTGTGCAACGGATACATGTACGTTGTTTTACAATTGCGTAGTCACTTTTAGCATTGCTTTTAATACTGACCATAGGTCAAGATAAACAATTTTTGGGGCGTAAAATTGTGAATATTTTCTTACCCATCAATTGTAACATATGTTTTGGGTGCTCAAAAACCGTCTCATTGAGACGGTTCTTTTGAGTACCCACAGCATATGTTTTAATTGAGTAATAAGAAAATTAATTTTCAATTACACGCTCTTAACTTAAGGCATGGTACTCATTAGTGCCGGATTTCTTGTGTACAACAGACCAACTAAAGTTATGACACTTTAAGTCTTGAATATGGCACTGCATGCCATATATACATGTCCTTCATCTTTAGTACTTCTTAAGACAATGTCGGATTTCTTCAAATGCGATATAAGCAGGTCGCATGTCCGATAGTGGAAGTTAAAGTTGATTAAACTACCATCCGACCTGCATATCTAGGTAGATAATGTGCATATAAAACGTTATCTGAACTTACACTATAGATTAATAATTAAATCAAAACTAAGGAGAAAAGCAGGTAAGTACTTCATTACAAAGACGATCTTACATGTTTTATTGATTTTGGAAAAGGGGTGAGTAAAGAGATAAAATGCGAGGTTTATCTCTTTTACGCAACGAGTTAAATAATATCAATAACACAGGAGCATGAATGTTAGATTATTTATCATATGACATTAAGATTACTTTTAAATCTTATTTCTGTCGTAAAAATATTATACTTTTCTCATTATTTACCCAACGTTGTTGTGGACGTCATAACGTTTCCCGAAAATCTGTAAACCACTAGTGGTTTGTCGATTTAATTGCATGGCGTTATTTCACTCTACAAGACGCAACGTCATGTGATAAATTAATTTATTATATAATCTAGAAATAAACATCTTCTGATTGGCCCAGATCCATATCCACAGGAGTCAATAAAACTACATAACGCATGGTTTGCCGGACGTGACGTTGCAAAGTACACGGCACGAGGTCATATTGACCGGCTTACGGGAAGTGACGTCAGAACGGCAAGTAATTTCGCATGATCCATCCGTAACGTCAACGTTTTTATGGTCATAAATGGCAGGAAATGCATAACATACATTTATTATATAATAAAACAATTGTTGACTTATGTTTCGGTAGACATGGAGTGTTATTGAACAGTAAACTTAATCATATTGACCTCCGCTCCGCGTCGGTCAATACGACGTTTACTGTTCAATAACACTCCATGTCTACCTCAACATAAGTCAATAATTGTATAATAATTAATGAATTGGCAGTAGTAAAAAATGTCTTTGGGGTTTCTGCATGGCCAGAAATGAGGATTAAGCCGGATGATCCGACGAAGCGAGACTCAAACCAGTCTCCTCAGCTTCTGAGATCAGCTTGAAAATTGAAAGGACATCGGACAGTTTCCTATTCAATATGCCCAAATTTTGAGAATCTGTGGCTAGGATAATGCATACTAGACAGCTGTATTTTTGTGATTAAACCAAATCCTGACATTAAGTGCACCTAGCAGAAAAAAACATTTGAACAATATATAAAGGATCTTACATGAGTGCTCATGTTTTATTGAATTTAATAAACGAGTTGGGGAAAAGAGATAAACTGCGAGGCTTGCCGAGCATTTTATCTCTTTTTCGCAACGAGTTTAATAAATTCAATAATACAAGAGCACGAATGTTAGATTCTATTTATCATATGAAATAAAGATTACTTTGAAATCTCATTTCTGGCGTAAAAACGTTATAATTTTGTCAATATGTACACGACGTTGTTATGGACGTCATAATGTTTCCCGAAAATCGATAAACCACTAGTGGTTTACAGAATTTATTGTATGGCGTTATTTCACTCCCAGACGCGACGTCATATGATAATGCATATTAATGTTAGGACCTAAGGGTGTTGGGGGGATTTTTGTGACTTAATTTTATTTTGTAGAAAGCCAAAGTTTTACTGGGTATTTATCTAAATACATGGACATATATTTACGTTCTCAGTGAAGTTGCCTTACATGAATTCCAACATTTCTAGCTGCTTGCTTCTCGATGCAAAACATCGAAATATCATGTGATCTAGACGGCGCCTCTAGGCGGAGTAACGTCAACGTCAGTCAATGACTTGCTTTGTTTATCGACATTTACGTAAAGTAATTCACGTATCGTCACGACACTATGTGCACGAGCTGCGCTCCCTGGCTGCTCCAACACCTCCGTTATAAATACGATACTCCATTTTATAAGGGTAACTAGCGGTGTTGGGTGGAAGATAACTTAAAACATTTGATTGATACTGTAGAATGTAAATATATGGATTGAAATTCATGTTTTAAGCTTGTACTGGATGATGAGAAACATTACCTATTGAAATGATTCCGAGAAGCCCTCCAGGCTTTATCAACAATGATATAGCTAATGTTTTTAATCACCCAGTGCAAGCTTAAAAATGAATTTCAATCCTTAATTAATGTTTGCAGCATAAAACTTGAGACAAAAGTGATGCGTTTGCATAAAATTCAGGTTTATAAGGTTTCATTGTTTCTTGTAAAAACAAGAGGGCCAAGTGGCCCTGAGGCGCTCACCTGATTTTGATTATTGAAAGCTTATATACTAGGTCAAAAAAGAAACGCCGTATAAAAAACATACATTGTATATGAGGGTATTTCACCAATCTCTCGCAAACGATTTGCAACAGTTTGGGCGCTGATTCTTGGATTATGAGTTCCTTGGGTTGTCCTGGCTATCATTGTTACCGGACGAAATTGATTCAGTAGTTTTAACCTACATTTTATCGATCTTGACGTCGAGTCATTAGGCGATGACATGAGCGATGACGTCATGAATGCGCACGGTCTGGCATTGTTCCAATTTGTTAGAAACGTTTTTTTAAGACGTACAATCATCCTTGCATGGAATCGAAGTTTTTGGGCTATCATCAATGGCGTCACGTTAGCTTGTAACAGTCTTATCGCCTTTTCGCGTTCAACATGTGTCCGTTTTTGCATCGTAAATTTGCAATGTGTAACTTTTAAATTTAAAGTTTTAAATGTTTCAAGCAAATTGGATATAAGACTAGTGATTTTAGTAGTTATTACATGTGTGAAGTTGAATAAAATGAATTAGCACTTTAAAAACTTGAAAAAAAGACAGCCAATACACTGGTTTGGGTTTACTGAGCTCAATAAAACAATGGGAATAGTGTGGCAGGAATAGTAGCGAAACATCGATAGGAGACGAAGTTTTGTAACTTTCATTTATAGGTATTTGTTGAAAGCTGACCACTTCCCTGCTGATACCTGACGTGGTCAATTTTGGCCCCTGGGACATAATTTGGTAGAAATCCAGCAGATGGTGCTACATACCAATTATTAATGCTCTATGTCTTGCGGTTTCATACAAGAGGATTTTCATGTTTTCCATATATAGGCCTATGTATTGTTCAGTTTTATTAACCTGACACAGGTGCATAATTTCACGGTTAGTGCACAAGATATTTTTACCTTCCGTTGACTTTCGGTATTTACCGTAAGTTTTACAGGAATTTTGCAAGTACTAATAAGATAATGAAACAATTTGCACTGTCCTACTTTCTAGTCAAGTGGTTACGGTATAGAGTTTACAACCAGAAGGTCGTGAGTTTGAGTCTAAGCATGTTCTTGTGTGTTTTTGTTTTTTTTGTTTTGTTTTTTTTGTTTTGTTTTTTCTGTTTTGTTTTGTATTTTATCTTTCGGAGTGGCTGCTGCCAGTTAACTGGTAGCAGCGATTTTACGTTAAAATGGCTGCTGCCAGTTGACTGGTAGCAGCGATTTTAACGTAAAATCGCTGCTGCCAGTTAACTGGTTATAGCCATTTTAACGTGAAATCGCTGCTGCCAGTTCGCTTCAGTATTTTTATTGTAGTGTGTATAGAAAGTTATTTTGCATCGACTGAAGTAACAAAATGTTAGTGAATGCCTTACTTGATGAGTTGTTTAACGTGTTTCCGAATTTGTTTCATGTTAAAGTGTGAGTATGGGCTATGTTGAGGTAAAGCACATTAAAGATGACGTAACATTTCAATATTCATGCAGTAAATGCCTCAAAAGTTAAAGATTGAACCATTCATCACAGGAAATGCATTCCGCAAGATTACCTGTACAAAGTGAAAATAGAGGAAAATTGGGGTTGGTATTAAAGTGATAAAACGTGATAATTTTCAGAATTTCTCCATAAAATCATATGTTGCGGATAGGTATTAGAATCTCCTCACCGCGGCGATTCTGGCCCAGTATATATCCAACATATGATTTGATGGAGAACTTATTGATAACTTAACTGTACAAAGTGAAAATAGAGGAAAATTGGGGTTGGTATTAAAGTGATAAAACGTGATAATTTTCAGAATTTCTCCATAAAATCATATGTTGTGGATAGGTATTAGAATCTCCGGGTTTCTCACAACGAGGCTCATATTATTTTATGGAGAAATTATTGAAAACTTAACTTAGGATAATGAAGGTAAAACGCTGTTCTTTTTGAAAAAAAAAACTTATGAGTACGGAGACGTTCACGTAATGCAGGATGCACAGGACGATCGTAGTCAAATATGTTTAAATTATGTCACAAAAGGGCCTAATGTATTTGCTAACATTAGTCGTTAATTTTATTGTTGCTTTCTATACAATGTTTGTACGATATATATATGTTCTTCAAAAGCGAAATAAAATTAATAAAACTTTAAATCCCATTTTGTTTCCAAACCCTCTGTGAATAATTACATGCGCGGATCCAATGGACCCTCCATTTTAAATTGTGCAACTTTGTCTGAACCACCCTGGTCTCCAACTGGACACCCTCTCCCCTCCTGAGACACATTTCTGGATCCAGGTTTACATTATTGCATGTATAAACACTGGTTTGCACCATGCGTCACCGACTCAAACCTTCTTGTCAAAATAAAAATAAAAATTTAACTGGGAGCAGCGAATTTACGTTAAAATCGCTGCTACCAGTTAACTGGAAGCAGCGATTTTAACGTAAATTCGCTGCTGCCAGTTAACTGGTAGCAGCGATTTTAACGTAAAATCGCTGCTGCCAGTTAACTGGTAGCAGACCTTGCCTTTATCTTTATTCGATTCATTTAACTTCATTTATTATAGATGCACCACGACCTCCGAGTAATTTCCTTTGGATCATTTATTCAAAAGGTTAATGCGTAACGCATACACTGAACCAGTCTGTCTGGAACATCTGCGTGCTTCAAAATAGAATAATATACGCAATAAAACGCCTGAAACCCCTATTTCTAGATCCGTATTTTCAATTATGTAAATAAAGACACGTGTTCAAAGTTATTTGTTTATCTATACTTGCATTTGTTATTATTATTTTTCAGGATCCTCACCAAGAACGTTAACCGTATGCTCGATATGTAAAATTGAATCTCTATGCTTTTGACATATTTTTTTTTAAAATAATCGCAGATATTAAAAAAAAAGTATCTGCTTTGCTTTAGTGCCAAGACTTGCCGCATACTTTTCTTCAGACGTTTTCTCACTGAACTTAAGTTCAAACAACATGTATAGGGAATAATTTTCAACAGTATGTTTTGGCTATAACATGGAACAATATTTTCACGCGAATCTCTGAAGATGTTTCGGACAGACTGGCTCATTTTACGCGTTACGCATCAACCTTTTGAAATAATATGATCCAAAATTTCATTCCTCAAAGGTCGTGGTACATATATAATAAATGAAATTAAACGAATCGAATAAAGGTAAGAAAAGAACACACGTGGACTCGAACTCACGACCTTTTGGACGTAAACTCTGTATCATTACCACTTGACTAGCCAGTAGAACGGTACAAAATGTTTCATTATCTGCATAAGAACTTGCATAATTCCTGTAAAACTTGCGTAAATACCAAAAGTCGACGGAAGGTAAAAATAGCTTGTGCACTAACCGTGAAATTATGCACCTGTGTCAGGTTAAAAAAATCGAACAATAAAATATGTGACCTCCGGGGCGGGACCATTTTTGAACCCAGGGACATTATTTGAACAAACGTGTTAGAGGTCTATAAGGTGATGCCACATACCAAATAGCAAGGCACTAGGTCTTATGATTTCAGACATGAAGATGTTTTCATGTTGCCCTATATAATCCTATGTTAAACATGTGATCGCCCAAGGCGGGGCCATACTTAGCCACAGGGACATAATTTGAACAAACTTGGTAAATGTCTACTAGGTAATGCTACAGACCAAAGATCAATACTCTGGGGCTTGTGGTTTTAGACAAGAAGATTTTCAGCATAATTCTGAAATAAAAATCTAAATTTAAGGTCTTAACATGCTATATACAAGATGGCCGCCACTTTGAAATACGATTTTTGCACAATTTCGTTAATCTTCACAAACTCTTCCATAATATTTCTGACAATACAACTTAATTTGAGTGTAGATGGCTGGCAAGATGACGAAGGTGAGGAACAATATTCTTTAATCTTGCAATGTTTTCTTTCCTATATATTTTGAAAGATTAATTTCCAAATACAGAAATAGAGAAGAAAAATCCAGATAATTCAGGGCATTTGATGTGCTTACTACCGACACCAATAACCATAACTCTTGCATGACTAAACAGCTCAATAACTTGAAAACTTATTTAAGCTGTTCTGAACCATGACTATGTCAATCTGTAGAATAAAAGATTCTTCAGTCACATTTATTCAAACATGAGGTATTGTCCCTTAATATTAATATTTACATGGAAAATGGGTCGAAAATCTATTTTTCTCCAATAACTTGCTCACTAAGGATCAGATTGTAGTAAAATCATATAAATGATACATCTTTATATCTGTTTACTTAAATGATCAAATATTGTGTCATCAAACATTAGTTACTGCCCTTGAGTTTATATTTGAGGTGGAAAATCAAATACAATATGCATTATGAATGCACCAATAACCCCAAAATGTTAAACAAATATTGAATTGCCCTATCCTTTTGATGAATTCCGATGACTTCTTCAATTGTCTTTATATATCAACAACAAAAATGTGAGTTTGCATCTGTTTGAACCATTTTAACTCTTTCATTGCACCAGAGTGGATAATCATTGAAAATAATGGGTGTGGTATCAATATATATTTATTTGTTAATGAAAACTTTCATTTGCTAGTTAATCTTCTCAGAAATAGTTTCTACACATACGGATAGCATCAAAACATTATTACAATCACATTTGGTATGTTGAAACTTAATTTATTCCATGTTATGCAGTTAAAAGGATACAGAATTGAAATTGTGCATTACAGGGGGTAGGGATAGTAATCAAAGACTATCTCTCTTTCTATAGGGTGAAAATTGCTAAGATTTCACACAGATTCAGCGTACGTTCTTATGTTTATGATATACAAGTTTCACAAAACTCTTTTTTTTTTGATTTCCCAAAATGTTTGAATATGTAGTGATCGTACGTAAAAATTGCAATAATTTTGACTATTCTTTATATGAGTGATCGGATTTTACTGACAATCAATTATGTTTCTGTGTTACTGGTTAATGCCATGATCAGCCACAAACAAACAAGGTTAGGATTACATTATTGGCAATAATACCCTATAAAACGAACCATTTTTATACCGTCTTGCGGGTTTAACCATTTGAAAAAGATTCAAACAATGATAAAAATAATAAGTGTTATTTAACACCAAAAGAGATGGCAGCTAAGCTGACAACCATTTACGTGTAAACATACACTTACTTTCCTACTTTTAAACAGCATGAGGCCAACAGTTCTCCAGTAATTAAGACTGTTATTGCTTCATTTAAAGCAAGGAAAGGCTTTCACCAGCAAACTGTGGCTGTTTAACTGCTACCTAATTTGATGTTAACGTTACACTTAATATTTTACAGTGTTGAATCACTGTCATGTGTTTTGTCCTAAACAATTCTTTATTACACAGACAGACGAAATGCCGTTTGACTTCTCCGGCAAGAAAGTTCTGATAACGGGGGCTGGTCGAGGTATTGGACGAGAACTAGCAAAGGCTGTGGCTAGCGCTGGCGGAGAGGTATATGCCTTAACTAAAACGAAAGCGAATCTAGACTCACTTATCAGTGAGTGTGAGCGTATTCATCCTGTTCTGGCTGACCTGGAGGACTGGGATGCGACAAGGGCCGCTGTGGACAATCTTGGTACTATGGACGGAGTTGTGAACAATGCAGGTGTGTCATATCCGTGGGAGAAATCACTTGAAGTTTCAAGAGAACTCTTAAACAAGACTCTCAATATCAACTTACTAGCGGCGATCAACGTTATTCAAGTTGTTGGAAAGAAAATGGTTGCCGCTGGGAAAGGTGGATCTATAGTCAATATATCAAGGTAATGTTTCTGGTATTGTAAAAAACGCTATGCGTTTTGCAATATTTTTATTTTACTAGTTGATACTTTTCCATTAACGCCTCTTCCCCATTTTTGGGAGGCTCTTTTAAAAATCAATCAAATTTTACCTAATTTACTTGTCTCTATAGCCTCATAAAAGGTTCCTTATCTATCAGCAACAATCTGGACAATTTACATTGTTGTTCATTGGTCGCTGAGTACTTTAAAGTCAATGCACTCATGCCTACACACATGGTGATCTGTTGTCCATGTGGATCACCCATATATAGTTGACAAGAACAGATAAATGGCCATTTGCCTTGTTGTATCACTTGCCGTATCTAAATATTAAATCTATAACATGCTGCTAAATTCTTTTATGACTTTTGGGCCATTAACCCAACAAGGCCTTCTATCATAAGTTTATCAGTCAATTCATTCATGGGTATCACCCATGATAATCAGTACAAGATCACTTACCTATTCTAAGGTGAGATCAGATATCTATTGTCCGTATTGGATGAGATCACCTGCCCAAATACGGGAGCTCATGCATATACTGTAATAACTCCTTCGGTTGATGTACTCATGGGATTGCAACCATCATAATCTAGGCGTTGGGTTCATCAGCCCAACAAAGTGGGATCGCTCACCTTCTGTCATAAGTTTATCAGTAAATTCATTTATGGGTCTCACCCATAGTAATCAGTCTTAGATTACTTACCCATTCCAAGGTGAGATCACTTGCCTTTTGCCCGTATTGGATAGGATGACCTAGTAATCTTGTTGGAAAGAAAATAGTTGCCACTGAGAAAAGTGGAACCCTTTTTATACTGGTAACCCTTAAACGGGCTCTGTTACAAACCAGTGAAGACCCAGATAAAATGCCGCATAATGTGGCATTTAATCAGTCTACACCGTTTGGACAAAAACGATCTTCAGAGAAAGAAATACAGCATTTTTGATACTATCACTCGACATATAAAATGGACAGTCCAGGCTTTGTAGCTTTATGTAAAATTCCAGTGGTCTGAAAAGGGTTTAGCTTGAAACTTGAAATATGGAAGAAAAACAACTACTATTCTGCCGGCCAATAGTGACTGTGATGTATCATTTGTTTACAAAGTTACCAGGGATTTAAGATCGATAGATCACCGCAGGATAGGATCAATACACAAGTGATCTATCCATTCGCGTTAGCTCAAGTGGAGTGCACAAGTTAAAGAGACTAGGTCTGTTACTATGAACATTTTTCGAAAAACTTTCTTTTCATTTTAAATCATTTGTAAAAAAATAGAATAAAGTTATATTTTCACAATTATTTATGTTCAGTACAGCTGAAAACAGCATGGTAAAGTAAATAATCTTATCAAAGCAGGTGTTTTTTCTCTTGTTTGTAATTATTTTCGTCCCTCCAATAATTCTAGACGATTGATTTTTAGCATAAATGCTGTTGTTTTGATAGTGATAGTTTGTTAAGCCTTACGAAAATGGTTAAATGTTTACCTGAATTGGAGTATTTTTACTGTATTCTTGAAAAATAGAAACTTTATTTCTAAAATTAGATCAAAAGTCACAGACTATGCAGCTTTATGTTTTGCTTTACAATTGTAAACAAAATATTACGTCACTGTCACTCCTGGTTGGCATGACATTGGACATGATGCATATGGTTTACTTTTGTAAGTCAGGGAAAACTGAAATATATACACATTAAATAGTTTACGTTGTAACAATTAAACCTGTCTATACAGTCAAGCATGAAACTTGAAATTAGGTATGTATCAAGTTCAACTATTTCATTTCCAGAAAGCGAATAAAAAGGTACCGATGTGAGGCTGTACTGTACCTTTGGTATCCACCAACAAACACGTGTTTCCTCACAACGAGGTTGAGAACCAGTTCAAATCAGACAGTGTATGATATTTTGCACTTGTTGCAATGTCGAGCGACGAAGGCTCAGGCGAACCCTCACACACGCGCGTTTCGCCAGAGCCTTCGCTGTTCAATGTATCGATGAAGTCTCAACCTAAATTTCCGACCTCTAGCCCTGCTGGATAGTCAACATGGATAATAACCCATATAAGCCGGATGGAATTTCCCACTGTTATCAATTAGAACAGTCGATTTCTATTTTTAGGGATGTTGGGGGTATTTTTCATTTTTAATCAAATTCTAATAGAACATTCTGCAAGCAAACAGTGGAGACCCTGATCAGACGCCGCGTTCTGCGGCGTCTGACCTGGGCCTGCACTGCTTGCTGACGTCCAATAAAAAGGACGCCAGGCTTAAATGGGTTAAAGGAGGGTTGTTCATGTACTTCTCTGAAATTGGGCCTCGGAGCGACAAAACATGTCTTCAGGGTTTCCAACAAAGCGATATTCAAAGCGGCCTGCTCAGCTGCAGAGACTTTTTAGAAAATTGAGATTTCGCTCGCAGCAGGCCCAGATATGATTCTTTCCAGTAAGCGAATAACAAAGGCGCTGATCAGACTGCTCGGATGCGCAAGCTGGTCTGCGCCTTCGTTATTCGCATACCCCCCCCCCCCCCCCCGAAAACAGGTTTTCTCGCGACGAGGCCCATTGATTTTTCTCCATATTTTCGTTTCAGTATCAATGGAATTAATCCGATGAGAGAGTGTATGGCATATAATGTATCCAAAGCAGGTTTAGACATGGTAACGAAGCAGTACGCTTTGGAATTAGGTCCCCACAAAATTCGGGTCAATTCAGTCAACCCGACAGTGGTCCTGACAGATATGGGCGTCGAGCATTGGGGTAATCCAGACAAGGCCAGAAAGCTTTTGTCTGGAATTCCAATGGGCAGATTTTTACAAGTACAAGAGTGTATAGATCCTATCATGTACCTGCTTAGCGACCATTCTACTATGGTGAGTGGAACCATTAACCCAGTGGAAGGCGGACTACTTTCAAATATATCAGTTTAAGAGTTCAAGACAACAAATGAACTACATTCTCTCGCCATTAAACCATAGCATCGGCTCTGATAAACACACCTATAACATTTTCAGCGTTCTTTATATTCCCTCTCTAACACAACCTCTAACCCTTTACTCCATAAGCTATTCTTAGATCATGACATCATTTTCTAATTTTAGACAATATTGAAAAAATCACACAAAAATTTAAGTTTTTAATACTTTTGAAAATATTATGGAAATTGGAGCATTTTAAGGAGCAAATGCTATATTTTCCATAATGTTTTTAAACACCTGGTATTACGGAGTAAAGGGTTAAACAACGTCATATCAACGTCGAGGCGACGTAATATTCTGTACGATTGATATGGTTTATGTTTTGTTAACATTGTAATTCGCATTGGCATCAAATGCCTTTTTCATAAGCACATGTATTTCTGCTGATATGTACTGACGGACTTTAGATACGCAACTTAAAGCTACTATCCAAGTGTTGTGTTTTTATTATCTGTCAGTAAAGTAATGAAGAATTATTTATTATTGTTATTTTTGTTGTTGATTCTGAAAAAAGAGCTAAATAATCAAGTCGTGTATGTGACGTAGTACTCTCAAGGACCAATAATTAATTTCCCATAGACTCTACTGCAGTTGCATGCTTAGAAAAATAGTAAGTGTGTATGATCAGGAAATACCACAATCACAAACCGCAGACAACCACATAGCACCCCGAGGAAGGGTGACATAAATAACAAAAAGCATACACAAAAGAAGCACTGCGTTGGAACGGTCAGTAAAAATATTATTACTGGAGGGCTTAAACTAGATTTATGGTACCAACTTCACCCTTATATTTGATTTGAATCAAGACAAATGTATGTTTGGTTCGCATGAAAGAGTCCTAACTTATCAGTGTATCATCACCTAGTAAATACAAATCGAGATATATATAAAAAGGAGATAAAACAAAGATAAGGTCTCAAAAGTATATACAACTGATACCCCAGTAATAGAAATCCAACAGTTAAACCCCGTTGGGCCCGACTACAGACACATCACCAAGCCCTAACCCTCTCATCTATAAATAAGTCAGTCGGAACCGTCCTATAATCTGAGGTCCGACCCATCGGCGTGCAATTAAAGAGGAAAGCAAAGTTGCCAACCGTGATTGAGTTAACCACTAAGCATGCAGTCTGTTGCAATACATTGATGTTATAACCAATCTTTTTATAATGAGAAATTGTTTCAATAAACTGCACTGAAAAATTAATAGAGCCAACAACTATCTTAAATTTATAAACTTACTTGTCTAGGTCGCCATAAAATTCTAGTTCAAAAAGCCCCTGGCGCAAGAGAAATTCAAGTCCAATATTGAATTTAGATATTAAATCATAGTATTGGTGGTAAAATTTAGAAAACGTATTGTGAAGTTTAGCCTTGCTTGAGAAGTTTCTGAGTGTTAAAGTTAGCAACATGGCTGGATGCTCTAGCAAATTAGATGAGTTGGGAAGGTTGTAGAGCGATGAACATCACCATCTAAAAAGGGGAAATGAACAATTTCAAATTCAAAATCGTCACGTGTATCAAAAGTTTTATTAGAAACAATATCATTAGAAATGAGCAAATGAAGGTCCAAAGACGAGGCTTCAGTATCAGGGGTATTTGCTTTATTCAGTTGAAACTCAGCAAGGTATATTTTTCTCACCATAATGTCTAAAATATCATCCAAATATCGAGATGTAGTATTACAAGCGTCAATAATATCAGCCTGCTTATCATCAGAAAGAGACATCATAAAGTCCCTTTCATAACAAAACAAGAATAAATCTGCAACCACGGGAGCACAATTAGTGCCCATTGGAATCCCTACGACTTGTCTATATAACTGAGTGCCAAAGCAGTGTAAACAGTAGAAAAATCATATGTAGACAAACTGATCGCGTTGAAGTTTATTTTATACTTCACAGAAGTCTAATAAATTTCTAACGCTGTCGATTTACTTTTGAGACCTGCATGTAGATCATATTTCTAAATATTGCTTTTGTGTTTATGATCCGGAATCAACTGAGAGTTATATGCATGGACTATGTTGCTTGTTAGGAGTTCTTGCGATAAAGCGTAAAAAATTGTTCATTGTTATAAACGCAGATTTTTCTAGTTGGCTAAATATCAAAACAATTGTTGGCATTTAAACATTTATTAGCATTATAAATACAACCTTTTAGATAAGTAAAGCAAAACACTTGTTTGGTTGTCGGTATTTTAGTTTTTTATGAGCAGTTGAAGTTTCGAGCTCATTTGAGTTTAGCATGAAAAAAAGTTTTATAATCTCAGGACCAGGTTTTACGTAAATCATCATTTCTAAAGCCTAAAAACTCGTGTGTTTCGCTACCATCCCTCAATTATGCATCTTTTTACTGATTACTCTTTGTGGATGAATTGTTATTTTTAAGAATTGAAAATGCTAAAATATGTTGGATAAGTTATGTTGCTTAAAACATTCTCCCAGCGCATAGGTTCTGAATCTATACCATTACATAACGCCTGTTACTTTCAACCTGGACTGGTTTTAGATACGTTACCCAAATACCCAAAGATAATATCTCACGACATAAATACACCTCAAGTAAATGGCATTTGGTCTAGCCCTAGAGTAGGGAACAAGGATACTCAAGCCAAAGAAACATAAAACCATTTATTAACGCAACGTGCTCAAATTATAGTACAAACTAGACGTGGTTTGAAGCTAAGACATGGTTATCATTTACCCGAGTCTATTATTATTATTCGCATTTATAGTGCTGGAAATAATACGTATATAAGATGATCAAAATGGAGTCTCATTCACAATGATGTTGGGTAATTAACCAAGAAAAGAAATTAACCCCTTTCCTTTAAATATATGATAAGTGAATCAGAAACGCTGTTCTATATGTCTTTTGGTGAATATGTAAATACGTCAAAAGGGATTATTTCAATAAAACAAGGTTTATCACATGACGTCGCGTCTAGGTGTGATATAACGCCATGCAATATAATTGATAAACCACTAGTCGTTTACAGATTTAGCACCGAAGCGTAAAAGATGGCAAAATGTTGAAGTGTTCACGCCAAAAACGTGATGTTAAGTAATATCAATGGCATATGATAAATTGAATCTAACATTCGTGCTCCTGCAGTGTTAAATTTATTGAACTCATTGCGAAAAAGAAATTAAGTGCTCGGTAAGCCTCGCATTTTATCACTTGTCTTCAACTCAATTAATAAATTTAAAAAAAACATGAACACCCATGTAAGATCTTCTCTAAACTTCACATTTTGGGAAGCAATTTGCCTTATAACTAGCCAAACTTAATATCCAGTGCCAGACATATATGTGTGTAACCAAGGTATTGGTTACCTTCAGCAGGCAGAATGATACTTATGTTATCAGCTTTTGATCTGCAAAGACTATCATGACTAAATGTACGATTTGGGACTTGGCTTGGTATTAACTATTGCAATGACACTTTCCATGACTCAAAGTAATGTGCGTTTTCTTACTTATTTGAGACACATTCCTTCGAAATGATATACAGTAAAACCTGTCTTAAGCATCTACTCAAAAGAAAGACCAAAAATTGGTTTTCAAGACCGATTACAGCTTAATGCAGGTCAACAGTATTGCAGAATGCTCCAAGAGAGCATTCTGCAATACTGTCGACCTTCAATAAGCTACCATTTGTCTTTAAGACCTTTATTTTGTCTTTTTTTGAATGGCCGCTTAGGACAGGTTTCACTACCTATGGAGTTTAATAACTATATTTTATAGCGTTTAGGAGGTATGCTTAAATTCGGTGGGGTATCTGTGCACACCAACACTTCCCTGTCTCGGGGTTATCAATTGTAATATGCATTTCAACTGACCCCCTGAAGGCTGGCCGCATTGCGAAATTGATAGTTAATCGAATTGATTATGCAGTTTCTTTGAATTACGAATGAGGTATTTTTTATCTGCTCTCGAGTAGAACAGGACCTCAGAGGGGCCTGACGATTGGATATCTAACTAAACGATGTTAATGACTGTAAAGCTTTACATGTATAATGAAGTCCAGAACAACAAAAAACTTAACTGCCGTTGCGACTTTTATACATGTACGAGGGCAGATACGAAAAGTCTCGGTCCCACCTGGAAAAAATATATGAGCGAGCTAAGAACTTTCCAAATGCCCCTCGTATATGCGATGAGTACTATAATCTTATGTACTGACTTTTTATTTGCGTTTTTATGCAATTGTTATAAGTGATATTATAACTTTATCTGATTATTCGTATTTATCTGTTTTGGTTATATAGGCTGATAGTGCAGCGTAGGGATGTACAAAAAAGATATAAAAATAAAACATCCGAACATTTGTTATTCGCTGTATGGAGAAAATCTTGGCTATACTACAGGCCTCCATATGAAAGTGCGTAAATGATTTATTTTATCTCTCATCCAAAATATATGTTGTAGGTACTATAAAGAGACCAGGTACTAATTTGTTTAGTTATGTAGAACTATTAATATCTACTACATCATATTTTAAAGATTCTATCTTATCAGTGTACTTGAACAGGCTGGTTGAGCCTTATCTTATGTTAAAGTCCAAAAGACAAGTTTTCTCTTGACATGGTTAAAGTAAACATGATATTGTGAACAAATAAAAGAAACATTGGGAAAATCCAATCGGTCTACTTAAACAGTTCCTTATAAGTATTACTCTCAAGATTGTTTCAAGCCGTTGTCAAATGAAACAAATCCTTGAGGTACACATGCTGTTTGATAATTCCTTTCAGTTTAAGAAAACATGAAAGGAGCCCTCATTTTTGCATTAGGATTTGCAGAAAAGCGTTTCGTTCGGAAATGATCATTTTGCAGATTTTTTTTTGGCGAAACGTTGCATGTGGCAATGAAGTTGTGACTTGGATGCGACTTTCAAAAGTTTGCAATTTGAGCTAATTTTTAGAATTATTCTTATAAAATGGGCATTTAAATATTTACCAGCATTTTCAATTAGATTTTTCTTCTAGTCAAGTAAAATGCAAGAATAATGGATAACAGTAACACATGGTTTCTTCATTGCATTAACGCTTGCAGGTTCCCTCAGAAGATGAATGGACACTTGGCCTAACGGCCTTGTGTTATAATAGCTTCCTCGAAAACCGGCAAGTATTAATGGATGAAAACAACGTATGAATTATATAATCAAAACTCGGCCAGGAATGTATGCGTAGGTTGATCATGTACACTTTTAGCATCAGCTAAACAAAGGACAATGAAGATTACCATTCAGTTCTAGTTGACAGGATTTATTATTAGAAACTGAACTATGAATATGCTGAACTTTATTCTTGCCAGTTTTATAGCTATGCCTTATTTATTATTCAAAATCAAAATGAGGTGACAAACAAAGTATTTAATGAAAGACCTCTGGAACACAACTAATTTTCCTGTAGGATATTAATCTGCCCCAGTCGAGCAAAAAAAATAGATATAAATCTGTCCAAGCTGCGCAAAAATTAGCTTTATAATTCATAAAATTTTGGATGCATCTTCATTTTTATGGACGTGGTATTAGTGCCCTAGTCCTTATATAAGTACTATGTTCCTTCCCTAGCAACCAGCGTCACAACATCGCCGTTACAATCGTCTTAGTCCCTATACAAGTACTCAGTTCCTTCTTTAGCAACCAGCGTCACAACGTCGCCGTTGCAATCGTCTTTCTCTACTATCTCCAGGAAAACTCTCGCCACTTCTTCCATGCTGAAATATTGAGAGAGAAATAATCAATCCTACAAAACTTCAATCACAGTTTGTACATCTTCGCACTTTACTCTCTTTTTCTTAAGTTTTTAGGGTCAAGCGCGGTACATGTGCGGATCCAGAGGGGGGGAGACTGGGGGTCCCGATCGCCCCTGAAAAATCACAAAAATATAGGGTTTCTTAGCAATTCTGGTCCAGATCCCCTGAAAATTACGCAGCTACCGTGCCAGCATTCAATGGCGGGGCATCATCAGCACGCCAGCAAAACGCCATTTAAATAGCGTTTGCTGGCGGGCTGATGATGGCCTGCTTATAGTGGTATTTGGATCCTCCCATCCCTCATCAACTAAAAAAAAAATGTTTTCAAAGTTGGACCCCCTTTGACAAAATTTTCTGGATCCGTGCATGCGGTGTCCACATATGCTGTAATACCCATTGATATAAGTATCTTTTATTATAAGTTTCATCAGCTTCGAAAGTAATCTGATACTTGAAATGCCGGGTATAACTTGACTTTTCGCTTATATCTGGGCGTGGCTCGGCTATTTCATCTGCTAAGGAAGCAAAATCGGGTTTTATTTATAATTTGGTAAAGAGTGAAGGGGATATATCTTTCAAAAGCTCTTACTTGCATGAAAATTCTTCTGTATAAAAAAAGAATTGTTTTTTTGTCAAGGAGACGGATACCTTTGGCCATGTTGTTGTATGAACAACATCTCACAAAGATCACTTTACGCCCCAACATACAGCTTTTGAGCAATCTGCAGCATGCTTATTAGTCATTTTAGAGTCACTTCCTGGTTTGTTATCGTTAACAATGCTGTGACACGCTGGATGAACTTTTGAGAAAACCATTTGCATGAACATGACCTATAATTATTCGACTACAATATTTAGAAGTATTTTCGCCCAAAATGTACAAATTTCTGGTAGAAAAATATAAATTTTCAATTTTTGCTTATGATTTTTTCAAGGTCAAATTGAAAAATTGTAAATAATACCAGAAATACATTATATGCGGGCCAAAATACTTTCCATGTTCAACTCATCTGCGCATGACATTTTAACTGTTTGCAAAAAAAATACTGAAAAATCATTTTTTATTGCTTTAAAACAACAAAATGTTGCACTGTTTCTGCTAACAAATAATATAGGTAAAAGAAAGAAGCTGTCTGCAGATTACAACTATTTTAGTTTGATATTTAGGACAAGCGTTATTCTTTCATCTGTTTATAAATTTGATCAAATGCTGAAAACTTACATAAATGGATAGTTCATGCATAAAACAAACAATTTGCAAAGTATTGAACATATTTCAACATGGGAAGTATTAAGTTTTTTTTTTATTTTTATTCAACTTTGAAACATTATGTAGGCAAACATTGGAGACCCTGATCAGACGCCGCGCTCTGTGGCATCTGATCTGAGTCTGCACTGTTTTCTTATGTCCAAAATCTTATATGGGTTAATATAATTCACCTGTTAACACCAAGTCTCGCCTTTGTGTCTCTAGCAGTTTCCATACACCCATCAAAGTCCAGAAGAGTTGTTGAAGTGTCCGTCAAGAAGGCTTCCGTTGCCATATCTGTCTCACAGAAGGCTGGACAGAGAGTCGCAAACTGTAAACCCATCTCATTTACTCTAGGGTTCATCTGAAATGTAAAATAACCTTGCCCATATTAGACATTTTATGTCTTTATGCTCACCTTTTATACCTTCTGTACCAACCGCCTTTCCCTAATTGACAGATGCACTCCAATACCCGGCCTCAGTGATCACGACACCATTACTGGACACAGTTACCCGGTTTCTATAAACCAGACATATATAGACACCTTCAACCACATCGGCTGTGAACAAATAGTAGACTTCCCCACCAGAATAAACAACATTCTTGACGTCTTCTGTACAAACCGCCCTTCCCTAATTGACAGATGCATTCCAATACCCGGCCTCATTGATCACGACATTGTTTTGACGGATACAAATGTCCTACCAACTCGTCAAAAGCCGATCAAAAGGAAAATCTTCCTATGGAAACGGGCAGATAAATCTTCAATGTCAGAGGATTTGAAAGAGTTTACAGAAGAGTTTACACATGCCAACACAACAGAAACAGAGGTTAATACACTTTGGACCACCTTTAAGCAGAAATGCATAGAAAGTATCAACAAGTATGTGCCTTCCAAGTACACATCAACACGTTTCAACCAACCATGGTGTAATCGTGATGCTCGACGACTAACACGAAGGAAAAGAAGAGCATACAGGAAAGCACGTACCTGAAAGAATCCGTCTGACTGGATGAGATACAAACAAGTACAGAAGGATGCACAAAATACATGCCGAAGTGCTCATAACAATTACATCAGAAATATGGTAAGCGAACCTGGCTCTAAAAACAAGAAACTCTACTCCTATGTTAAGGGTATGAAGTGCGACAGCTCCGGCGTGGCGACATTAAAAATAGACGGAACCAACTATTCAGAAGCTAGCGACAAGGCAGAGATCCTGAACAACCAGTTTGCTTCAGCCTTCACCAGGGAAGATTGCAGCACCATGCCTTCCATTGGAAAAAGCTTAGATACCGAAGCCCCACCACTGACTATACAAAACAACGGAGTCAAGAAGATACTTGAGGGCTTAAACCTGCACAAGGCAAGCGGCCCAGATGAGATCTCTTCGTGCTTCCTGAAGGAGATGGCACCCAGCATATCGCCTGCCCTCACATTGATCTTTCAAGCCCCTTACAATCAAGGCACAGTACCCACCGACTGGAAAGGAGCCTTTGTAACCCCACTGTTCAAGAAGGGAGATAAGAGCAAGGCCTCCAACTACCGTCCTGTTTCTCTGACCTCAATCTGTTCCAAGGCCATGGAGCACATCATGCACAGCCATCTCATGAAGTACCTTGACAGTCATCACATCCTCAGTGACCAGCAACATGGCTTCAGGAAGAGACGGTCGTGTGAATCTCAGCTCATAACAACAGTCCATGACCTGGCCAGCAGATTGGACAAGAGACAACAAATCGACGCCATCCTACTGGACTTCAGCAAGGCGTTCGACAAGGTGGCCCATCGACGCCTTGCCACCAAGCTCCACCATTACGGGATTCGTAACAAGACACTTGCTTGGATTCAGAGTTTCCTAGCTGAAAGGTACCAGAAAGTGGTGTTAGACCGTAAAACATCCACCTCTTCTCCTGTTACATCTGTTGTTCCACAGGGGACAGTACTAGGCCCTCTCTTATTCCTGATATACATCAACGACCTGCCATCAAGAGTTTCCTCTACAGCACGGCTCTTTGCTGACGATTGCCTGCTCTACAGAGTGATATCAAACCAGGAAGACGCAGCGTCATTACAAGAAGATCTTGACCACCTTCAGGAGTGGGAGAGGGACTGGCAGATGAACTTTAACCCGGACAAGTGTGAGCACATCAGAATCACCAATAAAAGGAAGATCATCCAGACTACATACAAGATCCACGGTCAAATACTCAAGGAAACAACCAAAGCAAAGTACCTTGGAGTCACCATTGACAAAACACTATCTTGGAACAGCCACATTGATATGGTGACAAAAAGGGCCAACCAGACTATCTCCTTTCTACAGAGAAACCTGTCATCATGTCCAAAGAATATAAAAGAAGCCAGCTACAAGACCCTTGTTAGACCTCAGCTAGAGTATGCGGCTACAGTCTGGGACCCATCTACAAAGACCGGCATCAACAAGGTCGAAGCTGTCCAGAGACGCACAGCAAGATTCTGCCACAATGACTATCGCCGAACAAGCAGTGTCATTCCATGATTCAGAATCTGGGATGGGAAGAGCTACAACATCGCCGTGAGCAGTGTAAAACGATCATGATGTACCGAATCATCAATGACCTCACCGACATTCCTGCTGAGATCTACCTAACTCACTCCGGCACAACAACCAGAGGCCACGGGACCCGATTCCTGGTACCTTACTGCTCCGTGAATGCCTACAAGAGCTCCTTCTTTCCCTCAACAATACGTCTCTGGAACTCTCTGCCTGTCTCCGCAGTTACAGCACCGTCGCTTGATGCCTTCAAGGGCTGCGTCGGCGCTGGACCAGCCCTCTAAACCTGACAAGATGTTTTTAACCTGTTTTTAACCTGTATGAAGAACCTTCCTTCACACATGTGTATATAGTTTAACACAGTGCGACTATGCTCAAGATTGGGCCCAGCACTTAATTTGGAAGATGAAGAAGATGAAGATTTTGGCTAAGACTCGAGATGCCGCGCTAATGCTGGGATTCGAACCCGTGACCTCTTGGTCAAGAAGCTGGCACTCTACCAACTGGCATACAGTGATATGTATGTAGCTTTTCTTTTTTATATATTTAATATTTCAGATAATTTTCTGACTAGTAAGTTTGATATCTATGCTCATCTATTTGAAATGTTTGAAAATGATTCTCCTTTCCTATATAATATTTCCATTTTATCATATGACGTCGCGTCTGGGAGTGAAATAACGCCATGCAATAAAATTGATAAACCACTAATGGTTTATAGATTTACGGGAAACGTTATGACTTCAATAACAACGTTGCATACATAATGATAAAATTATAACGTTTTTACGCCAGAAATGAGATTTCAAAGTATTTGTCATATCATAAATAGAATCTAACATTTGTGCTCTTGTATTATTGAATATATTAAACTCGTTGCGAAAAAGAGATAAAATGCTCGGCAAGCATCGCATTTTACCCCTTTTCCCCAACTCGTTTAATAAATTCAATAAAACTCGAGCACTCATGTAAGATCCTCTATAGAGACATTTGATATTGATGTGCATTTCCTATTTGATACTTACACAATTACCTTTTTCATCCATTTGACCTTTGTACTCCTTTCATTTTGATGTTATCAACAGCAGGTGGCAATGGCTGCTGTCTTTTCTGAGGCGGCGATTCTGTTGTTATTGTTCATTCATTGTTACTGCTACCATAATAATGCGGGGCAGTGCTTAGCTCTTGGTTAAGGGGATGTTGCTTTCAAAAGCTTTAACTTGTATGATTTTTTCCTGTATAAAGAAAAATGGCTATTTTATCAAGGAGGCAGATACCTATGACTATATTGATATATGGACAACTTATACATTTCACAAAGATCATTTTACGCCCTAACATACAGCCTTTGAGCACTTGGCAGCATGCGTATCAGTCGTTCTTTAGCTACTTCCTGGTTTTACTTCGTTTGCAATATTGTGACACGCTGGGTAAACTTTAGAGAAAAACATTTACATAAACATGAACTGCAATTATCCGACTGCAATATGAGAATGTTATTTTCGCTCAAATGTACAAATTTCTGGTAGAAAAATATATTATTCATATTTTCGCTTATAAATTCTACGAGGTCAAATGCAAAAATTGTAAATAATACCAGAAATACATATATTTGGGTCAAAATTCTTACCCATATTGTAGTTGGATAACTGTAGTTCTTGTTCATGTTAACATTTTTATCTAAAATTCACCCAGTATGCCACAATATTGTAAACGGAATAAAACCAGGAAGTAACTCAAAGATGACTTATAAGTATGCTGCTGAGTGCTCAAAAGCTGTATGTTGGGGCGTAATGTGATCTTTGTGAGATGTATAAATTGTTCATACAACATTATAGCCAAAGGCATCCGTCTCCATGATATAATAGACATTTTTGTTTATACAAGAAAAAGTTCATACAAGTAAGAGCTTTTGAAAGCAACATATCCTTAAAGATGTAGTTCTTTATGTGCAGTTTCTAGTTTGGCAATCAACTCAGTTAGCTGCTTTTTCTTATTTTTTTTTTTTGTTGCTTTTATATGTGTGTCTCTGTCTCTGTACAAATGTATAATTATGCCTCTTGGTACGTCTGGTTATTGTTTGATCTGTGATTGTTGCATATGCTAGTTTCATTCATCGTTTTATATCTGTTAGAGATTCTTTTCTATTTTATTTAGTTTACGTATGTAAACAATAACAGAAAGCTGCATGCACATGTTTGAATGCATTATTCCCAAAATGAGCAGACACAAAATAAACAAGAATGATACCAATTCAACAAAACATAAATGAAACATGTCAAAAAGAATTTCCAGGCTTAGCTTCCAGAACGCATTTTGAATCGCTTGGCAATCAATAAACATTCTCAAAGCCTTGCCCAGTAAACTTGATATCAAAAAACACTCACTTAGTATTCTCTATTTTTAGGTCACTTACCGCCCAGCTTCTTGTGTATCCTACTATTCCAAACTTAGTTGCACAGTAGGCTGGATGAAAAGCTGCTGGGTGTATACCTAAAATGTTAAAATACCTTCTTAGGGTACTTTTAAAATGGCGCAAAACATATTTACCCATACAATGCACATGTGGAAGGTTCACTGCATTAACTTTTTGTACAGAAAGGTGCCTTTTATATCTAGCTGATATGCCCCCAAATGTCATAAAAATCAGACAATGAATAAAATAAAAGGCGCTTAAAAATGTGGCTAAGATGTCAGGAGGAAAACGCTTTTTGTGTGACATTTTTTTCAGTTTATCCTGCTTTTAAAAGACTGCCATTGGTCAATTAGCAAAAATGAAAAGAAAAATAGGAATTTTTATAACTTTCCATTATGTTCAATTTAAGAAATAGTTTATATTCATATCTTAATGTAATTGTTTACCAATATGTCCTTAATGGAATAGAGAACCTGTCTTTAATATGATACCACTGAAAAAATCATTTATCTGTCCTTACTACATTAGTGTTCCAGTCTATATTCTAACACATGCAGTGCTATGACCTTCATGATGACCTGCCATTTTAACCCTGCCTGGGATGAAAGGAGGACGGGCAGTTGAGTGAAGACTGCCTACTGTAAATTCGGAAATTTTCACGAGCACTTTATTTTCGCGAAACTGTTTTGTGAAAATAAAACCCTCGCGAAATAGCGAAATCACTCTGACGATTACTTATATAGGTAAATCATGCACTAGTCGCGAATTTTTAGCGCCGCAAAAATGTCTTTTAATGCTATTCGCGAAAATCAAATTCTTGCGAAAATTTCCGAATCTACAGTATTTGAGACAACCATTACATACCTGGAGTGAAACACTTTATATTTGCACTGTTGTATTTTTACACTGCATGAAATTGAACTGCACATTCTTCTTCTTCTTTTTTAGATGTTCTGACCTCAAATTTTCTATGTCGCAAAGCATGCCTGCTCTGCCTATCATGATCTTTCCAATAAAGGCATAAACATGAATGTCAGGAGTGAAACGAATTTTGGTTGCAAATCAGAAGACTAACTAGTTACATTTTTGAAGAGATTCTCATTGTTTTTTATAATTATTTATGTCAATATTTATGTCAGCAAATATGTTTTATTTTCATATTTTAATTCTATTAAGAATAGTTCAACATATTTTCTATAAATAAATTAGTATATTTGGGGTATTTTTTAATCTTTTGTTTACATAAAGGTTAGGTATCAGTCTAAGAGTTCAAAAGTAAGCTTTAATGTATCTGAATGTGTGAAAGACATGGTTAATCTTTTAAAGTGACAATAGGTGCTGAAATAAATTTCTTTATCTGTGTAAAGTAAAGGTTTTTTTGGTAAACGATAGCGTTTCACTCCTGACATTTTCTAAAACTGGCTAATAAAATGCTTTAAACTGTGTTTTTCAAGTAGGTAAAACTTTGAAGTAAAGTGCAGAAATACTGCATGACATAATTTGATAAATATGCCAGCATTAGTTGTCAGGTAACCACTGAGACAGCCAGTGAGAAATAAAAGGGACAGGGACACAAAGTAGTACACATAAAAACAAGAAAGATATCTCCGTTGAGCGTGTAAGAAGGTTCAGTGTGGTATGTGCGACCAGCAAAGCCTCAGATCAGCCTTCACATACGTGCAGTCTGATCAGAGCCTTTGCTAGTCGCTTGCATATTCTATGAGTGTTAAGCTACTGATTGAACATAATTTGGAGTTTCTAAGCTTAAAAGGAGACTGCACATGCTCGTCTGAGTCTACACTTGTCAAAATTCCACATTGTTGGAAGTCACATGTCAAGGCTCAAATGATCCTGCAGATCAGGCTAAATACAATGAAAAAAAAATAGCAAAGTGATCTAAAAGGAGAAAATAAAACAAAGACAAATGACTGAAGAATCTTTAGATTAACATTACAAAAAGCAATGGAGGCAATGGCAAAATAAAATTTGGGGAAAAAGCCAAAAAAACTAGTACGGAAATTGCTGCAAATCACTCAGGCTGAGTCAATGACAATGTCAAAGCATGCACACAAAGCACGCAAGCAATTAGAAAAAGTGTTTGTTGAAAACATAAAATGTTAAAAATAGTGTTCTGGGATATCATCAATGTTTTTAATATAGTGTTGTATACATTGAAATTCATTATCATTCATCAGTCAGAAGTCATTCTGTAATGTGGGGGGGGGGGGGGGGGGAATAAAGAAAAGTTTACTTAATATTGCTTTCTCAAACTCAATAGCAACAGCAATTGATCAAAAATTGTGTTTTTAAGTGTTAGAAAAAAATCTAAATTTATAATAAATAATACAAGTAAAATACGCATAGTGTCAATATAAATTGGTTTTAGTTATAACTTATTTTTTATTTGAATGAAAAGCCACATTTACTTTGAAATTGCTTAATAATGTCTGGAGTGAAACAAATTTTCCTGAAATTGGTACCTTTTTTCAATCACTTGGTGTATGAAAGCCATTAAAAATGCACTCACTATTTCATTCTTGTTGTTCAGGTTAAACTTAAGTTTGAGTTAAGTCAAAAAATTTTCAAAAATATCTTCTCACCCTTAACAAGAAACAAGTTTTACAGCCATATATGTTTAAATATATGCCATATTCGGGAGAAACATTAGCTAAATGTTTCAATTATTGTGATATTATCTTCTTTTTGGTGGAAATATCTGATATACGTTTACATGGATTAATAACAATGAAAAGGAATTTTATTCAGCCATGAATTGTCAAAATGTTACAATGCTAAAATTAGTAAGGTTGTTTTTTGAAGTTATTTTGAATTAAAATTCATTAAAACATTGTGTGTTCTATTTTTCAAAATCCTCGCTGTTAAAGAAACACTGGTAAGTATGTAATAACATAACATGAAATTAAACGGCATATGATGAAATTGATTTTTGACGAACAATGCCACACTTTTGTGTCATTTCTTTAAATTGCCCTTACATAAATGTTGGTACTTATCATCTATGCAAACATTAAAGGTTCAGAAGAGCCGTCGCATCCTTACAGAATATCCACAGCCATTGCTGCTTGTCAAACAAAGTACAGTAGCAGAAAACTTACTACTGGGTTTGGTTGACAATACAGACTGACTCCTCTCTCTCTCTCTCTGTCTCTCTCTTTCTCTCTATCTCTCTCTCTCTCTCTCTCTCTCTCTCTCTCTCTCTCTGTGTAGAGATACAGTTTCTCTCAAAACTCTTACGATAACAGTCAGTTCTGGAAGAAAGTAGACTACCGCCTTAGCTAGCACTAGGAATTTTAAAGTTGATACACTTTCCAATAATTTTCATGAACAGACTTGATAAAATTGAGTATGCTGTATTCGAATTGTATTCCTGAATGATCCGTTTTTTCGATTATTTGAAGGAGCGTATTAGCAATTTCCTCACTGATAAAGCTTCATTTGATAAGCTAAAAGCACAAAAACCTACCTCCAAATGATGAGATATTGAGTATTATTCCACCACTACCACCATTGTCTTTTCTCATGTTTTCTATTGCAAGTCTAGTTCCTCTTACTGTGCCATTCTGAAATGATGGACGGTCTTTCCTTGATACACACACAGTTGCAGCTAATAATGTAGACGTTCATTTAGTTACCATTACTGCCAGATTGCTTCCTTTGTATTATATTTTATGAAAACCGGTGCACAGTATGTGAACTACATTTTAGACAAATAGAATATAATGGTTTGTTACATAGTTTTGATAAACAGCTGTTACCTACACGAGTAAAAAAAATATAAACAAAGAATATTACAAACATGCATTATGCAGAGCTCAGACAAAATTATGTAGAAAAGTGGACTCTACGTCAATTGTGTGCATTTCTTATATATTGACAGTAGTTGTGCGGCCTCTAGTCTTCAAAAATATGACAACAATAATTTAGTCGTTCTTTTAATTGAGAGTCAATGAGAATGAGAACGACGAAATCAAAACAGTTCATAAGACACAATTCATTCACGAATCGAAATTCATCCTTTATTAGCTAAATGTAAGCATACACGCCTTAAACTCATAGAACTCTTTACACATAGGATATAAAACGAGCATAATAGCCTCTGAACTATGTGTTCAGTGACACACTGATACATGTTGAAGTGTAATTCAAAATAAATTGTGATTAATTAATTCATTTCAAAACACGAAACAGGTCTTGCATCAAAATCTAGCTTACAACTTTTTCCAGTCAATAATTGCATCATCGTAGCCAAACGGTTAATAGCTGTATGTTTTTGGGCTTCAAAAATACTGCTGAAAAAATTACTTACATAGAAATATTTTAAACATGTTAACCCTTTGTATACTGAGAACCCCTAAACAGGTACTTTGACAGACAGTGAAGACCCAGATGAAATGCAGCATAATGCTACATTTTGTCAGGGTCGGCATTGTTTACTAGGATTAAAACAGCCTTCATGGACAGAATACGTCATGATTTAAACAATCCTACCTGTGACCCCTTAAGAAAAAAATGGGCAATCCAATACTTATCAGAATACAAAGAAAGAGTTAATGATGAAGGCATACCAAGTTTACATCAATCATCTTCTCCCAGTTGTCTTCGTTTAGAATTCCAGCATTATTTACAACGATGTCAATTTTCTTGAAAGTTGATTTTACAGTTTTGAAAAGCTCTGAAAAGATATTGCTCTAACATTATCATGATTATCAAAAGTCTGCATTTTACTGTCATTGATCATGTTTTCGTCCAAGTCAGCTGACAACATATCAATAACATCTAGGAATGTAAAACACTTATATTTTTAGTATCACCTTTAGTTTGTTAATATCCGTTTCGTCAAAAACCAACTTTTGAACGGTAGAGTATATTTCAACGCAGAGGAAACCACCTCTTAAAAGGGGAGTATATTCTTTCCCTGTAATAATAGAAAATAACTTTAAAGTGCATTAAATTGTCAATGAGTAATCGCTAAAATTAAACAACGCCAATATGTCAGTCTTTTAAAATCGCCAATACAAAGCTTGATGTCGAGAATATTAAGTGTTCGACAATAGTGAGGCCTTCCCAGGGGGGTACCTGTTCATTTGTTCCCCTGAAATGAATTGGCTTGTTCCCATGTTCCTAAAAATTTAAAAAAAAATGGTTTCTTAAGTTCTCTGTTCCCCAATAATGGCTTTGTTTCCCCTGTTCTCCTCAAATTTTCCCTGAAATAAATACCCTTTCCATCTGTTCCCCAAACCCTTTGGTAGGGCCCCAGTAGTTATGAAACTAAGTATGTGATGTTATCTGTGAGTGTGTCACGACTGGTATTTTGATAGAAATATATTATTAAACATACATGTAGCATTAAAGATAATATTTCAAACTTCTCTAAGGTACGAAAAACGACAGTGCTGACAAGAGAGCCCTGTTATTAAATGTAGAACTTGCACATATACAAGCGTAACTATTTTCTAGTATTAATCAGGTGGGCTTTCAATAAACACCGCCAACTTTTGCTTCAGGAATGAATATGAATATCACTATATTAATAGACTTTTCGCTTACTGTAAAGGCGGCAACTTTAATATTCATATCTGGGCGTGGTTCGGCTATTTCATCTGCTAAGGAAGGGAAATCAGGTTTTATTTATAACTTGGTAAAGAGTTAATAGACTTTTGGGCCGCGCAAACGTGCATACATTTCATGAAAATCCTAACCGTATACACACTGAACTCACATTTATTAACCCTTAAAGCGCATAATCACAAAATGTAAGTTTTTTGTCGTCCACTAAAATAGCCTCATAGACAAACAGTGTGGACCCAGATTAGACTGCACTTTTAGGAGCAGTCTGATCTCGGTCCACAATGTTTGCCTCTATGCTTATGTTAAACTGAAAGACATTTTCAGATGCAGTTAATTTGCTCACGTTTTAAGGACTAAATAATGTGTTTTGCGCCTATACTGAGATAATGGCGCAAGATGATACAGTTACTTCTAAATAAAATCACGCCTCATTTTCAGCTTTTACCTATGTCTAAGGTTGACTAGTCCTAATTACGCATGCATGAGGCGCCGCCTTTACAGAAAGAAAGCGAAAAGTCAAAGAATACCAAATGTAATAACACTCTGTAAATAAAACAAATATAAACCTTCCTACCTATTAACATACTTATCTATATACTTGCTCGCTTACTGCAGTATTACCTTGCATATAATGGCAAAGCGGCGAAGTTTTATTTGACGGAAGTTAAATGGTTATGTACAAAATACTAGGCATTTTATGGGTCTTTAAATAAACCATGCAAAATTGTGTTTCTGTATTGTCCTGCCAGCCAAGAGTGCTTTACAAAGTTATCAGCGACTTATAATCGATAGATCACTTGTAGGGCTGCAACGATACAGTTACCTCGCGATATGATACGTATCATGATATTGGCCTCACGATACGATATGTATCGCGGTACATTTTATAGATTTATGACATTTGGAGAAGTAAATACTCAAATATAAACTCCGTCATGCTGGATGTTTTATGTACTACACTCTTCCCCAGTTTTTATCAAATTCTTTTAAAATATTTCATAGATTAGCATGTATACTGAACTACTAAAGAAACCTGACACTTTTTACTTGCTTCAAACTTGTAAATAACAAATTATAGAGCTAAGCCGATATGCCTATGTTAATAACAAGACATTAGAAAGTATTCTTCGAAAAAAATATTTATCAAATATAGAACATGACGTCATGACGTCAAAAACACCGTTTTTATCACTTTTGCCTCGGGAATGTATGTCTAGATATTTTTTGAAAACTTTTTTCATGTATGCAATGGCAATACCAGTACAGACAAAAGTGCATTTTAAAATTTTGCAATTTCTTACTGTGACGTATGACATGGGATTTTTAAGTTGTCTAAACGGCAGTGTTTTTTCCTTTGTTTAAGCAATTTCTAGGAACTGAAATGACTTGGAATTAACCAATCATTGTAAGAGAATGCATTTTCAAAAATCAGAACTTATGTTTCGCGTCACGTTAAATGGTAAAAGCGGAATAAACCAAGTTTAACGTCAATTAAGGAACGACGTAAACTATGGATAATAACCGTTTTATCTTTATCAGCGTATGTCGCCGTTTAGTGCGTGTTGTCTACTTTGTTATAGTGCCAATTGGCTACACTTTACTTTAATCGCGTATGAATTTCAAGCTTTGCAGTATACACATATCAGCATGTCAATGTAACGCTCGAAGTCGCTAAATGGACGTAGGCGGCAGCTACGGAGTTTAAAAGGACTGAGCCATTTTCAAAATGCTTTCCAAACATCATACAAACTGAAGAAATGACAAAGTGGCAGTGCTTTTTAAAAACTCATAAAACGCTGAAAACGAAAAAAATGACGTTAAGAAAATGAAAATAGGCTTTTGGGTTGAACAATGCTTGTATGCTTTATTTGAATGCCAAGACGATGTGAATGAAATAACAAAGAATCACACAAAAACAGTTTCTGGACCGGGCCGCGTAGCGCAGTCGGTAACGTGTCTGGCTATAGATGCGTGTCTGACTGCAGATCCAGGGGTCGCGAGTTCGATGTCAGTTACAAGCAAAAGTATGTGCACAAATTACTGGTTAACCGCTTGCTCAAGCCTGCCCAGGAAAAAGTGTGGTTAAGTGAACTGACCGTCCCGCAATGACCATAGCTGTTGACATGGGACGTAAAGCAACAAAACAAACAAAAACAGTTTCTGGTGAATTTTTTGTGATTTATTTTTTCTTGAGAAAATTGATTTTAGGGGTTACATGACGTTTTGAAATTAGTTAATCTTTTCAAATAATCTCTGTGCATCTTAGTCTACCTTTGTCTAGCTTTACGCAATGGAAAGACAAGTGTGCATCGTATCCATTGACTACCAAAAAATTGACACACAGTATGTGTCAGGTTTCTTTAGTAGTTAAGTATATTTACAAGCAGAGCCGTAAAACTGTGTAGATTAAGATCAGCTGGATTTTTAAAAGCCAGCTGATCTTGTTCTACACTGTTTCAGAACAGGATATATCAAGTGTTTAGAATGGAAAAGGGTTTACTGATCAAAGCAGAACAATTAAAAGGGAAAATGGTAACATTCCTTTTGTACAAAAGCATATATTTTTAAGATTCATTTCTTATATATAACACCAAGTGCTGTATCGTTAGCGTATCGTTAGATGACCTCACGATACGATACGCGTATCGTCAGAAAGCGTATCGCGATACGATACGATTTCAATGAATCGTTGCAGCTCTAATCACTTGTGTATTAATCCTATCATCAGGATAGGATAAATACACAAGTGATCTATCGATTCGCGTTAGCTCAAGAGACGTGTACACGTAAGTGTTTTACTTTGCAATTGCAAACAAAGTATTACGTCACTCTCACTCGTGATTGGCACGACAGTATGTTACGTTTTCTCATCTTGTAACGCTGTAGAAAAAATAATTTGTTGTTTATTGTGCACTTTAAGTATTTATCAACTTTACGGGGTGAATTCAATAAACTCAAATTATGGTATGGCTTCTTCCCGTTATGTAATAGTTATAAGTTATATCATGGGTTGATCACCTTTACGTGGCTTTAATTCATGAGCTTTAGCGAGTTGATTCCATCCTATTCATGTTGACAATAAATGTTATAAGCACAGCGGGGGTCCCAGCCGTGCATACTTTGATGGTTTTCAAATTGTTGCTGTGTCTTTCATCGCCGATTTTTTCCTTCCAGTTTTGCTGTTTTATTTTCGACGCAAAACAATTATTAAAGTAAATGTTGTTTACTATGTTATAATTACAACTGTCATAGCATTTATTGAGATCCGCTAATCTGATTGGCCAAGAACGGTCATCTGATCGCATTGACCTGTATTTCATTTTTTAATGAACCCGGTCCGTATTCATGAGGGGCGGGGCCATTCACGACAGAACTACTTTTGTGATACTGTGCAATGCTTCTACGGAATCTTTCTATGAAGAGAAATGGACAGCCTGCAACTACCGACACTTTACCTTACACTTACACCTATATTTTCAGGTAGAAAAGCAAAGATTAACTTACATACGACGCCTAAATTAACAAGAGTCATACCGATCAGCTGTCTGCTGCCATGCGCGGATCCAGGAATTTTCGTCAGGGGGGGGGGTCCACGTCAATCTGACAAAAATGCGTAGCCATCGGCTGTTTTTTCAAAACAAGGAAAATAAAAATTGAATTTTAATTGTTTATAAAGTCATTTTTACATGATCATGGTTGAAAATAGTCAGAAAAAGTCGTCTTTGTATAGTGCTTAACAGAAAATTGTGTTTTGAAGCGTAACTTTTGTGATTTATGAAAAAATTCAAATTTAGTGCATTGCGACAACTGAGGTCAACCGTTACGGGTCAGTGAAGTAGAAAGGAGGTCAATAAACACTGCAAGATTCAAGATGGCAGGAAAGAAATAGGAAGATTTATGAAGAAGAAACTGAAGTCAAGGAAGAGAAGTATATTTGTTCATTTATTTGGATATGAAGAGTTGTAATGTAGAAGAAAGCAGATGTTTATTATCGTTAGCAACGGTATCTATGGAAAATAAACAATCATAGAAAACGGGTTGTAAGGCAATTTTTGACAAGCATTTTCATAGAATTTAGATTGGAAATGAGAAAGAATAAAAAACTAGAACCAGTTTTGAATAAATGTCCATGCGGATCAAAGATTAAGGGTAAGGCATCATGGATTGCATGTGACAAGTGTTCACAGTGGTGGCATGGAAGCTGTGTAAACTTAACCAAGGATATTTGCGGAATCTTTAGAAATAAAAATTTGCCATTTTTATGTCCACATTGTATTATCTCAAAAATCACAGATAAAACAAATTCCAGGATATCGGGTTGTGCTAAAGGTCAAGACATCAAAGATGAGATTACTGATACATCAACTGATGGTGATAAAGCAGAAAATTTACTATCAAAAGAAGATTGTTCAGTAGTTAATGGAAGTAGTATAACAGAAGAGTTACAAAATTCATATCTGAATAATGCAAAGAATGTACTGATAATAGATGGTATTAAGTCCCCAGAAAAATTCCAGAACAGTAGAGTTATAAAACAAGAGATAAGGAAATATAAAGGTGGTGTCAAAATTAAGTATGCATATCAGTTAAATAGAGGGGGGGATTGCAGTTCATCTAGAATCAGAATCTGATTTGGCTTTCATGAAGGACAAGTGGCCAGAAGAAGCTTTTGAAAGAGGGACATCAATATCGTGTCATGAAAAGGCAGTCATCCCTAGGTGTGTATTAAAAAATGTAATGCCTTATATGAATTCGGATATTATATACTGACGTGAAGAAAAAACGCCTCATCTAAAATATACGTGAATATCTCTTAGACCGATCAGAGTAAAGTTATGAATTTTAGTGCATTATAACATCTTACCAGTCAAGCGTATCTCATGAAAACAAATTGCTGAAAGAATATTTTAGGCTGAGAAAACGACCTCGGTTTGAGACAGGGGTCACCATTTCGTGCGACACAAGATTTTAGCCACATTTGCTTTGTTTCCAGACACAATCCGTTGACAGGAAAAACGTGTTTCACCATTGTAAAACAGTCTCTATTTTACCAAAAAATCCGTTTATAATGTTCAGACAATGTTTGTATGCGTCTGCTGAAAGAAACAACTTACCCCACCCACCTGTTCGCCATGCATTTCAGTAAAACTTAAATGTCATGACTCTGCAAAGTGGGTGAAAAGATTGTTACGAATCCTTTGCAAAAGTCTTTAGTCTCTAACCAGCGACGATTGCGGAGGAAACGCAATCTAACACGTGTTCCAGACGGCCGTTTTGGATGACGTTAACGTAGACCAACGACTGGCCACTGGGCGTTAGAGCTTATCTTAAATAACGTAATTTTATGTAGGCATATTCTGTGTACATTACCTAATGTACCCCCTTATCATTTTTATCCATTACTTAAAGGAAAACGAGAATGCTGGCAAGTTTCGTAAACGGACCTTACATTTTGTCTTTAATATGACGTCATAATTTCATAAAGTTATTACTCGCAAGCACAATTGTTTGAAAAAATGATCCAAATTTGTTCTTTGATTAGCAAAACATTTACAGCACAAACTGGGTGCAAATTCAAATTGAAAACATAAGCGATCGATGCACAATGCCGTCATGTTTACGTTGAGCCTGTATGACGTCATCAGAATAACGCGTCGCCTGCATATCAAATTTAAGTCATTTTCCGACATCGCCCAACCTCTACATAAAGAAGCAGTACATCGCTGTTCATTTTCTTTTATCACCGCTAAGAAATCAGTGATAATGAGTGAGGCGTTTTTTGTTGACGTCAGTATATATAAAGAAGTAGAAAACAAAACCGGGGTGAAAATTGCTATTAGGAGACTGAAATACAGAGACTCTGGCAAACCTATGCCTATTGTAATAGCAACTTGTGAATCATTTGAGGACTTACAAAAAAAACTAAAATCAAAGATAATATTAAATAAGAAAAGTGTCAAAATACACGCATACCAGAGTAAGAGATATACTCCTACCCGGTGCTATAATTGCCAAAAATTTGGTCATATTGCTGCTATTTGTAAGAAGGAGAGCAGGTGTGAATTGTGTGCTGAAACTCATACAGGACTCTGTAACAGAGAATACAAATGTGTTAATTGCGGTAGTCGTCATACTTCAGGATCTAAATCTTGTCCAGTGTTTGAGTCCTTGAAGGCCAGACTACTAAGCCGTCAGTCAAGTTAGTGGAGTTTTTTTTATATTTCTTAGTGTTGTTGTTGTTATTTCTTTTGTGGTTTCTTTTTACACAAGTCTCATTGTAAGAAAAATCAATAAATCAATATGAAGGTAGCTTATGCGAATATAAGGTCACAAAACACATAATTTAACTTAGTGGAAACCGCTTGCAAAAGGCAACAGATTGAAATATGAGGCTTGTCCGAAATATGGCATCCAGCTAATAGAATAAAAGAAAATGTTAAGAGATCGTGGAATTGGATTGCGACAGAGCGGGCAGGTGAAAGAGGTGGGGGAGCAGCATTAATGATATCACAAAATGTTAAAGTCTATGAGAGAAAATATTTATACAAAGGAGATGTTGAAGCAGTGTGGTGTAATGTATACTCTAGAGAGGAGAATTTTGTCATAGGGTCAGTTTATATACCACCCAACGATTCGAAAAGTTTAAAAGGTTTGATGAGGGTTATAGAAAAGCTCATGACAGAAACACTACCTGTGGTGATTTGTGGAGACTTTAATGCTCATCATCCTTTTTGGTATGATAGGAATGCAAATAAACTTGGGAATGAACTTTTTGAATTTTTGGTAGACAAAGATTTAGTAGTGGCAAATAATGGAATTCCAACAAGAAACGATAGAATAATTGATCTTACAATTGCCAGTACCACTTTCAGCCAGAAAATCACAGATTGGAAAGTGCAGCAGGAAGTATACTTTAATACTGATCACAGTCTTATATCCTTCAATGTAGGAGAGAAAATTGAAGATGAGATTCTAGACTTCAGACAAACAAATTGGTCAGAGTGGGAAAAAGCTTGTACAGATGCTATGGAGGAATGGTTAGAGAGTAGGAATTCCAACAAAAATGTCAATGAAGACTACGAAACTTTAGTCAAAGTATTCCAAGAAACAACAGAGAAAGTCATTCCAAAGAAGAAAGTTTGCAAGCACAGCAGAGGGTGGTGGAATAGTAGACTATCAGAACTTTCAAAGGAATATAAAAAGGTGAAACGGCAATTTGCAAAGAGAAGTGATGAAGCAAATTAATTGAGATTAAAATCAATTTTAAAAGACTTCAAAGAAGAGGAATTAAAGACAAAACAGACATATATGGAAGAAATGGTGAAATTATTAGATCCACAGAAACCAGGTCAATTTTGGAAAATTGTAAACAAGGCTAGAAAAGATGTATCGAAGGCGGTAGTACAACCAATAAGCAGAGATGATGGATCACTGGCAGTTACTGATGAGGAGATTTTTAAAGAAATGAAGAAAAGATATGGTAAGGAGACATTACAGGTTAAGGAAGATGATGAAGAGTGGTATTGTTCAGTAGAGGAAGAAAGAAAGGAGAGATTACAGACAGAACAGGATAAAATAGCTTGCAGAGACTATGCTGAGACATGTGGAAATGAGAACAGTGACATAACAGTAGGGGACGTACAGTCTGCTATATCACAGATAAATACAGACAGTGCACCAAGCCCAGAAGAACATATATTCAACATACTATTAAAAAGAGGAGGGGAGACTATCGCTACCGCCCTACAATATTTATTTCAGAAAAGTTGGGAAAATGGGGTACTACCAGATGCTTTTAAGTTGGACCCAAAAATTATACTACCAAAACAAGGGAAAACAGATTACAATACTGTCAGGTCATACAGACCAATAACTTTAGAAAGTGATATAGGAAAAATTATGGAACGAGTGTTGTGCAATAGGTTGGTATGGAAACTTGAAGTGGAGAATGGAATAGCCGAATCACAGAATGCATATAGAAAGCAAAAATCTTGCACACAAACAATGGTAAGAATATGCAACTCTATATCAGAGGCGAAATTAAGGAAAGAAAACACTATATTAAAAGTGATGGACTTTGAGAGTTGTTACGAAAGAATATGGAGGGCTGGACTATTGAAGACAGTATATGCTAACGGAGTAAGTGGAAGAATGTGGCTTTATATAAATAATTTCCTGACAGATAGAAAATACTACTTCAAAATCAATGATTATAAACCACCAACTTTTACATCTGCTGTGGGTATACCTCAAGGATTGGTTATCAGCCCTGTATTGTGTAATGTTTACATCAGTGATTCCATGACAGATATTGAAGGAGAGCATGCAGAATTTGCGGACGATGCAAATGTATGGACAAGCGATAAGACAATTGAGAGTGCTTGTAAGAAAATGAACAAGGACATGGTCACTGAAAAGAAATGGTGTGGGCATTGGAATATGTCAATTGCTGCAGACAAAACAGAATTTATGATATTTACCTATGATGGCAAGATTCCAGAGGAACAAAGCAGTGTGAAATATGACAGAGAATTACTAAAGGTGACAGAGTCCAAAAAGGTGCTAGGAATAGTTTTAGACAGCAACCTGAATTTCAAAGAGCATGTGAAAGAAAAAACTAATGCGGGGTTCAGAGCTCTTAGAAGCTTAGACAATTTTGTACAAGGTCAAAAGGGGGGTTGTTGTCAATCAATTTACATGTGGCTATATAGAGCATTAGTGTTACCTATATTGGATTATGGTTCACCTGTTTTAGTATCAGCCACTGATGAATGCTGTAAAGAATTTGGCAAAGTTCAAAGATCAGCTATGCTTAAAGCTTCAGGGAGCTTGAATAGCACTAGTACAGACACACTAGAGGTTTTAACAAACACTACACCAATAGATTTGCATTTGAAAATGAGACAGGCCCAAGAGATGGTGAGATTAGCTGCAAAACATGAAGATGATCCCTTGAGAGAAGATTTTGACAGATGGATGGAAGGGGATAAGCCAGTGGGAAGAAAGACATCAATTCTACACCTTTTATTTACAAGATTTAGAGAGTTAAGTGGCAAATTGGAATTTGATCAAATAGAAAAAGAATTTAAATACAGCAAAGAAATAATGGGTCTAATGAAGGTTAAAGGCAACGTTGTTACAGAGGAATTTAAAAACACAAAAAGTGTCCAGGAAGAAAATATAAGAGAGCTTTTACAAACCATGAACAGAGAAAATGTAATAGTCTTTACAGATGGATAGGCATTGAGAAATCGAGGTCCAACAGGTGCAGGGGCGGTGGTTTATTTGGAAGGGTACCAGAGCTCACCTGTGCTTTTGAAAAAGGTGTTAGTCCTGTTGGAAATAATTTCACTGGCGAATTGGTGGGCATACAGATAGCTGTAGAGTTTTTGGCAGAATATGATGGAAATGATGCGGTCCATGGTAGAAACATTCATATATTTACAGATTGTCAGGCAGCAATCACAGCAGCTTTTCACAATGATATACCTAAAAACAAAATAGAAACCATTTTCAAGATCAGAGAAAGTTTAAATGTACTACAAAACAATGGAAATAGTGTTCAAATACATTGGGTACCAGGACATAAAGACATTGAAGGAAATGAACTAGCTGATAAATAAGCAAAGGATGCAGCATCTGAAATGATGTCAATGGATACTAGCATTCCCATAGTAATGGACAAAAAGGAAGCAGTGAGGGAGATTAAAACCAGTGTTTTAGAAAAATGGAACAGGAAGTACTCTCTATCAGAAAAAGTGGATCATATCCAGGAAATTTATACAGAGGTGGGAGTGAGATATTGTTACGGAGAAAAGGACAGACACACATTCTCGGTTATTAATCAATTGGTATCAGGTCATACAAACCTGAATAATTACAAATCCAAACTAGACAAAAAAGAATCACCACTGTGCATAAAATGTCAGGTACCAGAAGATGTGGAGCATTATATGTTCCATTGTGATAGATATGATGAGGAGAGGAAGGAATTAGAACATTCAGTTGAAGACTGTGTAGGGAAGGCATAAATTCAGTAGGTGTGATAAGCTTAAAGGTGTTAATTGGAGTTATAGAAGACATCAGCAGACAAGGTCAATGCGATTTGATAGATGGACTTAACAAATACATTAAGTGCACTAAAAGATTCTAAAAATACAAATTCAAAAATCAAGGCTACGCATGCGCATTGAGTAACATGAGTTTAAGTACCAAGGGAGAAACACAGAAGAGAAGAAATGCACAAAGAGGCCATAGGCAGCGATGTAATGCCGTTTAGAAATACAACAACAACAAAAAAAAGGTCTGACAGCGTGTTGTTTGTTTTGTTTTTTATGCTCTTTTCTTAGTCCTCGGCTTATTTTACAGAAGTCAAATGGTTAATTTCAAAGAAAAATATCATTTTTCAAGGTTCCGGAGGGGTCCAAATTTTTTCCAGGGGGATCCAACTTTTCCAGGGGGGGGTCCAATTGCTTATTCCCTATAGAAACCCAAATAAATTGTGATTTTCCAGGGGGTCCAGACCCCCTTCCCCCCCCCCCCCGCCTCTGGATCCGCACTTGGCTGCGATCTATTTAGTTTCCCAGTCCGCAAAATGATGCGATGTATCTTTCACATGTGCTTATTTTCCTGCAACTTCGTTGTATGTTTTCAGTCGAGCCCCACAATAAAATCGTTTCTTGAACTTACTGCATGACTGTTGCCTGGGTTATCCAAGTTGAACATCTTTTGCATTTCGTCTCTGCTTTCTTCAATCACTCAATAAAGATAGCTCAATTTCTTTTTGCTGGGGTCATTTCTTTTCCTTTCCAAGCCATTTTGACAGATGATGCTTTTCGTCACCAAAGTAAATGAATGACTTCATATCCGATGACGCAACTATCGTACACATTCTAACACCCATGTTAAGTTTTTCGGTTGTCACTATGTAAAAACGAGATTCTAGTCTCTAAAATCTAGTTGTTTATTGTCACTTCGAGAACGGCCGCCATTTTGATTTTTTGAACGTCGCGATCGTAACGTCTACATACGCACGTCATAGTCTAAATGCGCGAAACGAACTATTAGCTGGAAACGTATTTTTTTTAAGGAAAACATAATTATAAATACTGAATAAGAATGAATAAAGAAGAGTTGTAATTATAAGAATTGAAAGTTATTTTTCTGCGTTTCACTGAGGTATGAAATGTCGTTTAAATTACATCTAATTTTAGCATGAAAACCGAAGGTTTTCATGCAAATTAGATGTAATTTTCCTGACATTTCATACCTCAGTGAAACGCAGAAAAATAACTTTCAATTCTTAAATGAAAAAAATGGGTACTAATGAGTAAATTCTTTGAATAATAGTAAGCAAATTAGCAAAACAATTAGGAGGGGGTGGACAGGGGGGTACCCCATTCCCAGTTCCCTCCCCCTTTCCCCCCACTTCCCCCCCCCCCTTCTCCCCCACTTCCCTCCCCCTTCTCCCCCACTTCCCTCCCCCTATCAGATTTTTCCCTCCCCCTGATAAAATTTTGTTCTTATTCATATATATGTAAGTGAAGAACTAAGAATGGTTGACCAGAGACTCAGCTGTCGTATTTTCATGCACAATTACCCAGTAGGCAAAGAACCAGACTATCTCCAGATCAATTTCTTTTCTAGAACCAACAAAGGAAACATTATTTAACTAGGCAAAACAATAAACCTCTTGTTTATGGTCACTTTTGGCGCCTACTCAATTTTGAGCCTTTTTGGGATATTAAGGTCTATTTTCTAGACTTTTTAAAGGATTCTTGTTTTACTGTTTTCATACAAAAAGTTTATAAAAAAAAGTTTGCCAACCTATCGACCTCTTAACATATTGAAGATATTGAAGAGGTAACGGCAAAAACAATATTGGTTTTTTTTTAATTTTTAGCCTTACTTCTAAAATCATAAATACAGGTGCATGCTTTGCGCTGCTCTAAAAATTGTGTGTCGATTAACTCTTTTTGCATACTTGGTATGCTGATTTGTTTTCAAAGCTAACTTTTTCGCTAAAAATAAAAATCAGGAATACCTGGCGCCATCAGAGTGCCAAAAGTGTTGGGTCAAGACTAGGGCCGGCAGAATCAAGATCAGGCATGATAGAAGCCGATCTGGCTTCAAACTGTTTGCAAAGGTTATCAGCAGACTACAAAAGTGTATAAGTATTAGCATATTCTGCTGGTGTTTATTTATTGTTGATTGTTACTCCAATCGTGGGATTCTGTAAGTGTTCTATGTTTTGTTGTACGTTACTTTATGTCCATTCTAGTTTTGCAGCTTTGCTTAGTTTGCCTTCCTGGCGTCTCGTGATTGTTGTGTGGCTCTGCCTCGCGGTGCCATGGGTTTGTCTGCAGTTTGTCATTGTGGTATTTCCTGATCATACTCACTTACTACTCTTGTAAAAAGTTTGTTTTAGAAGAACTATAAGGGAGACAAGGAAGGGTTCATATGCATGATTTTGAGTTGGCGAGATATAAGCTCTAAGGAACCTTCATAAAACTCTTTCACATTTGTGGAAAAATGGATTCTAGTATGAACATTGTAGGGTGTAGGCCTAACTCTTTTGAGCACCAATCTCAATACTTGATTCTTGTGAATGTCACTTTAAAGCTGCATAGTCTGTAACTTTTGATCTTTTAATTTTAGAAATAATGTTTCTCTTTTTCAAGAACACAGTAAAAAGCTAAAATTCAGACATACATTTTACCAATTTCGTCAATCTTAACAAATTATCAGTATCAAAACAACAGCATTTATGTTCAAAATTAACCGTCTATAACTATTGGAGGGACGCAAATAATTACCAACAAGAGAAAAAAAAGTTTTTATATGATAATTCACTTTTCCATGCAGTTTTCAGCTATAGTGAACAGATTTATTGAGAAAACATGACTTAATTCTACTTTTACAAACACCATTTTTAGAAAAGGAAATTTTTCGAAAAACGTTCATATCATAGTTGCAGACTCTCTTTAAAATACGCCATTCATCGATATTTTGACAGATCAAAACACTAGCATACCATGGAGGTCAGCCTTATAAGATCGGTGAACTCTTTTTTTTTTTTTTTTTTTTTTTTACAAAAGTCATTCTCTAGCGCGGACAGGGACGCAACTTGCCTTAAATTAATAGTCTGCACTTAAAAATAGCGTATGCTGATGAATAACCTAGATGAGACGCCGTAAGGATGAGAGTAGTAATGCACGACACCATTTCTACTGATGAGACGCCACAAAATGAAAATGCGGCATCACGGTCCGCGCACCACGATATAACACACTCTAGGTAGTGGTTTACAATATAAAATCTTTAAAAAATCAGGGCCTCTTTTGTACTTCAATTTTGGGTGCCGAACCTTCAAAGAAAGTAATGCCATCATAAACATGATAACACCTGTCACAATTAGAATTGCTTTTCTACACACACTTTGTATACGTATTACCAGGAATAAAACTGGCATATAATAATTCACTATTTGGGTTTAATACGTACTCTAATGCGTTTTTGCGTAAGCGGTAGCTATATATATACGTCCCTGACGAAATAAATAAAATAGTTATCGACGGCAGCTGAACTCCGTTTAAATGTGTAAATTCCAACCGGCATTTCAAAGAAGAAGAGAAGCAAAGGGACACAATCCAATACGGAGACTGATAAATATGGACAGAAACAATCGATCAAGTTTGCTACTTTTAAGACGCCCGAAATTACTCGAAACCAAGACTCGAAAGTGAACTGCGTCCTTTTAGGCCCTTATATGACTTAAAGGTCTTATAGGGTATCGTTATGAATCATTTTTTATGAATTTTCTAGTAAAAAAAGCAAGTTCGCCCTCCAATCTTTCCAGACCCCGCCCACAATTGCCCCTCTTCCCGCCCCCTCTACTCCCGCTTCCCGCCCCCTCTACCCCCGATTCCGCACCCTCTACCCCCGATTCCGCACCCTCTATCCCCGTACCCCCGCCCCCCTGTCCACCCCCTCAATTAGAATGTGTATTTTTGCGTGATATTTTCGGATTTGAAGGCATCGTTTCCTTTTTTATAATCTTATTTCAAAACATCCTCATCTATAGATCTACATTTCTAATCATACAATTACATACAAATTTATTATATTCCTTGAGAAAAAGAGAGAGAGAGAGATTTCATACAATACTTATCATTACTTATTACTTTGCATATATTTATCTTTGACTGGGTTACATATTTAGCCTGTTGTAAATCGACACCAGTTTTTGCGAATTGTATTTCTTCTCGCTAAATTGTTGGAATTATAATTGGTACATAATTATGACTGGAGCTAATGTGGTTTTCATCACTGTATTTCTTAAACTACGCGACATTATAACCGCTACCTTGTATAGATAAAAGTGAACATGTTTTGGTATACCTTAAATAATGTCGTAAAAAGTATTTGCTCTCATGTGAGCCTCTGCATTAAACCAACTTAAGGTACAAACAACATTCTTGTCGTAATAAAAACGTAAAAAGGTAAAGGCGTTATGTAACATTTGATTTATTGTTGTTATAATTGCTGTAATTATTATTATTATTATTATTATTATTATTATTATTATTATTATTATTCTGGTCTTGGTTATTGTTAAAGTAGTTACAGAATGGGGAATACCTGGCAATGAAAATGTAGATCTAATAGCAAAAGAGTCACTCAATTTACACCCTACAAACTTTCCAATACAGTTTTCAATTTTTAAACCCTTTATCAATAGATACATATTAAACAATTGGCAAACATCATGGAGTAATAGTGTTGGAAATAAACTCTATGATATCAAACCTACTATAGGATCATCTCAAACGGGAGTACGTAATATTCGTTTAGAGGAGGTTGTACTTGCACGTATTCGAATAGGTCACACGAGGATAACACACTCATATCTTTTAAATAGAGAAGAACCACCACAATGCGTTGGATGCGATAAACCTTTTACAGTACGACATATACTACTTGAATGTGTTGACTTTTCTAATGTTAGAAATAAATATTACCATGTTAATACAATTAAACAATTGCTTAATGATGTACCTATTGATAATATATTCTTATTCTTAAAAGAGATTAATCTCTTTAACAAATTGTAACTACCTCTTAACAAAAATCATTTATATTTTAACTTGTGTTACATCATATCATCAGTTTCTATAGTTCAGGCGGCGAAGAACATGTATATTCATCTGATTAGCCCTTTGTAGTTGTCAGATAGTGTACATGATCTTCCTTATTCATAATCATGTTACATTTTAATGTCTTTCATACAATCATACGTTTATTGTGTTGAGTTGTGCATTTTTTAATTAGTTGTTTCTTATTGTTTATCAGTACTATTTTAACCTAACCTTGATGACGCTAATGACAAAAAAGGGTTGATGCGTCGTTAAACTCTAACTCATCATCATCATCATCATCATCATCATCGATAGAAACTTTGACATTTTATTGTTGATGTTTACAATAAACCTTTCATATTGAAATTTGACTTTGAGTATGGAAATGAATGAATTGATATTTAATTGTTTGTCACAAAATTTATTCTTTTAAATATAGTATTTTGCAACTGAAATTAGGTGATTTCCTAAATTACTTTCCCCCTGATACATTTTGTATCTATAGTAATCCTTATATTTATATTTTGTAACAGCCACATTTGTAGAGATTGCCACAATTCTTTAACTTCATCAAAATCGACAAATATATGTAAAATTGTTTCTGGTTCCTGCTTACAATATGAACGCAGATTATCTTCAATTTTTGTTATTCTATGTAAGAAGGATTTTGTAACCAAAATTTTACTAGTTATTTTTTATTCAAAATCCTTAAGAACTACCTCGTTAAAATATTTTATAACTAAATTATACATATTCCATTCATGATCATTTATGTAACCCACCTTATTTATCTAATTTTCCTGCCTACTAATTTGGTCTACTTGTATCAACTGGTCATAAAATGTTCTACAGCCCTGTTTATCTCAAGTAAGTATTTAACATAGAAATTACATGTAAAATTGTGTTTAGTCTGGATGCATACTTGCCTGTTGTTTATGATTATGTTTTTCCATTTATTTGGAAATTTACGAATTAATGATTGGTAATCAAAAACACAGAGCCATTAATACCAAAATTTCTAATAAAAAATCAAATTGATACATATTGCTGTCTATATCTAATAAGCCAGACGCATGTTTAATTCCCTTTTTAAACAAATTGTTAATATATAAGTTTTGGCCTCTGTTTAGATTATTTTTGAACCTGATATGTAAACAGAGCATGTGATTTACTGATTCTACTTTACAGACATTACAAAATTTTGACCACGAGTCTAGACAATTTTTCTAAAACGGATTGTGAAAAATTTTACTAAGCTATACAGAGTATTCTGGCCGGCAGCTAAAGAATTTATCAAAATCAATTTTTGACAGAGAATATCATTTTATATAAGTTAAGAGTTCTAAATCACTCTCCAAAACCAAGAAATGTTGAGTGCTTTAATACATTCTGAAAGATTTACCATTCTGAGCCCACCTGCTTTAAGTTTTTTTTACAATGATTCTTCGTTTAATTCTATCTTAACCCCCATTCCATAAAAAAATTATAAAATATTTTTTCATAGCATCTTTGATCGGGTGAGGAATTGCAAATTTGTAGGGCATTTATGTGTCAAAGGGAGCATAATAGTAAAAAATATTACAGGTGTAATAATTTGTTTTACTTCCCTTTGAACAGTTTGGATTTTAATTGCCGTCCATATAAGCTTTAGCAGCTTGGCGGCGCATCAGGTCTCCTGCGATATTTTTGGTTATTGTAATGCGAGTTAAATGCTATGGTAATGCAATGTAATACGATGGTAATGCGATGGAAATGCGATGTCTAATGCGATTGATGATGCAAAATATAATGCAATTAAATGCGAATTTGGGCCTCACTAGATAGCTGTTCATTTTTCCTAATCCGACCTTTGGCTGTATGTTTTTTTCTAGTTTCTACCTTGTTTGTCCAAGGATCATATCCATTGGCTATTAGCAGGGTAAATTCCACAACGCGGCCTTATATAGTCCAATATTAAGGTTCAACCATATTATTATTATGTGTGGTGTATATATTTTAATTTGAAGAAAAAATTTGGAAATAATATTACAAATTTAACTACTCGTTTGTTTTCTATTCAGGCTGTCATAAAATATTTGTCAGGTGGATTTCGAAGTGCAAGTAACAAGTGAATAAACTTTGCAAGTGATTATGATTTTGTTATATTTATTCTGCCTATGAGAGTTAGTTTTCTTTTTGACAATTGTTTGAAAACACCTTCAACCTTTTTGATTATATTATTGTAGTTCAAGTCCCAAATATTATATATTTCTGTCGAAAATGTAACACCTACAATTTTAAAAGGTTCCTGTGTGTAATCTTATCTAAATTTATGAAACATTCGTGTTGTGGTGTTACTTAATGAGCATATCCATATTGCTTTGGTTTTCTCAGCATTTATCCTTAGCCCTGATATTGTTTCAACTTTTTGTAAGATGTCTAGTGTTACTCTGATGGATTTTTACTTCCATTTAAGAACAGCAACGTATCATCTGCATATTGACTTATTTTATATTCCTGATCATCTATTATTATTCCATGTATATCATTATTATTTCTTACCATTTCCTAATTTTTTAACACACAAAATTAAAATATATGGAGAAATTGGGTAGCCTTGTCTACACCCCCGCTTTAAATTGAAAAAAATCTGATATAAATCCATTCTGAATGATACATAATTTCGGCTCCTTTTTAAAATAGACTAATAGATCTAACAATAGATGGTCCAAAATTATAATGTTATCTATAAATTTCCATGAGACAGTGTCAAAAGCTTTTTTCAAAGTCAAGTGATATAATAAGGCCCTGAAGGTTCTGATGTTTTGTTTCAAATAGAATATTGTACATTAATCAAATATTTCTCCTATAAATCTCCCTGAGATAAATCCTTTTTGGTTTGTGGTGGATAAGGATGTCTAAAGTCAATTTAAGTCTGTTTTCTATGGCATTCGAAGCCATTTTATATACAACATTTAATAAAGGAATTGGTCTCCAAGTTTAACCTGTTGGATTTCTTTTGCTCTTGTAGTTCAGTTTTATTTTCTGTTGAGTCCTTATCTTTGCTTTATCTCCTTTTTATATCTCGATTTATATGTTCAAGGAGATGATGCATTGATATGTTAGGGATCTTTCATGCAAACCAAACATCTATGTGTCTTGATCCACATCTGAACTAAAGGTGAGTTTGGTGCACCGTTAAACTGGTTTAAGCCCTCCAGTAAAATATTTTACTGACCGTTCCAATGCGGTACTTCTTTTGTGGATCTTTTATGTTTTTTCTGTCTTGTGTTTGCTATGCATTTGTATACGTCTGTTTATATGTGCCTTGTGGTCACCTGCTGGGAAAGGGCTGACCTCTTGGCTCTCGTTTGTGGTGTCTAGCTTTGAGTTTGTTACTTTCCCATTGGTATCCTGGGTCAGGTGTGGTACTTGATTGTATTGATTCCTAATCTTTGCACCCTTACTTACTTTTAAATTAGATCTACATTTATTTTGTTTGGGTAAACATGTCATTATTCCTTGCTTCTGGGTTACTGATAGAAGACCAATTCTATAGCCATAGTTTATAGACCTAAGAACAAACACCCCAATGTCAATTCAAAAGTATTTGAAAAATTTAACAGAATAGCCATCCAGACCTGGACTCTTCTCATGTTTCACATCTTAATGCCTTTGCTTATTTGACATATGTTATTTCCCCTTCAATTATTTCTGCCTCTGTATCTGAAAGTTTAGTTTCACTTTCACCAATAATATTGTCAATGGGTGTATCATAATTTGTTTCATTCACATTTTAACAAAGTTGTTTTTGGCAGTTTAATACATCGTTCCTGTTTGTATATTCAATATCTTCATAAATTAATTTATTGATAATTTTTTTACGTGTATTATTTCTTGTTTCCTATTAGTAGGTTTTTGCCTAGGTCAATATGTGTGTATTTTTACGTTAAAATCTCAGATTAGAAGGCATTGTTTCCTTTAGTTAATTTGGTTGTGAACTGAACGTAATTCTAACAACCCTTCAACAATAGTCAAATGGGTCTGGGGGAAAATGGGGAGTAATAAAAGCCAGGACCAATGCCCCGTATCAAAATTTATTGGCATCAAAATGTTATTTAAAGGGGACAGCAACACTAATGATAAGTAAGTTTTATCAGAAAGACCTCTTTAAACCATGATTTTTGATACAAGTATCATCAAAATTGGTTGAAAATGGGGAAGCAATAGGCATTTAAAAAAATCAATACGACCAAAATTTAGCCGCCATTTTGAATGTCCAATTAGTTGCAATATTTTTTCGACTGCTTAATTTTTAGTTATCAATATTATCACATCATAGTAGTCACATGATCAATGACTGCTTATCATGACGTCACGATAGCGTGACGTCATATCTTTGTTCTTGACTCGTTCACTCCAGGGTCGGAGCTGTTTTTCACACGGTGAAGTAAATTATGTCAGAATTGGATGAAAAGCTGGACAGATTTATAAAATCAGTTGATTTGCGGTTAGACGAGATTGAACGCCAGCTGAAAGAGCAGCGTCGCGCGGACGAGCGCATCTCCAAGGACTTTAATTTGCCTCCCAATCTGAGCCACGTGGGCACTGGCATTCCGCCCCAGCCAGGCGCTGTCAGATCGACGAGTCAGCCGGACACACAAGGAGAGTTCCAGACATTAAAGGACAGTCTCAGTAAAGTTAAATTGCCGGCTGATGTGAAACTCAATGATTCCCGACAGGGCATAAAACGGACAGACCAGCCTTTGATGAACGCTCTGGCCAAATGTGGTCGCTATTGTGAGACTGGCATTAAACTTTTGTGTTCGCTTGAAGCAGGAACTGAGCTTAAGCAGGAGAGGCTAGACAATTTATTCTTGATTCAGTACGCTCAAATAAAGTACCTACAAGAGGAATACGCTGCTTTGTTGGTGAATGGACAGTTTGACGCTAGCACAGCGAAAATATTCAGATCTCTGCAGGAGAACACATCTGGTTTTGATCAGGATTCGCTCGAAACGCTTCGAGCAGCGGCAACGTTATCGGCAGCTGGGCGTCCAACGGGCGGTTCTACAGAGGACAGATTCACAGCCAGACGTGGTTTTCCTGGGACTGGTTGAGGTCGTCAACGTGGGTCGTACAACGGCAGGACACAGGACAGGGATGTGTTCCAGTCATTTGCTAACAGACAGTTCCCGAGAAGGCCAGCTAGGGAAGATAACTACGTGCAATAATGCTGGTACTTAGTAGTGTTACCTCCCTTCATATAAATGTGACTGACAAAAGCAGTGTAAATGTGTAAGGCCAGGTTGAGTGATAATTTGCATGCATGGGACGCAATAAATGCTCTGGACTTTGTTAAGACTTGGATTATGGAAGGCATTAAGATCCCTTTTCAGGTAAATAGTGACACTTGCACTTTTGAATTGAATAATAAACATTTTAATGCTAAAGAATGCTTGTTAGACAGCGAGATTTCACGGTTGGTTCTCTTAGATTATATTGAACAGTGTAGTTTAAAACCAGTTTGCATTAATCCCATACATTGTGTTACTAAGCGAAATAATTCTTTTAGGCTTATTACTGATTTGAGACAACTAAATTCATTTTGCAAAGTTCTCCACTACAGGAACGAGGACATCAGAGACACATCAGAGACACAGTTCATTTTCTTCGGGCAGGTGATAAGTTTGTGACTGCTGATATCAAGGAGCGCAGTGGCTCAGTGGTAGAGTGCTTGACTCGAGACCGAAGGGCCGCGGGTTCGAGCCTCACCGGCGTCACTGCGTTGTGGTCCTTGAGCAAGACACATTTATCCTAGCTTAGTACTGGTTCAACCCAGGAAGACTCGTCCCGCATAACTGAAAGATTGTTGAGTGGACGTAAAGAATCAAATCAAACAAACAAACAAAAGCTGATATCAAGGACGGATTTTTCCACGTGCCTGTGGCTAGGGAACACAGAGATTATTTGGGGTTCTCTTATAAAGGTCTTTATTATCGCTGGAAAGTTTTACCTTTCGGCCTTTGCTGTAGCCCTTACTATTTTAGCAAAGTTGTTAGACCTGTGATCACATATCTCAGGTCTATTGGCTTGAGGGTTACCGTTTACGTAGACGATTTTTTACTTGCAGCCGAGGAGTCCTGTTCCGCCGACCATATTGACCAACTCATACATACTCTAACCGAGTTAGGTTTTATTATCAATTTTGAAAAATCTCAGCTTGTAGCGTCTAATAAGATCAGTTATATTGGTTACACTTTGAGCAGTGACCCGGGTCAGGTTAGGATTAATGCACAGACAGCGCGTATATCCAAGCTTAAGCGCAGCATACGCAAAGCCCTACAACAAAAAAAGTATAACTTTCAGGTGTCTGGCACAAATCTGTGGCCAGTGCGTTTCGGTAGCCTGGGTTGTACAACCGGGCAAACTTTTTCTTAGATCCGCATATAGATTGTTGGGTACTCGTGATTGTTGGGCCAGCAAAGTTTGCTTATCTACTGAGGTTGTTCGCGAGCTCGAGTTGTGGTTACACTCAGTTGATCAATGGAACGAGCATTTAATATGTTCCGAGCAAGTACAGGGACAAATTGTCACCGGCGCGAGTCACCTTGGTTGGGGCGCAGTGTACAATGGACAAGTCGCGTCCGGGGATTGGAACGTCCGAGTCTCATTTCTGTCGTCGAACGAACGCGAAATGCTCGCGATTCTAATGGCTTTGAAGGCGTTTTCCAGTCTGGTACGAGGAAAGAACATTCAAGTTCTAACAGACAACATTTCTGCGATGGCTTATTAAACCACAAGGGTGGTCCGAGCCCAGCTCTTTCAAAGTTAGCAAAGGTCATCTGGGCCGAGGCGATCCAGATTGGTGTCTCGATAAAGTGCGCGCATATAGCCGGAGTAGAGAACCAGGAGTCAGACTTCTGGTCCAGGAGGGCCGACAAACACAATTGGAGGCTTCATCCCAGACTTTTTGCTTACCTGGACCTTATATGGGGTCCACACACAGTAGACAGATTCGCGAATTGTCAAAATACACAGCTTCCGCGATTCAACAGCAGGTATTGGGAGCCGTTGTCCGAAGCGGTAGACGCGTTGTCCCAGGACTACTGGGGTTACGAAAACAATTTTGTCAACGCACCGTTTTGCCTACTGCACAAAGTTTTAGACGTAATTCAAGATCAGCGCGCTCAAGCAACAGTTATTGCGCCAAAATGGTTAGCTCAACCGTGGTACAGTCGTCTGCAAAGTATGGCTGTCGCACCGCCGTTAGGCTAAGGCTCCCGAACAGCCCAAGGGTATGTCTAGCGATGGGTGTGGCCGAGCCGTGCCGGAACCGGAAGTGGTCCCTATTTGCCTGGAGGGTATGTGGCAATCCGACCTAAAACAGAAAGGTTGGTCAGCAGACTGCATAGAAAAGTTTCAGTATTGCATTGCTCCCAGTACTTTAAACTTTTACAATGGCGCATTAGAAAAGTTATATGTTTTCTGTAAAGATAAAAGTTGCCCTTTTCCTCCTATCGATGTTAGAATTCTGGCAGAGTTTCTTGCTACTGTAGCGGAAAAATCTTCCAGACCCAGGTCTGTATTGAACACTACTACTGCTGCCCTAGGTCATATGTACCGGGCCTTAGACTTGCCTAACGTTATAGAGAGATATGAGATTAGGATGTTCATTACCGCACTTGTAAAGTCTGGTACGTCAGTGCCTATGTTGAGGTCTAAGGCGATGCCTGTTGGTCATTTTCACGATTTGTTCATGAACTGGGCAGACAATGATGCCCTCGACTTGAAATCATTACGTCTTAAAGCTATTACGCTTTTGGCCCTTACAGCAATGCTCAGGCCCTCGGATATTGCTCCGAGCGCACGCCAGTTGAACAGTCATGGCGAATGCAGGGTAGTTTCCTCTGTCAATCAGCTGATTTTCTCAAAACACGATGTGAAAATAACTTTTTTCGGCATAAAGAATGATACGGCGCGTACAGGGTTCGACGTTCAAATACCGTGCAGCGGAAATGGCAAAGTGGATCCTGTGCAGACCCTTCAGGATTATATTGCGCGCACAGATTCTCATAGGTCTGGCAACGGGCCAGTTTTTCTGACTCTAAGATCTCCGTATACAGCCTTAGAGGCCGCTTCAATCGCGAAAATTTTGGAAGAGTCCATTATCTTAGCAGGTCTTGGTGGACAGGGCTTCTCGGCCAAGTCGTTCCGGCCTACTGGCGCAACGTCCGCGATTGAACAGGGAATAAATCTGGAAGTTGTCAGGAAGGTCGGTCGCTGGAAAAACTCAGAAGTATTTTTTGAGCATGTACATGCCAGAACCCCAGAAAGTTTCTGTGACAATGTGCTGCAACATAATTCATAGATCTAATTCATGCGCATATCTGGAGCAGCCGCTATACTAAACTTTAGGTTTCTAAAGATTTGACAGTTTGTTACTGTTTCGTGTATTGATGTTTTTTGTTTTTTTTTCTTTAATTCAAACTTGCCTACTCATCATTATGGCATATTGTAATTTTGTTTAACCTGTATTAAACAATTAACCTTTCGTTTGTAGTCATTGATCTCAGTGACGTAGATTTGACAAAATAGTAGTCACATGATCAATGACTGCTTATCATGACGTCACGAGATAGCGTGACGTCATATCTTTGTTCTTGACTCGTTCACTTTTATTATGGTGAAGTAGGTTAGTTGGATATATATGGATTCTGGGGTGACGATGAGAGAATATGGCATATTGTAATTTTGTTTAACCTGTATTAAACAATTAACCTTTCGTTTGTAGTCATTGATCTCAGTGACGTAGATTTGACAAAATCTGTGTTCAGCAGATATGCAGCTTTATACACAAGGAATATGTTTTATTAAAGATTAATGCAAATAATCCATTTAGCTAGGCGGCTAAGAGCCAAGATTGTGCTATTCCGGATACAAGCATGAAACTTTCCACACTTGTTAAGGTTGGTGAGCTGATGATTTTTAGATATAGAACCACTTCGACAAATTTCCTCTGCGCATGCGCAAGGCAAAATTCACTTCCGTTATAGAAAATCTGGTCTCATTTGACTACACAGACCAATATTTGCGTTTAACATGGTTAAAAATCGACCCACTATATCTCTAGATGTCTTAAAAGACATAAACAAATATATTAAAAAATAGTTTCCATAATTAAGCATGCGCAAACTAACTAATACTTCCGGTTATCTCCTTTAATGATGTCAAAATGGTAGAAACCATTGAATAAATGGAATACTTATATCTTTTGACTGGGAAATAAATGTGTTTCTGCACAATCATTTATCCAATAATTTTTGCTGCGCATGCATTCACGCTAGAGAGCCACTGTACTAGAGCAGCGCAATCATTGGGGGTCGGCTGCAGTCGATGAGGGCACACACTTCATTACTTTGGTTTACTGTGATCCATTCTATGAGCTAGTTCTTTACAGCTATTAATTTTTATGATGATGTTTTCAGAAGCAATTGGAGCCTTTAAATTCTAAAATCAGCTAAGTACCAGCCAATTTCTGGATAGCTAGCGGGATTTTTTTATGTGTACGAAATGTGTTCACAGATTAATGAGAAACTATTTCAGTTATTAGTTATGATTTAATGACATCACATATTGAAGAATACAAATAAGTGAATAAATAGAATATTTTGCATATTTCTGTTCGTTTTTGTGAAGTTGCAAACCATTTTGTAGCTGTACGCACAATTTAAGTAGTCAAGGGCATTGTTCTAGTAGTTGAGGGTCTAAATATAAAGAATTTGTATGCAATCTCTGACCGGGTCACTGGACCAGAGCAGCCGATATATGTAGTACTATGTGTACAGTATGAAAGTAAGAAAGGGGGCAAAGATCAGGAATCGATACAATCAAGTACCACACCTGACCCTGGATACCAAATTGGAAAGTAACAACCCCAAAATTTAACACCACAAACGAGAGCCAAGAGATCAGCCCTTTCCCAACAGATGACCACAAGGTACCAATGAGCAGAAGCGAAAGCATGGCAAACACAATACAGAAATAACACAAATGACCCACTAAATAAGTACCGCCTTGGAACGGTCAGTAAAAGTAATTTACCTGAGGGCTTAAACCAGTTTCACTTGAATAACTTTCAAAATGCCTTGCCCTCAGATTTTGAACTTTTGCGCATTAAAGTAACACTATTTTGCATGTTATCTAAACTAGCTAAAGTAAGCATATATTTCAGAACATAAACGAAAATGCCTTCCATCCTTTTTTCAGGAAAAATATCACCTTTTTGGCATAACTCAGGTGCTGTATCGACTAATGCGTAACTCACCTAAATCTTTGTTAAGCAGATACACACCTGGATATATAAGTGACAATATTAAGCACAGAATATGTTCAAAGGTAAATATTGGCAAAATATTACCTTTTTTAACAGCCAGGTACGCTTAAACGGTATCTTTTGTGCCATCGTTGACAGCAGCTAACCCGCGATGGCCATGCTAATCGAGTACAGTGGTTCTCTAGCGCAGCATTTGACATGAATGAATTTCTCTTGTTATGCTGGGGACATGCATGGTTTACCCATCATCTTCTTGAATGACTACATACCGTAATGTAACTTCGACTGTAATTCATGTTATGGAGTTTACTGAAGAGTGTTTGACTGTCTTTTGGACTTATGTCAATGCATTGTTATGCGTTTATTTTTGGTTACTTGTCACTTGGGCCAAGATGACAAGATCACGTTGATCTTATATACAAACGTATGCATTTTCAAAGTGACATTTAACCAAGAGAGCTGGCAGTATGTGCCATAATCTGTATGTAAGCTGATATGGCATAGCCTTCTCAAAGGATTTTCAGTTATTTAACATTATTTAACATTACCAATTTTAAAAACAATCATCAATTTACAGAAATGCAGTGTTCAAAGTTGCCACCACAGACACGAAGGGTCGTACACTGAAGAGCTGCATTGTCTACTTCTGCAACCTTGACGACAGCCATATCTCAAAAGGTCAAGAGAAAATAGTGATGCTTGTGGTATGGTGGTCTACAGTGGACTGAGCATTCCAGTGTCTAGTTTTATCCATCAGTTTGCTGGACTTGGTAATCATTTTTCCTGTTCTAGCGCTGACCCACACACATGAGCCTTGATTTGCTGCCTTTTAAACTGCGCTGGTACAAAGCCACCGTCATAAGGGCTGTCATTTCATCGATCAGACCTTTTTGGTAAACAAATGTTATCTAGTCATGTCTAAATTCATGTAGGAGCTTGCTTGTTCTACCATACAGTACTGTGATGAATCGTTCAATGGTGCAGAGGTAACTTGTAGGTGGCTGTTCAGGGAGAGAGTTCATTTTTTCCAAAATACCTAGTTAAAGTTTGAAAGCTTGCCCACCGTTTTCCACGACCAAGGAGAAAGGATGTTTTATTGCACCCTGTGAGTGAATGAAAAAAGCAAGACAATTTGATTTCACACCAACGATAGTCAGCGATTTTTGCCAGCCCCGCAGTTCATCCACTCACAACTGATGCACCACAGGTATGACCAGAACTACTACATCAGTATCAACAGCACAACTGCTTATTTTCTTGTTAGGCCTTTTAGCTGCTTAAGTTGCACAAACAAATATTCTTGTATCTGCCTCCTCATGCAAACGAGGCGCAAATGAAGGCATACCGCAAGCTGGACACGGTAAGGCCAAGCTTCTTCTCTCGTAAAGTGCAGGGTTCTCTCTAGAGTATTGTCGCACTCTTCCCGTGTAACATCTGATCTCAATCTGTGGTTATTGTTTCTTATGTCCAGGAAACACAGAAGTTGGAAAGATAATGAAAAATTTATTGTCATCTTCTCACAAGAAATCATGCCAGTTTTTCGGTATGACAGTTATTTGATGGACAGACCCGCGGGTGGATGTCATATCCTCGTTTTTCCCTTGTTGATGCTTTTAAAACTGTCTTTCTAACATGTGCCGCACTCTAAATTTACTCAATCAACAGCACAAAAAATGGATATAACATATCATTATAAAAACACATTTTGTATACTGCTCACTGAACAGTGCTAACCCATAAACCTTTGAGTATCTGAACAACCGAGGTTCCATCCAAAATGACAACACTGACTCCAAGTGTGAAATCTTTTACAGGAGGACCAAATGCCTCAAAGCCAGTCAGTAGCTTCACAAACAAAACTATGAGGCATATTAGGCATCCCCCCACAAAAAAATGTAACGTTATCATACCCACATAAAATAGACTGGCGTAGACTAACTAACGTTTGGTATGGTTCGTTTAAGGGAAATGAAACACAAATATGCATACCCAGTTCACTGACAGTTTAGAGACAGTCCATCGACAGTCTGTGAGCTCAAGCATGGCAGAAAATATATGTCTGCTTACCTGTTTGTCTGTCTGTCCGTGAGTCTGTCTGTTTGTCTATCAAAAAGGTATATTGCCCTTGGCTAGTCACCTATATAAGCTACGCCACTGCCTTGGCTTAAAACATATTTTTTCAGAGACGTCGCCAATTAAAACAGTCCAAATTGGTCAACCCAAAGAAAATATGTGGTGGTGACTTTGGACCAACCTGGTAGCTCAGATAGTGAGCGTGTCTGTCCAGTGTTCCAAGGGGTTTGAGCATGAGCAAATAAATCTATTTGCATGTCTGTCTGTCTGCTACAAGCCTACATCCTCTTTTCTTAAAACTTGACTTTTAAGTCTAATAACAATTTCATATATGTTTAGCGTAGACATAACTTTTTTGTGAAAGCTTATACTTGTAAATAAATGGGGCTTTGTTTATCGTCTAAACAACATCCGGTTAAAAGAAACCCACAGCTCTGTAGGTCCCTATATCATGTATATTGAAGACATGCTTTCGTCCTTTGATATGGGCATCAGGTTTTGCGCAGTTTACAATAAAAGAGAACCAGGATACCACCTTTGTACAACATTCAAAATTTTGTGCGCATGCGCAGCAATTAAAGACTGAAGAGGACTTAACTACAAACAATTAACATCAGTTCTGCCACATTTTATTATTCTACAGCCAACAAAGTCAAAATCTATGAAAGCTCTATGATAACAGCCTAAAATCAGAAAATGCTTTGCGCATGCGCAGTAGGCATTTCCCAATGTGGTTCTATATCCTATTCTGCCAAGTCAGTCATGGTCTACAACTGTGCCAAATTTCATGCTTGTATCCGGAATAGCACAATTAGGCCAAAATTTGGCTCTTAGCCGCCTAGCTAATTGGTTTGCCTTTTATTTTGTTTACGCATATTTAATTAGGCTTTGCGACGTCACTAAGCCTACAGAACTGAACTGAACTGAACTTTATTGAATATAGTTTTTTTGCCCAGGTCATACGCAGATGGCATCTGGGCCATAATAGTACTATAAAACATTTGTAGTGACATATTAATAATTATCGTAAACATGGGAGCATGAAGCAAATTTTTATAAGAAGTATGGTTAGTATGCGCTGTAGAATGCAGTGTTATCGTTTTACTTCACGGAGAGAACATTTCCAATTACATAGGTTTTGATGTGCGACAGGATGAAGAGTAGTCCACTACGAACGCAAAGCGCCAAGGCGATGTCGAGTTTGCTTCGAAACTTCGCCTACAATATGGCCGCTTCCATTACATTCCATTTGCAAATATTCGAACGCCCATAACTTTCATATTTTCAACCGATTTAGATAAAATTGGTATCAAAATTCATGGTTTATTAAGAACTTTCATATAAAAGATATTAATTATCAGAGTTGCGTCACCTTTAACTTGCAAATATTAAGATAAATACAGGATCACTTGCTCTTTATAACGACTTCTAAAAATGCACAAAGGTTTTTTTAAAACTAAAGACAATGTCAAGCATTTTTGACGCATGACTAGTATTCGAAATATTGACGATATTAAGTAAATATAGGCTCAACAGAATTTTTTTTTTTATCATAATCTTGTGTTTTCTTGCGTATTTTTTTGTTTCACTAAGTGTGAAGGTCCCACAGGTTGCAAAGAAAAATTGAATCCTCTGAAATTCGTCGAGAAATTCAGCCAAGGACCAGTTCGGGACCAACCTGGGACTAAAATTGCCATTAATTTTTTTGTGCGGTATTGACGATGACAAGGGACTTATTATTTGTGGCTACGCAGACTTAAAAAATACCACTTCTTTTATCTTGCGTCATCTGATTGGATGTCTGAGTAGGTGTAAATGAATTGTGCTTCAAGTTTAATAGGAGATCTGCCTAGATCCAAGCCGGATCAAAGTCTCCAATTTTTATGATGGCCACCACGCTCATACAAGTTAAAAGACCTCTAAAATCGTCTCTGAAATCAAAAGGTCAGTGTGTTTGGGACATGATATGCAGCATTTGGAATGTAGGCTCTACCAAGTTCTCACAAATGATGATTTTCGGTTGACCTAGACCTACTTTACAATGGCCATCATGCCCATATATGGTAAAACACTTAAACATTTTCTAGAACCCAAAGGTCGATGACCTTGGGACTCGGTTTGTAGCATTAGGTTGTTGGGTCTGTATATCTCATTTGAATATTTGACCTTGCAAAATGTGTTAAATAACAAGCCTAGATTGACCACGACAGTGTTACAGAGATATTGTGACTCAATATCAGACCCAGGTGAGCACTTCGTCTAGTTTTTTCTTTTCTATTTTGTTCTGTGTTGCCTTTTAAATCATATGGGTGACATCACATAGGTATTTTGGTGTATGCATCAGTCTGCAGATAATCAATACTTGAATATACAGGTAACTAGAACCCTCTAAAAATGATTAATTAAAATTTATAATTGAAAATGATTCTGCTTACCTGATTTTTATATATCGACAATGTTTATGATTTAAACCAAAAGAAATGAAATAATGGTCAAAACCAATCTCAGATACGGTGTGAAAGAAAAGTAGGTGAAATAAGGTTTATACAAGCGAGTAGAGGTGTGTGTTTTTGTCCGGCATCATTTTTCTTCATTTTGCAGCAAGCTTTTACTTGTATCTTCTTATCACCAACTAAATTACAATAGACATTCCACATTGCAAGATACTGGTATTACGGGCTTAAGTTTGTAAGGGTGTTAAAATTTTGTATCTTTATTTGACCCCAGTTCTCCTTCCAGACAATTTTAGTAAAATCTGTTTGATTCTTATGTATGAGCTTAGGTCTCTTTCTTCCGTCGATATCACGCTGAGGGTGAAATGCTTTCTTTGCTTATATTATCTGCTATGTGTGTGTGTTGGGGTGTTGCGTATTCTTCGTATGTGTTTGTGTGTGTCTGTCGCCAGGTGGTAACTAATGTCTGTGAACAGTGCTTGTTGTATTTCCTGGCCAGGTTACCTGTGTTTGGGGAAATTTAGCGCCCTGCAATGTTATTTGAAATACATTGGCACAAAGTAACTGGACAATATAGAAGAGCATCAAATTTACAAACAGGTAGACTAAACAAACCTTGGAATTCCATCTCATTGCTCACATCACATCTGACAAATAATGCTGATTGAGGGCCAAATGTTTCATTAAACGTAGTTTCTGCCATTTTCCCGCTGACAGAATTGACACCAGTAAAACAAACCTGAAAGAATGCATCAATAGGGGCTAATAACATCACATTATATTGCATAGACACATTCAAGTGAGAAAGTGATATTTTTGACCGAGGATTTAAAATTTAATTAGAAAAAAAAATGAAATAAACCTAAAGAGTCTGATCAAAGCATTTTCTTAAAGTTTGACCAGAATTGACCAGGATATCATAAATGCTGAAAAATATTGAATTGTTAAAATCCAATCATTTAATGACATATAATCCTTTTCTTGTACCTTTGGTGAAATGATTCACTTATTATCATCGTCATGTAGTGGCGAGGATTTCCCCTGTTTCTATCTGGAAAGCGAACAGAGCAACCATGACAGTAACATCAACTGATTTCAGAATAATTTCAATATTCTTAAAGTATCTCACACATCACAAGTCTAGTGCATGCTCAATTGTAGTTACTATAAATGCTGCGAAATATTTAGCATTTATCATATTATGACGTGACGTCTGGGAGTGAAATAACGCCAAGCCTCACACTTTACTGCTTTCCCCCAACTCGTTTAATATATTCAATAAAACATGAGCACTTGTGTAAGATCCTCTTTGTGGTTGTCTTGTGATGTATTTAATACTTTCAATAAACACACTTTATTGTTTATATTTCAGTTGTTAGACGAAATGAATAACATGGAATATTGTATCAATATTACATCAAAGGCTCATTTAATGATAACATGCGTGTCGAAGTAAAAATGCATATAAGATGCATGAAAGAAAACTTAAATATTTGATAGGTACATGTTTCTTGTCAAATTGACAGATGTAAGTGTGGACATACACAATCCTGTCAACGACCGTTTGTTATCTAATTTTAATATGAATTAAAAATGCAAGAAGGCAAGAAATTCATCTGATCTAACTAATTGTTCGCAATGATTTCTTCGCTCATACTTCGCGAATGATTCATATCTATTGTCTCTCTATAATTTATTTGCGTTTGATTATTTTTTATATTTGCAATTAATAAGCATTTAACACATGGGCGGATCCAGAGGGGAGGGAGACAGGAGGTCTGGATCCCCCCTGAAAAATCACAAAAAATATAGGGTTTCTTGGCGATCCTAAAAATCGCAAAGCTAATGTAGGGCCATCATCGGCATGCCAGCTAAACGTCATTTAAATGGCGTTTCGCTGGTCGGCCAATGAAAACCCTCTTAAAGTGGTATTTGTGTGGTTAAAAAAATGTCAAAGTTGGACCCCTTCTGACAAAACTTTCTCGATCCGCGCATGTTACATTTGATTATATTAGAAGCCTTAACAATAAGTAAGTTTAATAAAGGCGTTATCGCATTTATAGAATCGCTTAGGAGTTAAGTGAGGTTGCTTATGAGAAATGGAAGATGGAAGAACTGCACAATTAGTAATTACTTTGTTTCCACAATACAAGTATTGAATCTGGTAGAAATTTCACAAACAGGAGAACTATAACAAATTCAAGACTTTCTCAGTGACATATATGAATTAACAGAATATTCGTAAATACTTTTTACTGACTGTATATTGTTCTTTAATGTGGCACTAAAATAAATGTCAGTAAATTTCATTGTGTTTAAATGTTTTACAAAATACGCTAATTTACACCAATGTAGCATCTTCCTGGAGTTTCTCCTCGAAAATGCACCTGACTACTGTTTTGATAAATGCCCCAAAGCTTCAAAACGATGACCCTTTATATAGAACTGATACATGCTTTTCGAGACAGATACCTTGCACAAGAAAGTAATTTGACGCCGTGAAAGGGATAAAATGTCTCTTTAGAGAGTGCAAATGTTTTCTATACCCATAATGAGAGATGATGTACCACTACATTGTCTATGGATATTCTGGACAAGTTTCAACATCGTAACACTGTCAGAAAGCATGAATACAAACACCATCGACATCCATACCTCCGCCGATTCAAAAGATACCACACACAAAAAAAAAGCCTCAGAGTCATTTGATAGAAGTCTTACTAAAAAATGAATGATTGTAGGTCAACAATTAAGACATTATAAGGAACCTCTCAACAATATAGATGACTCCTATCCAGATATGTCCGACTTAGCGTTGAGAAAATGAACCAGAAACAGTTCCAGACGTTACCTTTAAAAAGCATCAAAGAAAATTAAGATAATCAAGGGATAATCAAGAGGAAACACTAGAATCAATAAGAAACCAATGTCTTCAAAACACAGAACCTATCAGGATTACAACCTACCCAGAAAGAAAACCAAATATACTGATAATAGTCTACTCCAAAGATGACAAAGATATTTTGCAAACAAACTAAGTAATTTTACATCAAACTTACCAAGACAGATCCTCCAAAAAATATAATAAGTTCTTCTCGGCTAGTGACTGAGGCCTACCACGATGGTCATATATAGCCCATTTATTTTAGCCTAAGAAATAAGTTCTTTACGGGCTTAACTATGGGACTAAAGTACCATCCTATACATCTCCCTCAGCATAGCGACTGCTGTTGCGAAATATAAATTACCCAAACATTGGAGATCATGAGAGATAGAGATTTAAACATAATACTATACTTTCAACACAGAACCTTGTGCTTTTAAAATTTATACAAATCATATCAGTCATATAAGATTGGATTTGTCATATCAGCCCTATGCAATGCCCTTGTGTTGGTCTTATGCAGTGGGACAAAATTTTATCCGACTATGGTATAGTGCGAAAAGTTAATAGAGAAGGGGCGTGTCAGACAGAGAGCTGTCATTCATTGTCAAATTAGACCAGTCTATAGTAAATTGGATATAATCGCATGTGTTCGCTTCGTGCAATCAACTGATCTATAGACGACAAGGATGACCAACGCACACGGTTAGCATGCCTGGTAAACATTCACAATCAAATCTAAACTGAGAGCTTATAGTCTTTGCATGTGTATAAACACACCAGTACACGCTTTGTTCACTGGATCTGTGGATTTTAGCTATGACCAGTAAGACAGCATATAGTCCATGTAATCACAATTGTTCAATTTACTATATAAATATAGCAATAGAAAACTGAACTGGGTCTAACTGAACAATAAGACGCCGATGTGAATGTAAAACTGCTTTTATATGTATATTTCTGCTATTTTGATTTTATTTTAGATATCTCATATTTTGCCAGTTTGGTCAGATAAAAGGTGGTTTCATGTGATTGTTTTTCTGTTTGGATCCAAGTATGAAATATAATTATATCAAGATCACGAATAGGGTGGAAGTTTTGGTCGTCAATTAGACAAAAAAATCAGCTAAACGGATGTGAAAACAGTTATTGGCGGGTTCATAAATATATAGTTTCTTATAGAGATAGTCGTCCACAAACTATGTTGTGTTAGTCTACCAGTACGCCGGTTTATCTTTTGTATGCTGCTGGAGACCTGCTGCATTTCAGTTTCCGTGATAGATATGTTGGATGGGCGGCGTCGTGTGGAGGTCTAGGGGAGGGGGGGGGGAGGGGGGCAATGGACTTTCTTAGAATTCTGTTTATATAGCAAATGGTTTGATTGATAAGGCCTATACTTTACAATGATACAGTGATAAAAAAAATCAGAAATTCTTATTCAGGGAGACAAGAGTTAAGTATCTGGACCACGAAGAAAGGGCATGCATAGTTTGTATGAGCCAGTACATGATATTTTGACTTATCGCATATCTACAAAAGCCTTTTGTAATCGTTTATTGTGGCGTGCCCAGAGGAACTAGATGCCCAAATTTTGTTTGGAGTCTTCTGAAACATTCATACTTTGTATATGCGAGAGGCAAGGCCATGCGAATGCACAGGCTTATTGGAGCTTTCGCCACACGCCGATGTAAGAAGAACCAACATCTCGTGTGCTGACCAATTTATTTATTTTCTTATTCAGTATGACAATTTAAACAGTTAAGAATTCAAACATCATCTGAGCGCATATATCTCGACTGGTCAGTCTCTTTGTTATACACATGAATTTCGAATTTGAAAATGCTTTTTTTCTCACACAACGGCTCAAAACTTCTACAGGTATATATTTTGGTTTCAATTGTCTCATGGATGAACGCACCTGGCTTACCCATTTTTATATGGAAGTGTCCACAGGTGGATCTTAGCTAAGAACCGCACAGCCTCTCTTATCTGGTCGAAGTATATGATTCATATAAACCAGTTATGAATTTTGTACATATTATAGACGATTATATAAGGGAAGGCTAAGTGAAGCTTGCACCTTGCCAAAGCCTTTTCTGTTCGTTTGCACAAACCTTGAGAAACAGGGTTGCTTAACCTAAAATAAGACTTCTAGTCCCACTTGTGACATTATAATAGTTATTGGGTGGCACCCATTACTTCTCTATGTGCATACGAGGGTCATCCAATTTAAGAAGATGACTTTTGCTATAGCCCTGTGAATTTAAACGCTAGCCTAATGAAATCTCTTTCAAAGCTACTATGTCTTTTTGGCTGCTCAGATGTACCATATTCAACCTGTTACACAGTTTCAACGTGTGTTGCTAAGCACCATTAGAAGACTAGGCAACCATGCGTGGACAGCTTACAATAGGTGGTCACCATGGCAACATCTTAAGATGTATAGTATATTTTTCTATTAATACTGTAAGCTACCTAGCTTACTTGACTTCAGATGGCCGACGGAAACTACAGAACCCTTAAGGAAAAATAATAAACAAGATAGTTTCTCCCTCACTGATTTTATTTACCCGCTGTTAGCGTATGTTTCCCACGCTACAACGGACTGGGAGACGAATATTTCTCAATATCTCTTATAATATACAATAAACCTAGACCCTAAACACGAGAGACACCGGATCTGCAGTCCGCACCAAAGCACACGTCAGTGGGTGGGGTAGGAGCTTAAGCTGGCCAGGAAGGAGTCAAACACTTGCATCTGGGGATACTAACATCTTGACTGTAGTATAAATTGACTTGGCTGTATTGGAAGTGATGAATCTCTTTCAGCTTCACTACCGTATTTGTGTCGTGACAGGGACACGGTCGCGCCCCTGATTGAGTCTGCTGGTGCGTGACTGTCAACAAGACGTTTCAAGACAAGACTGGGGAACGCAGGCGATCTCTCGTATTTATAGAGTCGGACCAGGCACCACATGACCCCAACTGACCAATGCCAACAGAGAATTCCAGTCCGGACATCCGTTCTGCCAATCGGATGCCGGAACGGAACTCCTGTCATGCACGGAATGGATTCACACGCACAACGTCAGAGTCAGGAAATCCGGGCTCAACAAACCATTCATTAAATAACGAACAGAAATGGTCATGCCATGCCTGGTCAACAAAGACATTTATGATGTACAAACTGAAGCAAAATTGAAGATGAAGTGCTAGTTAGATATTTGTGAATATGAGTTCAAAGTTCTGGTTCGAGCGGACCCAAAGTAACACTGCAGACGATGCTTATGACGTATTCATTCGATTGGTGAAATAGTTCCTATTTACTATTAAATAGACCTAATAAGTAACTAGTTATGTGCAGTTCTCAGTAAAAGTTGTTCCTGATGTTCAGTGATTCCGGGGTCAACCGCAAAAGTTAGTTTATAAGCCCATTGTTCTGTAAAGCAATACTTGTAAATAGGGGAATTCCCTTTCTGAATCCAAGATGGCGTCACCGATAAACTTTCACCAACCTCACAGAATGTTCTCTGGTGATTAATGTGACACCAACAGTTTATAAAACTTCAGATTGGATGCTTTGCTTTCACTGGATGGTAAGTTTATCACTGAATCCGTATTATGACTCTTTCCATGTAGAATTAGCTTACAATCCGTGTTTCTAGCGAGAATGTTCTCAGTTCTCAAGAAGAGGCTTCTTCTTAGAATGTACACAAAACTTTCAAATAGCCATTTCAGCACTTCTATGATAACTTATGCACATTGATACTTTGTATATGTAGTTTTGGTAACAGGAAATGTCAAACAAACAGATGGCATTCACTTATGTTAGTGATATTTCAAGAGGAAGGGCTTTGTGACCTGCATGCATGCAGGGGCATGCATGTAGGTTACATTCCCCCCACCCAAGAAAAAGAAATTCGCCTAATTTTCAAAACAAAATGAAAACACCAATAGATGGTCTAAAGCAAGTGTTCAACGTATAAACATTTATTACATGACGTTACTGCACAGAAATGTGGCAACGTCTTGTGATAAATATTTCAATGGAGTTTGACATTTCCTATTACAGCCCTTAACACTTTTTAAAAAAAAAAAATTTCTTAATTATCTTCACATTACATGTATTCCTATTTTCTGATTGATATTTTTCACTGAATTCACTTGAATTTATAAATTAACACTAGAATTCTTTCTATAGGTTCAAGACCATGCAGAGAGTTCATAATTATGCAGAGAGTTCAACATGATTCCAGATGATGTAGAGAGTTCAAGATTATGTTGATGATTCAAAGTGACTCCTGGAGACATACACATCGAAAGTTCAGGATGACTCCTGAAGACGCAGAGGGATGTCTTCTATCTGCTCAAGGATACTGTCCTCGGTTACCTCTCGCATCTGGGTCCCACACTCAATGATCTTGAGCCAAGAATCCAACTCCGGCTGGTCAGTTTCCGCAGAAGCTGCCTGGCGTAGCTTCTCGTACATATAAAATCGGGTACAGGCGGCATCCCTGGTAGCCTTGGTAATATAATGCCCTGCTGTACCAGGCAAAGCCAGGAAATTAAACCTGTCCAACAGGTCAGACCTTGACATGGGGATCACTGTGGTGCTGTCTCTTGTGGCTTCTGCTAGCTTGTAGGCAGCCACTTCCCACTGTAGCAGTTTTACATCACGGCTGAGGTCTTTCCATCCAGGAGGTGGCCAGGAGATGGAAACTTGTCCAGCCTTGAGTGTCACTGGTTCCATCTCTGACCACTCTCGCCGAGCTGGCTGAAACAAGGGAAAACATCCCTTCTTCAAAAGCTCTGAGGCTCTCTCCTGGATAGAAACATCTGTCCTCTGTCTCTTGGCGGGCAGTTCAAACTGCGTCTCTGACATCAAGGTGGTCAGGATCATAGAGGAAGGCAATCCAAGGACAGACACAACGGCCTCAATCTTCCCTTGATCCTGGCAGGAGATAAAAATGGTGCTGGAGCTGGGACCACTCTCCTCCAGATCCAGAGTTGCCATCCTCCGGGCCAGCACCTGCATCGTCCCAGGGCAACTGAAAACCTCGTCGGACAGCCCCACCTTGAAAAATACAGCCCCCTCCTTCAGGTAGGCGTGACAGTCCCCTGGCAGCAGATTTATCTACAGGATGGAGACGGAGTTCTCCGGGACTAAACCTGAGGAGCCCGCTTCTACCTCATAGTCCGGATCAAATGCTGGACTTCCAGCGACTAGAGGTGAAGCGGTTGCTGCTGCTGGGGTCATAGACTGTGATGGCACAGGAGTCACCGATCTTGGCCGCTTGGTCCTTACAATATCTGTACTGGGCTTGTGGATTTCCGTCGGTGTTGGTATGTACTTAGGAGTGTCCTGGCTGGGAGTCTCTGGCTGGTATGACTCCCTTTCTAGTTCCCATCCCTTATACCACTCCTCACGGTATTTCTTCCTCTTGCAGCTGGAGGCACTCTGGCTCAACATTGACATGATGGCTGCCTTTGTCTTCCGGGCCACCTCATCTGACCGTGCTGTGGGTTGAATAACCCGGATATAATCTTCTGGGTATAGGGCCATCCAAAAACCATTCCTCTCTGTGAAGGCCTCATCAGGAAGGGATCCATGGGGATGGGCCTTCATGTAATGGCACTTTAAGTCTGAAACTCGCTTAAAAATTCTCTCCTGTCCATGGCAGTCGGGGCAGGTCACAGACAGCCTGTAGTGTTGGATGGCAATGTGTGCCTTCAGACTCTTTGTTGTCTCCAGCTTCTCTGGACATATCCAACATTTGCTTGACCTGGAAGTAGTACAAAGAGCACTCATAAGTCACCAGGTAAGTACCGTCTATAGCTTTTAAATAAAAATTTTGTTATTTAGTGGTCTTGTTTCTTTTACCCTTCACCTCCAGGCCCCATATTACAGACTGCTACGCAACAACAACAATTTTGACATATTGGAACTTTGGGAACCTTCTGAGCTTGACATAAAACCCATGACATTTTGTCACCAAATGTCGTAAGTTTTCTGTTTCAGGGCATCAGTTCAAAATTAAGTAACCCCATAGGTAGATAACCATTGAAGCAAGCATAAAGTCGGAATCTTGTATCTTATAGGAAGGGGTCATCATCATCAGAAACAATCATCATCGATCATTATCATCAAAATCAATCAATCAATCAATCAATCAATCAACGTCTATCATCATCATCAGGAGTATTATTCTGTTTACATTACTACATAAATAACCAGGCTAATCTATAATGTGCTTCTGAAGGAGTAAACCTTTTTTTTTTTTTTTGACGGATGCTGATGGACATTACTATTTACTGATGCTCATGGGCCAGTAAGCCTTTTGTAACTTTGACTGAAGTTGATTGGGCAGCTTTAGAGGGTGCTCACTAGTCATCAGCCTTTGGGGATCTTGACAGACAATGCCGATGATGGTTACAGGCTCACTGACAATGGGTTATTTTAGATAAAAATAGATTCTAACATCCTTCATCCTCTTCAACAATATTTCAGCACATAGGATGAGAAACTGCAACTACTCGTGGCTAAACAAAAACATCAAGGTCTATCCTATCTGTCATTCTGAATACGGGTAATTAATTTAACATTAAGGTCTATCCCGTACTGGTAATAAATTAACATCCATGGGAGGGATAACCTGTAGACAAAGATATGGAAACTTGATGACGTGTGCTTTGGTGACTTGACAGGGAGCGGTAATATAGACTTTGGAGGTATATGACGGGGGCTCCTCATAAAAACAAACACTTATCATGGTTCTAAAAAAAAATATATGCATAAAATTGTCCGGTATCCGAGCTCTCAACACTCTAGCCCCGCGGTTGGCTTCTGTGTCCTATCAAGTACCTCGGTCCTATTGACACTGTACACTCTAGCTGTGGTTCAGCTTCTGTGTCGCAATAACAAGTCCCTTTGAACAACTGGTTGATCAGGCCAGATTTCCATAGACTTCACTGTTCACACCCAGTTACACTGGTAAGGTGCCAGATGCATCCTTATTCAACAAAAACAATACAATGAACCATGATAACTGTCATTACACATCCCTTTCCACCATAATTAGATTAATAACACCTGTATTGAATGGATTTCTGAGCGTTTCCATCGCAGACACACATACACACAAAAACTGAATAACACTAAAACTTTGAAATAACTTTGCTGAACCAGGTGGGTATGTTTCTACCCTGGTAGGGCTCTAATCTATACAAGTGGAATACAGCAGCCCTCTGTTTCTCAGATTTCTTCACCAGATATGTAAGGTCGTCAAGTTTTTTGATTACGAGAAAAGGGCCCTTCCATCTAGGGGACAGTTTGGTACAAACTCCTTTTTTTCTTGTTGGATCTGCTAGCCACACTGCTTGTCCTGGAAATAACGACTGTTTCTTTGCTTTGATGTCGTAGTGCCTCTTTTGGTATTCTGAGTTCACTTTGAGGTGTTGACGAGCAATTCTATGAGCGGTCTCAAGCCTGTCTTGAATCTTTGATATGTGCACTTCAACTTGGACTGCACCATCAGCCTGTTCCGGGGAAAAGGGTCAACCAATCACAGCTTCCATTGGCAGTACAATGTCACGGCCGAATACCATCTTGTTTGGAGTCTGCTGGGTAGTCGCATGAACTGAGGACCTGTAGGCCATCATGACCTGGGGCAGGTATTCATCCCATCTCCTTTGGTCTTGCTCACAATAAGCAGTTAACATGGTCTGTAGGGTTCTATTGAACCGCTCTATGTTTCCATTGGACTGTGGCCTCATAACTGGAGTCTGTGTCTTGTCAATCTTTAGAAAATCACACATCTCTCTGAAAGCCTGAGATGTAAAGTTGGTACCTCTATCACTGTGTATTTGTAATGGAGTACCAAATCTACTGACAAACTCGTTAACAAAGACCCTGATAATTGTATTGGCCTCTTGATCTGGTATGGCATATGCCTCTGTCCACTTTGTAAAGCTGTCTGCTGCTACTAGGATGAACCGATTTCCCAGCTTGCTGAGAGGTAGTGGACCTGTGATGTCAAGGGCTACACGCTCCATAGGCTCTCCAACTAGGTATTGTCCAAGTGGTGCCCTGTTCTTGTGAACTGGTAGTTTCTTAGCCACACATTGGTCACAGGTCATACAATAGTTCTCAATGTACTTCTTCATTGCTGGCCAGTAGAAAGCATGTTTGGCTCTTTCTAATGTTTTCTCTGCACCCAAATGACCAGATGATGGTATGTCATGAAGGTATTTTATTAGTTCTCCCCTTTTATTGGCCGGGACAATTAATTGGAAAATGGTATCACTGTTTTCGTCAGCTGTAAATTCTCGATAAAGCATCCCTCCACGCACTACCAGTCGATCCCAATGTCTCCATAGGGTTTTCAGCGATGATGACCCTGATGAAACTTTGTTCCAGGCAGGCTGTTCGGAGTCATCCTCGCGCGCTACAAGGTAAATCGCCATGTCATTGTCATTCAACTGAGCGGCTCTAATTTCACTCGGCTGCCAACCATCAAGTAATGCTTGATCATGCTTAAGTTGATCCTCAGTGGTAGCTTGTTGAGACCGAGTCACTATTCGAATGGATTCCGGAGGGCTGTAGCACTCAGCGGGCTCAGCTGTAAGGCAACAAACATGCTCATCAGAAACTGTACTTTCTTGACTCAGTCCCTGGACTTCACTGCTCAAGGTCTCTTGTCTTTGACATACCTTACAAGGCCTCCTGGAAAGGGCATCTGCAGTGACATGACTTTTTCCCGGCCGATGTTCTGCTGTTATGTTGTAAGTTTCTAGCTGCTGTAGCCACCTTGCTACTTGACCAGTTGGTGCTTTCAAACTTCTTAACCAGCTGACGGCAATGTCGTCAGTTCGTAGCAGTATTTCTTGGCCGTACACATAATGATGGAAGGTCTTTAAGGCCATAATTACAGCGAGGAGCTCTCTCCTTGTGGTGCAATATTTCTGCTCATGTTCATTACTGCTTTTGCTCATATAAGCAATAACACGCTCATTGCCACCTTGCACCTGTGACAGGACAGCTCTGACGGAGTACTGGCTTGCGTCTGTATCCAGAATGAATCTTTGTCCAGAAAGAGGACAGCCAAGTACTGGGGAGTTTGTCAAGAGTTTCTTCAACCATCAAAGGCTACTTGGCATTCAGGGGTCCATTTAAATGCTGCTCCTTTCTGGCATAACCTATGGAGTGGCTTGGCAATCTCTGCAAACCCTGGACAATATCTTCTGTAGTATGAGGCTAAGCCAAGGAAACTTCGGCACTGTTTAGCAGTCGTACATGGAGGCCAGTCTCGAATAACAGCTGTTTTTTCCTCATCTGTTGAAATACCACTTTCCGACACACAGAATCCAAGGAATTTAGCAGACCTTTGAAAGAGAGTACATTTGGATGGCTTTAGCTTTAAATTAGCTGCAATTAACCTTTCAAATATTCTTGCTAGACGTTCGATACCTTCATCGAAGGATTTGCTCATCGATAAAATATCGTCCATATAGACTAGCAGTTCCACCCATTGCAGGCCTCGGAGAACTGTTTCCATCAGGCGTTCAAAGGTTGAAGGACTGTTGACTAAACCAAATGGCATCAAGATGAAATGAAATAATCCTAGGCTTGTCGAAAAGGCTGTACGCTCACGACTTTCCGCAGACAGACCCACTTGCCAAAATCCTGAATTCAGGTCCATCGTACTGTACCACTTGCATCTGGCCAGGGAGTCCAGGCAATCGTCAACTCTAGGCAGAGGGTATGCATCTTTCTTAGTCAGGCTGTTCAAAACGCGATAATCAACGCAAAACCTAACACTTCCGTCCTTCTTGGTCACAAGAACAACATTGGAGCTCCATGGGGAGCTTGACGGCTCAATAACTCCCCGTTTCAACATTTTTTGAATTTCTTCACGTTCAATATCGCGTTTACCTAACGGCTGTCGCCTCATTGGCTGCCTGACGGGGATGGCACTGCCTGTGTTAATGGTGTGTTGGACTAGGTTAGTGTGGCCGAGATCATCTGCAGATTTGGCAAAAACTTGCTGGTAGTCAAGGATAAGTTTTGCAAGTACTTCTCCTTGACTAGCATCTAGATGCACAGAGCTTCTATTAAAGAGGTCCTGCAAGTGGTCAGGAAGCTGAGCACTTGCAGGCTTCTGGGTATCTAATGGTGCTGTTTCGTTAACTCGGTTAACACGCTTGATTTCGCTATCAATATAGGACTCACACACACCTATGTGTTGCTTTGCATGCAGGGTAATGGGCTCCTCTGTACAGTTCACAATACTAACTTGCTTTTCACTTAAATCCAGCACCCCAGGAATCATGGACAAATTATGCTTGTTTTGGACAGGCTTAGCATAGCCATACGTAGTCAGGTCCTCACACCCAGGTATGTCAACAGGGAGCCATATTCCAGAATGTGGTGGTACAATGGTGGTCCTTCGAACCTCTATTCTACAAGTCATATCAGTCTTGCCATATATTTGACATTGCATATCACCCTGGTCGGTGTGCAGCAAATAATGTTTGTAATTTATCTTGCTGACATACCTAAGCAAGAAATCCTGACCAAGTATCCCATCCTGACCTATATCACAGATGACCGACCTTTGGGAAAAGATTTTACCTTTGAATTCTATTGGCACAACCAGGCTACCATAGGTTTTGATGAGATTCCCATTGGCATCTCGAACGTTTAATGTAATAGGGTCAACAGTGCTTTGATTGTCTTTTGATAATTTGTCAAACGCTGTCTTGGAAAGCAAGGTGACTGTGGACCCATTGTCTACAAGGAAATTAATCTTGGAACCCCTTATTTCGCCCTTCGCATAAAAACCGTTATCCCAGTGGCGATCAAGCTCATTCATCTGACCATGGCGAATATGCGTCTCCGTAGACCGTTTTTCAGTTTCGTCAGTCGGCTCTCGGCCTATAGAGACGACTGGTTCCCGTTTCCCTGATTCTGACTGGACTGTGTCATATGTGAGGCATAATCTGCTTGGTAATTATGGCTCTGGTTATTGTAAGGACAGTTTTTAAATAAATGATGCGGAGAGGAGCAAGTGAAACAAAGTCTTTTGGCTGGTCTCTGTGGGTTATTATTTTGCTTGGGAACATATTTCTGTTTATATTGTGCCTGATTCTCAAGTCTGTCAAGTCTAGCCTCAATTCGCTCTAAGGTAGACGCCAGTGTAGATTTTGCTTGACAGTTCGACTGTACCAAGGGAGAGGAGTCTATGGTGCGCATATTAGGCTTTTTACGGTCAGAGTAATCTCCCATTATCGCCTCATAACGTTCGATAACGTCAACAGCTTCAGAGACGGTTCGGCAGTCTTTATCTATACAACGACATTTCATTTCCAATGATATGATTTTGTATAGCTGGTTAAGCGCTAATGCTTCTTGTGCTACGGAATCTAGATTGCAGTAATATAAGCTTTTTGTGCCATTTGTCTAATGTCATCACCAACGGCGGCAATGCTTTCTCGGGGCTCTCGTCGACGCATTTCAAGCTTTGCCAGCCATCTATTTTGGTGCCTGGCGCTACCAAATCTCTGGTTTAAATTCGCTACGAGAGACCTATAACTATTCTTCTCATGCTGGGATAGACTCATATAAAACGTTCTTGCTTGACCCCGCAGACTGGCTGCGAGCATAAGTACTTTTTGTCTGTGATCCCATTGACTCAGATCGGCACAGTTCTCGAAATGAGAAATGTACTCTTCCCAGTTTTCATGTCCACTAAAGGGGTCTGGTTTCAAAGAAGGTCCAGAGAAACGCCGGCCACGATTATTATGGATATCTCTGTCAGGACTGACTGACCTACGCGGTGGACTAAAGTCGGGCCTGGAGTACAGATTTACACTGTCGTACGGTGGGCTCTGATTTCTATGATGTGGTACACGAGGGCTATGACCACTATACTGTTTGAATGGACTTCTTGAGCGAGAACGCCTCGGGGAGTTCGGTTCGTCCGTCTGTTCTTCGGCTTCTGTCCCACTGTCGACGTCTCCTTGTCCACATTCGAGGTTTTGATTTCTAAACATGACCTCGGGGTCTGGTGAATCTCGGGGTGAGTCTGTCATCGTCTTGGGTGAATAACAATAAAACTAAAATGTCAGGTTTCTGTATTTTCTGTATTTCTGTGGCTAGATCTAATAATCTAGGCTATTAAGCTATGGATTCTTGAATGTATGTCAAAAAGGCAATTGACATCCCACTTCTGCTGACACCAAGATGTAAGCTACCTAGCTTACTTGACTTCAGATGGCCGACGGAAACTACAGAACCCTTAAGGAAAAATAATAAACAAGATAGTTTCTCCCTCACTGATTTTATTTACCCGCTGTTAGCGTATGTTTCCCACGCTACAACGGACTGGGAGACGAATATTTCTCAATATCTCTTATAATATACAATAAACCTAGACCCTAAACACGAGAGACACCGGATCTGCAGTCCGCACCAAAGCACACGTCAGTGGGTGGGGTAGGAGCTTAAGCTGGCCAGGAAGGAGTCAAACACTTGCATCTGGGGATACTAACATCTTGACTGTAGTATAAATTGACTTGGCTGTATTGGAAGTGATGAATCTCTTTCAGCTTCACTACCGTATTTGTGTCGTGACAGGGACATGGTCGCGCCCCTGATTGAGTCTGCTGGTGCGTGACTGTCAACAAGACGTTTCAAGACAGACTGGGGAACGCAGGCGATCTCTCGTATTTATAGAGTCGGACCAGGCACCACATGACCCAAACTGACCAATGCCAACAGAGAATTCCGGTCCGGACATCCGTTCTGCCAATCGGATGCCGGAACGGAACTCCTGTCATGCACGGAATGGATTCACACGCACAACGTCAGAGTCAGGAAATCCGGGCTCAACAAACCATTCATTAAATAACGAACAGAAATGGTCATGCCATGCCTGGTCAACAAAGACATTTATGATGTACAAACTGAAGCAAAATTGAAGATGAAGTGCTAGTTAGATATTTGTGAATATGAGTTCAAAGTTCTGGTTCGAGCGGACCCAAAGTAACACTGCAGACGATGCTTATGACGTATTCATTCGATTGGTGAAATAGTTCCTATTCACTATTAAATAGACCTAATAAGTAACTTGTTATGTGCAGTTCTCAGTAAAAGTTGTTCCTGATGTTCAGTGATTCCGGGGTCAACCGCAAAAGTTAGTTTATAAGCCCATTGTTCTGTAAAGCAATACTTGTAAATAGGGGAATTCCCTTTCTGAATCCAAAATGGCGTCACCGATAAACTTTCACCAACCTCACAGAATGTTCTCCGGTGATTAATGTGACACCAACAGTTTATAAAACTTCAGATTGGATGCTTTGCTTTCACTGGATGGTAAGTTTATCACTGAATCCGTATTATGACTCTTTCCATGTAGAATTAGCTTACAATCCGTGTTTCTAGCGAGAATGTTCTCAGTTCTCAAGAAGAGGCTTCTTCTTAGAATGTACACAAAACTTTCAAATAGCCATTTCAGCACTTCTATGATAACTTATGCACATTGATACTTTGTATATGTAGTTTTGGTAACAGGAAATGTCAAACAAACAGATGGCATTCACTTATGTTAGTGATATTTCAAGAGGAAGGGCTTTGTGACCTGCATGCATGCAGGGGCATGCATGTAGGTTACAATACTTATATCTACCCATGCTTTCTGTCTATTACCAGTAGGGGAAAGTAATGTCTAGAGGCTTGAGCTGTTACAATAGAAACGAAGCTTAACAATTCAAGATTTCAAGAAATATCTGGACCTCTTGACTTTAAAAGTTAATATCAAATAGTTGTAGGCAATTAAAGTGGACAGGGCTCTGTTCGTGTAAACTTTATTACAATCAGCTGCAAATAACCAAACATTTGGAGGGATACTCTTCACTCTTGACATAGCAACGCAAAGTAATGTGTTTTTAAAAAATCGAGCAAATCGAGCTAGGCAACCTAAATAAAGGATATGCATTTATATCATTTTGTGTAACGCTAAGATTGTTCAGTATAAGAAATGATATCAAGATGATGGAATTCTATCTATGTTCGAAAAGAAAGGGCTTTGAATGATCGTGGGTATGCAAAAATAATATAAACGTGGCTATGCGTCTTCAATCCCTTCTACAAAACATCCCGTCACTATGGCAACTGATCAATCAAATTCATGTTTTACTCGATTCCTGAATTGCTAAAATGTCAAACTTATATTATGGTGAATTTTAACTAAATGCACACACAGATTTTCAGACTATGAAAAAGTCTCATTTTTATGGGATGACCCTTATATGCGAAAAGTGCCAAGAGCTAGCTCATATATATTTTGAAAGTCATCACTTAATGTCAAAATCATCCGCCCTGGGATCCTGATTTAAGAGTTGGCGATGCCTTTAATTTCACATCTTACCTTTCCTCCCCTTCTTAAGATAGCTTCTACTATTGCCTTTCCGATCCCTCGTGTCCCCCCTGTAACTATAGCCACATTGCCTCGAAGATGCATGTTTTAACCTGGTATCCTGTAATATAAATTACTACGCCATCACACCGGATAGGCGGCACTCGAAAACGCTCTTAAAGGGGAGGGCAACCCTGATAATTACTATGTTTTATATGAAAGATCTTAATAAACCATGAATTTCGATACCAGTTTCATCTTAATCGGTTGATAAATGTGAAAGCAGTGGGCGTTTGAATATTTATAAATGGACTGTAATGAAAGTGGCCATATTGTATGCTCAGTGACGTCACTCAGCCCAATTAAATATGCGTAATCAAAATAAAAGACAAACCAATGGATTATTTGCATTAATCTTTAATGAAACATTTTCCTTATGTATAAAGCTGCATATCTGCTAAAACACAGATGATTTGATAGTAGTAATAACTAAAAATTAAGCAGTTGAAAAAATTCTGAGAACTAATTAATTATTCAAGATGGCGGTTAAATGTTGGCCATATTGGATTCCTGAAATGCCCATAACTTGCCCATTTTTCAACCGATTTCGATGATACTTGTATCAAAATTCGTGGTTCATAGAGCTCTTTCTGATAAAACATACTTATCATTAGGGTTGCTGTCCCCTTTAACAATCGACGAACGCGAATTAAAAATCGCGACAAACAGTGGTTCGAGTGTCACTTGTCGCCAATGAGGCGACAAATGGAAATCGAAAATTCTGTTTCTAACGATTTTTTAATCTACATTCGTCGATTGCCGCCTATCCGGTGTGGTCATTGTGATTTTGATTATTTCGCTGGAAACATGTTCAATAATAAGCACATTTAGGATACACATATTAAAAATCCTGCTTTACTCAAAAGATGGGACATTTTTAAGTTCGTAAAACGTTGCCAAGACTTGAACAAAAGCGAATAGATGCTTTAACGTACACATATCAGCGTATCCATGCAAAAAAAAAGTTTTGGTTTACCTGTTTTCTACAGAGGCTGGGGTGGGAATTCGTGTGGAGCACATTGTTTTACAAGAATACATCATTATACCTGTGTATACATTTGCATTACGAAGAGCCTTGTAGCTTCTAGTGTACATATCAAGGGGCAATTGGTTTGACTTTCCACAGTACAATTTACTTAAGTACCTGGCGACATTTTTTTCATCTTAGTAAAATATGTAGACCCTCATGACATTTCTGTAGTATTTCATCTGGACCATCACTGTTTGGCGACGTTCTCATTTAGTACATATTTCAAGATTACAAAGGGCAGATAGTTTCTCAATAAATATTGCGATAATGTTGCTCAAGAGAATGTTAGCGTTTATTAGAACTGAATCAATGAGATACATTGTATAAGTACGAGGACCATTTTTATGATTGGGTTGTATCTCTAAAACTATAGAATACGGTATTTTCAACACCATAAGTATTCATCTTTGAAAGGTCTAGCTTCTGTCGATCAATTGATATAACTTTTACATCATTATCGTTTAGTTCTGTCAAGATAGAGCATAGTAAATGACATTGGTCAAAATGCGTTATATTGATGCATCGATTAAAGCGTGTATCTGGCAACTTACGGTACTGTCATACTCCCATGCTATAAAAAGTGGGTGGGGTAAATCAACCCAAGGTGGTAAAAACATTAAAAATCGGATCTGTACAATTTTCTTATTGCAGTGATTACAACATCTGTTTAGAGGCACAAAAACAGTTTAATACAGTAATGCTCCATGACGTCATTTATGTACAAAGAAAGAGATTTTAGCAAACCCTAGGCTATTTCATTTGTAGTTCATTTCTAATAAAAACAAAAGTATTAATTTTGTTTTGAGATGAAAGATTCCAAAGCACTTCGATCTCATATATAAACAAGAAAATATATAATAGCACTTAACAGCTAACATATTAAGTCACATTCAAAAGCCCGTATCCAACTCCAATTTGTATCAACTTTTTTCATTAAACGTTTATATAATAATAATTCTTTATATCCTCCAATAAGAAGAGAACATAATACAGAGGAACATATATACTGCAAAGTAAAGTGGAATATAATTAGGACACTATGTCTATGCAGCTTATACAAATGATGTTCACAAAACTGAACGCTAGTGTATGCACATGCGATATTAATGTGCACACAAGCATCCATAGCTGAGCTAATGCGCACTTACTTGAACAATTACGCATATGCAGAATTGTTCAATTAGTTACGCATTTAGGAATAATTGCATGTTCACATAGTTTCCAAAGTACAGAATATTTTAATGTATTTATTTAAACAAAGTGAATATGTACACACACGACTGTATACGTGTAGAGAAAGATAACTTGTGTACTGACTGTGACGCACGACATTTAATTTCGAGTGAAACATTATCACCAGAATACGCACATACATTTGTATAAGATCAGTTTGACGTCGACTTCATATCACCGACATAAAAAAGGACTTAATTTAGCGTATTCACTTTTGACCATATTTGTGCAGACATGTGAAGCTTGTCCAGAAAAAGTGTGGATATGGGAACTGACCGTCTCGGCATGAGAATAGCTATTGACTGGGACATACATGTAAAACCGCTAACAATACAAAAAATACCACATACTCGCTTGTATGCATCGTCACACACACACACACACACACACACACGCACGCACGCACGCACGCACATGCGGTTTCTGAGATAAACTCTTCCACTTTAAACTGTAGAAGAGCCTATATTTTTAAAAGGGGTGTTACGAATTCTAAAAAAAAGTGACATTGAAAAAAAAAAGCAAAATAATTAAGCCAACAGTATATATCCAGATGATGTGGTTTGTGAGACATCTCAACTGGATCTACACTGTTTTGTCGGACCATCTATATAGGTCTGTAGTGTTGAACGCGTTAACGAAGGCTTAACGACAGCCTCTGAGCCATCGTAAACTTTAGACAGTTTAACGAAGATGCAACATCTGTTCGCTCGTTACAGTGCGTTCTTGTTAATCATTTTTTGCTTACGAGAGCTTAACGATGATGTAACGAACGAAATTGGGCTAAAGAAGCTTCTTGTTACCCTACCCAGACATGCATAGAGTACTGGTCACCAAACAACTGGCTAGTCGCATCATCTTCAAAACCAAGAAGTACCAAAGTAATATACATCTAGTTAGAATCCAGATTCACTAATTCTCGTATCAACAATCTGCTATTGAGCAGAAATCACGAAAATTGACATATATAAAAAGACAAGACGAAAGAGTATGACCAGAAAATGCCACTAGGAGGAGACATTAGAACACAGACAAAAAAGAGATACACATAAAAGCAAGAACAAGTATAAGCTTCTCAAAAAAGCTTGCCATCTTTCAGCACTTAACTAAAGCTGACTGAAAGTACAGAAGCCATTTGAAAGCTGTCTCAAAAAAGAGATGATCTATAAAATGACACACCCACCTCATCGCCCGTATCCAGGCTGCAAGAAAGTAACCTGCTCATAATTGTTAAAATGTCAACAATCTTTTATAAGCAGGATAAACATTATAAATACACTATCTGATTACACTAATTTAAAGCTAGAAAAAAAAATCATAATTGTTCAGTATTCAAATATATCCATCACTTACATGTGGCAGCGTACAAAAATACAATATCTACAAAGACATGTACTATTTCTATTGAGGAAAAAATCTCAAGAAAAATGAACCCCATAATTTTCTTCTTTTTTTATTTAATGCGGTTGAACTTACGCGCGTTGTAACTATTTATCTAGTTGCAAGTCATCTAAGTCTGTAGTGGTCTAGTTTATATTTATTTGATCCAAGGTTTTATAGATATAATTGACTGTTTGACCCAGCCACGCGTTTGATATTAAAGTCACTAAGCATATATATTGAACCACAACATTACATCTGTTATTCTTTCAGAACTTGTTGGACATAATATGAGATACGTCCAGAGAAATAATACAACAGCGCAGTCTTATATGGCGCAGAAGGATCGCGCGGATGTGCATGCTGTTTGTGCATTTGCTGGTTGCAGAAAACAGGTTTTTCATCTCGGTCTTCACTGTTTGCCAATTAACCATTATTGAGAAAGTAACGCTTTATATCAGATGGCAGATCTAGCCCATTCTTTTCCTTGGTTGGGCCATCTGCCCATCAGCAACTGCTTTGATTGTCTGTGAGACAAGGGCCCTTTACTTACTTTGCTTCATCACAGTATGCTAATTTGATTAGAATGTTCCATGTGATGATACATTGATAAGTTAGGAAGCCTCCACAAGAGCTCAACATTTTTTGTGGTTTAACAACAGCAGAATCTAGGGTCATATGAAGATTTGGCCAGTAAAATTTATTTAAGCTCCAGTTGCTGCGCTTAGGTTGCTTTACTTTAATTGCTATCTTGGGCTTATGTGTGTTACTTCGTTTATCTGTGTTCTGGTTTAGTGTTGGAACAACTGCAGAATCTAGGGTGAAACTATCGCCTGTAAAATATATTTTAAAACCCGGTGCTTTGGGTTGCTGTCCTTATTAAGAAGGTGGTCCAGATGTGGATGAATAGTTGTTTGCTGTCCCTCACATTGTTTTGTGATGCTTCTATGCCTGGTGCTTGTTTCGTAATGCAGTACTTACATGTAATAATGTACTTTATAGTTTTGCAACAACCTCGCCGAGGAAGAGAGAGCTGGTTGCTTTATTTTCGTTGTGTTCTTCAGAGGTTCTTATCGTGTGGGTGAAAGTCTCATTTGTGTCTTTACCTTACGGTGTTGTGGGTTTCTCTGTGTTGTCTGAGTGTAACTTACTTCCTGGTTAAAATACACTCACTTGCTTTTTAAAATCTAGTTTACTTGTTTTGTATATGTGTACGTGAAAATATGGCGGTTTCTTAATGCTATGAAAATGCTTAGGTTGAAGATGTCCGGCGTTGCCTTGATTTACTGGCTCTTAGGTAATATTGTTTTAATGGATACCTTTGAATGTTTAGCGAGGATGCTACAGTTTTCTGGCATTATAAGATTACCAGGAAGAGTTAGTCCGTCACATGCATGGTAATGAATGGGCCGCGACGTGAGAAAACCTGTCTTCGGGGTTTCCGACAAAACGAAACTCAAACCAGTCTCCTCAGCTACAGAGACTAGCAAGAAAATTGAAATTTCGTTTTTAGCAAGTTTAGATATGATACTTTCCAAAAAGCGAATAACAAAGGCGCTGATCAGTCTCGCGACGAGGCCCGTATATTCCATGCATGTGACGCACGACAGGAATGCAAGCCTGGTACTCAGAACTTCTTAGCATTCTCTTTCCTAGCAAAACATCGCTGAAAATGCGTGTTCGAAAAACTTATTAGATTTCATAACACTATTCAGACCTCCAGAAAAGAGTACTTAATTGAGAGTTAAATGTATGAGGCCCTATTTCACAACTAGAATATTTTGTAGGTACTCAAGAGCTGAATGAGGCGGTTCTTTTGACCACCAAAACCAAATGTTAAAACTGATGGTTAAGAAAATAATCAACATCTTGTTTATCTGGACCTAGCTCCAGAAGAGCTTCTTAATCGTTTTGGTTTTGCTTGCTAGGTCATTATTACATTCGTATTTAGATTTGATTTTGCATTGTTTCTCGCAGTTTTACCACATCGGATAGTTGACAATCGAAAACGCTCTTAACATTCGACGAACGCGGATCAAAATCGCTAGAAACAGTGTTTTTAATTGAGAAGAAACCCACTAAGAAGACACTGTTACATATATAAGCATGAACACATAAGGCAAAGCAACCACGTCTCTCATCCTCGGTGAACTGATTGCCAAGCTAAAATTAACAAAGCAATGCATCACAAAGACTAATCTCAACACCCACACAAACACACAATGGTGACAACTGAAAACAAACCCCACGCAGAAGGGAACAACTAAATGCTATGAAACTAACACCAATAGAACGTGTCTTTGAATGGTCAGCAGCCACAGCCTTTATACGGCTACTTATGCCAATCGTTGATGAATCACTAAATTATCTGAAGCACCGACACATGTACATACTCGTATGCCGGACGCTTAATTCAGGTGAACCCATCAGTGGACCGATCGGTAAACCCGTTCTGTAGTCCATTTCGGTAATATTAGGGACCATGTACTTCATTTACATATAGCAGAGTAAGCATAATTATTAAAGCGGGACACCATCAGTCCCACAGCGAAACGCCATTCAAATGGCGTTCCGCTGGCGGACACTATCAGCAGCTTATGTTGGCTGAAGGCCTCACTGGTTTTGTGGTGAAACTGTACTTTATAGTAGCATCTGCAATTGGTGATCTTCTGTGGCCATCCATGATTTTGGAGTCAAATTATGAAAATACGGGTGCATCGATGGATGTACGGATTGGTGGATCAGTTCAGTCATTTCAGTCTTTATTGTACAGATTTATTAACACTGCAACCTTTCCTGACTCCAACTGACATCATTAATCTAACTTTTCTAATGGCATATTTTCGTTGTGACAAACTGGACGGTGGTTATCAGTGGTGGTCAGTGTATACTCGTATGACCACCGATATAAAAGCCGCGTTTCTGCTGAATATCTTGAAGGAAAATAGGCAGGGATGTTCCGGTGGATTATAAGCATCGTTCTGTTGGCTGGTAATATTGTAGAAAGCTATAATAATAATAATAATAATAATAATAATAATAATAATAATAATAATAATAATAATAATAATAATAATGATAAACAGCTATTCTGTATTATCTCTCTCACACACCTTCCCCCTCAACTTTTGATTTTGCCCTCAAAGTCTGACACATCTTACTGGATCCCAGATAAAGAAAGATTATAACGATATTCGAAATACACTGACCCAAAATGAAAACTTTACACTTTATTTATTTGAATAACTGTTCTGATAGTATACATGTTATTGTTAGATTTACGCATGGTTATTGAGACTTCGTCGCAGATAACGATTATGCACTTTTTATTAAAATCCCAGGTCTATTCAAGCGTCAACGCCTGAAAAACGTGATCCTTACCTTGCACGTGCTGCGGAACAGGTGGTTCATTAACAGCTTCAAAACCGACAAGGAAACATTTGCAGCTGAGTACTGGTAGTAAAAAACAATTTATTGTTACAAAATGTTTCCATTTAGTGACGGTACGTCTTTCAAAAGATCAAAGAAACCAAGTTTTTGGCGTGCTCAAGACGGGGTCTACGGTAGATGATATCGCGCACCCTTTTGGCCACTCTGGACAGACTGTTCATTATCTTATGAGCCGGTACAACAGAACTGAGTATGTCAGAGTTTGTGCAAGACCTGGTCACGCACGTGTGACGACGTTACGTTCTTATCGCGTTAACACGTTAACTCACCCACGTAATCGTTTTAAACGGCAACACGTTTTGCTCGTCTTTACGGGGATCATGCACATACGATAATTAGTCATTTCGTGCAAAATAACGGACCTGGAGTTTTCCAGCATGACATAACAAGGCCTCACACAACACGTAAATAACCACACAATTACAGGCTAAAAATAACGTCAACCTCTTGCCTTGGCCTGCTTCATCCACAGTCATGGACCCCATAGAACACGTATAGGATGAATTAGGTCCGATGCCCAGGTCCAATCATCAAATGGATGCGCTAAATGACTCCAATGTGCACCTCTGTTAGCATTACATACGTATCCATAACGTGCTTTTACAACGTTACGTAAATTCAATGAGGTGACGTATTCTGCTTAGCATTCGTAAAATGTAGGTCACACTGGTTACTGATGATCTTTTTAACATCATTTAAATCACGCAGTCAGTAATTTCTTGTTTCCAAATTCTGTGTGACTGTAATAATTGTTTTTTAGAAATTTTCATTTTGACCCCTCTGAACTGAATTATTCATAAAACTTGTGCAATTTTTTATTTTCATCCAATATTTTTTTCAGAGACATTGATAAGACATTGAATATTCGATGACCGAAAAAATTAACCCCAAAACTCAATTTATCATTAAAATATATACCTTTGAATACTATGTAAAGTTTTCATTTTGGGTCAGTGTAGTAACCGCTCTGATAAAATAGAAAATGTTTGAAACGCTTGAATTGCAAGCCTTAGTTTTGTTATGTTTTTTTATGTTTTCCACATTGATTTTTGGCGATATCCTTTAATTTAGAAAACTGTATTGTAGAAAAAAATTACCGACAATTTCTCCAAAAGGTCCGAACTTTGTGACCCAAACAGAATTTTGTGTACATTGTGAAATTTTTGCAATAAATTGAAGTCTTTTATTGTCAGGGCGTGACACAGTTTGATAAAATAAAAAAGGTATCGCCGAAAATCAATGTGAAAAACATAAAAAAAAATCTAGTTCAAATGTTTTACTGAATGTCGCATCATTATTTGAACACGGCTTGCTCTACGGTAACTGCTTATATAGTAATTTGGCATTGCCTGATTGCTTGAAAGTGCATACTTGATATCGTTGAACAGGTATTCCAAAATATTTGAAAACTGCGAAAAAAAATCATGAATTTGCCGCGATTTGATGCGTCCATTATTTCTACTGTGACGAAACATATTTACCGCTAAAATCATATATTTGTCCAATCGAGTATGCAGCAGCAGAGTTCATCGTGTGCCAAGCAAAAAATAATAACGTATGAGCCGCAACATGAGATTTCCAACAATGTGGTATGTGCGACCAACAAAGCCTCAGATCAGCCTGCGCATACGCGCAGTCTGATCAGAGCCTTTGCTTGTCGCTGGAATATTCTTTGACCGTTAAGCTACTAAATGAACACAATTTGGAGCTTCTTAGCTAAAAAGGAGGCTGCACAAGCTCGCCCGAGTCAACACTTGTCAAAATACCACATTGTTGGAAATCACATGTCGCGGCTGAATTATAACTGCCAGCTTTATGTAATAGATGGCATCAATCTGTCATTGTATGATAGAAGGGTATGTAGAAATGAGTTAGCGCCGTATCTGCACATTGAGGACGCTACAAGCACTTTTTGTATTGGTGGGAGCAGACTGGGTGACGGAATTGGTCTCAGCCTCTAGTTATTGAAGTGCTTGATAGAACTGATTTGATTTGAAACTGTCAAAATACTAATATTTAGATCAGTTATAATTTACACTTATTTCCATGAATGATATTCGAACCGCATAGTATTATTGGAATGCATGGGTTAAACCAAACTCGTTAGTTAAGCACGTCAACTAAATTTAAGTATTTGTGACCAAGAGATGTATACATTTATTGTATGTGATTGACTAGAAACTGTTAAGTTTACGCCAAATAAATGATCAACTCACAGTATTATGCACGACCCACGTTGAATGCTTGCTAATTAGAATGACACTCCAGGTATTTAAATTGAAAACAATGTTTGGTTAGCCAACATAACCGTTCTGAAATAGGTTCCCTACGAAAGCAGGTTCTAATACAGTTTAACGTTATCGAGACACAAGTATGCAAAGTGCCACAAAAAAAATCTAGGCAAATCCAAATACCTGTGTCTCGATAATATTCAAATGTATTTGTATGCAAACTTAGATTAAAATATACCATGCGGTTCAAGAGATATGAGCAGTGTCACTGAAAGATCTCGACTGGCCATAATGATGCTCGGCAAACCCTCGACACTGTTTTGCATACCGGTAGCTGGAGACTATCAAAATAAATAAGTATGCAAAATTTGATCCAAATATCCCAGAGGATTTAAGAGTTATGAGGATTTTCACTAACTGACCACAACAGGCTGGGCTATTGCTCAGCAAACCCATGTTTTTATATTTAAAAAAAAGTGGTTTCACATGCAAGTGGATAGGGACTGTTGATATGCATATGTATGCAAAATGTGATAAAAATATTATAACATGTGGTTCAAGAGTTGTGAACATTTTCACTAACTGGTAACGGACGGACGGACTCACAGTCATTATAGTGCAGACCCAAGAATCGCGCAATCTGCCCTAATCTCTTCTTACGTATTCTTCCTCACTAATCTGTCAAATATTGCCATCATTTTTTTTTTTCAGGTCTGGTAAGCGCCAACCAAAAATGTCAAGGCAATCCGCGCATGTACAAGGGCAAACGGTGCGCTTCAACAACCAACTATCACGATGGTTTTAAGGGGGCGTGTGGCTGCGGTCCAGCGAACGGTAATAGCCAATTTGATTGGAATAGATCTGGTTATGTAGCTGCTGCCAGCCAACATTTGTTTGATAGAAACGGGGGTACATGGTGTGGAGAGACATGTGGTAGATGCGTGAAACTCACAACCACTGGTAAGTTAGCATAAACCATGCGCGGATCCAGAGGGGGGCAGGGGGTCGCAACCCCACCCCCCCCCCCCTGAAAAATTGAGCCACGGCATGAGATTTCCAACAATTTGACATTTTTATAAGGGTAGACTCGGATGAACCTCTGCAGCCTCCTTTTAAGCTTAGAAACTCCAAATGATGTTCAGTCAGTAGCTTAACAATCATAGAATACTCAAGCGACTAGCAATGGCTCTGATCAGGCTGCACGTATGTGCAGGCTGATCTGAGACTTTGCTGGTCGCACATACCGCATTGTTGGAAATCTCATGCACTGGCTCAAATAAGAAAAATATAGGGTTTCTTAGCAATACTGGCCCGGATCCCCTGAAAAATCACAAAGCTGCCAAGCCAGCATTCAAATTGTTGGGACATAAGAGAAACTCCATTAAATGGCGTTTCGCTGGCGGGCAGATGATGGCCCGCATATAGTGGTAGTGGGTCCTCTCTCACTTGATCAACAAAAAAAAACACGGTGTCAAAGCTGCAGTTGGATCCCCTCTGACAAAACTTTCTGGACCCGCGTATGTAAACTAATATCGTTTTGCAAGCTATTATCATTTGCTGATAATATTTGCAAACAGCCTGGGTCCAAAACATAGGGCCTAATATGGAGCCACACCGTTTCGCATTCTGGTGGTATAACGTTGCTTTTGAAAAAATCTGCAGACGACAAGTTAAAGGTGATGTAAAATATCAACACAGAGACAGCTCATGCGATCTTCAAATATACTCCTCAAAATAATTGAAGGACCAATACTTTCAATTATAACATTGATGCATTTTGTGTAAAACGTATTTCGAAAACCGATTTTACGATCTAGCCTAAATTTTTCAGACATCTTTGACGCCTTATTGCCAAGTGAAAAAGCAAAAAGAAAGTGGTAGAAAATGTTACTAGCAAGGATTTTTTGTCATTTTAAAACTTGCCCTAAATGTATTGGAATGTCACTTTTTGTGTGTGATCCATGGACCACAGAACTGCATTAAATGAATGGAAAGTGCTTTTAGATGCTGAAATCTCTGTTTTCGCACGTTTTTATGGTGTTTTAATCCCGTTGGTACCATCCACCTCTTCCTGTTAGAGAAAATTGCCCGGTTTGGCTGTGGCGTAATGGCCAGACTATAGATTCAGACATCTGGTTTTGGCGTTTGTCTGTGACAATCTTTAAATGATTCATCGGGATATCTTTCTAACACTCAACGGCATAGAATAGCGATTGAAAATCTGATTCTTGATGGCCAAGTTCACACATTGTTTACAGAAAACCAAACAATATCAAAACTCCATTGTCAGAGATGAAAATGCTTGCTTCCCAGTATAGTGAAACAGTTTGAAGATTTTTTGGCACGTAAGCTGAACTTTTTAAAACAAAGTTTAATTTGGTATCACTTTTATTCTACTCGAATGACCACATGAGAATTTCTTTACCCCACCCACTGCCTTTTGAAAGTGTGTTTTTGAGGGTATGTGCATTTGAGACACAGTTATGGCAGAATTAGGCATGGGAATCGTTAATAATGATTCTTGATTTTTTGGCATAAAGAAAAGAAAGATTTGGGCCAAGTTTTACAGAATTTAAATGTTTGAGATAATTATACTCGCATTCTAAAATCTTGGTCCTTTAATTATTTTGAGGAGTATAATAAAGAAAATGCAAATAAAAAGTATTTTAGAAACCGGATCCGAACATTCAAACTTTGAAAACAACAGACTCGGTTTGATTGAATCTTTTTTTTATCACAAGAGCTGAAAAGTCATCATGACTCCAAGCACCTGCTTAAGTAGTCAGAGTCCAATAGACTTAAAGGACCAGCATTTGAAAACAAGTGGACCAAGTATCCCTAGTATTGTTGAACGTTTGTTATAAACGTATAAAAAGGAAACTGGCCACGCTCTTTGACAATAATTTTATTTTTCGTTTAACCCTTAAAGCGCCAAGAAAAAATGCATCTGAAAAATTCGTCTGCTGAAGTCGTCTGCTGCAAATAATTGCCTAACATTACTGACGAATTAAGTATAGGAGCAAACAGCGTGGACCCAGAACAGACTGCTCACATAGGAACAGTCTGATCTGGGTCCATACTGTTTTCCATAGAGGCTCCTTAAACAATTCAGCAGACAAGAAAAGCAGACGACTTTTGTTGCGATTGGCGCATAAAGGGTTAAGATGTTTTTGTAGGTTACCCTGAGTTTCCAATGCTGCCAAAACATTTGAAATCTGGTCAGTGCTGTTTACCCAGTGAACCATTCGACGTCATCTGAACGTGGCGATGATGTTCCCAGGTGAAATGTGTTTAAGACGTGATCGTCACCCCAAAAGCGTTACCTTTTGAAAACGTTCAGAACCTTTAAATTTCATTTTCAAAACATGCAGAAGACTAACAAAAAAAAACCTACATAAACATGTTGTTGTAACGTTTTGTTTAGTGTTCAAGACGTTTATTGTAACCCCATACCTGTCATGGAATATTGCAAATCTGTAAGGAAAACGTTTTAAAAGTTGTAACTGTCTTTCTATATACGTACCCTGAACGCGATGGAGACGTTTCCCCTAACACTATTGAAGACGTTTCCATATGAAACGTGTTCGTCACTCACAAAACGTTACAAATTGAAGACGTCAAATACCTTCGCATTTAGTTTTTAAAACGTGTTGAAGACCTTGCGAAACCCTTGCACGAGGACGAGGACGCTCATATACCATTTTGATTCGTGTTTAAGACGTGGTGGTAATCCCAAAACAATGACGTCTTTGTTTGGTGTTCAAACTGTGTTTAAAACTATATCAAAGCATTATAAATCTGCAGTGAACTCGTTTTAAAAACGTGTGCTAGTGATTCCTGAACGTAACCGAGACGTTCTTTACACAAGACGTGTGCATCACTCCAAAAGCGTTACAAATTGAAGACGTCAAACACGTTTGCATTTAGTTTTCAAAGTAAGTGAGGGTGCAAAGATCAGGAATCGATACAATCAAGTACCACACCTGACCCAAGATACCAATGGGAAAGTGACAAACTCACAGAAGACACCACAAACGAGAGCCAAGAGGTCAGCCCTTTCCCAGCAGGTGACCACAAAGCACATATAAACAGACACGCACAAAGACATAGCAAACACAAGACAAAACGTTTTTGAGATGTCCTGCAGACGTCAGTTTTGCTGATAAACGTCTGAAACACGTGTCTCAGACGTCTTCGTCACCAAAACTTACAAAGACGTCTTCGTCATCAAACGTATGGTTCACTGGGTAAAATTGACTTAGCAGGAAAAGGCCCAGTTTCCTGGTGGTCACTTTTTGACGGACCAAAAAAAAATGAGTATGATCATGAAACTGGATTACGGGTCATCTAGTTAATATTACTGACATATTGTTTTCAAACTGATTATTTGTTACAGAGGAGCTGATAAAGAGGACGTTATGCTTAAATGGGCTAATACTGTGAACTAATATGGCACATTACAAAAATGTATCAGTTGTTTACTATTAATACGGGTGTCACGACACTTCTAAAATTGTAAATAACAAAAAATGTTATTACACTGAGTTCCACAGCCAACGCAACTCTTCAAATAAATAATCATAACTATTTTAATATTTAATATAAAGGTATCAAAATTGGCAACTATATTGTAAAGTCTAGTGAGGAGGTAATCAGCAAATAAAATTGGAGAAAAATCATAAACTTTCATGATTTTTCGATTTGTCTGGCACAGGGGCGGTTTTCAAAACTGAAGTGTGTCCACCGTTAGAGTTTATCACTGCACGGCACCGTTTTCTCATGGACCGGATATACATGTACAGACAAACGATGTTGTTTGGGAGATTGTTCCACTCTTGAAGCAACGTCGGCTAATACTGTGGAAGGTTTGTAGGCTGATTAGGGCGAGCACGCACACGTCTGTCCAACTCGTCCCAGATGTGCCCAATTGGAGAAAGATCTGGCGACATCGACGGCCATTCCATAACATTCACGTTGTTTGCCAAGAACTGCGTTGTGGCACGTGCGGTATGGGGGCCAGCATTATCCTGTTACAGTATTGTCACACCACTACCTGCCTGCATGAACGGCAAAACCACTGGGGCAAGAATGTCGTCTCTGTATTTCTTGGCATTAAGGGTACCATTTAAGGTCACAAGCTGAGTTTTTCCATTGTGCACAATGCCACCATGACGACCACGAGTCTCTCTGGCTGTGCGTGCTGCAGTTCACTTCCTGTCACGAAGATGCTGAGTTCTCATGCGATTGTCTAGGGTTTGAGTCGTAACCCGGGACCTGCTGGCTCGCGGGAAGTCCGTCACATGACCTGAAACATTTACGTTTGGTTGCTTTGAGAAATTTTGCTTTTTATACACTTATGGGCCATTCATCCGAAATTTTCGCACTTTCGTACCCCGAGACAAGTTCTCACGCATGCGCACGTAAAAATCAATTTTGATGATGCAAAAAGTTGGTCATGGCATTCAGGTGAAAATATATTATGATAATTTCTCGATTTACGTCGTTTTTGAGAAATGACAGGAAAAAATAAAGTTGCGTTGGCTGTGGAACTCAGTATAGTTTGTTACTAATCTTTTTTTGTTAATAACAATTGGTATACCTTGGTTACCAATCTTTTTTGTTATTAACAGCTATTCCACACAGGCAACGAATCGCCCGAATCGCCATGGATTGATTTTTTTTATTTATTCGGGGGGGGGGGGGATTCGTGAGGTTTCATTAATTTTTTTTCTCCAATCGTGATGTTCTACGAGTCAGTCCCGATTCAGATACGATGTCGTTACGAATATTCGGGGGAATCGGCTCAATTCGGCTGGAATCGTGCAAGAATTCATTACGATCAGCAAAATCACATTAGAACATGGTGCACGAAAGTTAAGGAATCAATTACGAATCAGTTAAGAATATCCCGAATGCAGCACGAATTGGGCACGAATTTACAGAAATCCGCGACGGTTCGCCACGATCCGCGAGATCTTCTCCCACGATAGTTATAAAAAAGGCCCATACATATTTGGGGCATCAGTTCCAAAATGAATGTTCCTCGTAAAGCAGCAGTAGAAGTCGAGAGGCCCTGACCCAGACTCTTTGACTTGGAAAAATATGGCAGTTCACCATTGCCAAATTCACCAGCCAGGAGCTACTGACTGATCCTGATTGTGCTCCAGAATCTGCCAAATCTGTTTCAACTTCTAGGACTGCTCACATGCGCTTGACGGGGTAATTAATCTTAGGGAAAATCCCTCTACTATCTATTCCTTGGTTTTATCTCTTGGCTTAATCTCCCGATTCCCCACGAATGAGCTAAGAGTAGCTACGAATGCCCAAAAACGCCTCCGAATCGACTACGATTCAGTTACGATGTCCAAGAATGCCTAAGGAATTTGGTACGAATCACGCACGATTTTTCGAATCGGGGAATTCGTGGCCAAATTTTCGAACAGTTCAAATATTTTGAGCCGAATTCCCGGTAGACCAACGAATTGCAAGAACTCACTAGGGACTGTGCGAGTAGCTACTGGTTTCATCTGCCAGGATTCATAATAATTATGATTTGCCTGTGGGTATTTACAATGTTTGTGAATGCTTGGTTTGGATAAGACACAGGTGTTCAGCCAGGTGCGGTGTTGACATCTGTGTTTTATAGGGAATTCTGACACCGGTTTGTTATTGTTTCTCAAATGTCATATTCATTAGCTTGTCAATTCTGATGGGATGTTTTAACACTTTCAAAAGGTCATGATGACAGGTGGTACTTAGTTTAGTACAAGTTTACTATATAGCGCCCTCAACATAGGTAAGCTTCCATTTATATCAACCAATCAGAAGATACAAAAGAGACTCATAGTCACACCAGTTGCGCAATTTCCCAAAGGTCATATGACTAAATGTATTGCACAACCCTGCAAATCAATGTCAGAATTGACACAATCTATTTATTGGGCTTATGTAAACTTGAAATATGATTGGTTAGTGATCATGTCATTAGGTGGCGCTGTGGTCAGCTTCTATCACGTGACTTCATGGTATATAAGATGAAACCCAGTGTCAGAGCCTCAGACTTTGGTTAGAATTTGGGAGATTTCGAAACTTTGGGTTATAGTTAGTTTGTAGAAATATTTTAGTTGAACTTAAGAAGGTTTAATAAAATTATAAAATTGTGAAAGTTGTTGGTGAAATTTACAAGACTTAGAAATTCTAAAGAAACTTAGGGGTCTTTCATGCAAACCAAATATCTATGTCTCTTGATCCACATCTGAATTAAGGGCGAGGTTGGCGCTGTTAAACCGGTTTAAGCCTTCCAGTAAAAGTATTTTACTGACCGTTCCAAGGCGGTACTTCTTTTGTGGATCGTTTTTGTTAGTTACAGGTATGCTTCATGTTGGTGTGTGTTGTGCTGTGGTGTTTGTTCCTTGTAGCCTTGTGATCACCTGCTGGGAAAGGGCTGAACTCTAGGCTGTCATATTTGTTGTTTTTTGTCACTTTCCCAAATGTGTCCTGGTCCACATCAGAATTAAGGGCGAGGTTGGCGCAGTTAAACTGGTTTAAGCCCTCCAGTAAAATATTTTACTGACCGTTCCAAGGTGGTACTTCTTTTGTGGATCTTCTATGTTTTTGTTCTGTCTTGTGTTTGCAATGTCTTTGTGCGCGTCTGTTTATATGTGCTTTGTGGTCACCTGCTTGGAATGGGCTGACCTCTAAGCTCTCTATTGTGGTGTCTACTATGAGTTTGCCACTGTCCCATTGGTATCCTGGGTCAGGTGTGGTACTTGATTGTATCGATTCTTGATCTTTGCACCCTTACTTACTTTTAAAAACACAACGCGAACTTGAAGATTAGAATCAACCACTACCTTACACGAATCAGTTAAGATCTTCACGAACTGAGTACGATTCAGTCACGAATTCAAATGTTTGTCAATTCGTGTCAATTCGTGGGATTCGGGGCCTGTGTGGAATAGGGGTATAACCAATCTTTTTTGTTAATAACAACAATTTTTATACGTTTGTTACCGGTCTTTTTTGTTAATATAACATTTTATACGTTTGTTACCAGTCCTTTTTGTTAATAACAAAACTTTGTATACCTTTGTCACCAATCTTACTCCAAAACGACATTGATCAAAATCTTCCATCGGTGTGTGGGTGCCTGATGTTTGTTGTTGGCTGGTCAATCAACCGTTTGTCAACTAGGGGTTTCGCTAAGCATGTGAATTATGAGCAGTTTTCTTTATTTCATCACACTTAATTTGATCGTTTCTTTCTGCGATGATACATTGAATTAGGTAGGAAGCATCCACACGAGCTAAATTTATGTTTTAAAAATAGTAGAATCTTGGGCGACAATTCGGGTGGTAAAATGTATTTAAGAGCCCCTCTCACACCACGTGGTCGCGGCTGCTGTCCGTTCTAACGCGGTGATTCTGTTGCTATTAGTTTATTGCGTGTTGTTCTCCCATTGTGCCCTTACTAGTTTTGCAATCATCGCATCGAGGAAGAGAGAGCTGGTTGCTTTACTTTAATTGCATTTTTGCTTTTATATGCTTGTCATTGTTTGTCTGTGTTATGTTTTATGTTCCTCATAGTGGCGCAAGTTGGCATGTGATTGCGACATGTCCTGCTAACCTTCGCTTTTTTTTCTTGCATGTAATCTTAGTCACTTAAATATATGATCAAAAATAGTAAATTAGTATGATCAGGAAATACCACAATCACAAACCGCAGACAATTCCATGTCAACGCGAGGAAGAGCCACTCAACCATCACGAGACACCAGGAAGACAAATAAAGTGAATCAACCAGCTCTCTCTTCCCCATCAAGATGATTGCAATACTAGAATGGACATAAAGTAGCGTACAACAAAACATAGAACAATTACAGACTCCCACAATGGGATTAAAAATAACAAAAAGTCAACAACAACAGAACCACCGCCTTAGAACGGACAGCAGCCTAAGCCACCGGGGGGCTTAAATGCATTTTACTGGTACCAAATCTTCGCCCTAGATTCTGCTGTTGTTGAAGTACAAGAAATGTTCAGCTCGCATGGAAGCTCCCTAACTAATGCAATGTATCATCATAGAGAAACACTCTAATCAAATTAACACACCATGATGAAACAAAGAAAAGGGCTCCTGACTCACAGATAGTCAGAGCAAAAGAAAACCTCAAGTTGAGCCACGGTGGGTCCAGCTACAGATAAGCATCAGGCACCAACCCACCGATTAAAGCTTTACGTCAGAGCCGTCATAGAGTCTGAGGCCTGACCCACCGTCGTGCAATTAAAGAGGAAACCATAGCTATAAGGGTGGTTTTCCAAAAAGTGCAGCATTTTTACATTTTCAGACAATTACTGAATAGTATTGGACTAGCCAGCAATTTGCAATGTTCAAATTATTAGTTTTTATTTGACCAAAATAACTTGAAAATTTCATAGAAATTGGTTGAAATGAAGCCAAGATATGATTGAAAATGTAGCAAAAAATGTCCAGAGTGTGACGTTTTTAGTGTGACATTTCACTTCACATCATTTTTTAATTGTTAGATTTGAATGCATTACAAAACAACAACAACAATTTAACAGTCTAGTCATATTTTACCATATATCTCCATTTATTCTATGATGCTTTGGAGTCATTCATGCATTCTCGCAGTCTGATATCCCAAATCAAAAGTGATCACCCTATTGAATAAAGAGTCACTGAAAATCTGAAGTGTAAAGCTTTTTGAGCTTATTGCATGCCAACTTATCATCATCTTCTAAGGTGTTGTACTTGATTGTATCGATTCCTGATCTTAGCACCCTTACCTACTTTTACAAATCTGTTTTAAAGTTTAATATGTTAAGATAGATAAACACAGATCTAATTTCCTTGACCCCACCAAAATATAATTTTACGGAAGATTTTATTAGGGCACCCAAGTTTGTGCGACATTTTGACGTTTGGGCTTCATTTGTTGCATATATCTTGGATTTGCTTTTCATTTTATTTCTTTTATCAGACAAATGAGCCCACAGAAGATGAACGGTGACAGTAGTATGAATGAAATATTCACATTTCATACCAGGCAAAATATGATGTCCCGAGTGCGACACATTTTTTCTCCAGTCTAGCAACTCTGATATTCATTTAGGTAGAAAGCAATCATTATCTATGTTTTGTTATGTAAATCCATGGATAGAACTGTAGTCTCCATATACTATTAAGCGAAAAAAGTAACTTCAGTAGTTAAAACTGGTAAAATACAGCTTTTTGTGGGCTCATCGTTTGAATAATGTTAAATTTCTTCAGCATAACAGACTGATAGGGACTATTTGCCTCTGTATCAGATACCTTGTTGGCCCAACTACCTATAAAAACTTGATTTTCTTATAAATTTTACTTTTGTTGGAATGAATTAATAGCTTAAAGTAATATGAGTGTTCGCACTCGGGACATGAAATCAATTATCACTCAGTTTTTACACTTAAAAAGTGTTTTTTCATACAGGATTTGAAGTAAAATGTCAAATTTAGTAGTGATATTGCCTTTTAGAAAAATAAACACGAGACAAAGAGTTAAATCCAATGAAACAGCCAATAAAACAGCCAAAACCGCAATTTCTTCCAAGGAAAGAATACAAAAATTCAAAAATAAACTGAAAAATGACCCATAGAATTTGCATATTTTCATTAAAATCATTTTTGTTATGTTTTTCCTTTGCGCCTGTGCAACTGAAACTAATTAAATGGCTCTTAAGTTTCTAAACAGTGAAGAAGAGTTTTTTGCATGAATATGTCCCGAGTGCGACTAAGTGGTCAAAGACGCATTTGCTTCAATAAAAGACAGAAATTAGTTTTCTTGCATAGTTTTTCATTTTATTTCCACTCATTGACTTGATATGTTTGAAGCATTGAAATGTTTCCACATCTTGTAGCTATAAAATGTCCCAAGTGCGACAAAAATGTGCAAATAAGACGCATTTTTAATGCACCGTTTTCTCTACAATAACAAAATTTATAATATGATCGGTGGAACCCTTCATTTATATGAATCAATGGAAATAGACATAATTTGACTCTGTTTCTGAAGGCAACAATAACTTAATGAGGTAAAAACTGAATTTTTTGGGTCAAAATATAAGAAAAACACTGCAAATTGTAAATGAAAGCATCCAACATGACCCATTTGTCATAAAATCTTGTCTTTAGTATATGTCAAGTTGTGTGGGCAATAATACAATTTCTGTTCATTCTTTGAGAGTTTTCTATTATCAGAATATAATAACACTGTTCATATTGGAAAATTTGCTGAAAATGTAACTTTTAAGTTCCTTGCCTATCTCAGTTTTACGCAATTTAGAGTTAGATGCTAATAAACTTATGATAGAGCAAACAAATTATATAAAGCAGCACTCCTTAAAAGATGTTATGTTCAACATTTCCTTAGTTCTTATATCGATTCTGAGGTCAACCATAAACCACATTTTATCAAAATTCCATTCATTAACAAAGGTATTGAGTTGATTGATTTACAAAGTATCTTCAAGGATAATTCAGTGATTTCATCTATTCCAATTTACTTTAATAATTCTGAAACTCCTATCATTTGTTATAAATATAACATACCAATTAGGTCTACGATATTTAACTTTAATAAAATTTTGAATGATTTAGATATAGATTCCAATACTCCTGCCTCCTGAGATTGTAAAAATTTAGATTATTTATATCCCTCTGCAGGGCATATTATTACAGGTAATCTAAATGTCATTCCTGACCCTAGAGTTCGTAATCTCATTTCTAAAGGTCCTAAATATAGATTTCCCTCTAATATTGATTTCTCTAGATGTCGTAGAGAGATCGCTGCTTCTTTAAATGACTTAAGTAATCGTTGGTGCAAACAGGAAAATGTTGAACCTGATGCCTTGAAGGAATGGAAGATTAACATTTTTAAAATTATTGATACTCCTATTTCATTTTACTCTCGTAATACACATCTTTTGCCCCCTAAACCTAAATCTTCTTTTCGTCATCTTAAACGAGGTATCCAGGATTTTCATATGAACTATGTTTTGGTTCCAGCAGATAAAGCTGCTAACAATGTTGTAGTTGTTTGACAATTGTATTATATTAATACTCTTAAGCGTGAGCTTGTTGACACTAATGCCTATAAACTGCAGCCCTCTTTAAGTGAAAGGGTGATTGTTGATGGGCATGGTTGTCATACAGCCCTACATTTTGGTGTCAAAGCTAAAGAAAATCAAGACAAAGTTCCTACGTTGTACTGGTTACCTAAACTCCATAAAAACCCTATAAAGCGAGATTTATTGCTAATTCTAGTTCTTGTACGACATCAGAACTTTCTAAATTGTTAACCTCGTGTCTTACAGCTGTAAGAGAGAAGGCTCTCCTTACCTTGCATGTAATGACAGAAATGCATTTTTTACTTCAGAAAAACCTAGAAAATATCATGCATGGTCATGTCAAAATGTATGTGATGCGCTGACCTTTTTGTTGGACAACATTTTTATTCGATTTGGCACCAAGCTCTATAGACAAGTAGTTGGGATTCCTATGGGCACTAATTGTGCTCCCCTGGTTGCAGATTTATTCCTGTTTTGTTATGAGAGGGACTTTATGATGTCTCTTTCTGATGATAAGCAGGCTGATGTTATTGATGCATTTAACGCTACTTCCAGATATTTAGACGATATTTTAAATATTAATAATGTTTATTTTGACAATATGGTTAGTCAAATATACCCTTCAGAGCTCCAACTGAATAAAGCCTCTGATACCGAAGCCGCATTTTTAGACTTGTTTTTGTCAATTTCTAATGATATTGTTTCTACCAAAATTTATGATAAACGTGACGACTTTGATTTTGAAAGTGTCAATTTCCCATTTTTAGATGGTGATGTTCCTCGTTCTACATCCTATGGAGTCTATATCTCTAAACTCATTCGTTTTGCTAGAGCATCTAGCTATGTTGCTGACTTCAACACTCGCAATAAATTGTTAACTCAGAAACTTCTAAAACAAGGCTATCGGTATCATAAACTTCGCAAAACATTTTCAAAATTTTATAGATAATACTATGATTGATTTCTAAATTCCAAGATGGACTTTCATATCTCTTGCGCCAAGGACTTTCGGAACCTGATTTCTATGGTGACTTGGTGTATAAATTGAAGAAGATTGTTGGCTCTAATAATTTTTCAGCGCAGTTCATTGAAATAATTTCCCATTATAAAAAGATTGGCTATAACATTAATGTATTGCAACAGACTGCATGCTTGGTAGTCAACCCAATCACGGTTGGCAACTTTGCTTTCCTCTTTAATTGCACGCCGGTGGGTCGAACTTCAGACTCTATGATGGTTCCGACTTAAAGACTTATCTATTGATTGGATGGTAGGGGCCTGATGCTTTGGCTGTTTGTCGGCCCACCGGGGTTTACTTGTTGGATTTCTTTTGATCCGGTATTCAGTGTAATTTTACTGTTGAGTCCTTATCCTTGCTTTATCTCCTTGTTATATCTTGATTTATATGTTTTAGGAGATGATGCATTGATAAGTTAGAGGTCTTTCATGTAAACCAAATATCTATGTGTCTTGATCCACATCTGAATTAAGGTTGAGGTTGGCGCCGTTAAACCGGTTTAAGCCCTCCAAATACAGTGAGCCACTTTAGTTACGCACCACTTTTTCAGGGCCCACATTTTTTTACAAAAATGCTGGAATCGAACATTCTCTATGATAATTTATTTATTGACATTTTATCTGTTTGATAACATCGAGAAAAAAAATATTGGAATCACTCAAGCGAATCATTCTGCTACTCAAAGGCAATTTTGACAAATTTTGAAAAATGCACGTGCAAGCGGAACGTCTAAATTTTCCATTTTTGTTTTGTGCTAGGCATTATCCATGGTGATCGTTGTGACAGAAAAACACCAAAAACAATTTATTTATTCAAGTAAAACCCCTTTTTCCGTCGTCGAATTTAGTAACGCCGTTACTTTTTGAAGAAATGCTCGTTTTAACGTCATATTAACGTCAGTTACAATAATCAAACTGGGTTTTCTTCGCAAATTATTTTGTAATGAGTCACTTGTTGACAAAGAAGTATCAAAACACTATAACATCTTATCATTAACACGTTTTGTAGCCTTGGTAGTAGTAACGTCATCATTAACGTCAACACCGTGACGCTAATAAATCCTTTATTTTTTTACGAAAATAAACGGCGGATACATGGTTGTTTGAAATGAAATCATAAAAGAAGTGTTTTGATAACTAGTTTACTCTGAATCATACGAAATTTTAACTAACTTAAAAAAAAGTACTAAAACCAACTTTTTTCAAACCTTGGTCAGCTGGGAACCAAAATAGTAAAACATAAAAAAACCTATGAAGTTAACAATCACATTCTAGTCTTAGATATTGCCAAGAATAAATCGACTCTTATATCTGGCATAGCAGAAATTCGAACCTGAAAAAAGTGCAATGTGATCTGAGTTTCACTCGAGATAATGCAATGTGAAATGGTGTTTTGAGGGTAGTGCACTTAAAAATCCATTTTCTCCTTCGTTTCTGATCTGATCACAATAAAATTTCAATGGCCAATGCAAATATAGCTGCGCTTTACGTTGGTAGTCTCAGAATAAAAATATCACATTTAGTTTCCGAGTAATTTTACATTTTATAAGTGGTGCGTAACTAAAGTGGCTCACTGTATTTTACTGACCGTTCCAAGGCGGTACTTCTTTTGTGGATCTTTTATGTTTTGTTCTGTCTTGTGTTTGCTATGTCTTTGTGCACGTCTGTTTATATGTGCTTTGTGGTCACCTGCTGGGAAAGGGCTGACCTCTTGGCTCTCGTTTGTGGTGTCTACTGTGAGTTTGTTACTTTCCAATTGGTATCCTGGGTCAGGTGTGGTACTTGATTGTATCGTTTCCTGATCTTTGCACCCTTACTTACTTTAAGTAATTTTCTCAGAAAAAATAAGAGACATGTGACATAAAAACTTACTGAATTCTGAAAATACAACGTTTCCACAAATAAATTGCATAGGTTTTATTGGTGTATTCATAGTTTGAATTTTGACGCCCAATGTCACACTTTTGCTGTATTTTTTGAAAGCCACCCATAAACCGTGATTGGGTTTCAAACCAGGCATGCAGACTGTCGCATGACATCCAAGTAAATTTTAGTGTTTCCCCCAGCCCCCAAAAAGGGAATGGTAAAGTTTCCAGGAAAATGGCACTTTAAGCGCATGACAACAGGCAAAGAGGACACTTTTAATCGTGCGGCGACAGACTAAGCAGGCATTTTTGACTCACGGCGACAGGCTAAGAGGGCACTTTTAAGCCCAAGTTGGAAATTGAATATGATATTGCCAAATAAAAGTGTATGCCCCTGCCCCCTTAGCATGATGCAGCTGTTAATGCAAAGGACACTTCTTATTATTTCGACTAACCAACCTTTATATAACGTGCTACAAAACTTTTGAATTGATCACTAAAATTAGGTTTTCCAACAATTCGTTTGATTTTATAAACTAAATCATCATAAAATACAGGTTCTGATATGCCTTGCTGCAGAAGAGATTTTAACCCAATGTTGTATTTAACAATTAACTCTGAGTGTCTGTGGTAGAATTTGGAAAATGCTTTTTGAATTTTATGATATCTATAACCTTGTTTTAATAACTTAGCAGTTAAAATTAAGTTTCTGTTGTTGAAGTCATCAACATTAGCACACACTCTAGCAAAATGAATAAGCCGAGAAATATATACACCATAGGAAGGGGAGCGAGGATCATCTTCATCAAGAAATGGGAAATTTACTTTTTCAAAATTAAAATCATCCCGTTTATCATAAATTTTAGAAGAAACTACGTCATTTGTTATTGACAAGTTCAAGTTCAAAAACGGAGCTTCAGTATCAGAAGAATTTGCCTTATTTAACTGAAGTTCAAAAGGATATATCTGACCAACCATTTGTTCAAAAAAAGGATTATCAATATTAAGTAAGTCATCTAAATATCTGGAGGTGGAGTTAAATGCTTCAATAATATCAGTTTGATTATTGTCTGACAGAGACAACATAAAGTCTCTCTCATAACAAAACAAAAACAAATCTGCAACAAGAGGAGCACAATTAGTACCCATTGGAATACCTACAATTTGTCTATATAATTTCGAGCCAAATCTTATAAATATATTTTCCAAAAGATAATGGAGAGCATCACGCATTTTCTGACATGACCACAATTTATATCGTTTTGGTTGTTCAGAAGTAAAAAAGGCACTATTATTATTTAAAAGCAAAATAAAGTGAGCCATCTCTGTTAAATGTTTGTTCGATTCTGTTAGTTTTTCTTTGATTAGATTATGAGGCAATGCAATTCATGTTGAAATACAAGTATGATTATCGTAAGACAAAATATTCATTTTCCTTTGCACAGCTCAAATATGTATGCGACATATTTCAGTGACAAGTAATAACGTATTACGAAATGCCAGAAATATAATTTCTGCCAAGAATAATGGAGACCTCTGCCAATAAATTTTGGTTTGGTAAACTTACGTTCTAGATGGACATTTTTGTGGTACCAGAAGTTTCGAGACCTTTCAGCACACAAATTTTAATGGAGAAATAAAAGCAATATTATAATGTCCTTACCTAGGGCTGTCTTAATTACACGACAGGGGATTTTGATACTTATCGCATCAACGAGCAACGAAGGCCCAGGCGATTCTGCGCATATGCGCAGACTCGCCAGGGTCTTCGCAGCTCACATATACAAAGTATGGATTGTGTACGAGAAGATGAAGATTCAGATCCAGAATCCCGCTGGGTATGTCAGCAGTGGGGAGGGGGGTTGTTAGAGGCATGTGCACATATGCGATAAGTACTAAAATTCCGTGTGCTACCAATGCCATGGTAACAAATCATGCAGGTAAAATGGAGGATATTGTATTGTTTTTCAGGTGGTAATGTACCCGGACAAGGCTCAGCACCACCGGAGGGCCAAAGTCACGTTTTCATGATTACAAACCTGTGTCCTTCCGTTTATCCAAATCTTAGTTGGTGCAGCCAGACTGCCAATAAAAACAACCAGTACGGATATGCGGAACATTTTGATCTCGAAAATGGCGTGCGACAAATAACGAGTGGACTTGGTTGGAACAACCCGGAAGTGACGTGGGAATGGACGAGCTGCGACAACGGGCATAGAAATGATGGGAGAACCCCAAGCACAAATAATTTCCACACCTGTCAATGCGGTTAAAGCCCAGGTTGACATTTGCAACATTGCCATAGTAGCAGGTTTGCAATGGAAGTTGTTTCGACAGTATTAAAGTGGATTATATGTGGGAATAAATCTTATTTAATTTTATATCAAATTCCATTAATGCCTAATGGAATTTCTCATCCTATCAAATTGCATATAGAAGTTGTTGGTTGTTAATTACCATTACATTCAAATTTTAATAGTACATTCTGTAAGCAAACAGTGCAGAACCTGACCAGAATTCTGCGGTGGCTGATCTGATTCTGCACTGTTTTCTTATGTCCAAGATTTGGTAGGGAATTACTTACATTGAGAAATGCCATACAACTCAATATGTTATCACATCAATGACCCACCCCATGAAATTTGATTTCTTCCATGCTTCGTTTGTTTGATTTGATTCTTTACGTCCCAGTCAACAATTTTCAGTTATGTCAGGACGGGTCTTCCTGGGTTGAACCAGTACAAAGCAAGGATAAATGTCTTGCTCAAGGTCACAACACAGTGACGCAGGTGAGGCTCAAACCCGCGGCCCCTCGGTCTAGAGTCAAGCACTCTACCACTGAGCCACTGTGCTCCCTTCTTCTATGCTTTTAGACAACTAAAACCTGAAAATACACGACTTCCGTTTAACAATAGACACACTCACCAAGAACAATGAAAATCACTGTTTATAGCTTTCCAATCACCGTGTAGATCTGGCATATATCATAAGACGACAGGACTATGTCAGAAATCAGAAATTTAAAATCCGCCTAATTATTAATCCACTTTTGTCACGCCAAACATATTTTAGAGTAGATTATACATCATCTCACATGCGATAATTTTGGAAGCAATCATTGACTTTCACCAATGAACCGGACTCCTCTCTTACACATATGTTGTACAGAAAACTAAGACTCTGGTCAGACTGTGCGCATGTGCAGACTGATTTGAATCGTCACTGTACGCACTTGTCAACTGGTACCTTATGCTGTATACCGGCTCAATTACAAAGATGATGTCCCTCAACATAACATTTAGATCAGTTCAGTGACGGATCCAGAGGGGGTTCGTTTGAAACCCCCTCCCTTTTTAATTATCCTATGAAAATGAAATAATTTGGTCTCAGTGAGACCAATTTATTTTATTTTCATGGGATAGTTAAGAAAAATGAGTTAAAATCAGCAAAGCGTACCCCCTACACCTTTATACCCATGAACCCCCCTTTCAGATATCCTGGATCTGCCCTTGCAGTGGTGTGTGTTGAATACTGGTATCTATTTGTATAGATGGCCATTTTTTACGGATTGTCATGGCCAGTGCAAATGAATATTTATGGGTTTATATTAACAATCAACATTAAAGTACATGAAACATAGTTCTCTGTTAACCCACTTTTGCCAACATATCAGCACTTTTACTTAGCATTCGAATAATTTTCTAATCCAGCCTGTGGTTGTTGACAAGATTTTTTAGGTTTCCCCTATGAATGTATAGGAAACACTAATTCCGCACCCTGGCAGCCATATTATAAGACGGATCATAATAAATTTTAACAACGTTGGTAGAAGTTCAGTTCAGAACCATTTGAGCCAAATTATCTTCAAATTGGGCCAGTAGTTGTTGAGAAGATTTTTTAAGGGTTTTCCTTATAAATATATAGGAAAACTACCTCCGTCCGCTGGCGGCCACATTTTTGGCGGATCAAAAGTTGTTGAGGTTCTATGCCAAATTATTTTCAAATTGGGCCAGTAGTTTTTACAAGATTTTTAAAGTTTTGATATGTTGGGAAAAAATGTTAACAGAGAATCCATTTTGGTTGCCATGGCAACCAGAATTCTGCATAGTTTTGAATTCTTTGAACAACTTTGAAAGGGGACCATCAAAGAATCACCTGTGAAGTTTAGTGATGTTCCACCCAGTAGTTAAAGAGATGTTGTTTAAAGCAAATTGCAGACTGACGGACGACGAACATCGGAGAATCGCAAAATCCCACCTTCAGACCATGGCTTAGTAGAGCCAAAATAACAAGAGGACCCTGTGGTCATCGACTGCTCACCTGAGTCCTGGCTCATAAGAGTTGATGTTTATAAACTAATTTAATGTTAGCTCTACTAGCAGAAGTATTTTGAGTAATATATCTGTGATTTTTTCTTAATTTGGATCATTGGTTTCGGAGATGTCGTTTAAATATATTTCTATTTTACCTCTGGTGGCCATTTTGTTCAGCCCAGAGACATGGTTTGTGCAACTTTGGTAGGGGACATTATCAGCAACATTTCTGTGAAATTATTTGAATTTGGGTCAGTGGTTATAGAGATGTCGATGGAAGATATATCTATTTTTAGCTCTGACAGCCATAATCATAAGCAAAACCAGCAAAGCGGAATGATTAGTGCAACTTTGGTACAGGGCATTATTAGGTACACTAATCTGTGAAATTATTTGGAATTTGGACAGTATTTCAGGTGGATTTGCATTTTAAAGATATTTCTAATCTTGGAGCTCTGGCAGCCATTTTGTTCAGTGGAGCAGAACTGTTTGCATAATTTTGGTAAAGGGCATTATGAAGAACATTTCAATAAAATTATTTTGGATTTGGATTGGTGGTTCAAGAGGTGATGTCATAGAAAGATATTTCTTATCTTCAGCTCTAGTAGCCACATAACTCAGCAGAGTAGAACCATTTTGTGCAATTTTGGTAGAGGGCATTATGAGGAACATTTCTTTGAAGCTATTTGAATTTGGACCAGTGGTTCAGGAGATGTTAAAGATATTTCTTATCTACAGCTCCGTCAACCATTTTGTATGGCGGAGCGAAACCTTTTGTGCAGTTTTTGGTAGAGGGCATTATGAGAAACATTTTTTTGATATTATTTTGAATTTGGACCAGCAGTTCGGGATTTATTGTTAAGGATATTGCTTATCTACAGCTCAAGCAGCCATTTTGTTCAGCGGAGCGGGACCATAAGAGGCCATTATGAGGAAAAAAGTAAGTAAGGGTGCAAAGATCAGGAATCGATACAATCAAGTACCACACCTGACCCAAGATACCAATGGGAAAGTGACAAACTCACAGTAGACACCACAAACGAGAGCCAAGAGGTCAGCCCTTTCCCAGCAGGTCACGACAAAGCACATATAAACAGACGCGCACAAAGACATAGCAAACACAAGACAGAACAAAAACATAAAAGATCCACAAAAGAAGTACCGCCTTGGAACGGTCAGTAAAATATTTTACTGGAGGGCTTAAACCGGTTTAACAGCGCCAACCTCACCCTTAATTCAGACGTGGATCAAGACACATATATATTTGGTTTGCATGAAAGACCCCTAACTTATCAATGCATCATCTCCTAAAACATATAAATCAAGATATTACAAGGAGATAAAGCAAGGATAAGGACTCAACAGTCAATTAAACTGAATACCGGAGCAAAAGAAATCCAACAGGTAAACCCCGGTGGGCCCGACAAACAGCCAAAGCACCAGGCCCCTATCATCTCATCAATAGATAAGTCTTTAAGTCGGAACCCTCATAGAGTCTTAAGTCCGACCCACCGGCGTGCAATTAAAGAGGAAAGCAAAGTTGCCAACCGTGATTGGGTTGACTACCAAGCATGCAGTTCTGTGAAAATATTTTGAATTTGGACCTGTGGATAAGATGTTGTTTGAAATTTTCTTATCTACAACTCTGGTAGGCCTTTTGTTCGTGCAATATTGGTATGGGGCATTATGGGTAACATTCTTGTTAAATTATTATTAATTTGAACCAGAGTGTCAGATGTCGTTTGATTAAATAAAATATCTAACTTAAAGGATGTACGACAGACGACCAATCACAATAGCTCACCTCGAGCCTTTGGCTCAGGTGAGTTAAACAAGAGGGCTATAGTGGCCCTGAACTGCTCAACTGTACTATCCGCACCAGTCATATAAGCTTATGTGACCCCTGGGGAGGTCAACTTTGGCCCCAGGGGCAGTATTTGAACAAACTTGGTAGTGCTCCACTAGGTGATGCTACATACCAAATATCAAGATTTAAGCCCTTGTGATTCCTTACAAGATTTTATCATTATTAAGGCTCTAGGCCTATGGTTTCAGACAAGATGATTTTTCCATGTTTCCCTATATTAGTCATTAGAAAACATGTGACCCCTGGGGCGGGCCCATTTTGGCCCCAGGGGCACAATTTGAACAAACTCCGTAGAGGTCCACTAGATGATGTGACATACCAAATATCAAGGATCTAGGCCCCGTGGTTTCAGACAAGATTTTTTCATATTTTCCCTATATAAGTATGCATTTCATGTGACTTCCCAGGGTGGTCCCATTTTGGGCCCCAGGGACATAATTTGAACCCAAGTAGTAGTTAGCTAGATGATGCTTCATACCAAATATTAAGGCTCTAGGCCTTGTAGTTTCAGAAAAGAAGATTTTTTCATGTTTTCCCTATGTAAGCCTATGTAAATCTGTGACCCCCGGGACATGCCCATTTTTGGCCCCAGGGGAATAATTTGAACAATTTTGGTAGAGGTCCACTAGGTGATGCTACATACCAAATAGCAAGGCTCTAGGGATTGTGGTTTCAGACAAGAAGATTTTTTCATGTTTTCATCTTAAAAATCTATTTTCAGCCTGTGTGACCTAGATATGCAACAGACGGGAACCATTTGAACAATTATAAAAGAGGGCCATATAAGGATCATTCCTGCCAAGCTTAGTCAAAATCCAATCATTAGTTTAGGAGGAGATGTCATTTAAGTCAATTGTTAACGGACGACGGACGGACTGACGAAGACCGATCACAAAAGCTCACCTTGTCATTACGAGACAGGTGAGCTAAAAAAACAGGTCTCACTTATATTTATATCATATTGTTTTTAAATTTTGTAATCATTTATCAAAGGATCCACTTTCTTTAGGATATTTTGAGATCACGGCAGTAATTGTTGTGTCTCCTCCTAGACATAGATAGTGTTTGGCATTAATTTCATATTCTGGTTATTTGGAACTAAAGTATTGGGTTTTGGGCATCTGAAGCAGCTTACCGCTTAACCATTTGAGCCTAAAGGATAACCCCACTCTTATCAATGTGGATTTCCATTTTAAAGGGTTATTGGGTTGGATTTTTCATTTTTATTCAAATTTTAAATAGAACATTGTGTAAGCAAACAGTGGAGGCCCTGATCAGACACAGCATTCTGCAGTATCTGATCTGGATCTTCACTATCTGCCTATGTCCCACAAAAAGGACACAAGGCTTACATTTTATAGGGGGCCTGCTAGATGCTGCATATTTCATAAAGACATCCCTTATTAACAGAGTCTGTCTATTGTTTCGAAATTTGTTTTTTCTTTATATGTTAAATTTTAGGTCTTCTAAATGACAAATCTAAATGACAAATCAAAACTATAGTTTTGAATTTTAATTTAAAGATATTAACTTGAACATTTAAGCCAGCTCATGAGTTTATGGTAGTTATCTCGTATGTGAGCAGCAAAGGCTCTGGTGAGCCTGCACAAATGTGCAGGCTCACTTGAGCCTTTGATGCTTGCGCACACAAAGTATGGACGAAGAGGAAGGTCCATGTTATTTTTAATATCATTCTATATGTACCAAAATCTCACGAGCTGACATATATAAAACAAACATGAAGCTGTAATGCTTTCTCAATGAGATTACTATCAAGCTCAACAATTATGCTCAGCTCTGGTTTTAAACTGAACTGAAACCAATTGTAATGATAAACTTTTCTGCAGGGTAGAATTAAGTGTCACACCTGCCATGTAAAAATCACTACCAAGGCTTCCAATATATAAAGAATTAATCGTGACCATTGATTTCAGGGGAAATGCTTTGAGTTTCTATATAAAAGCATATTAAGGAAAACCAAGCTAGTTTCCCTGGTGGCCATAAGTTTTGACGCTATAAGCCAAATTTTGGTTGGTCACCTAGTGACCCTTCCTGCCCAATTACTTAGAATTCAGAGACCATTCTTAATTTAAAGCTTTTTCTTGGTCGCAATAAGCCTGGCCCCATGGTGGGCAGATGTTTGATGAATAAAACAAATTTATGCTAATTGAGTTGGGTCAAGCTCTTTTAATGGGTGTTTTGTCATTTTAAGCAAACTGTTGTTTTTGTATGACAACTTACATGGACTGGCCCCAAGGTTATAAAACTTTTTTCATGCTCAACTCAACTGAGCATGAAATTTCAAATGCTCATAAACAGTAAAATACTGATAGATAAAGAAGTTTCTTGCTTTAAGTCTCTCAGATGGTGTATTTATCATGCCTATAAATGTTAAAAATGCCAACAAATGTTGGCATTTTAATATTTATGAGCAGGATAAATTTCATGCTCAGCCGAGTTGAGTATGAAAAAAGTTTTTATAACCTTGGGGCCTGATTACATTATAGCTCACTTTGAGTACTTGGTGCTCAAGTGATGAACATTTGTAAGTATGGAAGATACTCAAAATTTGAACACTAGTCGCCTGAATAATAGGCCAAGACAGACAGTGTAGACCACGATCTGAGTGCTTCTGAAGAAGCAGTCAGATCAAGGTCATTCCTGTTTGCTATTCTGACAAGCAGTATGTCAAATCCAGTCCTGATCACCAACATTTTTTTTGAGAACAGAAATAGAATAACGTTAGTAATTTCACCTTATGTTACATTTACCATAAACCAGTTATATTGCGGGGGGTTGGAAGGTGACTACACAGTGAACAGTAATGAAATTGTAATACAGTGCAAAAATAAACAACTGATATACAATATATTACAGCAGTAAAAATCAAACATATAAACTAATGTAGGAACAATACTGTTAAAGCAATTGACAGATCATTTTTTCTTAGATGGAAACATCCAGCCAATTTGATTCAGGCCACTACAGACGAGTGCCTAATCAAAAACTAATTTTCTTATTTCTCAACCAAAACATATGTTGTGGGTACTCAAAAGAAACAATTCTTTTGAGCATGCAAAACATATGTTAAATCTAATGTGTAAGAAAATATTCACCATTTTACGCTCAAAATTTTTGTTAATCTAGACCCATGTTTATACAAGAGTCTGGATGCTCCACTGTATATTCCAAGGGGTTGCAGGTTAGAAATTTCAAATCACATTGCATTGGTGTTTCATCTTAATAAATTTTAATTTACCTGCATCTAAATTAAATGAGGAATTACTATCTGTTTTGAAATTTAATGAGTATTTACTCCCTGCATTCATACACTCTACTAAACTATTCTGCCATACTTCAACAACTTAGAAATGTAAACAAAAATATCTGTAGCACTTATCATTTGGTCCTTGAGGGGAGAAGACCTGTCTTTGGTGTTTGCGAACAAAGGCGCAGATCAGTCTGCGCATTCGTGCAGACTGATCAGCGCCTTTGTTATTCACTTTTTGGAAAGTATCCTTTCTAAACTTGCTACAGGTGAAATTTCAATTTTCTAGCTAGTCTGTGTAGCTGCGTAGACTGATTTGAGTCTCGCTTTGTCGGAAACCGCGAGAACAGGTTTTGTTGAGTCAAGGCCCATTTGGACCTTGTTGAGAGAATACCTATATTCGGTCTTTTCGACCAAGAAACATTCAGTCTTCTCAGCTACACAGACTAGCTGTAATACTGAATTTTTAATTGAATTTAATTTTTGAATTGAATGTGCAAGATGGATTGCACCTTTGTAATTCACATGCAACAGTATCAGGGATTCTCGCATCAGGGCTGATTTTGTAACAAAAGAGACACATTTAATAACTATGAAATAACTCGAACTGGCCTGTACGCCCCCATTTTTCAACCACATATAATTTGATCAACATTTGTCAAGGGGTTTTACAGCTAATTCCAAGAAGTTGTTGATGTAAAGACAATGTGTAAAATGTATATTTTGCATGCTCAATTTATAAATTCTAGCATTTTCTATGAAAATTGGTATAAGGATTTCAGCAAGATATGCTTTAGAATTTCAGTGAAATAGGTTTTAGAAATTCAGTAAAACTGTCCAAATACAAATAAGCCACGACATGTGATTTCCAGCAATGTGGCATTTTGACAAGTGTAGACTCAGACAAACCTGTGCAGCCTCCTTTTAAGCTTACAAACTCCAAAAGATGAGTGGTCAGTAGCTTAACAGTCATAAAATGTTCAAGCGACTAGCAAAGGCTCTGATCAGACTGCGCGTATGCGCAGGCTGAACTTAGCCTTTGCTGTTTACTTTTGTTTGTTTGATTAGATTCTTTACGTTCCATCAACAACCTTTCAGTTATGTAGGGAAACGTCTTCCTGGGTTGAACCAGTACTAAGGGGGGATTAATGTGTCTTGCTCAAGGACACAACACAGTGACCCCGGTGAGGCTCAAACCCGCGGCCCCTAGGACTCGAGTCAAGCACTCTACCAATGAGCCACTGCGCTCCCCCATTTGCTGTTTGCATATACCACATTGTTAGAAATCTCATGTCATGGCTCAATTTCAGTTGTCAGACAAAACAACTAGTCAGGCCTTAGAACAAATATACTAGCATAAAATGGCACAAAGAAATAAAGCACTTATAGATGGGCAACCATGGTTATTCTGCAGTTAACTCCATTTAGCCTAAATACTAAAACACCTGAACTTCTAATGATACTTTATTTTAAAGCCTAGTTATACAGGTTAAGTCAATGACAGCTTAAATTTCTTTAATTTTGTTCTGGCCACTAATGAGTCGACTTCTCTACCAAATGAAATTGAACAAAATGCTGGTACTTAATACCAGAAAAATATAGACGCTGATCAAATACTGCTCCAGTCCAATCTTGGTCTACAGTTTGCCAAGGTATATGTCCAATTTTAAGGCTTATCACCATACTGTATTGACACAAGTATTTAGGGAGACAAGCCTAATAATACCATAAACCTAGATCAGCCTGTTCCTGAAGGAGCAGTCTGATTAGTATTTACAGTTTGTTGCTCCAACACTTCATTTTACACAATTCATCTGGTGGTCAAACAGTTCATTTTTATCGGATACAAATGGCACGAAATTTAGGTGTCTGATATTAAGGCAAAATGTTAACTCACAAAAAGTTCCAGATAAGGTTTCTTATTCAGAAATGGGCCATTCTATGAAACTATGACTATGCCTTGTCATTCTTAAAATGTGCATGGGTAACTGTCCAATGAGGTTAGGCCAAGACTTTTGTCTGAATCTCAGTTTACTTACAGTTTTTCAGCGCTTTGTTAATCTGTATGAAAGGGTGTTGATACATGGTTGATACAGTCAAGTTTGTGTAAAATTCAAGGACTTTTCAGTTACTACTTAAAGACCTACCTGCATTTTCCAAGGACTATAAAATTATGAAAAATACTGATTTACACATTGAAATTCTACTTTGGGAATGCAAGACTGAGATAATGAAGATTTAAATATTAGAAAATAAGTCTAAAATTGCTGTGCTATTATTTGGTATTTATACTGTTTTAGATCTCCATCAACAGTGTTAATCCTACATTAAATAGTAAAATTTAAGGTCATTTCAAGGAATTTGAGTAAATTTCCAGTACTTTTCAGAACAGCTTTATTTTCTACTTACCTAATATTTATATATCGACAATGTTTATGATTGAAACTAAAAGATCAAAACCAATCTTTGAAATGGTGTGAAAGAAAAGTAGGTGAAATTAGGTTTATACAAGCGAGTAGAGGTGTGTTTTTGTCGTACATCATTCTTTCTGCATTTTGCAGCAAGTTCTTACTTGTATCTTCTTATTACCACCTAAATCACAATAGACATTGCACATTGCAAGATACTGGTATTCCGGGCTTAAGTTTGTAAGGGAGTTAAAATTTTGTATTTTTATATGACCCCAGTTTTCCTTCCAGACAATTTAATAAAATCTGTTTGATTCTTATGTATGAGCTTAGGTCTCTTTTTCCGTCGTTATCACGCTGAGAGTGAGGTGCTTATATTTGCTGTTGTGTGTATGTTTTGTATATTTGTTTGATTTGATTCTTTACAACCCATCAACAATCCTTCAGTTAAACAGGGACGGGTCTTCCTGGGTTGAACCAGTACTAAGCTAGGATAAATGTGTCTTGCTCAAGGACCACAACGCAGTGACGTCGGTGAGGCTCGAACTCGCGGCCCCTCGGTCTCGAGTCAAGCACTCTACCACTAAGCCACTGCGCTCCCTTTGTGTGTATGTTGGGGTGTTGCTTGTTCCCTGTATGTTTTGTGTGTGTCTGTCGCCAGGTGGTAACTATTGTCTGTGAACAGTGCTTGTCGTATTTCCCAGCCAGGTACTGCGTTTAGAATAGCATCAAGTTTACAAACAGGCAGACTAAACAAACCTTGGAATTCCATCTCATTGGTCAAATCGCATCTGACAAATAATGCTGATTGAGGGTCAAATGTTTCATTATCCGTAGTTTCTGCCAATATCCCGCTGACAGAATTGACACCAGTAAAACAAACCTGAAAGAATGCATCCATATGAGCTAATGCCGTCACATTATATTGCTTAGATACATTGAAGTGAGAAAGTGATATTTCTGAAGGAGGACTTCAAATTTGATTAAAAAAAAGAAATAAGCCTAAAAAGTCTGATCAGAATATTGTCTTAAAGTTTGACCAGAAGTGACCAGGATATCATAAATACTGCAAAATATTGGATTGTTAAAATCAAATCATTTAATGACATATAATGCTCTTCTTGTACCTTAGGTGAAATGGTTCACTTATTATCATCGTCAAGTAGTGGTGAGGTGTTCCCCTGTTTCTATCTGGAAAGCGAACAGAGCAGCATGACAGTAACATCCACAGATTTCAGAATGTTTTCAATGTTCTTAAAGTATCTCACACATCACAAGTCAGGTACATACTCAGTTGTAGATACTATAAATGCTCTGAAATGTTAAGTATTTATCATATAATGACGTCACGTCTGGGAGTGGAAAAAACCAAGCATCGCATTTTATTGCTTTCCCCCAACATGCTAAATAAATTCAATAAAACATCAGCACTTATGTAAGTTCCTCTTTGTGGTTGTCTTATGATGTATTTAATACTCTCAATAGACACGCTTTATTGTTTATATTTTGGTTGTTAGAAGAAATACTTAACATGGAAGTGGCATTGCATTAATGCTTGTCGGAGTAAAAATGCATATAATAAGCATGAAAGAAATAGGTACATGTTTCTTGTCAAATTGATAAATACACAATTCTGATTTTCTTGTCAACGAACGTATTAACAGACTGGATTCTTATCTAATTTAAGTATGAATTAAAAATGCAAGAAGACAAGAAATTCATCTCATCCAACTAAATTGTTCGCAATAATTTCTACGCTTATACTTCGTGAATGGTTTATATCTAGTATCTACCTATAATTTATTTGCGTTTGATTATTATTTGTATTTGCAATTAATATGCATTTAACACATGGGTGGATCCGGAGGGGATGGGGAATAGGGGGTCTGGACCCCTCCCCCCCCCCCCCTTGAACTATCACTAAAATATAGGGTTTCTTAGCAATCCTGAAAAGTCACAAAACTACAGATGGGCCATCATCGGCATGTCAGCTAAACGTCATTTAAACGACGTTTCGCTGATGGGCCAAGGATGCCCCGCTTATAGTGGTATTTGTTTGGATTAAAAATGTCAAAGTTGGACCCCCTCTAGCAAAATTTTTGTGATGCATCTATGCTTGTAACTTGTTTCGTAATGCAGTACTTACATGTAATAATGTACTTTATAGTTTTGCAACAACCTCGCCGAGGAAGAGAGAGCTGGTTGCTTTATTTTCATTGTGTTCTTCAGAGGTTCTTATCGCGTGGGTGAAAGTCTCATGTGTCTTTACCTTACGGTGTTGTGGGTTTCTCTGTGTTGTCTGAGTGTAGTACTTCCTGGTTTAAATACACTCATTTGCTTTTTAAAATCTGGTTGACTTGTTTTGTATGTGTGTAGGTGAAAATATGGCGGTTTCTTAATGCTATGAAAATGCTGAGGGTGAAGATGTCCGGCGTTGCCTTGATTTACTGGCTCTTAGGTAATATTGTTTTAATGGATACCTTTGAATGTTTAACGAGGATACTACAGTCTTCTGGCATTATAAGATTACCAGGAAGAGTTAGTCCGTCACATGCATGGTAATAAATGGGCCGCGACGTGAGAAAACCTGTCTTCGGGGTTTCCAACAAAACGAAACTCAAACCAGTCTCCTCAGCTACAGAGACTATCAAGAAAATAAAATTTCGTTTTTAGCAAGTTTAGATATGATACTTTCCAAAAAGCGAATGACAAAGGCGCTGAACAGTCTCGCGACGAAGCCCGTATATTCAATGCATGGGACGCACGACAGGAATGCAAGCCTGGTACTCAGAACTTCTTAGCATTCTCTTTCCTCGCAATACATCGCTGAAAATGCGTGTTCGAAAAACTTATAAGATTTCATAACACTATTCAGACCTCCAGAAAAGAGTGCTTAATTGAGAGTTAAATGTATTAGGCCCTATTTCTCAACTAGAATATTTTGTAGGTACTCTAGAGCTGAATGAGGCGGTTCTTTTGACCACCAAAACCAAATATTAAAACTAATGGTTAAGAAAATAATCAACATCTTGTTTATCTGGACATAGCTCCAGAAGAGCTTCTTAATCGTTTTAATTTGCTTGCTAGGTCATTGCTATATTCGTATTTAGATTTGATTTTTCATTGTTTCTCGCAGTTTTACCACATCGGATAGTTGACAATCGAAAACGCTCTTAACATTCGTCGAACGCGGATCAAAATCGCTAGAAACAGTGTTTTCGATTGCCATTTGTTGCCAATTGGGCGACGAATGGCAATAAAAAAACTCTGTTTCTAACAAATTTTGATCTACGATCGTCGATTGTACTTACGTTTTCGATTGCCACCTATCCGGCGTGATTAAAGTTATAATAGTCACCGTCTGTATTTCGTTTGCCTTGACTTGAATTTATAGACACACTCTAAATTGGGAAGAAACCCACTACGAAGACACTGTTACATGTATAAGCATGAACACATAAGGCAAAGCAACCACGTCTCTCATCCTCGGTGAACTGATTGCCAAGCTAAAATTAACAAAGCAATGCATCACAAAACCAAGACTGATCTCAACACCCACACAAACACACAATGGCGACAACTGAAAACAAACCCAAAGCAGAAGGAAACAACTAAAGGCTATCAAACTAACACCAATAGAACGTGTCATTGAATGGTCAGCAGCCACAGCCTTTACACGGCTACTTATGCCAATCGTTGGCGCATCACTAAATATTCTGAAGCACCAGTAGTAATGGTAGGCACTCTGGGTACGCCGAATTTTTAGCCTGAAAAGAACTTAGAATTTTTCAGGCTAAAAAAAATCCGGCGTACCCATAGATGCCTACCCTGGTAAGCTTGAGTGACTAGCTGTGAATAACTTAGTTTATTTTAGGGGTATTTTGGTTGGGTCTATGATTGTGATAGTTTCCTGGGCTATTGAGAATAACTTAGTTTATTTTGCGCAAAAGCGCAGGCTGATCTGTGATTGTGATAGTTTACTGGGCTGTTGAAAATAACTTAGTTTATTTGCGTTGACAAATTCCTACCTGGTAGGCATATTGTGGTCATCTTTTTATAAAGACTAACTTTACTTGCATCACAAACAACAGGGTTCCTAATTTGCATATCGTACATCTAGTACGTTGCAATAGTGAATTATATTTTACGTAAGGAATTTTGGGTTCATAAAGTTCTGCGTTTCTTATAGTCTCTTTAGAAAAATAACTTAGATATTCAAGGCTAATTTCTGTAGCTAAGAAATATTACATTTAGCACAACTTTTCGCTTTTCGCGACTTTCAATGATAAGTTACGTCATATAGATTATACATGACGTCATTGAAAAGCAAGGAGTATCTTCTAAAAGCGACAACAAGTATAACTTTTCGAACCAATAGATAACTTGGTCATTTTAAGAGGAAAGGTATTCAGATATGATGGGCCTATTTATTATTATTTTAGCTTTACATTTTGGTCAGACTCTTAGCTTGATTTTAACTTAGTACTTTTAATAGTTGATTAGGGTAATTATTTGCTAAAAGTTAAGTTGTATAGAATGTCGCTTAAGGTTGTATCTCAAGACCTCAACTCCTAGATGTATTACTCTGTAGAATCAGCTAGGACTTTGAAAATTACTGAGTCATTTTTTATCTAGAGTAGGTGTGTACTTAGCAATGATAAGTCTGCTTGAATGTTTCTAAGGATTACACTTTTTCAGGTTCTTGCATGGTGTCGTATTTGATAGCTAGTATCAATCTTTTGATTAAGTTAGAGCTTCTGTTGATACGCTAGATAATCATCATTGGCATGTAATAGTATTGGGGTTTAATGATAAGATGTTGATGAAAGTGCCTATGTCGCTTGAGATGTGGATGCAATGTGGACCTTCACACGTAAAATGTGGATGCAATGTGGATCCACCTCATCTCCACATTTTGAAGGTGGATGTAATGTGGAGCAATGTGGATGTATTGTGGAGCAATGTGGATTTCCACATTTCAAATGTGAATAAATGCAGATATATTGTGGGTCAGCATAATGGAAATTTTCGTTAATTCTTAGATAAATTCGAAATTAATGTGGACCGCCACACTAAAAATGTGGATCCACCACATCTCCACATCTTGACAATGTGGATCCACCACATCTCCACATTTCCACAATGTGGAGTTTCCACACCTACACATTCGACAATTTGACTTATACCCTCTCTTCAATCAATTCTATTTTCTCTCAATCTCTCAAGTTGATAGTAGCATGGTACATTCGCTATGACAGCTTTCAGAAAGATTATCCACCTCTTTACACTGTGAATTTTCCACATTTACATATTTGACAAGTTAATGAATATGTCTAGGATTAACAAAATGTTCATCAGTACACGCAGGATGCTAACTTAAATAGTGGTACCCCCATTTTCAAAATTCGCATTTTGGCACGATTTGTGAGTCATGAATTTTTGAAATGACCCCATTTTACACGCAAACGTTTTCATGTCAAAAGCCAAACACATATTGAACACTTAAGTGCTGAAATGAACACTCCATATGCATGAAACTCGTTGCTATTGGCTAAAATGTCAACAATTACCCCACCATCCAATGCAAATTCTTGTGAATTTTGAAATTGAGGGTAAGTGTGTTCGGCAAAGCCTCCCGGATACAATTTTAAGAGATTTTCTTAGCCATTTTCTGTTATTGATGACTGATAGACTGGCCTATTCGGGAATGCAAATTAAATAAATATAGTTCTAATAGCTTTTTCGAAAATCGTTAAAAACACACGTGGCCGGTTAGAACTTTTGACTAGTATATATGACGTTAAGCGAAGTCTAATTGTCATTATATTTCTATCAAGTGTGGTGGTTGTTTCACGCATTAGATCATGGATGAATTTTATCTGAGCTTACTTAGTGATAGCTCTATGGATATTTTCCCTAAAAATAAACAGTTCTCATTTACCACAAAGCTAAATCATCCTATTCAAGTCCAGAAAGAACAATGGGTTGTAGCATTGGTAGAAATTATGACTCCTTCGGAAGTATATAACATTTCACATAACAGCAATTATTTTTATGTTCACTTCTACGATGAGAATGTTTTGGAAAGACTGGGGAAAAGTAAAATGAATACTGTATGCATGAAAGATGGAAGTTGTCCTGAAATAAAATTGTTTATCCCAGCAGGAAACTATAATTCGCCTCAGCACTTAGTAGTGCAAATTCAGATTGCAATTGAAGAAAAATGTGGAGCTATTCTACGTCAAATCCATAGTATGATCACATTAAGTTATAAGAAATCAGGTAACCGTGTAAACTTACATGTTGAAAATCCAAATAGTCCAAATTAGATTTTCAAAGTCTCTCGGAGAAATACTTGGATTGAATCCTGATCTTTCAAATAAACTGATTGGGAGTGATAATCAGGTTTTTACATATGCTGTTGATTTGAACATGACTCACCATCAGATGTTTGTTTATTCTGATGTTGCAGATTACACTTACGTTGGAAATATAACAGCTCCTATACTTAGAATTGTTTCTTAAAAACAGTCAAAATCTAGCGCTCAATCGCATCAAGAATTTGTGAATTTGCATTATGTACCTTTGGCAAAATCTTATATTGATCAGGTTCATATTGATATCAAAGATGAAATTGGCAGGTCTGTCCCTTTTGTTGGTGGGAAAACTTTAGTAAAATTACATTTCAAACGTATAAAAAGTTGAGCAATTTTGCTATCAGTATAAATATGATGGTTTTGGTTAACACTTCTTATTGTTCTTCAAACACTACAAGAGGAAGAATGGATCTCTCAGCAAGACAAAAAAATACAAGCTGCAATGATGATATGAAAACACCTGCATCTAAAAGATCAACTAAATATCATATGAGCTATGGACAAATTCGATATCTGATGAAAAGACTGAGCACAGCGTTGGATAGTAAACTCAAGCAAGGAAAACCACCAAAGTACTGTAGAATGTGTCATAGAGAACTTCGTAAGCTAATAGGAAACCAACTAGAAAGAATGCCATTAGAGATGAAATGTATGAATGGAAGAAATATAATTGGTCAAAGATGTTATAAAAGAAAGAATTTTTCTTCTGCAAAAGAGAGCAGTAAAACAAGAAAATGCAGTCCTCTCTCAAGTGTTGCAGCAAAAGAAGTACATGCAAATAATAAGACAGAGTAGAAAATGTCATATTTTTGTGAGAAATATTGACAAAACTGTATGTTTTTTATGTCACTACAAGTATAAAAGGACACAATCAGAGAGAAGCTATTCATTTACCAAAACGATTTCAATGGGTCAACATCAGTGTCCAAAGTGTGAACGACAGTTTGCAAGATCAGACAGTTTGAGACGACATCTGACAAGCGGTATCTGCAGTGAAGATATGGAGTCAGAAACAATGTCAGAAAATGAAGACTCTACTATGTCTGACGAATCGGATGCAGAGACTTCTAAAAGTCATCAAAAGGAAGATATCTTTGGGAAATATACAGACAAAGATTATGGCATTCTAGATGGTAGTGATACAGACTATACGGATGAAGATGATGAAGACCAACGTTATTCTAGAAAAAAGAGCAAGTTTGATCCTTGGCAAGTTTTTGTTGGTGGAGCCCATAGATACCTACAAGATACTTTTAATGAAAGTGTACAACATACAGTAGAGAAACATCCAGACATGGACACAGAAGAGGCAGAGGAGGTCGCTTTTGATAAACTAGAACCTAGATACAGAGCAGAGGTCATTGATCGCTACCAGAGCTTCCTTAGAGTATCTAAGGCCATGAAGAAAGATCCCTTGCACAAAAAGATAACAGCTACAGCAAAGAGACTACGAGATGACGATGAGTTTGATGAGGATGAAGCTTTGAGATATGCTATTAAAAAACGAAGATACCTCTTGGATGGAAAACTTGAAGAATATGATCCACCATCCTATTCTTTAGGTGAAGATGATGAATCAGATTCATTACAACAGAGTTCAGGATCAAAATATGCACCAAGTCAGCTGCAACAGAACAACATTGGACCAAAATATACTCAAAGTCAACTAGGCTCTGGATCAATGTTTAAAACATTCTAATTGAATTCTACTTTGTATGATGGCATATATTCTTTAATTCCTCTTATTGTAAACAATGAATAGAGGGACGGCCCTAATCCTCTGTCATTGTAATCAGTTATAGTTAGCGGGGCAATAAAGTTATAGAAATGTTCACCAGTCTTTGTTGTTCTTTCATTAAAAAATCAGTAGTAGTAAGCTTGAGATGGCTAGCTATACACTAGTTAATGCTACAGAGTGATGCCTCTAGGAGATGAGGTCTTGATTGACCAAAAGACTCTTAACCCGCATAGAACATAGTAGCCTTGACTATTACACACACACATATGACACTCTATACCCATCTAAAATGACTAAGTTATTTTCAAAGCTGAATTTGACTAAGTTATTTTATATATTACCACAGCAGGACTAGGAAACTATCATAGACCAACTAGTGGATACGACCAGAAAACTATCACAATCATAGTTATTTCAGCTCAGCGCTGAAGTTTACCTGAAATTGAGAGAGGGTATAAGTCAAATTGTCGAATGTGTATGTGTGGAAACTCCACATTGTGGAAATGTGGAGATGTGGTGGATCCACATTGTCAAGATGTGGAGATGTGGTGCATCCACATTTTTAGTGTGGCGGTCCACATTAATTTCGAATTTATCCAAGAATTAACGTAAATTTCCATTATGCTGACCCACAATATATCTGCATTTATTCACATTTGAAATGTGGAAATCCACATTGCTCCACAATACATCCACATTGCTCCACATTACATCCACCTTCAAAATGTGGAGATGAGGTGGATCCACATTGCATCCACATTTTACGTGTGAAGGTCCACATTGCATCCACATCTCAAGCGACATGGGCACTTTCATCAACATCTTATCATTAAACCCCAATACTATTACATGCCGATGATGATTATCTAGCGTATCAACAGAAGCTCTAACTTAATCAAAAGATTGATACTAGCTATCAAATACGACACCATGCAAGAACCTGAAAAAGTATAATCCTTAGAAACATTCAAGCAGACTTATCATTGCTAAGTACACACCTACTCTAGATAAAAAATGACTCAGTAATTTTCAAAGTCCTAGCTGATTCTACAGAGTAATACATCTAGGAGTTGAGGTCTTGAGATACAACCTCAAGCGACATTCTATACAACTTAACTTTTAGCATATAATTACCCTAATCAACTATTAAAAGTACTAAGTTAAAATCAAGCTAAGAGTCTGACCAAAATGTAAAGCTAAAATAATAATAAATAGGCCCATCATATCTGAATACCTTTCCTCTTAAAATGACCAAGTTATCTATTGGTTCGAAAAGTTATACTTGTTGTCGCTTTTAGAAGATACTACTTGCTTTTCAATGACGTCATGTATAATCTATATGACGTAACTTATCATTGAAAGTCGCGAAAAGCGAAAAGTTGTGCTAAATGTAATATTTCTTAGCTACAGAAATTAGCCTTGAATATCTAAGTTATTTTTCTAAAGAGACTATAAGATACGCAGAACTTCATGAACCCAAAATTCCTTACGTAAAATATAATTCGCTATTGCAACGTACTAGATGTACGATAAGCAAATTAGGAACCCTGTTGTTTGTGATGCAAGTAAAGTTAGTCTTTATAAAAAGATGACCACAATATGCCTACCAGGTAGGAATTTGTCAACGCAAATAAACTAAGTTATTTTCAACAGCCCAGTAAACTATCACAATCACAGATCAGCCTGCGCTTTTGCGCAAAATAAACTAAGTTATTCTCAATAGCCCAGGAAACTATCACAATCATAGACCCAACCAAAATACCCCTAAAAATAAACTAAGTTATTCACAGCTAGTCACTCAAGCTTACCAGAGTAGGCATCTATGGGTACGCCGAATTTTTTTTTAGCCTCAAAAATTCTAAGTTCTTTTCAGGCTAAAAATTCGGCGTACCCAGAGTGCCTACCATTACTACTAGCACCTATACATGTACATACTCGTATGCCGGACGCTAAATTCAGGTGAACCCATCAGTGGACCGATCGGTAAACCAGTTCTGCAGTCCATTTCGGTAACATTGGGGACCATATACTTCATGTACATATAGCTCAGTAAGCATAATTATTAAAGCGGGACACCATCACTCCACCAGCGAAACGCCATTTGAATGCGTTTCGCTGGCGGACACTATCAGCAGCTTATGTTGGCTGAAAGCCTCACTGTTTTTGTGGTGAAACTGTACTTTATAGTAGCATCTGCAGTTGGTGATCTTCTGCGGCCATCCATGATTTTGGAGTCATATTATGAAAATACGGGTACATCGGTGGATGTACGAATTGGTGGACCAGTTCAGTCATTTCAGTATTTATTGTACAGAATTAGTAACACTGCAACCTTTCCTGACTCCAACTGACATCATTAATCAAACTTTTCTAATGGCATATTTTTGTTGTGACCAGCTGGACGGAGGTTATCAGTGGTGGTCAGTGTGATGCCAGTGTATACTCGTATGACCACTGATATAAAAGCCGCGTTTCTGCTGAAGGGATGTTCCGATAAATTATAAGCATTGTTCTGTTGGCTGGTAATATTGTAGAAAGCTATAATAATAATAATAATAATAATAATAATAATAATAATAATAATAATAAACAGCTATTCTGTATTATCTCTCTCACACACCTTCCCCCTCAACTTTTGATTTTGCCCTCAAAGTCCGAAACTTCTTCTTCTCTTCTCGCATATGGAAATATGATGATGGTAATTATGAAATGTTAAGGCAAAAAGCATCAGCTACAAACTGGAACGACTTTCAAAACAATGATATTAACACATACTGCGAAAATTTAATAGAACACCTACAGTCTATTACCGAAATGTGCATACCTAACAAAGTCATTACTATTAGACCTTCAGATCCGCCCTGGATAACAACTTCAATTAAGAGACACATTAGAAAGCGCAAAAGAGCTTATAAAAGGGCAAAGCAAACGAATCTTCCTATACACTGGACCAAATTTAGAAATTTGCGCAACAGGGTAACTCAGCTCATACGAGAATCAAAGCAATCGTTTAATGACAACATGGCTACTAAATTAAAATCGAATTCTCTATCACCTAAACAGTGGTGGAAATTGCTAAAATACTTTATAGCAACTAACTCAAAATCTTCTATCCCCCCTCTTCAAACAAATGGTCAAATTTATGCAGAAGAGTGTGAAAAGGCAAACATATTAAATGATTTCTTTAAAGACCAAACTTTGCTCGATGAAAGAAATGTTGAGATACCTGATATTCATAGTTACCCTGTTGACAGTCCCTTAAGTAATATCGTTCTTACTTCAGATGAAGTTGAGTCTGTCTTAAAAAGCCTTCCAGTTGGTAAGGCTGTTGGGCCAGATGGGATAAGTAATCGCGTATTTAAAGAACTTAGTAGGGAGATATCTCCAGCTCTATGTGGTTTCTTTAACCAATCTCTTCATACAGGCATAGTCCCAGACTCTTTTAAGCAGGCTTATGTCAGCCCAGTGCATAAAGGTGGTGATCCATCTGAAATCTCAAACTATAGACCTATATCACTTTTGACCAATCTGGACAAGGCTTTTGAACGACTTATTTTTAAGTATGTATATAATCATTTCTTGGAAAACAACATTCTTACATCTTTTCAGTCTGGATTTAGAAGGGGAGATTCTACTGTTAATCAACTATCTGGTGTTGATATTCTCTGTGAGGAAAATGTAAAGCTTTTGGGTGTGGAGCTGGATTTCATGCTCAATTTTGACAAACAAATAAAAAACATGTGCATGAAGGCGGCTCGGCAGCTAAATGTTTTACAGAGGCTCAGCAAATTCTTATATGTCGAAACAAGACTTTTAATTTTCAAATCTTTTATCCAGTCAAATTTTAACTATTGTCCTCTTGTATGGCATTTCTGTAGCAAGGCAAATACTGAGAAATTAGAAAAACTCCAATACAGAGCTCTCAGAATTGTTTTTAATGATTATATTTCTAGCTATGAGAGCCTACAAAGTGAATCTTCCAACACTTCACATGAACAGATTAAGGTGCATTGCTACAGAAACATACAAGTGTATTAGTGTCACCTGAATACCTCAGAGATTTAGTTGAACTTAAACAAACAAAATATTCTTTCAGGTATGAAAACACAGTCAAGATACCTACAGTCAGGACTGTCACATATGGGCAGAGATCATTTAGGTTCGAGTCTGCCCGTGTGTGGAACAGCTTGCCCAATGAGCTCAGAACAGCAACAAGCTTCCAGGAGTTCAAAGGTCTGATCCGCACATGGGTAGGCCCGAGATGTAACTGTGCCATGTGTGGCAGTTGAGAAGGTCAGGTCAGTAAGCTGTGTTGTTTTAATGCTATGTTTTATGTTACGCTTTTTATGCTATGCTTTTTAACTGTATGTGCTATGCTTTTCTGCTTGATTTTATTGCATGACTTGTTGCTTTATTTTTAGCTTATGCAGGCCGCTGGTTGGCAGCACCCTTTTATCTCTATTGGGCCCCTAGTTTACCCTTTTTTATATTCTAATTCTTATTTTATTTTTTTTCTTAGATATTACTTCCGGTGACCCTTAGCATGTCATTGAAACACTTTTGTTTTCGAATACAAGACCATTGAGGCCATTGATTGACATCACTGTCTTGTGTTATTTTTTCGACTTTTTTCGGTTTCAAGGGCTACAATCTGGGTAATGCAGATGTAAATATGTGTACATAAAGTCAAATAGTGACCCATATTGTATTTTTTATGTGCTTAAATACAGATGCTAGATTTCTAATATACTTTTTTTTTATCATCATCCTTTTTTTCTTTTTTTCCTTTTCCTTACACATGTGAATAGTTTAAATGAAATGCTTGTGATATAATTAACTGTGACCTCATTTTACAGCTGTTTTACATTTGTTATTTTTATACTCTTGTTTGTCGGAAAATAGCTCTTGTAGCTAATGATATTTGTTTATGGAAACCGACGTTAAATAAAGTTTCTTGTATCTTGTATCTTGTAACTATCTTATCTATATAACACCTTTTGTCAAGCTTTAGATGCAGGTAAAGAAGTTAGAGCGATTTTCTGTGATATTAGTAAAGCATTTGACCGTGTTTGGCATGCTGGTTTAATTCATAAGTTAAAATCAGCTGGTATATCAGGCAATCTCTTATCATGGTTTACCAATTACCTAACTGGTAGAAAACAAAGAGTTGTTATGTCTGGTGTTCAGTCTGCCTGGAATTTTATCTTAGCTGGGGTACCTCAAGGCTCTATACTTGGTCCACTTCTCTTCCTTCTTTTTATAAACGATATTGTTCACGACATTGGATCATCTATACGTCTTTTTGCAGATGATACAAGTCTATATATCATTGTAGAGGATCCAAATGTCGCAGCAGAACTCCTTAATGCAGACCTTGAAAAGATAGCAGAGTGGGCACTAAAATGGCTTGTAAAATTCAATTCCTTAAAAACTGAATCTCTTTTAATCTCACGGAAAACTAACACTGTTCATCCTCCTGCATTCATGCTAGATCAACAGATCAAAGAACACTTAGGTGTTATTCTATCTAATGACTGCTCTTGGCAAAAACATATAGATTATATTAAGGAAAAGGCATGGACAAGAATAAATATTATGCGTCGGCTGAAGTATGACCTTGACAGAAAATCTTTAGAAACTATCTACAAATCTTTCATAAGGCCACTCCTAGAATATGCAGATGTCATTTGGGATAATTGCACGCAGCAAAACAAAAACGAACTTGAACTCATACAATTAGAAGCTGCAAGAATATCAACAGGAGCAACAAAATTAGTTTCAGTTGCCAACCTTTACATAGAAACTGGTTGGGAGACGCTAGATGCAAGAAGAAACAAACATAAACTGGTATTATTCTACAAAATGTTTAACGATCTTACCCCACCTTATCTATCATCTCTTGTGCCTCCTCTTGTCCAGAATGCGTCACGTTATAACCTACGTAATTCCAATGATACTCAGACTATTGCTTCTCGCACTACTTTGTTTTATAATTCTTTTCTACCCTCATCAATTCGAGATTGGAATAGACTAAATCCTGATATCAGAAATGCTGGTACGCTAGATGCTTTCAAACTTAAACTAAATCAAAACTTGCCTGTTATACCCAAACATTACTACTCTGGAATAAGGAAATACCAAATATGGCACACAAGAATTCGTACAGGTTGTAGTTCACTTAAAAATGACTTATTCCTAAAAAATATTATTGACTCTCCACTATGTACTTGCAATTCAGGAGAAATTGAGAATGCCTACCATTTCTTCTTTACTTGTCAACTATACACTCACCTTAGGGTAGAACTTCGTCAATCAATAACACAGTACTGTAACATGACTCTGGATGTAATTCTGCGTGGTGATGAAAGACTTTCAACAAACATTAACACAACCATATTTGAAGCTGTGCATAAATACATTCAGAAAAGTAAGCGATTCTGAGCATCTAAATAGATTGATTTATGGTAAAAACACCAAAAGCAATATAAATTGTCTGTACCTAAAATACTAAAGTGATACTGGAAAATGTAATTATTGCCAATATCCCAAACAGCTCCCGTCCAACATGGACAAGTCAGACTATTCCCATCACATATCTCTCTCTCTCTCTCTCTCTCTCTCTCTCTCTCTCTCTCTCTCTCTCTCTCTTAATTATGGTTTAGCCTCTATTGACTAATTGTCTTCAAATAATTTGAATTCTCAGCTTAAAACTGCTAGTAGCAACACTTGATTGGTACTTAAAGTTAGAGACAAACCAATTAACTTGTATCTTGTAAGTTAAATGTTGTTCTCAAATTTGAAGATATAGCTCAGCATAATAACCAGTCAGGTGCCATTGTTATAAGATACCTTAGTCTCTGTTAAATACAGCCAACTTGTTGCTAATGTCGTTTAGCCCATGAACTTGTATTATGCAAAACTGAAGTCATTGCCTTATACACTTTGTCAAAATATTGTAAAGGAGAAGAACTTGATAAGCTTTTGCTTCCGTTCTAATCCTAATGTTTGTATGTTTGACAATTGTATTGTATTGTATAAACTGATTTGAAATAAATATGTTTAAACCAAAGTCTGACGCATCTTACTGGATCCCAGATAAAGAAAGATTATAACGATATTCGAAAGAGTAACCGCTCTGATAAATAGAAAATGTTTGAAACGCTTGAATTTGGGCTTTATTTTTGTTATGTTTTTATGTTTTCCACATTGATTTTTGGCGATAGTTTTTAATTTAGGAAACTGTATTGTAGAAAAAAATTACCGACAATTTCTCCTAAAAGTCCGAAGTTTATGACCCAAACAGATTTTTGTGTATAGAAGATGTACCAGCACACATTGTGAAATGTTTGCAATAAATTGAAGTCTTTTATTGACAGGTAAATTTCGTAGAGGCGTGACACAGTTTCCTCAAGTAAAAAAATTAAAAAAGTTATCGCCGAAAATCAATTTCAAAAGCCATAAACACGTTGGCTTCCTTCAAAAAAGAAATCCAAAACGTGGGGCAGCGATTGTTGAAAAATTGGAATTCATCAATAAACAAAACTGAGTTGTGATTTAATTCAGTTTATCTATCTATTGATATTCAGTGGCAAAAAATAGAAAATTAATGCATATTTCTGTTTCTTATTCAAAAGGAATATGAAATACTTCAATGAAGTCAGACATCTATAGAAGTTCCACCCGTGAATTTTCAAACTATTAAGATCTATTCACCCACGATTACTTTGGCAAACAGGGAAGATCAAGTTGAAATACCACATAATGCGGCATTTCACCAGGGTCGGCACTGTTTGCTGGGACTAAAGCAATAATTAAATTTGAGTTGGAAATTATTTCCAGTTACCCAATTATATATACAATGAACACTTCCACATCAAGTGAGAGAACCTATCACAATCACTATACTAAGGGTTATAAGTGATTCGAGCTAAAAGCAGTTGGTTGCAAATACTATTCAACCAATGGGCCAAACGTCATTACTCTCCTCCAATCTTATCGAATATGCGTTTGAATACATATTCTATAAGACAACCGTCCCACTAGGACTTTTCTTTTAAGTATCAGCGAAATATGGCACATTCAGAACTGAATCGAAAATAGTGAGTATGATCAGGAAATACCACAATCACAAACCGCAGACAACCCCATGGCACCGCGAGGAAGAGCCACTCAACCATCACGAGACACCAGAAAGGACACTAAGTAGTGCATAACTAAGCAAAGACTAAACACAGAATCCACACAAATTTTGGGAGCCACAAACGTAATAAACAACAGAACAAACACCTTAAAACGGACAGCAATCTAAGACAATGAGAGGCTAAAATGCATTTATCTGGCGTCAACTCTTCGCCCTTTTAATCTGTTATTATTAAAATACAACATTTGTTAGCTTCCTAACTTACCCAATATTGCATTATCTCAGAGAAACAATCTAATCAAATTAACACACAATGATATAATAAAGAAACTTGCTCACCACTCACAGATAGTCAGAACTAAAGAAAATCTGAGCCAATGTGGTCCAAGTCAAAGACAACCATCAGGCATGAAAGCTCTGTCACTGTCTCTGAGGTCTGACCAACCATCATGCCATTAAAAAAGAATGCATAGCTATAAACTGTGATTGAATTTTACAACCAGGTATGCAGACTGTCGCATGATATCCACCAACACTTACTTATAACAATTGATTGTCTTTTTAAATGGGTCACCCAACAATTATTTTGAATTAATTTATGACTAAATCACCCAGCACCAATATGCCCTGTTGCAGAAATGTTGCTATAAAAATATGCTGACATATAATTCAGCAAGTAAATATTTAATTACGACATTTAAAATAAAATTGAAAAAAATTGTTGACAAATAGTATTTACTAATTATTTTGGCAAACGCATGGTCTCCAGACGCCCTCTTAAATCTCAGTTATCAACATATTAACGTTTGATTATCATTTAAAATCACCAAAGCCAACATTTTGTAGCTGAGCTTGTTATAGAACTATTTTCCTATTTTAGTTAACTGGTAAAATAGCAAAAGACAGCTGTGCAATTAGCCCTTTTCACAAAATATTTCCTATTTGATTTGACCTTGAAATTGAAACAATATTGAAATATTATATGAATCCATTTTGGACGCCATCTTGGATTTTCCAGGTAACAACATAAAGTACCACCATTTCTTTGTAGTTTTATAAATTCTATGGCATTAGAAATATGCTGATATATAATTCAGCATGCAATGTTAAAATGACCACATTTTAAATGAGAAAGAAAACAGTCAATTTGTTAAAAAAAGTATTTTCCAATTATTTTTATATGAAGACTCAAGAAGCAATGTTGAATATATCCATGGAAATGCAAAAGAAGTTAATTTTTAATTTAAAATGATCAAAGTCTGTACATTGTAGTTAACTTTGCTATATAACACTTCTTCCCATTTAAGTGAACTTTGTTACAAAACCAAAAAGAAATGTTCAATTAGCAGTTTTCACTATTTTTTTGTATTTGACCTTGAATTTGACATTGACCTTGAAATTGTAACCATATGTAAATGTATCGCGAAAAAGTTCAAACATACACTACAAAAAATCATTAATTTGATGAATCAAGATAAGTAAAACTATAATGGCTACATTCAAAATGGAAAAAAATCATTTAACAAAAAATATAGATCTGTTTTTCTATTATTTTGATAAGGGGTCTCAAGACACCATCTTGAATATCTCCATGGAAATGCAACGACATTTAATGTTCAATTAATTTATTTAAAGCCTATACATTCTAGTTTTCTTTGCTTAAAACATTTCTTCCCACTTAAGCTAACTTTGATACAATAGTAAAAGAAAATATTGAAATAAGCACTTTTTCACTTTTTTTCGAAATTGACCTTGAATTTGACCCTGACCTTGAAATTGAAACCATATCTAAATGTTTCATTAAAAAGTTCAAACATACACTACAAAATAAATATCATAAATTTGATGAATTATGATACACGAAATCAGTAGAACGATTCATATACCACAACCTCTTTTATTTATTTCTGGCGGCCATCTTGGACGCCATCTAGGATTTCTCAGCTCGCACCAACAATGACCACTGTATCCTGGCAGGTTCATAAACTTCAGGGAATGACAAACATTTTGGTATATAACATTCAATGTAGTACTTTGGTCACCGCCTACTCTATGAAATAGGCCACTTTTTTGACCAAAGTCACTCCACTAAATTTGCCACGATTTGATGCGTCCATTTTTTATTTCTACAGTGACGAAACATTCTTACCGCTAAAATCATATATATGTCCAATCGAGTGAATGCAGCAGCTTCACTATGAGAATGATAAAATACACTTTTCGTCCTATATAACTGCCAGCTTAAGCTTCATTTAATAGATGAATCCTTATTGATATATAAATCTGTCATTGTATGATAGAAGGGTCAACCTGAGCTACCATGTAGACATGAGTTAGCGCCGTATCTGCACATTGAGGACGCTACAAACACTTTTTTGTGTTGATAGGAGCAGACTGGGTGATGGGATGGGCTCAGCCTCTAGTTATTGAAGTGCATGATAGAACTGATTTGATTTTAAACTGTCAAAATGCGTTAGATCCACATACCCATGAATCTCATTCAGACCGTACAGTATTATCAGGCCCCCAGATAAGAGTGCGTAACTGAAAATATGTTTTCTTATTTCTCAACCAAAACATATGTTTGAGCACCCAAAACACATTTTAAAAACGGGCGGATAAGAAAATAATTGCAATTTTACGTTTTATTCTTTTTTGCTTAACTGGTCCTATGTATTATTGGCATGCATGGGTTTAACATAGTTTAGCACTTCAACTAACTTTATGACCAAGAGATGCATTAATTTGTTGTATTTGATTGACTTAACGTCAAATAAATGATCGACTCGCAGTATTATGCACGACCCACGTTGAATGTTTGCTCATTAGAATGAAACTCTTGGTATTTAAATTGAAAACAGTGTTCGGGTAGCCAACGTAACCGTTCTGAAATAGGTTCCCTACGAAAGCAGGTTCTAATATAGTTTAACGTTATCGAGACACAGGTATGCAAAACGGTGACAAGATGGTCCAGATTTTTGCCCGGAGTTAGGAGTTTCAGTTCGGAGTTCGGAGAAAGAACGGGTATAACCCTGGCTCGGCAGGTTCGGAGAAAGAACGGGTATAACCCTGGTTCGGCAGGTTCGGAGTTCGGAGAAAGGCCAGTTCCTTTCTCCGAACCATAGCAGGTTCGGAGTTCGGAGTAAGAACTGGGCCGAACCCTGGTTCGGCAGGTTCGGAGTTTGGAGAAAGGACAGGGCCGAACCTTGGTTTGGCAGGTTCGGAGTTCGGAGAAAGGACCGGGCAAAACCCTGGTTCAGCAGGTTTGGAGTTCGGAGAAAGTACAGGGCCGAGCCTTGGTTTGGCAGGTTCGTTGTTCGGAGAAAGGACCGAGCCAAACCCTGGTTCAGCAGGTTCGGAGTTGGGAGAAAGACCGGTTCCTTTCTCCGAACTTAAAGAAAAGAAAAAAACGAAAAAAAAACGAAAAAAGAAAAATTAAGAAAAAAGGAGGAAAAAGAAGAAAAAAAAGAAGAAAAAAAAATGAAAAAAAAATGAGAAAAGAAAAATATAAGGAAAAAAATATGAAATAAAAGAAAAAAGAATTAAAAAAAAAGAAAAGAAAGTGAAAAAAATGAGAAAAATATAAGAAAAAAATATAAAAAAAGAGTTAAAAGAAAAAAAAAGGAAAAAAAAAGGTTCTTGGGTTTGGCCCGTTCCTTTCTCCGAACTCCAGACCTGCCTAACCAGGGGGGAGCCCTGTCTTTTCTCCGAACTCCAAACCTGCCGAACCAGGGTTCGGCCCATTCCTTTCTCCGAACTCCGAACCTAAACTCTGAATCAGGGTTCGGCCCATTCCTTTCTCCGAACTCCAAACCTGCCAAATCAGGGTTCAGCCCTGTCTTTCTCCGAACTCCGGACCTGCCGAACCAAGGTTCGGCCCATTCCTTTCATCCAACGCCAAACCTGCCGAACCAGGGTTCGGCCCGTTCCCTTCTCCGAACTCCGAACCTGCCGAACCAGGGTTTGGCCCGGTCCTTCTCCGAACTCTGAACCGGAACTCTGAGCTCCGGGTAAAAACACAATCCTAGACCAAACTGAGCTACGCCACAAAAAAAATTTTGGCAAATCCAAATACCTGTGTCTCGATAATGTTAAAATGTATTTGAATGCAAACTTAGACTGTGTAGCGGCGGTAGAATGTCTCCCTGCCCTTCACTATAGTGTAGATTTTATTTTCTTGTCCTTTGGGATCATGGGTTTCATTGTGGAACTTTGAAACTATTAGAGGGTCACTGATGAAGCCTAAATGGCAGAAACTAGCTAGTCTGGCCCAGGAAATATGCACACTCTAGTTTCAGTTCTTTGGTGCAGTCTTTGCTTCCAAAGGATACCCTTTTAAGAACATATTAGATTAAAATATACCATGACTGGCGGCATTTTCACTATAAGATCGTGATCGGCCAAAATGATGCTTGGCAAACCCTCGCCACCGTTTGCATACCAGAAGCTGGACACTATTAAAATAAATAAGTATGCGAAATTTAATCCAAATACCCCATATGATTCAAGAGTTATGGGGAGTTTCACTCACTGACCACAACAGGCTGGACAATTGCTCAGCAAACCCATGCCTATAAATTTTTTTAAAAAAAATGGTTTTACATGCCACTGGATAGGGAATGTTGACATGCATATGTATGCAAAATGTGATTAAAATATAACATGTGGTTCAAGAGTTTTGAACATTTTCCCTAACTGGTAACGGAGGGACGGACTCGCACAGTGATTATAGTGCAGATCAAAGGGTCGTGCAACCTGCTCTGTTCTGGCGTATTAAAGTTTACTGTATCTTCAGTAATCTGTCAAATATTGCCATCATTTTTTTTCAGATGTTGTAAGCGCCAACCAGAAATGTCATGGTTCACCGCGCATGTACAATGGTAAACGGTGTGCCTCAACTTCGAACTTTCACGATGGTCATAAGGGGGCGTGTGGCTGCGGTCCAGCGAGAGGAGATTCACAGTTTGATTGGAACAAATCCGGTTATGTAGCTGCCGCCAGCCAACATTTATTTGATAGAAACGGGGGTACATGGTGTGGAGAGGCATGTGGTAGATGCGTGAAACTCACAACCACGGGTAAGTTAGCATAAACCATGCGCGGATCCAGAGGGGGGCAGGGGCTGCGACCCCCCCCCCCCCGAAAAATATAGGGTTTCTTAGCAATACTGGTACGGATCCCCTGAAATATCACAAAGCTGTCGAGCCAGCATTCAATGTTGGGACATCATCAGCACGCCAGAGAAACGCCTTTAAAATGGCGTTTTGCTGACGGGCAGGTGATGGCCCGTATTTAGTGGCATTGGGTCCTCTCTCCCTTAATCAACGAAAAAAAAAAACACGTTGTCAAATTTGAAGTTGGACCCCCCTCTGACAAAACTGTCTAGATCCGCGTTTGTAAACTAATATCTTTTTGCAAGCTATTATCGTTTGCTGATAATATTTGCAAACAGCCTGGGTCCAAAACATAGGGCCTAATATGGAGCCACACCGTTTCACATTCTGGTGGTATTACTTTGCTTTTGAACAAAAAAAATCAGCAGACGACATGGGTGCAATCTGCCCAATTACTAGGTCCGAGTTTCAATGGAATTTAGTAACAGTGAAGTAAAATATCAGCACTTTATTGATGCAGCACAGATACAGCTGGTGGGATCTTTAAATAATCAGGAAAATGCGAATAAAAAGTATTTTACAAACCGGATCCGAATCTTCAAACTTTGAAAACATCAGACTCGGTTTGATTGAATCCTTTATAGACTTCGAGCTAAAAAAGGTCCTGCTCCCCCCCCCCCTAGGGAATTTTGCAGACATATCCTATCTTGAAGAAAATTTCAAGCCGCATCTTTTAAGAGATGTTTGCACTCTGTGCTCCGGGGCGTTAGTCTCTGACAGCCTGCTACATATGTTACTGTAACAAACTAAGGAAAAAATCAAAATGAAAGTTTGAGCTACAGAAAGAAGACATTAAACCATCTAATTATTCAAATTTCTTATGTAGTTTGCAAGCTGGATGCCTAAGCTACATAAAAGCAGCATTTTAAACAAAATTACAGCCTTCAATGGTGTTATATGCGTTACATAGATTAGATTTCCCTTTGAAAGTTGAAATCGTGACTAACATCATTCATTTTACAGACGATTTTTGCATTTTTACAAGGGTTTTTATCTTAGTTTACTAAAGTACTCATTTGACTAATAGAAAAAACAAAGTTTGCTTTTCTATCTCAAATACATTGTTTTATATGAATTATTAAACAACCCTACCCCCAATTTTAAGTATCCAATTTTTGCATCTATTATTGAAGAAAAATATATGAAAATATTTGACTCTCGTGGATATCTTACATTTTTGGCACTGTCTTGCTACTGCAATAAAGAGTCATACATTTGCAAGTTTGACATCAGGATCAGAGCACTTATTAAAGTATGTAACGTATGTTACATGGCATAATGAATGAGCTAGGAAATTTTCTTGGAAGTAAGAGATGATATTTCAGAAAAAAAAACGTTTTTCACATGTTTTCCTATTAATCTCTAGCCTCTGGTGCCTTAGTCTTAGTAATTACAGTCATTGCTGATAACAAGCCCTTGGAATTGTGTTACCTATGTTATATATAACCTTTTTAATCACTTATTCCTAATGCTTATAATATTAAAATATATAGAAATTAAATAGAAAATAATAGTTCTCATTTAAATGACACAATTTAATAAATATTCCTATTAAATAAAATTATTCAAAAACAATCTTTATTCAAGTCACCCTCACAATGTCTATCATTGTGTCTGCTTCTATTGCAAAATAATCACTCATTTCATCACAACCAGTAGAATCATGGCATTGTATTAGGACTGCAAACTGAGTACAACCCCGTTCCTCTCCACCCCTTTGGGAATTGTGCAGACACATCCTACCTTAAAGAACAATTCAAGCTGCATCAAATAAGAGATGTTTGCACTCTATTAACTAGGGGGTTAGCCTGTAATTGTATGATACGTATGTTACCATATCAATTTAAGAATAAATGAATTTAAAGTCTGGAAACAGATAGAAGACATAAAACTATCTATTTATTTGAATTATTCATGTAGTTTGCATGCTGAATACCTTTGATACATAAGAAAAGATTTTTTAACAAATATACAGCTTCCTATGGTGTTATATGTGTTACATTAATTAGGATTACTTTTTAAAATTGGTAATTGTGACAAACATCACTTATAAGCATTTCATGTGATCCTCCTCTTTAGCCATCAAAAGACTTAATTTTCTTTGTATGTGTGGCCAGTGTCAGCGTCAAACAACTTGACTCAGCCAAACTTGAATCATTTTAGCATTCTTCAAAAGCAGAAACAGTATGTCAGTGTCATGGGATCAAACACCTGATTAAATATGGGTTTAATGCCATTTCACATATATGCACACAATGGAGTATGACTCTGGTATATATCTCTTCCTGTGAAGTGGCAAGAGCAATCTAACTGCAGCTGCCTCTTCATCCGTGCTAGTCAAATGATAACTTTGCTCTGATTTTGCAAAATCTATGTCTCTACCGTGTACCTCTAAGAATACTTTAAGATTTCTGACATTGGTCGAACAGAAATTTGATAGGCTGCTTTTTTGCATCATTTGCCATGGAACCTATCCAGTCTTTTGGTGCTCAAGTCCTCAGGTCTTAGATCAATAGTATTTTGCTGCGCCCAAAGAACTTTATAAGTTTTCTTTAGTTACAATGTTGACTCTTGATGGTTTTGGCAGACCGTCTGAAACAATTTCTGTTACACCTTGAAAGTTATCTGGTATAAGAGAAAGAATATGAAGTTGGACATTGCCATCAATTATGTTTGCAGTTGGTTGTTTTTTGATGTCAGTACATTGAAGCATGTCTTAAAATAATGTAAAACCTGTGATTTCTCAGTTTTTGCAGCCATATCATTAGCTGTTGCATTCAAAAGAAGGAAAGTGGACTATAGGTAGAATGGGATAATCAGTAGTTCTATATTATACTCTATGGAAGATTTATACAGAGTAAACAAGTTGATAAGGTGCCTCATTTCATGATCCATTGAAAACACTGAAATTGAAAACACTTGCCCCTGACTGTGTAATCAAAAAGGATGTCACGACAATGCCCTTGCTCATTTATTATGACGAGTTATATATGTTACATCCTTTAATAAGTGTTCTTATCTTAGAAACTTAGTGAATCATTGAATAGAAAGGGTCTAATTTGCGCTCTGTTCATCCTGCATTTCATTGCTTTACCTGCTGAGATACATCTAGTTCGTTTATCTGAAGGGAAAGAGTTACCTCAGTTTCAGCACTTCAGAAGTACTAAGACTTCAAATAAGTTTTTGAATGCTTGGGGAAAGATAATAACTGCAGAGACATTATTAGATGAAAATGTGTGGGTTGCATGTATGGAAAGGCTACATTCATAAAAGTTAACCAGCTAAGATATGATTCTTTATCACAGAAATATCAAGGTACATCAGTCCAGGTTCTCATTGCTCTTAATGGCATAGTTTTCCTCCTTGTAAAGCTTTAGTCTTTCTCCTACTTGCAGAGTATCACTTGAAACACATACTCAAAGAGCCAACTATTAGGAATTCATATCAGTTTCCAAATGTTCCAAGCCATAAATGGCAAAATTGGAAAGTTGATAATGGCTCATCAATTTTGAGTGGACTGGTGGTAAAATTGAATAACAGTAAATGATTGAAATATTGTGTGATGATTCTACTAGTTGCAAGGAGGCGTGTGATAATAATGATTACCACAGAAGCAGACAACTAAAAACGTTTAACATGAGTGTTAAATCGATGAGAAATAGTTTGGACAATTTCATTTATTGTATTTTCTTGTAAAAATGTAAAGCTATCTTTTCTATTTGTGGCTCTATATTTAGCATTATATGCACAGTATTAGGAAATGTGTCCAAAAGGTCATTGATAACATCTGTAACACCAGTCCATGGGCTTGATAATCAGAAATGAATATAATTTCTAGTGTTTTGGCACCAAAGACTTATAAGTACACATTAAGTGTCCTGATCTTTAACTAAATGACATCTTGTAGATATATGAGCAAGACAAACTAAGAAAATGAAAAATATCCACACACTGTATTCACTTTCATGTGTTTTACTTAAACGGTAATAACTAAATTCGCTTCTCTGTAAAACTGGGAGTAGGGTTGTGTATTAGCTCCTATAAGACAATATATTTAAGTTAGATTTTCCTATTCATCAATTGAGTATATGTTTGTAAAATCTAATAAAACAGTTTGAAACTAAGTCATAGTAGTTGTTTAACTACATGACAATAGCCACAATTATAGCTTTTAAATTATAATTAGGCTCATGTAACGCACATAACACCACAATTAGCCGTATTAATGTTAAACAGCTTCCATATGTAGTAAAGACATCCAGTATAAAGACTATAAGAATGTCAATTTATTAGATAATTTTAATGTCTTCTTTTGGTAGCTCAAACATTCAAATTTCTTATTCTCAAATTGATTTAGTAACATATGTAACAAGCTGTTACAGGCTAACGCCCCGACTTACAGAGTGCAAACATTTCTTATTAAATGCACCTTGAATGGTTACATAAGATGTAATTTGTCTGCAGATTTCCAAAGGGGATTAGGATGGAGCAGGCCCTTACTCAGCTTGATGTCAAAATACTGTTTGATGAGTTTACTTATCACGCTAACATATGTAACGCTCTCTGATCTTTAAAACTTGATGACAACTAGCAGATCTATAAGTCTTTATCATAGGAGCCAGTTTAAAATCCCTAAACAATATAAGATGTCCAACAGCTGCGAGTTTTTTTCACAATTTTAGCTCAAACTTTCAAACTACATTTCCTTTATTTGATATAGTAACGCATGTAACACGCTGTTTCAGACTAACGCCCCAACATAGAGAGTGCAAACATCCCTTATTCGATGCAGCTTGAGTTGTACTATAAGAAGGAATATGTCTGCAAAATTCCCTCGAGGAGATTAAAACATTTTTAGGCATATCTTACGTAAAGACAATGAGCTTGCCCATTTATTACATCAGGTAACATATGTTACAGCCTCTGATATTAAAAATTTTGCAACAAACTTGCAGATTTATGAGTCTTTTCATATCAGCAAATAAATCCCAAACAATGAAACACATTCATCAACTGCAAATATTTTTTAACTATTTTTACTTTAGTTTTAATACCAAACATTTCACCTTAAAACTGGGTAGGGGTAGGGTTGTTTAATTGCTTATATCAGAAAAAATATTTAAGCTAGGGAAACAAACTTTTATTTTTCTGTTAGCCAATTGCATAAGCTAGTCAGACATGGTTAAAAACATTTTGCAAAACACACAGAGAGATTGTGAATGTAAATGATGTTAGCCACACTTGCAAATTTTATTGGGTTATCTGATTTATGTAACGCATATGACACCTTAGGAAGCCGCAATTTTGTTCAAATGGCTGTCATACGTAGTAAAGATATCCAGTATGCAGACTATATGAATGATTTTTAAAAATAAATATTTTAATGTCTTTAATTTGTAGCCCAAACTTTCAATTTACTTTTTCTTAGTTTGATAAAGTAACGTAAGTTACAGGCTCTTACAGACTAACGCCCCGGAGCACAGAGTGCAAACATCTCTTAAAAGACTCGGCTTTCAATTCTCTATAAGATAGGATATGTCTGCAAAATTCCCTAGGGGGGGGGGGGAGCAAACCCATTCTCAGCCATCCGTCTATTATCACAAGAGCGGAAAAGTCAGCATGACCCCAAGCACCTGCTTAAGTAGTCAGAGCCCAAAAAGCATAAAGGACCATATTATTGTTGAACGTTTGTTATATACGTAAAAAAAGGAAACTGGCCACGCTCCTTGACAATAGTTTTATTTTTCGACAGATCCATTTTGTTTAACCCTTAAAGCGCCAAGAAAAATGCATCTGAAAAATTCGTCTGCTGAAGTCGTCTGCTGCAAATCATTGCCTTACATTACTGACGAATTAAGTATAGAAGCAGACATCGTGGACCCAGAACAGACTGCTCCAATCTGATCTGGGTCCATACTGTTTGCCATAGAGGTTCCTTAAACATTTCAGCAGACAAGAAAAGCAGACGACTTTTGTTGCGATTGACGCATTAAGGGTTAAGATGTTTTAGTAGGTCATCCTGAGTTACCAATGCTGCCAAAGCATTTGAAATTCTGGTCAGCGCTGTTTGAGAAAAAGCCTAGTGGCCACTTTTTGACGGATTAAAAACAAATGAGTATGATCGGGAAATGCCACAATCAAATTTGATTACGGGTCATTTTGAGCGTTTGAACTCGTATGGATGATGCGTTTTACACATGACGTCACTTAACGTTGTTAATGACGTTCTGACGTCAACACCATTGTGTCAACATATGACGCCGAAACAAAGACGCTAGGAGCAATATTTCAAGAATGCTCCATGTTTCTGTAAATCTGATGTATATGCAATTGCATAGACTGCACAAATAGCCCACATACGCCCATCCCGTGTTTACAAAAGCATTTTAAATGAAGTACCCTGTTTTAAAGGAAATGTATAGTCCATATGCACAGCTATTGCCATGGCAACATACATTTTACGTATCACTTAATTTTATTAGAACTAGTTTCGCCTTTGATTGTATTACATGCTAGAGCAATTTGACTCTAGTGTATGAACATGCAAAATCTTGCAAATTTACACGTTTTTGAAATTTTGACTACACAAAATCTGCTAAAATGCCCGAAGGACCCTATTGTAAGATCCGCGCTCAAATGTATCAGTTGTTTACTATTAATACGGGTGTCACGACACTTCAAAAATATACTATATAAGCTATTAAGAGAGGAAATCGTCCCGACATGTCTGAACAATTGTTTACTGGGACGTAAAATATCAAATCAAACAAACAAACAAATGGAACTTTTTTTTAATTTTAGCCAACATATACGAGGCTTTTAAATACGTTGGTCATAGTAGGAGGCTATATTTCTCACTTCGCTGAATTATCACACTGGTCAATGTAAACGCACTGGTGGTTGCTACAACGAGATGGTGGTTGCATTTTTCAGCACAGGTGGTGGCGTAAAAGGTAAAAAAAATCTATACCTGTTGATTTAAGATTCATTTATAAACTTGCACTTATTTTATTTGTGATGACACCTGGCGCACAGACCACCTGTAACATTGCAGTTTATGGCTCTGCCAAGCAATTGGTGATTTAATTCATTTTTTGGACTGCAAATCATACAAAGTTCTGGAGTTTTGCCGTGACAGGTGCTTTATTCTAGTGTAACTGTCTAAATTGAGGGGAATATGCATGTCTAAGCACAGCTGTTATCATATTTAGATGTAATAACATCCCAAAAACGATTACCACTTCGTATTTTTTCTTCGTAAACTAGCTAACGTTTTATTGAGGAATTTTATTACAACGCACTGGGAGCATTTTTTGGCGCATTGATACAACGCACTGATGGTTGCCTAGATGACCCATGGTTGCTGGTGCAGCCTCACCACAACATTCACTGTTCTTATAAACGGTACATAAATCGTTATTTGAGCCAGCACATGACATTTCAGTACCAGGACGAAGACTCAGGTGAGCCTGTGCAAATGTACAGATTCGCCAGAGCCTTCTCTGCATAGAAAAATAGAGAGTAGTAATCGTTTTTGGATGCTATTTCATGGGACTATGATAACATAGCTGCAGCTGTGCTTAAACATGCAGAATTTCCTGAAGTTAGGCAGTCGCAATAGAAAGCTCGCATGGAGGCTTCTTAACTATTGTAATGTATCATAACGGACAAACAATCTCATTAAATTAAAAGTTTTGGGGCCAATCTGAAAAATATGCGGAAACACTCTCAAAGTGCGAACAGGGCTAGCTCTGGAGCGTCTCTGGTGAGGTTACACATTTGCAGAGTCACGCTTGAGCCTTACAAAATCTATGCCTATTGACTGTATGATTTCTTTATAAGCTTGCATTTATTTTGTTTTTGATGACCCAATGCGCACAAACCGTCAGAAACATTGCAGTTTATGGCTCTGCCATGCAATTGGCGTTTTAATTCATGGTTTGACCGACAAATCCGACACAGCTGTTGAGTTTGACAGAGACAGGTGCTTTTAATTTTTTGTGCTTCAATAACAGCAGAATCAAGGACGAAGATTTAGTACCAGTAGAATGCAATTTTAGCACCCCAGAGATATAGGCTGCTGTCTGTTCTAAGGCGGTGATTCTGTTGTTGTTGATTCGTTGTTGATTGCTACTCTCATTACAGGATTCTGTAATTGTTCTATATTTTGTTACTTTATGTCCTTTCTTGTTTTCATCTTGCGATCATCTTGATGGGGAATAGAGAGAGCTGGCTGCTTTCCTAAGTTTGTCTTCCTGGTGTCTCGTGATTGTTGTGTGGCTATTCCTCTCAGTGCCATGGGTTTGTCTGCAGTTTGATATTGTGATACTCACCTACTATTTTTGGGTGTCATTCATGCGAATAGCGATGGCTTTGGCGAGTCTGCACATTTGCTTGGTCTAGTCTGAGCCTTTGTCACAGTTCAAAATTCTCATGTGGTGACTTAAATGGCGATTGAATGCCATTTTGTGCGAGAAGCGAAGGATCTGGCGAGTCTGCACATTTGCACAGGCTTACCTTAGCCTTCATCACTGTACAAAATCTCTTGTGCTGCCTTAATTTGCGATTTGTGTGTTCACACCAGCAGCGAATACTCTGGTGAGTCTGCACATTTGCGCAGGCAGTCACTGGACAATGTAATGAATATCAAGATCTCTTGTGCTGGCAGCAAAGGCTCTTGGAAGTCTGCACGTTTGCACAGGCTCGCCTGAGCCTTCTTCACAGTATCGAAATATCATGTGCTGGTTGAAATGGCGATTTTTGTAACGTTTATGTGAACAGCGAATGATGTGGTGAGTCTGCACCCGCAGTCTGTCCAGCAACCACAGGACTTCTGTGCAACCATCAGTGCGATGTATCAATGCTTTAAAAATGCTCCCAGTGCGTTGTAATAAAATTCCTCAATAAAACATTTGCTTGTTTACCAAGAAAGTAAATACAAAGTAGTAATCGTTTTTTTGGGAACTTGACAACGGCTGCGCTTAGACAAGCAGATTTCTCTCAATTTAGGCATTTACACTAGAAAAAGAGCACCTGTCATGGCAAAACTCCAGAACTTTGTTGGATTTGCAGTCCAAACCATGAATCAAATCACCAATTGCTTGACAGAGCCATAAACTGCAATGTTACCGGTGGTCTGTGCGCAAGGTGTCATCACAAATAAAATAAATGCAAGTTTATAAATAAATCATGAAGTCAACAGGTATAGATTTTTCTACCTTTTACGCCACCACCTGTGCTGAAAAATGCAACCACCAGCTCGTTGTAGCAACCACCGGTGCGTTTACATTGACCAGTATGATTATGGCCGTACACGTCTAGAAACATGTAGCATCATTTTTGTAAATAACAAAAAATGTTATTACTTTGTTACTAATCTTTTTTGTTAATAACAAATGTTAAACCTTTGTTACCAATCATTTTTGTTAATAATAACAATTGTTTTGTTTCCAATCTTTTTTGTTAATAACAACAATTTTTATGCATAATTTTTGTTACCAGTCTTTTTGTTAATTAGAATAATTTTTAAACGTTTGTTATCAGTCTTTTTTGTTAATAACAACAATTTTTATACGTTTGTTACCAGTTTTTTTTTTTCGTTGTAAATAACAACAAATTTTTATCCCCACGCTTTTTTAAAAAGGCGTTGGGGATATTGCAATCGCCTACGTCCGTCCGTCCGTCCATCCCGCTATCTCCTAAACCATTGGATGCAATCCAACCCAATTTGGTGTGTGAGTTGCTCACATGAATCGGGCGTGCAATGGCACATTTTGTTTTTGGCCCCGCCCCTGGGACCCTGGGGAGGGACCTAAAGGTCAAATATCATTAAATATCTTTAAATTTCAATTACTAAGTCAATTTCAAAGATTTTAAACCAAACTTTGTGTTTCTTCTCACAAATGAAAGATATAAAACATATCAGACAGGATTTTCATATGGCCGCCTGGGTCATGCCCCAGGGGCGGTAGTCTACGGGACTTGGGGGTACCGTGGGAGGTTGGGGTCATTTTTTTCCGAAATTCAACCAGATTTGGTGTGTGCATTACTTACATGAATAACATATGCAACGTCACCATTGTTTGGGTCCCCGCCCCCTGGGGCCCTGGAGAGGGGCCAAAATGTCAAATATCATTAAATCTGAATTGCAAAGTCAATTTCAAAGATTTTAAACCAAACTTTGGGGAGGGTTCAAAAAATTAATTTTCTGAACATGGTCATGTGGCATAGCAAATTAAAGGGGATGAGCAGTAGACCAGGAAACACTGTTTTTTTTTAACCTACGATCAAACTGGTGACCTTGGAATGGGGTCAAAGGGTCAATTACCATTAGATTTCTTCGAGAGCATGGAGATATGCAATGGCGCGCCATCGAATGTGTTCTAGTATACGTTTGTTACCAGTCTTTTTTGCTAACAACAACAATTTTTTTACGTTTGTTACCAATCTTACTCCAAAACGACATTGACTTAAAACTTTCATCGGTGTGTGGGTGCCTGATGTTTGACGTTGGCTGGTTAATCAACCGTGGGTCAACTAGGGGTTTCTCTAAGTATGTGAATTATGAGCATTTTTCTTTATTTCGTCAATTTTGTAACAATAGCCGAATCTAGGGCGAAGATTCGGCTGGTAAAATGTATTTAAGAGCCCCTCCCATCCCACCCCCTGTAGCGGCTGCTGTCCGTTCTAAGGCGGTGATTCTGTTGCTATTAGTTTATGGCGTGCTGTTCTCCCATTGTGTCCTTACTATTTTTGCAATTATCTCATCGAGGAAGAAAGAGCTGGTTGTTTTACTGTAATTGCATTTTTGCTTTTATGCTTGCCATTGTTTGTTTGTGTTGTCTGTTCCTTATAGTGGCGCAAGTTGGTATGTGATTGCGACATGTCCTGGTAACACTCGCTTGTTTTTTCCTTGTATGTAATTTTAGTCACTTCAGGATATGATCAATTCATGTTGAAATACAAGTAACAAAATATTCATTTTCCTTTGCACTGATCAAATATGTATGCGACATATTCTGTGATCAGTAATAACACTTGTTACAAAATACCAGAAATATAATTTCTGCCAAGAATTATGGAAACCTCTGCCAATAAGTTTTGGTTTGGTAAACTTATGTTCTAGATGGACATATTTGTGGTTTTTACCTGAAGTTTCGATCCCTTTCAGCACACCAATTTTAATGGAGAAATAAAAGCAATACCTAGGGCTGTCTTAATTAAGTACGAGGGCTGTTCAAATATAAATGCACATATATGCAACGACAAAATGCCATACCTTTCTGGAAAAAAACTATTTATCGCCTTTAAAATGGCATCAAACATAAAGAAACACTCACTATATGTCACGAGTTACAGATGCTTATGTAATACAGAAGTTTTTCTGAAGCAAATTGCCATACACATTTTGGTACATGTGCGGATATAGTGTCATATCTTTGTAAGTATGAGACAAAATGGCACCAAATTTTAGATGCAAATTTAAGGTACATTGACAAAGCTGCTTGCAGGAAAAGGTTTATATAACCCTTTTTCAATCTCGAATAAACAGGCACGTTTGTGACTTCATTAATTTTATGATAAACGTCATTTTGAATTATCTACCGGTTATGCAATAATGAACATCGCTGTGTCTTTTTCTTTGCGTTTGCTTAATACATGCTTAATATGTCATAAGGAAGTTTTCAAAATTCTCCGTCCTCTATTTACAGAGTTATCACATTATATATCATTTTTCAAGCATGTTTGCTGCTTTTTAATAACGTGTTTACATTAATTAAAATATGTTCAATCTGTCTAGAGCGAGTTTAAAGGTAACATATAATCCTTTATAGAAACGTATACCATTTTGGCGTAGCATATATATGTGACGAAAGTTATGAAGCTACTTGCATTCATATTTGAACAGCCCTCGTATGGACCAGCACACTACACGGGATTTTGATATTTATCGCATCATCCATCGTCCAACGAAAGCTCTAGAGCCTTCGCAGCTCATTGATGATGAAAACTCAGACCAAAATGTAGATTTCTAGCCCCGCTGTGTATGTCAGCAGGGGATGGGTTGTCAGAGGCATGTGCACATATGCGATAAGTACCAAAATTTTGAGTGCTACAAATGCCATGGTAACAAATCATGCAGGTAAAATTGAGGATATTGTATTGTTTTTTCAGGAGGTAATGTACCCGGACAAGGCTCAGCACCACCGGAGGGCCAAAGTCACGTTTTCATGATTACAAACCTGTGTCCTTCCGTTTATCCAAATCTTAGTTGGTGCAGCCAGACTGCCAATAAAAACAACCAGTACGGGTATGCGGAACATTTTGATCTCGAAAATGGCGTGCGACAAATAACGAATGGACTTGGTTGGAACAACCCGGAAGTGACGTGGGAATGGACGACCTGCGACAACGGGCACAGGAATGATGGGAGAACCCCAAGCACAAATAATTTCCACTCCTGTCAATGCGGTTAAAGCCCAGATTGACATTTGTAACATTAACAAAAAAGCAGGTTAGCAATGGTGTTTTTTTCGACAATATTAAATTTGATTATATATGTAGGGATAAATCTTATTTTGTTTTAAAATGCCTAATGGAATTTCTCATCCTATCAATTCGCATATAAGAGTTGTTGGTTGGTTAACGCTTAAAGCGCCAATCGCAACAAAAGTCGTCTGCTTTTCTCGTCTGCTGAAATGTTTAAGAAGCCTCTATGACAGTGTGGACCCGGATCAGATAGGAGCAGTCTGATCTGGGCTTACCCTGTTTGCTTCTATACTTAAAAATTGTCAGTAATGTTAGGCAATTATTTGCAGCAGACGTCTTCGGCAGACGTCATTTTTCAGATGCATTTTTTCTTGGCGCTCTAAGGGTTAAATATCATTACATTCAAAATATCTATTAGCAAACAGTGCAGAACCTGATCAGAGTTCTGCGGCGGCTGCTCTGATTCTGCACCGTTTTGCTTATGTCCCAGATTTGGCAGGAAAATACTTTCATTGTGAAATGCCATACAACTCAATGTGTTATCACATCAATAACCCATCCCATGAAATTTGATTTCTTCCATGCTTTAAAACAACTAAAACTTGAAATTACGCCCGAAATGAATGTAAACACACACTGACCAAGAACAATGAAAATCACAGGGTATGACTTACCAATTACCGTGTAGATCTGGCAAACATCATAAGACGACAGGGCTACGTCAGAAATCCGAAATTTATAATCCGCCGTATTATTAATCCACTTTTGTAACACCAAATATATTTTTAGAGTAGATACATCACCTCACATGCGCAAATTTTGGAAGCAACCATTGACTTTCACCAAAGAACCGGACTCCTCTCTTCCACAGATGTGGCGCGAGACCGCAATTATTTCTACTATATAATTTAATCATTCCTTACAGCACCAACATTTTTACATGACGAACCTGGCTTTCTGCTATAGCTTGTCCCCAATTCTCCATGGTCTGGCAATCACTTCAATGACTGTTTAGATAAGGGAAGTCCGGCTCGTTTGTTTACAATCGGAACGTAAACAAACACCCTTTGACTCAGCAGCTCTCTAGGGTCATTTCCGCAATATTTTACCCAGGGTGTGCAGAGGCCTCAATCTATCCAGAATGAACAGCTACAGGGACAGAAGCAACATTTTCTGGAAGCTCAATCATTGGTCAGCCCAGACAAGCCCAAGAACAAGGAGGCTCATATCGATTGGCAGATTTACAGCTCATTGAAAAGGGAACTATCTTGTGTGGAATTATATCCGTTTTCTATTCAACCAATCAAGGGAAATAATTGTGGTCTGATTCCTATCAGCCCCTCATTTCACTCTGTATTGAGAAAAGGAACCTATCTACCATCAACAGCATATTCAATGAGTATGTGATAGTAATATTAGAACAATATAATGAGATCCCTTAAAGTGACAGCCATTTAAACACATGTACCCTATTTGTGAAAAAAAGAGCCTCCCGAGAGAGCATTTTTTTGTAGTCGAATCATCAGTTTTTTTGCAATAACTTTCTTATTTCTTAAAATTTTGGAATGAAGTAAAAAATGACAGAGTCTCTGAAGTGCCCTCTCTCAACATGATCCAAAATTGATGAAAAAAATATCAGCCCAGCAGGTCTAGGGCATTTTAAAATTAAATTTCAATAATTTTTATTAAATTTAAACTTTAAATTCAAATTTTAAAAATAAAAATGAAAATTTAAACAACTAAATTTTAGTCTAAATTATTTTTATAACAATGCAAAAGAAGATAGGAGCCCTTTCAGCTTCTGTGTATATGATGCTGAAGAATGCAAAGCAGTCAAACGCGGTATGTGTCAATAAAGTGTCAACGGAATACACAGCACCACCTGGACGACATGTGCATATGCTATTCCGTGTCATCAAAAGTGGCAAGGTCACTATAAATATGATACCATTCACTATTTAGAATACCCCAAAATCTGACATTTTGTAAAAATGGGTATAAATAGCACAGGATTTTTCCTTTTCATTCTATTAATAATAAATATGAAAGGCGACAAGAAGAAATCTCATACGCTCAAAAAGGGCAATGTGCCCTGGAACAATGGCATATCCACTCATTGTGCTAACTCTAATGAGGCTTGTGCAGACTCCAGTGATGTTTAGACCCACCTAGCACTCAGATAAAGGCTAACGGAACAGTAAGAATGAAAGACGAAGATAATTACCTGGTAACCAACAAATCAAGCGATGGTACTTCAAGAACCATGCCAGACTGTGAGGGATCATCTGGCTCAACAAGACTTCTTCGACCAGCACGAACGCCTTCATCAGACCTGAAAACAGACAGAAAAGCTCAAGACACTGATGGAATGAGACTTGTTGATAATGGCAAAATGGTATAATCATTGAATACAGCATACAGGCTCCATCGGCAGGACAGCTCACAGTGTGATATGCTGCATACGGTAATAGCCAATGAGATGAAGTGGGGTGTCTGTTGGGGATTGACTCTAAGGTGTATTAACTGTGAATTTCACACTTCTGAATTCAAACTGTACAGAGAGATCATTAGCAATAAGCCAGGACTTAACCCAGGAGCACCTAATATTGACCTTGGTATTGGCCTGCAAGACACACCCTTGTGAAACAAAGGTGCCCGTCTCCTCATGTCAAATATGGATATGCCACCTCCAGCTAGAAGTTGTATGCAGAGGACATCAATGATAGTATCAAGGACTGTGATAGATCTCAAGTTGTTAAACATAAACTCATTCAACACAGTAACAAAATTCAAGAACATTCGGAATATAAGCGTGTAACCAAAACCAAATCAGACTATAGAAAAGGACAGCTAGTAGATACATCTCCATCAACTAGCGGACTAAGAAATGATCATACTTACTGAAAAAGATCTGGAGATTGTAGCTCTTAGAACTGTCTCCCGTGTAGGCTTTCAGTACTGTCTGTGATGCATTGCAGTTAGATCACTCCTGTCTCCAATTCCTAAAATTTAAATATGTAACTTGACAATCTAACCTGTATTTATAGTAAAGAATATTGCACAATCTTACATGTGTACTTCGAAAAAAAAATCTTGTTGTTGTCAGTTGTCAGTTACTGACAGTTGTCAGTTTCTGATATTGCAATTTTGACCTTCTTAGCAAATAGTGCAGACCCAGATCAGAGTGCCCTTTAAGAGCACTCTGATATGGGTCTACACTCATTAGCAGAAGATACAAATCAATAAAAGCCATTATGGTGCGGATATAATCACAATCAGTTTAGATTCAGATCAGACAGTTCTGAGAGGAAAAGTTTGATCAGAGTCCAGGCTGCTTGTGAACAACACTTTAAGTTTGAGGCCGCACGGATGATACCGTATAAACTCTAAATATCAATAGGCATGAGCAAGTAGTGTCAACCAGGATCAGACAACCTTCATAGGAATATTCTGGCCTGGGCTTACAAAACTTGACCTCATCAAATGTTAAAAAATCTACATCTTTAAAAGACTAAAGAAAAAGTTTGCAGAGGAACTGAGAAGTCCCAATATTTATGGTAAATACGGTATTCAAATAATTTGAACATGACAACAAATAAACATGCCTGCGAAGTTTGACTCCTGGAAACTCCCCTCAACACATGGAATCTTTCACCGCACACCATTACTGCACTAAAAAACACCTCAACTGGAGTTTGAAACAAAACTGGTGTTACCATATTTATCCTAAATGTTCAGCTTATGTAGTGTCAACCCAGATCAAACTGCTCATGGAGGTCTGGTCTGATCAGGGTTTACACTAGTTGTCATTCCAATGTTACATAGCCTTGTCAGATTGCTAAAGGTGCCTGTTCAAATTTTACGATGAGTTTGGTGGGGAAGATGAGCTGAACTAATGTTTAGGGTAGATACGGTAGTCACCATATTTGAGTCTTGTGACAAAAAATATGCCCAGAAAATGCCACAATCACAGACAACAGACCAACCAATGGCACCCAGAGGAAGAGATACACAAAGTAAACATTTGTTGTGGACACTCATTGGAAGCATCACAATATGAGACCCTTCTGAGTCTCATTGAAATGTCTCCAATGTCAGCACCAAGCATATGTTTTGTTGCAAAATTCATCAGAAAGCGGTCATGTTGCTCATAAAATTAAAGAAAATGAAGAGAAGAAAACTTGCCCCCACCAACACCCCACCCCACATACACCAAAAAAGACCTTACACTTATATTGCCAGACACCAAGAAAACAACGTTTTCCAAAACCTATCGAAGTGAATTAGAAGAATAAATTACCAACATGTGAGCACAAATTAAGACATTTTGAACCTACTATTTACCTAAAATCAAAAACTTCAAATACAAAACACAATCAGGAAACTCCAGATGTCCACTACAACAGTGACGGTTTACACATTTTTGACTGCATGGGGCTCGACACTGAGATGCTTGACGCGAACACACAGCCTGTCATGGCGAAGGTGACTGATCAATATCTTTGCCAGCAATCTCCATAACCTGGTTATAAACCATGTAAGTAAGCCGATGTGCAGTTGTGCATCGCCACAGGCCAGATAAGGGACATTTGTATTTTGACAGCCCCATATCCATTTTTTAGGTTTCCGAGGCCACACTAGACACTCTCCGTTTGGAGCCGGGACGCATTCTGTTTCGAAAAGACATCTATATTTTTTCGAAAAATCATCCATTCATAACTTTTAGAAACTCAGATGGAGTGAGAATACATTTGGCAACTGCAAAATGACATCATTCTGACAGGCACTAATTCTCGACACTATCAAGGCCCTAGAAATCTCAATTTTAACCAAATATTCCAATATTTTTGCTTTATTTATCTTAAAAGGCTTCAAACTAATCTAATTTCTTATCTCTGGACCAACTGTCAGCTCATTCTGGACACAAACATCTCAAAAATTGGAAAATAAAAAAAGAATCCACCACACGCTAATCACAGAACAGGCGCGAGACCGCAATTATTTCTACTATATAATTTAATCATTCCTTACAGCACCAACATTTTTACATGACGAACCTGGCTTTCTGCTATAGCTTGTCCCCAATTCTCCATGGTCTGGCAATCACTTCAATGACTGTTTAGATGAGGGAAGTCCGGCTCGTTTGTTTACAATCGGAACGTAAACAAACACCCTTTGACTCAGCAGCTCTCTAGGGTCATTTCCGCAATATTTTACCCAGGGTGTGCAGAGGCCTCAATCTATCCAGAATGAACAGCTACAGGGACAGAAGCAACATTTTCTGGAGGCTCAATCATTGGTCAGCCCAGACAAGCCCAAGAACAAGGAGGCTCATATCGATTGGCAGATTTACAGCTCATTGAAAAGGGAACTATCTTGTGTGGAATTATATCCGTTTTCTATTCAACCAATCAAGGGAAATAATTGTGGTCTGATTCCTATCAGCCCCTCATTTCACTCTGTATTGAGAAAAGGAACCTATCTACCATCAACAGCATATTCAATGAGTATGTGATAGTAATATTAGAACAATATAATGAGATCCCTTAAAGAGACAGCCATTTAAACACATGTACCCTATTTGTGAAAAAAAGAGCCTCCCGAGAGAGCATTTTTTTGTAGTCGAATCATCAGTTTTTTTGCAATAACTTTCTTATTTCTTAAAATTTTGGAATGAAGTAAAAAATGCCAGAGTCTCTGAAGTGCCCTCTCTCAACATGATCCAAAATTGATGAAAAAAATATCAGCCCAGCAGGTCTAGGGCATTTTAAAATTAAATTTCAATAATTTTTATTAAATTTAAACTTTAAATTCAAATTTTAAAAATAAAAATGAAAATTTAAACAACTAAATTTTAGTCTAAATTATTTTTATAACAATGCAAAAGAAGATAGGAGCCCTTTCAGCTTCTGTGTATATGATGCTGAAGAATGCAAAGCAGTCAAACGCGGTATGTGTCAATAAAGTGTCAACGGAATACACAGCACCACCTGGACGACATGTGCATATGCTATTCCGTGTCATCAAAAGTGGCAAGGTCACTATAAATATGATACCATTCACTATTTAGAATACCCCAAAATCTGACATTTTGTAAAAATGGGTATAAATAGCACAGGATTTTTCCTTTTCATTCTATTAATAATAAATATGAAAGGCGACAAGAAGAAATCTCATACGCTCAAAAAGGGCAATGTGCCCTGGAACAATGGCATATCCACTCATTGTGCTAACTCTAATGAGGCTTGTGCAGACTCCAGTGATGTTTAGACCCACCTAGCACTCAGATAAAGGCTAACGGAACAGTAAGAATGAAAGACGAAGATAATTACCTGGTAACCAACAAATCAAGCGATGGTACTTCAAGAACCATGCCAGACTGTGAGGGATCATCTGGCTCAACAAGACTTCTTCGACCAGCACGAACGCCTTCATCAGACCTGAAAACAGACAGAAAAGCTCAAGACACTGATGGAATGAGACTTGTTGATAATGGCAAAATGGTATAATCATTGAATACAGCATACAGGCTCCATCGGCAGGACAGCTCACAGTGTGATATGCTGCATACGGTAATAGCCAATGAGATGAAGTGGGGTGTCTGTTGGGGATTGACTCTAAGGTGTATTAACTGTGAATTTCACACTTCTGAATTCAAACTGTACAGAGAGATCATTAGCAATAAGCCAGGACTTAACCCAGGAGCACCTAATATTGACCTTGGTATTGGCCTGCAAGACACACCCTTGTGAAACAAAGGTGCCCGTCTCCTCATGTCAAATATGGATATGCCACCTCCAGCTAGAAGTAGTATGCAGAGGACATCAATGATAGTATCAAGGACTGTGATAGATCTCAAGTTGTTAAACATAAACTCATTCAACACAGTAACAAAATTCAAGAACATTCGGAATATAAGCGTGTAACCAAAACCAAATCAGACTATAGAAAAGGACAGCTAGTAGATACATCTCCATCAACTAGCGGACTAAGAAATGATCATACTTACTGAAAAAGATCTGGAGATTGTAGCTCTTAGAACTGTCTCCCGTGTAGGCTTTCAGTACTGTCTGTGATGCATTGCAGTTAGATCACTCCTGTCTCCAATTCCTAAAATTTAAATATGTAACTTGACAATCTAACCTGTATTTATAGTAAAGCATATTGCACAATCTTACATGTGTACTTCGAAAAAAAAATCTTGTTGTTGTCAGTTGTCAGTTACTGACAGTTGTCAGTTTCTGATATTGCAATTTTGACCTTCTTAGCAAATAGTGCAGACCCAGATCAGAGTGCCCTTTAAGAGCACTCTGATATGGGTCTACACTCATTAGCAGAAGATACAAATCAATAAAAGCCATTATGGTGCGGATATAATCACAATCAGTTTAGATTCAGATCAGACAGTTCTGAGAGGAAAAGTTTGATCAGAGTCCAGGCTGCTTGTGAACAACACTTTAAGTTTGAGGCCGCACGGATGATACCGTATAAACTCTAAATATCAATAGGCATGAGCAAGTAGTGTCAACCAGGATCAGACAACCTTCATAGGAATATTCTGGCCTGGGCTTACAAAACTTGACCTCATCAAATGTTAAAAAATCTACATCTTTAAAAGACTAAAGAAAAAGTTTGCAGAGGAACTGAGAAGTCCCAATATTTATGGTAAATACGGTATTCAAATAATTTGAACATGACAACAAATAAACATGCCTGCGAAGTTTGACTCCTGGAAACTCCCCTCAACACATGGAATCTTTCAACGCACACCATTACTGCACTAAAAAACACCTCAACTGGAGTTTGAAACAAAACTGGTGTTACCATATTTATCCTAAATGTTCAGCTTATGTAGTGTCAACCCAGATCAAACTACTCATGGAGGTCTGGTCTGATCAGGGTTTACACTAGTTGTCATTCCAATGTTACATAGCCTTGTCAGATTGCTAAAGGTGCCTGTTCAAATTTTACGATGAGTTTGGTGGGGAAGATGAGCTGAACTAATGTTTAGGGTAGATACGGTAGTCACCATATTTGAGTCTTGTGACAAAAAATATGCCCAGAAAATGCCACAATCACAGACAACAGACCAACCAATGGCACCCAGAGGAAGAGATACACAAAGTAAACATTTGTTGTGGACACTCATTGGAAGCATCACAATATGAGACCCTTCTGAGTCTCATTGAAATGTCTCCAATGTCAGCACCAAGCATATGTTTTGTTGCAAAATTCATCAGAAAGCGGTCATGTTGCTCATAAAATTAAAGAAAATGAAGAGAAGAAAACTTGCCCCCACCAACACCCCACCCCACATACACCAAAAAAGACCTTACACTTATATTGCCAGACACCAAGAAAATCAACGTTTTCCAAAACCTATCGAAGTGAATTAGAAGAATAAATTACCAACATGTGAGCACAAATTAAGACATTTTGAACCTACTATTTACCTAAAATCAAAAACTTCAAATACAAAACACAATCAGGAAACTCCAGATGTCCACTACAACAGTGACGGTTTACACATTTTTGTCGTGCATTTTTGACTGCATTGGGCTCGGCACTGAGATGCTTGACGCGAACACACAGCCTGTCATGGCGAAGGTGACTGATCAATATCTTTGCCAGCAATCTCCATAACCTGGTTATAAACCATGTAAGTAAGCCGATGTGCAGTTGTGCATCGCCACAGGCCAGATAAGGGACATTTGTATTTTGACAGCCCCATATCCATTTTTTAGGTTTCCGAGGCCACACTAGACACTCTCCATTTGGAGCCGGGACGCATTCTGTTTCGAAAAGACATCTATATTTTTTCGAAAAATCATCCATTCATAACTTTTAGAAACTCAGATGGAGTGAGAATACATTTGGCAACTGCAAAATGACATCATTCTGACAGGCACTAATTCTCGACACTATCAAGGCCCTAGAAATCTCAATTTTTACCAAATATTCCAATTTTTTTGCTTTATTTATCTTAAAAGGCTTCAAACTAATCTAATTTCTTATCTCTGGACCAACTGTCAGCTCATTCTGGACACAAACATCTCAAAAATTGGAAAATAAAAAAAGAATCCACCACACGCTAATCACAGAACAGGCGCGAGACCGCAATTATTTCTACTATATAATTTAATCATTCCTTACAGCACCAACATTTTTACATGACGAACCTGGCTTTCTGCTATAGCTTGTCCCCAATTCTCCATGGTCTGGCAATCACTTCAATGACTGTTTAGATGAGGGAAGTCCGGCTCGTTTGTTTACAATCGGAACGTAAACAAACACCCTTTGACTCAGCAGCTCTCTAGGGTCATTTCCGCAATATTTTACCCAGGGTGTGCAGAGGCCTCAATCTATCCAGAATGAACAGCTACAGGGACAGAAGCAACATTTTCTGGAAGCTCAATCATTGGTCAGCCCAGACAAGCCCAAGAACAAGGAGGCTCATATCGATTGGCAGATTTACAGCCCATTGAAAAGGGAACTATCTTGTGTGGAATTATATCCGTTTTCTATTCAACCAATCAAGGGAAATAATTGTGGTCTGATTCCATGTAGTACAGCTAGTTTTGGTGCTGTATTATTATCATTACTACGAGGGTTAGTCAAAAATAACTGAGCCCTACCTTATAACATTTACTTCAAGTAAAATGGATACATATTTATATGATATTCCATCGCAGTTATATTTCATCTATTCAATGACCTAATTTATATCTGTTGGTATGCTTTATATACTGGTTGCTAGGTAACCGAGCATGACCTGTCGAACGGGTGCGTTCACGCTGTTATACATCAATATCTGAGCGTTGCCATGGAAACGATAATGTCAATGTTATGCTGCATTCACTGTCGTTTGATACATATTACATGTACCTACTCAGTGCCACAAAAAACGAAAACAACTGACCCCATATTATTGATGCTGTGGTAGTTTGATTTCAGAAAGATAATCACATTTCTTGTCTACAATGTGAGGCTAAGATATAATGAGGAAGGGCTCAATTATTTTTGACTAACCCTCGCATAATTTTGCTATTGCCTAGGTTCCATTATCCAACAAAAGGTTCTATTTAGCATGTGCGCCAATCGAAGACTCGGATCAACACAGTCCGACCAGAGCCTTCGATGGGCCCATTATGGGTAGTCAATGGTCCAATGTTTCTTCAGGAAGAAAACTAAGACATTTCTTATCAGACTGTGTAGATGTGCAGACTGATTTGAATCTTCGCTGTGTGCACTTGCCAACTTATACCTTGTGCTGGATACCGGCTCAATTATAAAGATGATGTCCCTTAACAAAATATTTAGATCAGTTCGGTGACGGATCCAAGGCGGGGTCATTTGATCCCCCTCCTTTTTAAATATCCTACGAAAATGAAATAATTTGGTCTCAGTGAGACCAAATTATTTCATTTTCATGGGATATTTAAGAAAAATAAGTTAAAATCAGCAAAGCATACCCCAACACCTTTATACGCATAAACCCCCTTTTCAGAAATCCTGGATCCGCCCTTGCAGTGGTGTGTGTTGAATACGATATCTATTTGTATAGATGGTCATTTTTTATGGATGGTCATGGCCAGTGCAAATGAATATTTATGGTTTATATTAACAATCAACATTAAATTACATGTAACATAGTTCTCTGTTAACCCACTTTAGCAAACATATCAGCACTTTTATTTAGTATTCTAATACTTTTCAAATCCAGCCTGTAATTTTTGTCAAGAAGATTTTTAAGGTTTCCCCTATGAATGTATAGGAAAAACTAATTCCACCCCCCTGGCGGCCATATTTTTAGACGGACCATAATAAATTTTAGCGACGTTGGTAGAAGTTCAGTTCAGAACCCTTTGTGCCAATTTATTTTCAAATTGAGCCAGTAGTTTTTTTCAAGATTTTTAAAGTTTTGATATGTTGACAAATGTGGTTTAATAGTCTGCAGCCTGTAATTTCTAAGACCCCTAGAAAATGGTTTTGATGGCATTTTTTGTTAATGCTCGGCATCCATGCTAGAAATACTCTTTGGGGTATGACAAAGTGCCCCAGGGTGGATGCCACGTCTGAAACTTCGAATTAAGGTCGCAGCAAGGTCAAAGGTCAAATAGGTGCATTTTCTTATTAGAATCGTCGTTAGGTCTTTTTTTAATTTGCTATAGATAGTATCTAAAACATTCTAATTATGTTTAATATGGTGAAAACTAAAAGTCAGATATAGAAAAGAATAGTTTGTGGAATATTATAGCTATTATGGGATAGAAAAATATACTTTCCGCAGAAAAATCAGTGATTTTTGAGTAGATTTTTCATATTAACAGTCTTTTTTTTTCAACGACATTTTCAATCATGCCTTACTTATAGATCACTCACAAGCAATGCTTGTACATTGTATTATTTGATTGGTAATAGGGTCTGCAATATATTTAATGCCGTTTTATTTTGCCAAAAAACACAATAAATGGGGGGGGGGGGGGGGGGGGGGGTAGCGTTTCACAATTCTGGACACAGATTGGCTCTTGGTCATGTGAATGATATGAGGTGTCTGGAAAAAGTACATGCTTTTTTGTTTGTTCGATTTGATTCTTTACATCTCATCAACAATCTTTCAGATATAAAGGGACGGGTCTACCTGGGTTGAACCAGTGCTAAGCTTGGATTAATGTGTCTTGCTCAAGGACACAGCGCAGTGAAGCCAGTGAACCTCGAACCCACGGCCCCTCGGTCTCGAGTCAATCGCTCTACCACTGAGCCAGTGCACTAGCAGATCACAGAGGAAAACCCCAATTTGAAATTAAGAAATACCACCGATATAATTATCAAGATATCAATCATTCATTTATGATGTGAGGATGCATCTTGATCGCTAATTTTGTGTGCTCTTTAGATATAAAGGCCCCACTATTCATGTATCCAGTTAATTAATCTGACCATGCTATTCCCAAATTTTGACAAAGGCCCCAAAAAGGTTATTCTTCAGAAAGTTCCTCTGAAGATGACATGATGACAGAGCACTCATTTTAAGCCTATTACTAGAACTACTTTATGCTGTCACGAAATTTCAAACTTATGGCTGATCTGATGAAGACACCTGGTCACGCTGATCCGTTGCGAGGCAAAAACCAAGAGCACGTTGAAAAGATCATTCCCGAGAGAGTGTTCTTGTTTCTTAGTCTCCTCTTTGAGGGCATGGATATTTTGGCGGGTTTGATGGAGAACCTGTTGGAACCTTGATGTCATGATGGCTATAAAGACGTAATATATGGTGTGTCAAACCACAAAGCGTTTGACACCAAAGCATATAGGTGAGGAGAGAGCTGGTTATTTTTACTTTAGTTGCCTTAATGATGTATTGTGACTGTTAGTGCTATGTTATCTCTGTCTTCCTAGCAGTGCCTTTGTTCGGCCGTCAACGTGTGATTGTGGTATTTCCTGATCATACTCACTTACTTTTGTTGCTTTTGGTCAAGCTTTACACCAGGCAAACAGATTGGAAAACCTGGTGCAGCTGTTCAATGCAAAAAGTCACGCTATTGGAATAAAGCAATTCCATGGAATTGGTGATGCGAATGCAAAATAAGTTTTTGACAAATGTGTCGAAAAAACTGAATATGTATATTTCCCTGATAATATTGACATAGTATGACTCATACAATTTTCATGCGATAATATTGCTTTGCTAAAAGTAACATTGAGTAGCAAATTATTCACATTACATTGTACAGAGATCATGTCTTGGTAGCGCAGTTCTGACAACAGTTTGACAGAATGCTTTGTACAACAGAACAACATACCTGCAAAGCTTGACCAAGTGTTAACCCGTTTTCACAAGCTTGATAAAGCAAAACTTACATCAAATGGAAGACTCAATCGCCGTTTTAATAATAATACAGAGTATGAAATAGAAAAAGATGGTTACAAATGTTCGTAAGAAAACACATACATGTTTGTTCGCTTATACTAACTTGGCATTGGTGTTTTTAACAGTTTTGTTCAGGTGACCAGAAAGTTCCAATCTGAGGTACATGTATAATAAATAAAGAAGTTCTGGGGAATTCTTACAATAGATCGAAACGGTCCTTTATACATTTTTGTATTTTGGTGTTTTCAACGCTGTTCATTCAATTAACATATACAAACTACATGTTGGAAGTAGTACCTGAAGGCTTAAACACTGGTACATTCATAAGGTAGAGGCTTGCAACTTTGGGAAGTTAAAGAGTTTTTTCCCTGTATCATGCTGTATGGGTGCTGCGTTGAAAGATAAAATTTAGATATTGATTTGGTACAATTCAATCTTTTCTTCTATGAGAGGAAAGGGTTGTACCACCTATAAAGATACCTTTGAATTGCACTGTTTGAGAGTTGATTATTAGGCAAAATCATGAATTCTGTCACAAATTGATAGAATACCCCCAAAGACAATAGATTTTCACAATGAGACACAGTGATCTATAAACAGTGTGTGACACTCTACAACCCCAAGATGTATCCCCACACTAAATATGGGATTCCTACCGCCAATAATATAGGAGATGTGCCAGAGGTCAAGTTCAAAGTGACCCCAACCAGTACGGGACACTCTGGCACCCTAACATGTATCCACAGTCTAAATTTGGGATTCCTACCTTAAAACAATACAATATATATGCTCTAGACACGATTTTCCTAGAACTAGGGTCAGAGGACAAGGTCAAAATCACACTAACCCCAGAAACAGTATGTGACACTCTGCGACCCCAAGGTGTATCCTTACACTAAATTTGGGATTCCTGTCTCAAATTATATAACAGATATGCTCGGGACACAATTCAGGTTCAGACTGACAGATTGCCAGCTGTGTGTCCGACTTGCATGGAGCTCTTCACCACTTGTGGCTGCAAAAATGTGCAGAACCATAAGATGTAAATGTTGTAGGCTGATCAGATCTGCATGATAGAATGTGCATACGATGCAGTGGGATGTGCCGATCTTATAGGACTACAAGTTGCCCTGGCGGCTTGCAACTTTGGGAAGGTAAAGAGTTTGATTTTTGCCTGTATCAAGCTGTATGAGTGCTGAATATGCTAAATTACAATCCTGTATGTAGATACTCAGGTTACCTGCGAATATGAGTCTAAAATTATATATATGCACACATTCAAAGCTAAGTGTATGGTAAATGAAGTCATACACCAAATTGATACAATGTAGATGTGAATTAGAAGTGCCTTAGATAACATGAAATTACATATCAAATCTTTAGGGCCATGTTTCATACAATTTACATATATAGTACTAGTCAGGGACAATTTTTCATGGGTGCCAAATTGTTCATTAGAATCCCCAAACACTCCCACTCTTCTGAATCGCATGATAGGTAGCCATGAAAACCATTGCAATTTCATATATTCCAAATGGGTTTATTTTTATGACAATAGTTTTGTCATTAAGGCAACCCCACTAAACAAGTTGACATACATGAGAAAATGTCCTAGGGGTGCAAGGAAGGTCTTATTACCACCCCCTTCCCCTCTTCCAAGGTTTATAGTTTTTATATGACTTTCCTTCATTTTATAAGTTTACACATATAAATTTATGGATATGCAATTGAGACAATTTACAAATAGGACCATTGGATGAATGAAATTGCCCAAATGTATCACTGATGACATAGCAATGTGCATCAATGATGATATGCAGATGCAATCTGCTTATTTATGTTTTTAATGATTTTCCTTATTTTTAACCTTTCTATTAATATTCATGAAAACGCAAATTATGTAGATTAGATAATTTGCATATGCCACCAAATTGATAAAAGGTCAATGTCTATGCTTTCATTTGGTACCGATTTTAGTAGGTTGCGATAAGAAGCAACTGAGATATTACTGATTTTGTAGGTACACCCCCATTCTTGAATCACATTTTAATATTTTCATAAATAGTTATGCAAATTAGATAATTTATAAACGACAATGGATGAAAGGCTTCTGTCTAAGTTTTAATTTGACACCATGTTTAGAAGTCTAGGACAAGTAATTGCTAAGGTATGAGTAATTTTGTAGGCACATCACCATTCGTGAATAGCATTATAGGTTGCCATGGAAACCCTGCATTTTCACATTTTTAGAACTTTATTTTGCATTTAGGGGGTCTTAATGAACAATTTGGCACCCAAGAAATAATGCCCTGGGGTGCAAGGTAAGCTTAATTTGCCCGGACTATATTGTTCATTAATTTGTATTGAGCCTGAATGTTTATTATCATAAATACGGAATTTTTTGCAAATGTCAATTTGGAGGCTGTGGCAAGCCTCTTTACCATTTAACTCTCACGTGCAAGTGTTTTTGTTCATATTGGTAGCATTTTGTGATTGAAAAAATTATTTACTATATTTAAATGCCATTTTTCTGAATAATTGCACTTACTTGACCTTTGACCTCACCGTGACCTTAAATCGAAAAATCACGCTTGGCATCCACCCCTATATTGTTTGTAATAGTCCAAGGAATAATTCTAGCCTGGATGCCGAGCATTAACAAAAAATGCCATCAGGAGTCCTCGTAGAATTTAAAGGCGGCAGACTATAACAGAGAATCCATTCAATCAGAATTCTGCATGGAAATGAAATCTCTGAACAACTCTAAAAGGTCATTCCTGCAAAGTTAAGTGAAATTCCCCCGGAAATTCCACCCAGAAGTTCAATAGATAATGTTTAAAGCAAATTGTAGACTTTGTTTGTTTTGTTGCTTTACGTTCCAAGTCAACAGCTATGGTCATGGTGGGACGGTCAGTTCACCTAAACACACTTTTTCCTGGGCAAGCTTGAACAAGCAGTTAACCAGTACTTCGTGCACATACTTTCGCTTGTTTGTTTGTTTGTTTTTGTTGCTTTATGTCCCATGTCAACAGCTATGGTCATTGCGGGACGGTCAGTTCACTTAACCACACTTTTTCCTGGGCAGGCTTGAGCAAGCGGTTAACCTGTAATTTGTGCACACACTTTCGCTTGTAACTGACAACGACCCTTCTTAAATAAATCAGCGGAAGGGAGGAGAATGACCGTAGAAATTATTTCATGATCAACCTCCACGAAAGTATGGTACCGGGCCGGGATCGAAATCGCAACCCCTGGATCTGCAGTCAGACACGCATCTGTAGCCAGACACGTTACCGACTGAGCTACGCGGCCCGGTACTTTCGCTTGTAACTGACAACAACCCTTCTTGGATGATTCAGCGAAAGGGAAGAAAATGACCATAGAAATTATTTCATGATCAATCTCCACGAAGTATGGGACCGGGCCGGGATCGAACTCGCGACCCCTGGATCTGCAGTCAGACTCGCATCTGTTGCCAGACGCGACCCGGTCAAATGGTAGACTGATGGACGACGACGATTATCAGCAAATGGCAAAAGCCCACCTTCAGCCCATGGCTTAGGTGAGCTAAAAACCAAGAGGACCATGGGATCCTTGATCACTCACTTGAGTCATGACTGATGAGAGTTGATGTTAAAAAACGCTCTACTAGCAGCAATATTTTGAGTAATATTTCTTTGAAATTATTTTGAATTTGGACCGGTTGTTTTTATGTTGTTTAAAGAGTTCTATTTTTAACTTTGGTGGCCATTTTGTTCAGCCGAAAAATGTTTTGCGCAATTTTGGCAGGGGCATTATTAGGAACACTTCTGTGAAATTATTTTGAACTTGGACCAGTGGTTCTGGAGATTTCGTTTTAGGAAAGTTTTATTCTAGCTCTGGCAGCTATTTTGTTCAGTGAAGCAGGACGATTCGTGCAACTTTTGTATGGGCATTATTAGGAACACTTCAGTCTGTGTATTTTGTATACTTAAGAAATAAAAAAACGCAACAAACACTTCCGAGTCATTGTAAGCATACAATATGATGCAAGGTTTTAGTGCAAATGATATTTATCCATAGGAGCAGTATGTGTCCGTTAAATAACAACAGGTTCAACGTAATTATCGATTACGTAATCATTTTTGTATGCGCGTAACCAGCCTGACCCCCTGTAGTAAGCTGCTGAAACAGGACCAATAAAAGCAAAGTTTGAATCAACCATTGATTTATTGTTTTAAAACGTCTTGGCATAGATTGCGGATCAAGGAAATTGTCAAATGGCGACGTTTCTGTAGGATTCTGAAACGGCTTAACGTCATTAACGTCAACACTGAATACTGCGTGAAACGCGTTAACTTTCTTTTCTGCTTGAGATGTATTCATTACAAGGACGTTTTGTTCAAGAATTATGACTTGAGATCTTCAGACGTCAAAAAAACTAGATTCTGACGTCAAAATTCGATATCCTACGTTTTCATGGTTTCCATGATGTTTATGTGTTTTTCTAATGATAAAATGGTCCAGTGACAAAGTTTAGGTTACAGTTAACAAGTTTGGTATTCACTCTCTGCATGTAATCAGATGTTTTCTCTTACATTATGCCGTGTTTTGTTTGGCTAACGTCAATAAAAACACCTTACCAGCGTATTTCTACGGTATTTGAAAACTCAGTTTTTCCCAAGAAAGCATGTTCTGATGTCTCCAGGTTTATGTTATCCCGTATATTCACCAGCGACCCAAACCCGACGGCTCTAAGTGACGTTTATCGTTTATTCACTACCATTGTGTATCTTGTCATTCAAGTAGCGTGTTTTGACGCAACATTTGACTGCATTACGAATATGATTGGACGTTTGTTTAATTTGCACATTGTCAAGTCGACACCAAATAACCAAACATGGAAAAGACGGGGTTTCTTGATCTTTAGTCTGACGTTAACGTCACATTTAACATTTTCATATTACTTGATCTTGTAGCGTAAAATGTAGCGTATAAATGACGTTTCGGTCTTTAATCACATGCTATAAATACTCAAAAAAGAAATTTTCAAAAGAGATCTCACCAAACCGTCATTTAAACACGCAAAAATTATATTTTTGTCTGTTGCGTTTCTTTATTCCTTAAGTACATTAGGACCAGTGGTTACGGAGATATCTCTCATTTTCATTATCTTGAGCTCTGGTGGCCATTTTGTACATTGGAGCACAACCGTTTGCAAAAATTTGGTAGAGGGCATTATGAAGAACATTTCGATGAAATTATTTTGAATTTGGATTAGTGGTTCAGGTGATATTTCTTATCTTTAGCTCTGGTAGCCATTTTATTCAGCAGAGAGGAACCATGTGTGCGCTTAAAGTTAATCCATTTAAGCCAAATGAAATTTCCTAATCTCAATTGGACGAGTCCATTTCTGTTTTAAGGGTTGGTGGGTGGTATTTTTCATTTTTATTCAAATTTTTAAAGAAACTTCAAGCAAACAGTGGAGAACCTGATCAGACGCTAAGTTTTGCAGCGTCTGATCTGGTATTGCACTGTTTGCCGATGTCCCACAATAAGGATGCAAGGCTTACATGGGTTAAACATATTTTAAAAACTTCAGGATAAATTTTTGAAATTACTAACTGCACTTTTGGTATAGGGCATTATGAGAAACTTTTCTGAGAAGCTACTTTGAATTTGGAACAGCAATTCAGAAGACATAGTTAAAAATTGTTATTATCTATAGCTCTGTATTCCATTATGTTTGGCTTGTGAAATAAGGAAATTTTCATTGAAAATATTTTGAATTTGGATCTGTGGTTCAGGTGTGGTTTGAATACTTTTTCTACAGCTCTGGTAGCACTTTTGTTCTGTGAGGGGGAACATTTGTGCAATTTTGGTAGAGGACATAATGGGTAACAAAGTGCTTGTTTATTATAGTGTCACCCCTGTTGAAAGGGCCAGCCATTTCTGACTTATGAGACACCTCAACTTGTCACATTTACTTCCCAAATCCCATCCTTTTGCCAGGCACCAGGCAGGCTAGGAATTGGTAGCCATTACGTTTAACTAGCTGGCGGCTCACCAACCGGCCATATCAGAACGAACCCCAATGTAGCCAATACTGGGAATCGAACCTTCGACCTCCCGCTCCCGAAGCGGATGCCTTATCAACTAGGCTATCGGGACCGGTAACATTCTTGTGAAATTATTTTAAATTTGGACCAGTGGTTCAGATGTTGTTTAAAGAAAATATTTAGGGATGGACGACCGTTCACAATAGCTCCCTCTGAGCCTTTGGCTCAGGTGAGTTAAACAAGAGGGCCCTCTTGCTCTGAGTTGCTTACCTGAGAATGACTGCTTATAAAGGTATAGAAAAGCATAGCTCCTCTAAAGTAAAGCTATGGATTTTGATGGATAAGCAGTTTAATTAAGACTTAACATTGGTTATGTTGAAAAAAATAAACAGGATGTAGAACCTCAACTTTACTTTATATAAGTCTAAATAAAACATGTGACCTCCACAGCAGGACCATTTTTGGCGCCCATAGGTATAATTTGAACATACTTGGTAGAGGTTCACTAGATGATGCTAGAAACATAATATCAAGCCTATAGGCCTTGTAGTTTCGGTCAAGATTTTTTTGTTTTCCCTATATAAGCCTATGTAAAACATTTGACATACAGGTCAGGCCACTTTTGGCCCCAGGGGCATACCTTGATTGAACTGGTCTGATAATTGGGGATTAACCCTTTGTTACTTGTATACTGGAAACCTCTTAATGTTATTTTGGCAAACAGTGAAGACCCAAATGATGCCATAATGTTGCATTTCATCAGGGTCTGCTCTGTTTGCTATAATCAATGCAATATTATGAGACTGAAGTACATATTTATTAGAAAAGTCTCCCTGTGACCCTTTAAAACATATAATAGTCAATCCCATCTTTATTATAGCTATCTGTACTGGAAAATCCATCAGAATACAAAGGGATCCCAGAGTCAAGAGAAAAAATCCCCAAATAAGGGAAAAACTCTCTACAAACAAGACAACCACATTTGTGAGATTTGTCTCCATTACAATATTTCATAATTAACAAAGGAAAAACTGGCCATGCCCCCTGGTGGCCATGTTTTTTTACTAATCATATTAATAAGAACAACTTTGATAGCGGGTCACCCAAGGATCATTTGTACCAAACTATTTTGAAATCTGACCAGCAAATATTGACAAGAAGATTTTTAAAGTTAAAAACAGACCACACCGTTTTCAATCAAAAAAATTTGAACAACTTTGGTAGAGGGTCACCCAAGGACCTTTTGTATCAAATTTTTCTGAAATCCAACCAGTAGTTTTTGACAAGTTTTTTTCCTTTTGAGAATTCTGCATGGAATTGAATTCTTTGACCAACTTTGACCCAAGGATAATTCCTGTGAAGTTTGGTGACAATCCACCTAGTGGTTTAGGAGGAGATATTTAAAGGAAAATGTTGACTGACGACGGACGATGAACACCATAGGATCACAATAGCTTACCTTGAGCCTATGGCTCAGGGGAGCTAAAACCAGGTCTCACTAATATCATATAGTTTTTAATTTTTGTAATCGTTTATCAAAAAGATCCACTTTCATTAGGCTATTTTGAAATCAGAGCATTTATTGTTGTCTCCTCCTAGACATTGATAGTGTTTGACATTTATTTCATTTTCTGGTTCTTTGGGGGCATCTAAAAGCAATTTACTGCTTAACCTATTTTTGTTTGTTTGTTTGTTTTGTTGCTTTACGTCCCAAGTCAACAGCTATGGTCACGGCGGGAAGGTCATTTCACCTAGCCACACTTTTTTCTGGGCAAGCTTGAACAACAGTTTAACGAGTACTTCATGCAAATACTTGCGCTTGTAACTGACAACAACCCTTCTTGAATGATTCAGCGGAAGGGAGGAAAATGACCATAGAAATCATTTCATGATCAATCTCCACAAAAGTATGGGACCGGGACGGGATCAAACTTGCTACCCTGTACTTAACCCATTTGAGCCGCATCAAATTTCCCCCTCTTATCAACTGGATATCCATTTTAAAGGGTTATCGGGAGGTATTTTTCATTTTTATTCAAACTTTAAATAGAACTTTGTGTAAGCAATAAGTGTAGACCCTAAACAGACACAGCATTCTGCAGTATCTGATCTGGGTCTGCACTATTTGCCTATGTCCAACAAAAAGGACACAAGGCTGCCCCTGCGAAATTTTGTTCTACAAATTGGAGGTGTTCTAGAACATTTAGAACTGTTCTAAAAAGGTAAATATGTTCGTTCTAGAACTCTTGTTCTACAACTGTTCTAGAACATTGTTATAGAACAAATCAAACACATTCTAGAACTGATTTCCATTCTATAAGTGTTCTTGAAATATTCTAGAACATTTTAGAACAAATCAAGAACCAGTAAGTTCTACAAATGTTCTAATAAAATTCTAGAACATTTTTAGAACTTTTCAAGAACAAAATAAGTTGACAGAAACTTCTAAAAAATGATTCAAGTTAAGTTCTAGAACATTTGTCTTACTTTTTAGAACTAGTTAATTCTACAAATATACTAATAAATTCTAGAACATTTTTGAAACTTCTCAAGAGCAGAAAGCATCAGGTAGCTCAGTGGTTGGGCAATGAGACGGTTCTTTTGAGTACCCAAAACATAAAACATGTTTTGGGTGAGAAAAAAAGAAAATAATTTTCCAATACGCACTCTTATCTGGAGGCCTGGTCCTTTGGATGGGGACGTTAACTGGATGTCCCCTTTGCAGGGAAGGTCACCCCTTGTGCAGGTTAAAGAACCCTACGGTAATTTAGATATGGTTAATTACTTGTAGGCTTTCATCCTGCAACCTGGAGTGCACAAAGTACACTTGCCGATAATACTCGCAAGCGAGGGTCTAGCAGTATATAGAGAAAGAAAGAAAAAAAGGGCAAAATAAGTAAAAGAAAATTCAAATTAAGTTCTAGAACTTATTTAGTACTTTTATAGAACCAGCAAGTTCTAGAAATGTTCTAAAAAGTTCTAGAACATTTTTAGAACATTTAAAGAGGAAACATGTCATAACCAGATGGATGATGGGAAAAACATGGCTGCCAGAATTGGAGGGAAAATGTGGAGGCTCTTCAAAAACATTTGTTTGGGAATTTCTAGATGGCAAACATGATATTAGTATTGACTGAGACAGTGAGTAGACCTGAGAAACAGTTTCTCTAAGGTTTTTAATGTTGATTAATGGTGGGGTTGTTGTTTGTAAGTTTTTTAAGCAAATGCAAGACAATGTTTTGAAATGGGTGGGGTAATACAGGGTGGCATGTTATCACAATGAGAAGATGATCATGGCTTAATTACTATAAACAGAGGTTGAGCAGTTAACATCCAATAAGTTTTCCAAAAACTACAATGTTACAGTTTTGCAATGAATGTTATTATTTTTCAATTCACTGATAATTCGGGAGAAATATTTTACTGAAATTTACTGAACCAGCAAGTTCTACAAAAGTTAAAAAACTGTTCTAGAACATTTTTAGAACAGTTCTAGAACAAGCATGTCATTATCATTAATTTAACCAGATTGATGTTGGGATAAACATGGCTGCCAGAATTGGAGAGATTATGAAGGCTCCCCAAAAAGCACTTGTGGCAGTTTCTAGCTGGCAAATTTGACAGTATTATAGTCTGGGACAGTGAGTAGGCTTGAGACACAATTTTCTAAGTATTAAATTAAATGTTAATTGTTGCTGTAGTTGCTGTTTTTCAAAGGTCAAATGCATGACAATGTTTTGAAATGGGTGGGGTAAGAGGGTGGCAATAACTAACAACATTTAGGCCAACTTAGGGCCCCTATAATAATTCTCCTCCAGTTGATGTTTATTTATTTATTGTGTCACCTGCATTTGGGGATTACTTATTGGGGTTTTAAACCAGTCAACAGTTTTCCAGATATATAAAGGTAGCATTCAATGGAATCTTATTTCCAAACCCTATATGGGACATTTTTGGGGAGGTGGTCTACAACTGTTTTAGAAAAGTTCAGATTTTTTAGAACAGTTGCAGAACAAACCACTAGAACATTCCTGAAATTGTTCTTAAACTATTCTAAAATGCTCTAAAATAATTCAGGGGCATTAATAGAATGCTTTATATGACATTTTTGAAGAGTTGTTCTACAGTCTTTCCAGAAAATTTCTAAAGGTTTGTTCTAGATCAGTTCTAGAAAAAGCCATTGTTTATTCTAGAACAGTTCTAGAACAAACCATTAGAACATTTCTGGAATTGTTCTGGAACCATTCTAAAAATGTTCTAGAATGATTCAGAGACATTTGTAGAACGTTAAATGGAACATTTCTAGGGGTGTTCTACAATTGTTCCAGAAAAATTCTAAAGGTTTGTTCTAGATCAGTTCTAGAACAAACCAAGGTTAGTTCTAGAACAGTTCTAGAACAAACCATTAGAACATTTCTGGAATAGTTCTGGAACCATTCTACAGATGTTCTAGAACTATTCAGAGACATTTATAGAACGTTAAATGGGACAGCTGTTCCATTAAACATTCTAAAGATTTGTTCTGGAACTGTTCTAGAACAAACCAAGGTTAATTCTAGAACAGTTCTAGAATAAACCATTAGAACATTTCTGGAATAGTTCTGGAACCATTCTACAGATGTTCTAGAACTATTCCGAGACATTTATAGAACGTTAAATGCGACATTTTATGAGGGGTGTTCTACAATTGTTCCATAACCGTTCTAAAGATTTGTTCTGGAACTGTTCTAGAACAAAATTGATTTGTTCTAGAACTGTTCTAGGAAAAACTTTTAGAATTTTCTGGAACTTTTCTAGAACAAATTTTTTGACCTCGGCTAGAACAATTGTAGAACAAAAAATTGTCCCATTTAACGTTCTACATCTGTCCCATCAACATTCTAGAACATATCTAGAACAGTTCTAGAACATAGTTCTAGAAGATTCTAGAATAATTTTAGAACATTCTAGAACAGTTCTAGACCATTTCGCAGGGGTTATATTGCTTAAACCGGTGTTAGGGGGCCTGCGAGATGTTGCATATTTCATTAATTTAAGGGTGATTCTTATCAACAGAATAAGTCTATTGTTTTCGAAATTTGCTTTTTTCTTTATTTGTTAAATTTTAGGTCTTCTAAATGACAAATTCTAAATGACAAACCAAAACTATAGTTTTGAATTTTAATTTAAAGATATTAACTTGAACATTTTAGCCAGCTCATGAGTTTATGGTAGTTATCTCGTATGTGAGCAGCAAAGGCTCTGGTGAGCCTCCACATTTGTGCAGGCTCACCAGAGCCTATGCTGCTTGCACACACAAAGTATGGATGCAGAGGAAGGTCCATGTCATCTTTTATTATTATTCTATATGTACCAAAATCTCACGAGCTGACATATATAAAACAAACATGAAGCTGTAATGCTTTCTCAATGAGATTACAATCAAGCTCAACAATTATGCTCAACTCTGGTTTTAAACTGAGCTGAACCAAATGTAATAATAAACTGAATTGAGTGTCACATCTGCCATGCAAAAGTTAAGTCACTACCATGGTTTCCAATATATAAAGGATTAATCTTGACCATTGGTTACAGGGGAAATGCTTGAAGTTTCTTTATAAGACATATTAAGGGAAACCAAGCCACTTTCCCTGGCGGCCATAATTTTTGATGCATCAAATTCATTTTAATAAGCCAGTTTTGGTTGGTCACCTATTGACCCTTCCTGCCCAATCGCTTAGAAGTCTGACCACTAGCTTCAGAGACCATTCTTAATCTAAAGCTTTTTCTTGGTCGCAATAAGCCTGGCCCCATGGTGAACACATGTTTGATGGATAAAACTCTTTTTAGCTAATTGAGTTGGGTCAAGTTCTTTTAATGAGTGTTTTGTCATTTGAAGCAAACTGTTGTTTTTGGATGACTACTTGCCTACTTACATGGACCGGCCCGGAAGTTATAAAACTTTTTTCATGCTCAACTTAATTGAGCACGAAATTTCAAATGCTAATTAACACGTAAAATACTGATAAATAAAGAAGTTAAAGTCTCTCAGATGGTGAGTTTATCATGCTTATAAATGTTAAAATGCCAACAATTGTTGGCATTTTAACATTTATGAGCAGGATAAATTTCGTGCTTAGCCGAGTTGAGCATGAAAAGTTTTATAACCTTGGTGCCTGATTATCTTATAGCTCATTAGAGTACTTGGTGCTCAAGTGAACATTTGTAAGTTTGGTAGATGTTCTAAATTTCGAACACTAGTTGCCTGCATAACAGGCCAAGACAGACAGTGAAGACCACGATCTGACTGATTCTGAAGAAGCAGTCTGATCAATGTCATTCCTGTTTACTATTCTGACAAGCATTATGTCTTGTTTTGTTTGATTTGATTCTTTACGTCTCATCAACAATCTTTCAGTTATAAAGAAACAGGTCTTCCTGGGTTGAACCAGTACTAAGCTAGGATTAATGTTCTTGCTCAAGGACACAACGCAGTGACGCCGGTGAGGCTTGAACCTGCGGCCCTTCGGTCTCGAGTCAAGCACTCTACCACTGAGTCACTGCGCTCCCACAAGCATTATGTCAAATCCAGTCCTGATCACCAACATTTTTTTGAGAACAGAAATAGAATAATGTTCGAAATTTTACCTAATGTTACATTTACCGTAAACAAATTATATTATGGGGGGTGGGGGTGAGGGGTGAGGGGAAGGATGTTATAATGAAAAGGTGACTACACAGTGAACAGTAATGAAATTGTAATACAGTGCAAAAATATACAACTGATATACAATATATTACAGCAGTAAAAATCAAACATATAAACTAATGTAGGAACAATACTGTTAAAGCAATTGACAGATCATTTTTTCTTCGATGGAAACATCCAGCCAATTTGATACAGGCCACTAGAGACAAGTGCGTAATCAAGAATTAATTTTCTTATCTCTCAACCAAAACATATGTTGTGGGTACTCAAAAGAACCGTCTCAATGAGACGGTTCTTTTGAGCATGCAAAACATATGTTAAAATGAATGTGTAAGAAAATATTCACCATTTTACGCTCAAACTTTTTGTTAATCTAGACCTATGTAGATACAATAATCTGGATGGTCCACTGTATATTCTAAGGGGTTGCAGGCTAGAAATTTCATATTACATTGCATTGGTGTTTCATCTTAATAATCTTAATTTACCTGCTTCTAATTTCAATGAGGAATTATTATTTTGAAATTTAATGAGTATTTTAATTTTACTCCCTGCCTTTATGCTCCCTACTAAACTATTCTGCCATTCTTCAACAACTTAGAAATGTAAAAAAGCATATCTGTAGCACTTATCATTTGGGCCTCCACGCGAGAAAACCTGTCTTCGATGTTTTCCAACAACAAAGGCGCAGACTAGCCTGCGCATCCACTCAGACTGATCAGCGCCTTTGTTATTCACTTTTTGGAAAGTATCCTATCTAAACTTGCTACAGGTGAAATTTCAATTTTCTAGCTAGTCTGTGTAGCTGTGTAGACTGATTTGAGTCTCGCTTTGTCAGAAACCCTGAGAACAGGTTTTGTTGTGTCGAGGCCCATTTGGACCTTGTTGGGAGAATACCTATATTCGGTCTTTTCGACCAAGCAACATTCAGTCATCTCAGCTATACAGTCTAGCTGTAATACTGAATTTTTAATTGAATTTAATTTTTGAATTGAATGTGCAGGATGGTCTGCACCTGTGTTGTTCACATGCAACAGTATCAGGGATTCTCGTGTCAAGGCCAATTTTTGTAACAAAAGAGACACATTTAATAACTATGAAATAACTCAAACTGGCCTGTACGCCCCCATTTTTCAACCACATATAATTTGATCAACGTTTGTCAAGGGGTTTTCAAGCTAATTCCAAGAAGTTGTTGATGTAAAGACAATGTGTAAAATGTATATTTTGCATGCTCAAATTATAAATTCTAGCATTTTCTATGAAAATTGGTATAAGGATTTCAGCAAGATATGCTTGAGAATTTCAGTGAAATAGGTTATAGAAATTCAGTAACACTGTCCAAATACAAATAAGCCACGACATGTGATTTCCAGCAATGTGGCATTTTGACAAGTGTAGACTCTGACAAACCTGTGCAGCCTGCTTTTAAGCTTACAAACTCCAAAAGATGATTGGTCAGTAGCTTAACAGTCATTAAATATTCAAGCCACTAGCAAAGGCTCTGATCAGACTGCGTGTATGCGCAGGCTAAACTTAGCCTTTGCTGTTCGCTTTTGTTTGTTTGATTAGATTCTTTATGTCCCATCAACAACCTTTCAGTTATGTAGGGACACATCTTCCTGGGTTGAACCAGTACTAAGGGGGGGATTAATGTGTCTTGCTCAAGGACACAACACAGTGACCCCGGTGAGGCTCAAACCCGCGGCCCCTAGGACTCGAGTCAAGCACTCTACCAATGAGCCACTGCGCTCCCCCCCCCTTTGCTGTTTGCATATACCACATTGTTAGAAATCTCATGTCATGGCTCAATTTCAGTTGTCAGGCAAAACAACTAGTCAGGCCTTAGGACAAATATACTAGCATAAAATGGCACAAAGAAATAAAGCACTTATAGATGGGCAACCATGGTTATTCTGCAGTTAACTCCATTTAGCCTAAATACTATAACACCTGAATTTCTAAGGACAGTTTATTTTAAAGCCTAGTTATACAGGTGAAGTCAATGACAGCTTAATTTCTTTCATTTTGTTCTGGCCACTAATGAGTCGACTTCTCTACCAAAGAAATTGAACAAAATGCTAGTACTTAATACCAGAAAAATATAGACGCTGATTATATTACTGCTTCAGTCCAATCTTGGTCTACAGTTTGCCAAGGTATATGTCTAATTTTAAGGCTTATTACCATACTGTATTGACACAAGTATTTAGGGAGACAAGCCTAATCACACCATAAACCTAGATCAGCCTGTTTCTGAAGGAGCAGTGTGATTAGTATTTACAGTTTGTTGCTCCAACATTTCATCTGGTGGTAAAACAGTTCATTTTTATCTGATAAAAATGGCACGAAATTTAGGTGTCTGATATTTAGGCAAAATGTTATCTCACAAAAAGTTCCAGATAAGGTGTCTTAATTAGAAATGGGCCATTCTATGAAACTATGACTATGCCTTGATGTTCTTAAAAATGTGCATGGGTAACTGTCCAATGAGGTTAGGCCAAGACTTTTGTCTGACTCTCGATCTACTTACAGTTTTACAGTGCTTTATTTATTTGTTTGAAAGGGTGTTGATACATGATTCATACAGTCAAGTTTGTGTAAAATTTAAAGACTTTTTAGGGACTACTTAAAGACCTACCTGCATTTTTCAAGGACTATAAAATTATGAAAAATACTGATTTACACATTGAAATTCTACTTTTGGAATGCAAGACTTAGATAATGATATTAGAAAATAAGTCTAAAATTGCTGTGCTTTTATTTGGTGCAGCATATGCTGCACCAAATAAAAGCACAACACTTTTATACTGTTTTAGATCTCCATCAACAGTGTTAATCCTTCACTAAATAATGAAATTCAAGGACATTTCAAGGCATTTGAGTGATTTTCCAGTACTTTTCAGGACAGCTTTATTTTCAAGGACTTTACAAGAATTTAGAAAGCCCTGTATATTCAAGAACTTTTCAAGTCTGTGCTAACCCTGTGATAAAACATTTACATGGAGTACATTATAGAAAACAAAAACATCATGCATCTTCAAGCATACATAACAATAGATTAACAAGAATACTCACATTTTATGAAGCACAATGGATCATAAGTTAAAGGCAACTATGTTAGTTTTTCATGAAAAATCCGCTCAGAAGAAAACGGGACACAAAAATGACAGACACGAAAACGGGACACAAAAATGACAAACAGACACAAAGCAGATGTTCTAATTTTCTATACAATTATATGTGGACAGTAAATGTTCTAGAATTTTTTAACACTGTTTACCAAACCAGTGTTCAATCTAGAGGGGGGCATGGGGCCACTGACCCCCTTCTTTATCAAATGGCCCTTGGTAAAGCTGGAGTTCAACACTATTTAATTTTCATTAGAAATCATATGAAAATGAACCCCTTTAAAATTTCCTAGATTAAACACTGCCTTAGAAAAAAGCTCTGGCAGATATGAAGACCCACATCAGGCATTCTTTCAGGAGCAGTCAGATCAGGGTCATTACTGTTTGCTATTTTTACAAGCATCTTGTCATATCAGAGACCAAATAACCAAAATTTTAGGTTAAAAGAGTAGCTGTATTCTAAATTGTAATGCAGTAAAATGACATGGGTGAATACTAAAACATTCTGAAATTTAGAAAATCAAATCTGAAAACTTGCAATATGCCTACAAAACATGAACAATTTTAAGTTTATATGGCCACTTGTCTTAAGATAAATTCAAATAAAATCATATTCTGCCTAATTCAGAATACTATGGAAAGTCAGCCTAGAAATCCTCAATTCAGGAATAATCCAGAAATTGTTAGAAGTAACCATATGTCCAGCTCAATTATCGGTTGCATTGTTTGTTTCTGATGCTTTACCTCCCAGTCAACAACAGTCGACAATTTCATGACTTCCTGGGTTGAATCAGTACTAAGCTATGGATAAAGTGTCTTGCTCAAAAACACAACACAGTGATTCCGCATGCAAGTCTCGAACTAGCAAACCTGCAATCCCCAGTCTAATGCTCTACCAACTGAGCCACTGCGCTGGGTTCCTTATTTCTATTTACCCATATAAGTCTAACATCCTTTCAACGGGACATGGGCACATAGTGAAGACCCAGATCATTCACCAAGTGGCGTCTGACCTGGGTCTTCACTGTTTGCTTACAATATATTTGATTAAATGTTGAATAAAAATGAAAAATACCACCTAACAACCCTAAAATGGGAAATGTTATCATAAACGGGCTAAATTTATTGCTTTGAAAGTACATGTGCCACATCATAAGAAAAATGTCCAAACAGCATGGATGCATGTCAGCCATTATTATAGCAGTCTGATCAGCATCTATATTTTTCACTGGCCAATCTTTAAAATTTCTAGCTAGTCTATGTAGCTGAGAAGGCTGGTTCGAGGCCCAAAGAAATCTTAATGTGACATGCCTCAAAATAAAACTGGCCATAAGTGTAGATCCTGTTCAGCTGGTTTCGAATTGTTGAAAGATGTATCGATCCAAATTTAACAGAACTTTTTTTTCCCACTTGTTAATCTAACATGATGAGTGAATGGATTGTATGTTGGAAATGCAACATCATTACATTTTATCATTGGCCGACATATGCTTTCAACCTAACTAGCTAAACTTCTTTGCTATGAAAAATACACCCAGTCTGATAGGTAAAAATGATAAACGAGTGCTCAAGAAAGGAGCTAAGTGTATTGAAAATTATCATTTTGAGTAAAAAGGTAAATTGTCAGTTTTGCGTTAAGACCATGCTGTGATGCCTAATGAACAAGATTTGAAAACGGGAGAACACATGAAAGGTGTTTGATTAAATGAGATTAGCAATGATGAATAGCTTCCCAGAAAGCACATAAAAGCTGGCCACTATCGGCCAGCTAGCAAAACACCATTGAAATAGCATTTCGCTGGCGGGCAGATAGTGGCCCGAGATTGTATGCCGGCTGGGTTGAGATTTTCAGTTTCAGTTTTTTTAACCTTATTGCACTCAGATTTATGTCAGCACTCCAAAAAATATCGATCACTCTGAGTGCTAAATTGGTCACAGGGATTTGGTAATTCCAAGGGAACATGGTTTATGTCATTCCGAGTGATATATGGTTAACAAACTGACACTTCTTTCTTCCACTACAAGAGCCTTGGCTTAAAAATAACAGAGTTACAGAAAACATTTGCATTACTTTAGGTAAGAGACATCAGAAAGGTAACAATAAGATTCCCCTATGCATCACTCAGGTTTATCTTGGATAACTCTTTTCATGCTGGGTAATTTTGCACGCTTTTTTGTAATTTGAAGATTTTTTAAAAAGATTAATGTCTTTGTTTGTTTATTTGATTTGATTCTTTACGTCCCATCAATAATCTTTCAGTTAAACATGGAGGGGTCTTAGTGGATTGAACCAGTACTAAGCTAGGATAAATGTGTCAAGGACCACAACAAAGTGACGCCGGTGAGGCTTGAACCGGCGGCCCTTCGGTCTTGAGTCAAACACTCTACCACTGAGCTCCCCATTAAGGTCTTTAAAAATAAGCCATCAGTCTCAAACAGTTTGAATCCAGATCAGGGCCGACATTTTGTCAAGCCTTAACTTTTACTTTTCAAAGAAACTGACATATTTTCATGTTATTTACACCAAAAATATCATTTTATGGTAATAAAAAAAAATATCACTTTTTCTTTAGTTTCCAGCTCAGTATCAAACTTTAGGAAAAACCTTGGTCAAACAATGGTAAACCTTAACCCTCACCTTGGTAAACCAGGATATACACTTATTTGAAAACAATGATACTCCAGATCAGCCGGCTTCTGAGAGAAGCCGGCTGATCAGGATCTTCACTGTTTTACAACTCTGCATGCAAATAAATGCTTACAACTGGAATCCAGCAAAGGGTTATGCATATAAAGGGCCTAATTTGGCCCCCTTTGAAGCCAAAAACTGTAAATTGATTTTTATTTTATAAATATTGGGGAGAAGTGTAGCAGAAAAAATATCCAGAATGATAAGGGTTAATGTTACCCAATAATGCCCTGACTTAATAAATCATGGTGTTGAAACAGATGTCATAAATAACAACAGCTATTAAAGTTGAGCCATGGAAAAGCAATGTCCCATTTATAATTTGTTGTCAGTGGGGAGTTTAGTTGTCTCTGGTAAACAAATTGAAAAAAATGTCTCTAATATTCGTCTTCTTCATTGTCAACAAGGTCATCCTCATCCGGTGGTGCAAAACCGTCCTGTAAAACAGAAAATATATGGTCACCATAGGTCCCGAAATACAGGGCTGTGTAAATACCATGCCCGACTTGTTCGACCAGGTCCCATTTCATTCAGGACAAGTAGAAAATTTCTATTTACTTGTCCTTGGATAAGTACAATGTATAAAGTTAATACAATTCTGTTTTTCGTATTTTGATTAATTATTACAGGCTCACATCTTGCTTTGAAAACAGTGTGGATCCTGATCAGCTGGCTTCTTCAGAAGCCAGCTGATCTGGATCTACACTGTTTTCAAGAGAAGCCAGCTGATCAGGATCCATACTGTTTACAAGAGTTGATATATATCTGGTTTCATACTGTTTTTGAAAGAATAATTTGTTTAAGCACTGAAAGGTATAAGCTAATTTTTTTTCTTTCGGACAGGTAAAATTTTCTATGGACAAGTACATTATGGCTTTTTACTTGCCCCTGGACAAGTAGAAAGTTTTACTATTTCCACACCCCTGCGTAATAGCAAAACTTTTTTGAGCGTAAAATTGTCATTATTTTCTTACTCATCGATTTAGGTGCTAAAAGAACCCTCCTATCGAGACGGTTCTTTTGAGTACCCAAAACATGTTTTCGTTGAAAAATAGGAACAATAATTTTCAATTACACACTCTTATATAGAGGCCTCAGATTTATGGTCACCATGAGTTCTAAAGAAACAAGTCTAAGCTCTGCTCTGGACCTGCATCGCCGGTGCACATCTTTAATGTGTGAATTAGCATTATGCAAAGTTTGGATTCAAAGGAATGAAAACTGTTTGAGTTACAGGTTACAAAGATTACACAATGTGAGCACTCTAAAGGTTGTGTAGACATAATAAAGTCTAAGTTAAACACTCCAAAAAATATAATAAAATATCATCAAATGTGCACAAAATAGGAGGTGCACATCTTCAATGTGTGAACAATAATATTATGCAAAGTTTGAATATAAAGGAATGAAAACTGTTGGAGTTACAAATTACACAAACCAGACACCCCCTAAGCATTTCAGATGGAAAAATGTCTAAGTTCAACACCCCCCAAAAAAGAGAACATATTCATCAAATGTGCACAAAATAAGGTGCACATCTTCAATGTATGGACAAGCATTATGAAAAGTTTGAATATAAAGGAATGAAAACTGTTGGAGTTACAGATTACACAAACCAGACACCATCTAAGCAATTTGGACAGAAAAATGTCTAAGTTCAACACCCCTCAAAAATGAGAAGATATTCATGACATGTGCACAATATAGGAGGTGCACATCTTCAATGTTTGAACAATCACTATGCAAAGTTGAATATAAAGAAAAGTTTGGGAAACTAGGCACCCCAAAAGTGTTGAGGACAGATGCAGGGGTGGATCCAGAATTTCTCTAAAAAGTTTCATATGTATAATGTTGTGGGGGTTCGCTTTGCTGAATTTATCTCATCTTCTTAAATATCCCATAAAATGAAATAATTTGGTATCACTGAGACCAAATTATTGTCTATTATTGGTCTCACCGAGACCAAATTATTTCATTTTCAAAGGATATTTTATAATAGGGGGCAGGGAGGGAGGTTCCAGGGAACCCCCTCTGGATCCGCCACTGGGATGGATGGAGGAAGTGGACCCATTAGGCCAGAATTTTTTTTTATTAGTTGATTTACGGGATTTTTTTCAGATTTAGGGTTAACTGGTCATTTTCAGAGCTTTTTTTTTTTTTTTTTTGTTATCTCCAGAAAAAACAGTAAAACTGGTAAGGCAAACCAACAGTATGTATTAAATTTTTAAATATTTTATCATTTTCCAAAAAAACTGGACAGCACAATCACTTTTTGCAGTGTCACTCTCAAAAATACACAAACAGAACTTCAAAAAAAATTTTTTTTTCAACAAAACAAATTATATTTAGAGTCGGCGGATAAAATAAAAAATTTAGAAATCAAATTTTATTTTGTTCATACTTTCCGGAAAATTACAGTAGGAGGGTTCGTAAATCAACTAATAAAAAAATTCTGGCATTACTAAAGCGAACCAGCATGTAACAAATAAAGTGTAGACCTTACCTCTGTTGCATATAAAATGTCCATTATTTTTTTACTTGAGTCTGTTTCCTCATCTTGTCCTTGACATATAATTTCTATATCTCTCAATTTACCAAAGTAGAAATCTCTTTCTTTTTCTAAGCCTTCTACAGTGAGTTTCATATCATTTAACTGGAAACAGAAGAACATATGAGCTGTGACATGAGATTTCCAACAATGTGGTATGTGCGACCAGCAAAGGCTCAGACTAGACTGATCAGAGCCTTTGCTAGTCGTTAAGATATTCTATGACTTTTAAGCTACTGACCGAATTTTATTTGGAGTTTCTAAACTTAAAAGGATGATGCACATGCTTGTCTATGTCTACACTTGTCAAAATGCCACATTGTTGGAAATCACATGTCACGGCTTATATCATAACACACACACACTTTTTTCATTTTATTTTTTCTGGAAAAAATATATAATTTTAAGGCATTTGGCCTTTCAAAATGTGTGAAATTCATTGTCTGCGCAGGCGCGATACTAAACGGATCCACCTGTCTGCTATGGGACATCATGACTGAAAAGTCGGGTTTGTGCTGTTACGCGGTACGCATTACTCAAAACACCTACGTTAAAAAGTAACAAGCGTTAAATGCCTGTAGATAATCCTTCAATGGAGATATCTAGTCATTTTGGGTAGCCAAATCATAACAATGACAGGTATTACGGTATTCAGCCATAGACTGGTCATATTGTATGCACTAAAACATTTTTGAAAACATTCTCCGCATGGCATTTTCATAGAAACCGTTTCAGTGACACGCGATGACGCGCTTGATAAACAATATTTATTTTTTTTTTCAGAAAATCTGAAAAGATTCAAGGATTCATCAGTTAATTTTGGTAGGGCCAGGTTACCCTAAACACAGGTATTTTTTATTTGGCCCTAGCTGAACATTCACCAACATTTATACAGGGTTTGTGTAAAATTCCAAGATTTTCAAGAACTACTAAGAGTCATCTTTGGTTTTCAAGGACTACAAACTTATGCAATACAGTAAAAACTGTGTAAAATGGCCACTCAAAAACAGACAAAACAAAAATCTTAACAACAATTGGTAGCTTAAAGAAGGTTGAAAGTTTTGCAGAATGCTCCCCTTGGAGCATTCTGCAATACTTTTGATCTGCATTAAGCGATAATTGGTCTTGAAAACCAATTTTTGTCTTTTAAGAGTGGACATTTTACACAGGTTTTACTGTACACTTATTTACACATCAAAACTCTACTTCAGAAATACTAGACAGAGATGATGGAGAATTTAGTATTTAAAAAAATTGGTACAAAATTGTTGTGTCTGTATTTGGTGCAGCATAAAAGGCACAACAATTTTATACTGATTACGATCTCCATGAACAGTGAAAAGCCCTAAAGAAAATAATAAAATTCAAGGACTTTTCAAGGCCTTAGAGTAATTTTCAAGTATTTACAAGGCAGATTTAATTCTCAATGACTTTTCAAAACTATATTAAAGTACTTTTCAAGCATGTGCGAACCTTGTTCGGTGATAGGCTATATTAGAGTGATTGGCTTTTTTATGAAGTTAAGCAAACAGTCATTGTGGGTAGTACCATAGTGTGTATCAATTTTTTTTCTCATTTCTCAACCAAAACATATGTTGTTGGTACTCAAAAGAACTGTCTCAATGAGCACCCAAAACATATGTTAAAACTTTTGGGTAAGAAAATACGAGGGGAGTTCATTAACTTCGTAGAACTCGATATTTTTCTATACAATTCAAGATTTCTTTTTACATTTTCGTGCAGTGTAAACCTGTCATTTAAATGATAACAGCCATTCAGTCAACACTGGGTCCCAAGAAGCTGTAGGTTAAATGCTGCAAAGTCGCAATCTCAGCTTTAACCAAAATCAATATGAATTTGACATTTTAGAATAGTAGGAATTTTCTGAAGGAAGGAAAAAAAAGGAAGATGTCAAACAAACATGAAAGGGTAGTAAAAAGTAGGACTACTTGTAAATCTGCACTGTAGTTCATCCCTACTGAATTAAATTTTAGTCATTTGACCAAAATACAGTAAAACCTGTCTTAAACGGCCACTCAAAAATAGACAAAACAAAGATCTTAATGACAAATGGTATCTTAATGAAGGTCGGAAGTATTGCATTCTGCAATACTTTTGACCTGCATTAAGCGATAATCGGTCTTGAAAACCAGTTTTTGGTCTTCTTTTTGAGTGGCCGCTTAAGACTGGTTTTACTGTATGGTGGTATGGTACAAATTACAATGTAGCAGCTTTGAGGTACTTATGATGAAAACAGAAGTCTTGTACAGGGAAAAAAATATTTCAATATTGCACTTGTCCTGCAGGATGAGTGACTTACAATTTTCACTCATCCTGCAAACACATGCACTTGCCCTTTAAAAGCGTATGCAATAGAGAACATAACGGAGTAATATGTAATATGACTTATAAAGTTCCTTAAATATCACTGCTAAAATGATATTTACCCAGTCAGTTTCAGAACTGCATCCCATATACTGACAACAGTCAATACTCAGAAAATTGTTCACCCTCACCCTTGAGTAATTCTTCCCAAAGCACTCGTCCTACAGGTCGAGTGCTTTGAGAAGTATTACTCGTCCTTTCTAGATTTCACTCGTAATTACGAGTGGACGAGTGGAATTTTTGTCCCCTGTTGTATGACATACTTGTGCTTCTAACTGTTGAACTTTGACATGATCTCCTCCTGCATTATTTGCCGTTACTCGTGCTATTGGGGCTGTTTGTTGTTTTTGTACAGGCGCTGCTGGACTTCTCTGTGTGGTGGTTGTTCGACTTGAGGCTGTTGCTGAAATTGAAAAAATATATACAATGTATGAGCCATGACATGTGATTTCCAACAATGTGGCAGTTTGACAAGTGTAGACTCAGACAAGCCTGTGCAGCCTCCTGTTAAGCCTAGAAGCTCCAAATTATGTTCGGTCAGTAGCTTAACAGTTGTAGAGTATTCAAGAGACAAGAAAAGGCTCTGATCAGACTGCGCGTATGCGCAGGCTGGTCTGAGCCATTGGTGGTCGCACATACCACATTGGTGGAAATTTCATGTCACGGCTCATATATTAACTATCATGAGATGTAAAGTAGTTCAAGGTCAACCTAGGATCATCATTTGAATGGTAGCCCACATCTCCAATGCTACGTCATATGACGTGGCCAAAGCCCTTAGGCCTTATGGTTCTGGGGAAGATTTTGAAAGGGTTTTACCTAACATGGGCATTGTGGCCTTCTTGGTCATGTGACCAGGACCATTTCAGCAAACTTTTGTTCCTGCATTGTTATGAGTCCATATGATATTCGAGTTAAATTGTTCTAGCTAAGTTGCTTCAGGAGAAAATGTTTCAAAATGTTAATGGACGGATAATAAACAAATGGATTGGGAGTCATTGGTATAATATTAGCTCACCCATGAACCTTCGGTTCCCTGGTGAGCTAAAATTAACCTGTATCAGCCAAATCTTCCAGTGGCACAAATATTGCATCTCACTCATTAAAATTACAATGCACCCCATAGGTCCAGATAAGGATAGTTTGTGCACCTAAAATTGCATTTATTTCCTTACCCATCAATTCAAACATGTGTTTTGGGTGCTCAAGAGAACAGTCTCATTGAGACGGTTCTTTTGAGTACCTACAAAATACGTTTGGTTGAGAAAGAAGAAAAATCATTTTCCAGTACGCACTCTTACCTGGAGGCCTGGCACCCCATAGTTTGAGTGATGCTGTTAGAAATTACAAATGATGGAGTCTGTATCATCTTTTATCATTCAGAGGCATGAGTTAGTACAGGTGAGATATGAAAGCAGGGATCATACAGGCATACCAAGTCTGTAAACTTCAAAGACTTGTGAAACACTCTCCTACCATTTTCATGGATCGGCTGATAGAAAACACTATTTACATGTAAAAATTTGACTTCCAAATTGCTAGACTGAGATATTGAAGAAATTGGTATTAGAAAGTTAGTACCATTTGTCAAAAATTGTAATGCATCAAATAAAGGCATAATTTTATACTGAATTAGGTCTTCATTATCGGTGAGAGTCCTGCATAAAATGGTAAATTTCAAGAACTTATCAAGTCCTTTGAGTTATTTTCCAGTACTTTTTGAGGCAGAGATGTTTCAGTACTGTTGTTTCAAAGATGCATAATAATAGGACTATACTATTTTTCATTGAAACAGGTAAATAACGGTAAATGTATTACTGAAGTTAGAGGTAGTTTAAGATATATACCTGTATACATCACCCACTACCTGGACTAGTTCATATTTTTTGTTTACAACGATTCTCAATCTTTGAATAATCAGTAATACCCTACATATTCAAGCACTTTTCAAGCCTGTGCAAACCCTGAAAATATAATGTTATCCCTTTGTGTATGGGAACCCCTTAATGGTTACTTTTACAAATAGTGAAGGCCCCCGTGAAATGCTTTATAATGCAGATTATGTGGCATTTCATCAGGGTCTACACTGTTTGTAAAGATAAAATAGACCTTCAGACAAAAGTATTCATTTTTTTGTCGAAAATTATCACACGACAGGCGGACACGTCTAGATATGTACAAAGACTATCTTAAGTTTATTGTATCAAACCAGAAAGACGAATCTAAAAAAAGGATTACATACCTCTTCCTGGTGCTTTTGTTATACCAGACACTGGTTTTGGTTTGGGACCCGCTTTTCCTACTGAGCCTACTGGTTCTCCTCCTCTTGCTGCTAAAGGGTCATAATTCTGGCCTTGATAATTAGCATCAAAGAATCTCTTGAACCACTGCACAAATTCAAAATTGTCCTGAAATTTTCCTTTCACTAATCTTTCTACAGGAATTATCTGTGAATATGGAGAAACAATAAACATTAATGATAACTAACTCTTGCATACTAGGTAATTTTGCATGCTTTTTATGGGCCGCGACACGAGAAAACCTGTCTTTGGGGTTTGGGAGAAAGTAAGACTCAAATCAGCCTGCACAGCTACAGAGACTAGCTAGAAATTTGAAAATGTGCTCGTAGCAAGTCTAGATATGGTACTTTCTAATAAGATCAGACTGCGCAGGCTGGTCTGTGCCTTTGTTGTTCACAAACCCCCGAAGACAGGTTTTCTGGCAGTGAGGCCCTTATCATCTACTGATATTTTTTACCAATTTAACTTTTTCAAAAAATTATTTCAGGAATACTATCATTATATTTACCAATATACATGAATCAATTTTATTGAAATTCTGATAAAAAAATATCTCACTTTATTTAGCCTGGTGTCAATACCATGATGATCAGTGTCAAACATTTTGGATCCAGATCAGGCTCAACATCTTGTCAGGCCTGATCTGGGTTCAAATCGTTTGCAAAGGTTATCAGCCAACATCAAATATGTCATTGGCAGATAAAGAGTTAATTTAAAATCAAATACAAAATTCTTGAAAAACAGGTTATAAACTCATTTAGTTTGCATATTAAGTTACAAAAGCAATCCATTTTTTTTTCTCGTTATGAGTGTTGATGCTTTACATTCCAGTCAACAATTTTTCAGTAATGTCGAGACAATTTCCTGTCCTCCTAGGTTGAACCAGTACTAAGCAGAGGATAAAGTGTCTTGCTCAAGGACACAATGCAGTGCCTCTGGTGAGTCTCAAACTACACAACCCTTTGCTGTAAAGACTAACACTCTATCACTGTTGCACTGGGCTCCTAAAGTTAATTTCAACTTGTTCCTTAATCCTTTGTTTCTGATGGATTTTCCCATACATATTGATACAATAAGTATGGCACTGCCCATTGAGTATTTTAAGGGTTAAAGGTAGAAGTTTCTAAATTATGATGAATTTTTGTCCCTGAAGATTGTTTTAATATTAGCAAGCAGTGCAGACCCTGCTGCATTTCATTTGGGTCTTCATTGTTTGTTGGGGTTTCCAGGTTACAAAGGATTAATAAAGTTTAAAATATGATGCGTTAGAAATCTTTCTTTAGATTGTAACTTTACTTTGATTCTTTACGTCCCAGTCAACATTGGGACAGGTCTTCCTGGGTTTAACCAGTACTAAGCAGGGGATAAAGTGTCTTGCTCAAGGACACAATGCAGTGCCTCCGCCCAAGGCTTGAACCCGCGACCCCTCGATGTCGAGTCAAGCATTCTACCATTGAGTCACTGAGCTGCTCACTCTTTTGATGCACATATTTATAGACACCTCAATTTATCATACAAACCCTTACAAGTACACTGTTCCTGTTTAACCAGACCATTTTCATTACTATTTGGGCCCTGTTGCAATGAGAGCTGCCATTCTGAATGCAACATGTTTAATGAACAAAATTTAAAACCATTTGTGTATTGTCTGTACTAATTTCTAAGAATTTCAACCTTACAGGTGGACAGGCTAAAGTTGATATGCAATTTTTTAGTGCATTTGACAAACTTTTTAGCTAATTAACCGTTTTCATGATTCTGGTTTATCTTTAAACAGGTACTTTGGCAAGCAGCGAAGACCCAGATGACATGCTGCATAATGTGATATTTCATCAGGGGTCTGCACTGTTTGCAAAGACGAAAGAAAATCCAAATGACAGAACTACATAATTTAGAAATTTCTACCTGCAACCAATTAAAATACAAAGTGGGTAATTCCATATACCTCGGTTACATTTGCCTTCCAATGAGTTTACGATGCCCGTACGATGTTCAAATCACCCTCCGCAGGGAGACTGACCCATCATCGTACTGATTCACGGACATCATAGCCTCTGCAATTTTTTGTAATTTCCCATTATCCATTTTTATGAAAATTCACGAGCCCGTAGACAAATCGCAGGTAGATCACGCAATTCCCGTAAAGGCACCGCACCCTGATCCCACAGATAGTGAGGACAACACAAGATTTTATATAGTCATTGAGCCCAAAAATGATCGTAGGGAACCTGCAAGGACATTGCACTGGCATCATGCGATATCTGTGCGTAGATTGCTAAGATAACACAATGACTGTGCCTTTTCCATACGATCTCCGCAAGGTCTGTCACGGTCTGTCGCCGAAAGAAATCACACAGTGATCGTAAACAATGTAGCCACCTACAATGTCTGAAAAACTGTACCGAAAATCCTAGACAAATAAATCGTATAATACCCGTGGCAAATGTAACCGAGGCAATACTTTTTCTATCACCCATCCTGGGAAAATCCATCAGAATGAAAAGGTTAACCCTCTGGAGACAACAAAACCCTAAACGGGTAAATTGGCAATCAGTGAAGACCCAGATGAAATGCCGCATCATGCGGCATTTCATCATGGTATGCACTGTTTGCTGAGACAAAATCAATCTGCAGAGAAAGAAATACATTTTTCAGAAATTTTTACCTGTGACCCCTCAATATATATATATATATATAATGGACCCTCCTGATTTAACTGTATCAAACTTTATGGAAAAATCCATTGGTCCAAAAAGGGTTAATAATGTATGTAAAACAACGTTGTGCCTTTGGGCATATTGTATCCCTGCTTGGGCTGAACTTGGTATTATTTGTCAAAGATGCCTATAAGTGCAGAGTGCTTAGAAGTTTGTTTTTAATAGCAGCTAGTCTAACATGCAAACCAATCAGAATAGGCAAGCAGTTCAATACAGACTATATGACTGTTATCATGTTTTCATTCCTAGCATATTCTGACAGTTCAAGTCAATATTGTGCCTTTTAATGTACCGAGGATTCATAGGATATAAATAATAGAGTATATAGAAGATCTCACATGAATGCTCATGTATTAATGAGTTTATTTAATGAGTTGGGAGAAAAAGTGATGACATGTGAGGCTTGTCGGGCATTTTATCCCTTTTTTGCAACAAGTTTTATATATTCAATAATACAGAGCACAAATGTTAGATTCTATTTATCATGACGTACAATTATTTTGTTACCACGATTTTGGTATAAAAACATTAAGATTGAGTCATTATGTATGCAAGTTGCTATGGACGTCATTACACAGTAGAAAAAAATAATAAATTCCAATTTTTTTTTATTTTATCCGCTGACTCTAAATAAATTTTTTTGTTGAAAAAAATAATATATTTTTGAGGTTCTGTCTCTGTAGTTTTGACAATGTTAAGAGTGATTGTCCTATCCAGATTTTTAGGAAAATGATTTTATTGGGACCCTAAATCTGAAAAAAAATTCTGTAAATCAACTAATAAAAAAATCTGGCCAAATTATGGATACTTTCTTCTAGTTTGATACAATAAATTTGGAATGGTCCATTGTATATATCAAGGGGTCACATGTTAAAAATTGTATTTCTTTCTCTGAAGATCATTTTTGTCTTAGCAAATAGTGTAGACCCTGATGAATTTGACCATCCAAAGTTTATTGTATCAAACTAGAAGGAAGAATCCATTAGTCTTTGAGCATAAAGGGTTAAAGGAAAATTCTGAATAGGATTTACTCTTCTGCCATTTAATCACTACATTTTCCACATCTAAAATGTAGAAATTGAATAAATTGACTTTTTGAATGCTGGAAAATTTCTCATGCTTTTTTTCCTCATCTGCCGATTAGTTTCAATATTAACTTTTTATGAAAAGTCAGCCTCAGGCCTGATCTGGGTACAAACTGTTTGCAAAGGTAGTCAGAAGACATTATGTAACTGGCAGGTCTGAACCAAAAGTAAGGATTTACACGTTGAAAGCAAAAAATAACAAAATTATATTCATTTGTGTGAAAAATGGCCAAGGAAAAGAAAGAATGCTACATGTCTACTACTATATTAGTAATGATGCTATATATTACTCCTACGGTAAATGTATACTCATGCTAAAAAAAGGCCACCCTGAGCTTTGTATAAGGTTTGTTTAATTTGCATAGTATTTCAGGGGTCAATTACAGGCCAACTCTATGTAGATGTAGTCCTTCAGCCACATGTCCTGCAAATTTATCAGACTGTTGGAAACATTTTTTTCTTCCAGCAAGACAATGCCAGAATACCTGCAATATGGCAAGGAACTGTTTGCAAGCTAGTCATGTCATACCCTCTTGACAGGCCTTCCAGGTCCCGATCCATCTCCGATCAGCCAACATGGGATATTCTAGGCCGGCGGATACATGATTGTATTCCTTCCCAGCTGTCACATTTCCCGAATTTGAACATGTGCTGGTTGAACAATGGCAATGTATTCCACGAGGTGTTGCCGTACAACCTCAGGCTTCTTTTAAGCATGCCCAAAAGGCTGAGCATAGAATGCATTCACAAATGGTGGTGGTCATACAAGATATGACTCAGAATATATAAATTTATAATCATAACATGTTCGTGTCTGTATTTTCTTTCAACAAAGCCGGTGAATTGGTGTGGCTTTCTTTTTATTAGCATGAGTACAATCAGTACATACTGAGTAGCTTGAATAGGGCAGTAACTCAATCACATGTGTTAATATGTCAATTCCAAAGAAACTTATTGGCATTGACCGTCCATGGTACTCATCATTTTTGAAGAATGCATCAATTCAATGGATACATGTACATGTACTGAGATATGGTTCCAGATGGTCTAAAGGGACAGACACTGTCTTACTTTTTTTACAAAATCAAACAAAAGTTAATCAGGTTATCTACCTCTCAGCATAAATCCATGTACCAAATAACAAGATTAGCTTGAATACTATTTGAGATATCTTGCTAACAAGTTTCCAATCTTATTTTAATCAAAGGGGGACAACTTAAGATTGGGAGATAACTCGGATATGAAAACAAAAATGTTTTATGGGGAATCAACATATGAAATTTCAAGACCCTAGCATGCAGGGTTCCAAAGATTTTGGAAGTATGAAAAACTGTGACAGATGGACAGAGATGGGATGAAATATATGCCCTCTCACCTTATTCAAAGTTGGAGGCATAAAAACACAACATTCTGCTACTTCCATTTGAATATAATGATAAAATGAGCCAGCCCATGAAATGTGGCTACTTATAGCACAGGAGACTAACCACAGTTTAGCCCAGCCTGTACTTCCATGCAGCCTCGCAGACTTTGCTGTTCACACAGTTTGGAAGTAGATGAAAAGTTTGAGCAAAACCAGTGCAGGCCTCCAGGTAAGTGTTAATGAAAAATATTTTTTTCATTTCTCAACCAAAACTTATGTTGTGGGTACTCAAAAGAACTCTCTCAATGAGACAGTTTTTTGAGCACCCAATACATATAACAATTTAACACTATTTTTTTTCTCAAATCTGGACTAGTAGATAGCTGTCACTGAAACATGTAGCTGTGCATGAGGATTGAAGGAAAGATTTAATGCATGTGTCGTTCAGGCCTTAAGCTTTAGTTAAGAGTGTGTTACGAAAAAATAATTTTCTTATATCTCAACCAAAACATACTTTGTGGGTATTCAAAAGAACCGTCTCAATGAGGCTGTTCTTTTGAGCACCAAAAATGTATGTTAAAACTGATGGGTAAGAAGATATTAAGAATTTTACACTCAAAAAGTTTGTTTTATCTGATATTACATGGACTGGCCCATACAATGTACATGTAGAGGTGTAATGAAAAAAATACTAAATCTGACAAAAAGTGGTACGCCAAAGACAACTGTGTAACTGTCAAGACGCGGCCACTCACCTTGTCTATGCCGACTTTGGTAAAACTGGATTGTAATAGCTTGAAATTCTGTATATATTCATGTTCTAAATTTGTATTGTATTTTACTTTTTTAAGTGGAATCGTTCCTGAAAGCAAAATAAATAGGTGGATAGAAAATGACGAATGATCAGGGATTTTCCTAACGTAAATTAAGGACCCAATATATTCGGCCATATTCCTAAGTAAAGAAATGGTACTTTTCCCAACTCTGAGAAAGATACATAATAGAATATATTTGTGTGCAAAATATTAAATGTTCAACCTGTATTAAGCATACACCTGCCTTTGAAAAGGGTAATTAAAAATTTATTTTCTTATTTCTCAAACAAAACATTTGTTGTGCCATCTCATTGAGACAGCAGTTTTAAGCACACAAAATGTATGTTTCAACTGAGCTATGAAACAATAAAACAATTAGAGGAGTGAGAATAGTTGCTCTTTCCATTAGTTCTCATGAACAGACTCAATAAAACAAGTCTGCTGTTTTCTAGTATTGTAGGTTCTCTCTATTTCCGAAGGATCAGCTTTTTCCAGATTATTTACACTCAAAATCTCTCCTTATCTGGACCTATGCTTTAGGGCAGGTACCTCCTTAATACAGGTTCATTAACACTTCAAAAGTTTTTATCAGTACTGATAACTGCTTTTGAAGAAAACATAATTAAGTGAATAAAGATATTACTCTCTGAAAGCTAAGGTAGGAAAATCACTGAAGATGATTAGCTAAATAAGTGAGCTTGGCTATAAAACCGCCAAAGAATGCTGCAAGTTCTAACACCACCTCTTCCATCTTACAGATCAGCTGGTTGTTAGCCCTTAAAGCGCCACCTATATTTTGCAGCAGACAACAATTTAAAAATTTTGCCGCTTTTCAAAAACAACAAATAAGGGATGATATTTCAGGAGAATCGTCTGCTGGCAGACGATTCTCATGAAATATCATACCTTATTTTTTCGAAAATTGGGAAAGATGTCTCAAAATTTGTCGTCTGCCGCAATTGTGATTGGCGCTTTAAGGGTTAACCTTGAAGAAATTTGAAATGTTTTAAATAAACGAAAAATTATATTTGTTCCTACAGATTTTAATTCCGCTCATCTTAGTGAGCTCATATTTACAAGTGCCTCTGGCTTCAGGGCAAGTGATAATTTTGAATTTTTTCAAAGTTCAAAAAAAATTTCCATTAAATTTGAAAATTTTGTAAAGCAAATTAGTGGCTATTTTAAAATACTCTCTAAATGGAAACCAAAATTGCACAAAATAATGTTTTTTAAGCCAATGTACATTCACCTGAATGGTGCAGGTTTTGAGAACTAAGTGTGCAATGCCTAATCTACAAATATTAACTACTAAGCTGCCACAATACGTATAAGCAATGACATGAGATAAATTAATAGTAACTTTTGTTCCTACTTTTAATTTTAAACTTTCGACATGCATGCACACTTGTGTCCAGTTAAGCTATAAATATGGGTTTTGGTCTGAATCTTATATCAACTTCCATGACTTTGTGTGCATGAACACTGAAGAAACAATTTAGATTTCTTTTAAAGTTATGATGTGATTAAAGTTATCCATAATCTGCTTATTTTTCATTCCAGGACTGTATTCTTACACAATGTTATGCATAGGAGAGATTAGGAGCCGTGAAAATAAGTGTTCTGACAAGACTCCTGCAGCCAACAAGCTATAAAGTTAATGGCCTGAAGATGAAGCCGATATAGTCTGTGAGTCAAAAAGGTGGTGAGAACTTTTTCTGCATTCTGAATTCAAAATATAACAGTTGGATACAGACCATTACTAGCCAGTGGGAAACAAATCAAAGGTTATTAACTGGGTACAATAAAACCTCTAGAATTACTGCCTTTGGGTGTCACTTCGAACTGAACCCATGGGCCATGACATTCATCCTACCAGGAACATCCGAGAATGAAATTTTGGTCTTAATTGTCTGTATAGACAGCTAATGAGTTTATTAGTTTTTGAACAGGTCTTTGGAATGGAAAAGATCCACATCTTTCAATGTGCAAAAATTTAGAACACTAGTTCCTAGACAAACAGGGCAGGTCCAAATCAGACTGCTTCTGAGGAAGCAGTCTGATTAGGGTCTTGTCTGTTTGCCTTTCTGACCAGCCTTTTGTTAAATGCAGCTCTGATTGCCAACATTTCGTTTGAGATCCGAAAGAAAAAAAGTTTTTAAAATTTGTTAACATTGACCATACTCTTGTATGAGACAACTTCATCTTAAAGTTTTCACCCGAAATCTTCTGTTTAATTATTTTGAGGTCTTCTAACATGTTCCCAAAGGCTAGCGTAGGTTGATTTAGAAAACACAAGGACAAGACAGCTTGTTGAACAAGACAAAGACATGTTAGTACGAAGCATGCAAACATAAAATTTGGTACACTACAAAACATGTAACACAAAATATTCTGGTTCCTTTATACAGTTGCATTGATTGTGTAAGTTCAGGTTGTTTTTTGTTTTTAAAATGTGCCTTGATAAGCCTACATTGCACTAGTTGGTTGCTGGATATTTTTATGTATTTCTCTCCTTTCCAGTGCTTATCAAATTAACCCTATACCTCAAAGAGACGCCTTTTAACCAATTTTGCAATCAGAGCAGACCCAGATCAGGCAGCTCATAGCTGCCTGATCAGGGTCTTCTCTATTTGCTTATGGAAATATATTATATGATCCTACACTAGTGGATCGGACAAGTAATTTCTTTCTTCTTTGTACCAACATGAAAGTTTATTTATAGAAGTATTCATAGTGGGTGGAGCCTAGCATGAATATTCAAAGGGTTAACTCGCAGGATTCCAGTAGTTATGCATGGTTTTACAAGCAGAGTGGAAAGCAGTGTGGATCCTGATCTGTGAAGCAAAGTGATCTAGAAAAACACTGCTTTCAAAACAGGATATGTCCAGATTTAGCACGGTGAGGGGTAATAACATTTTTATAGGCAAAAGGTTTGCCTCCCTGGTCAATATATTTGGCAGAGATATTAGTAAAATATACGCCCTCATAGCTGTGAGCAATATTTGCTTAGCCTGAGAGCTGTCAAACTGGCAGATCTGAATCGACCGATAATTTCTGGCCATTATGACAGTACAAATGTAGTAGGTAACTCTGAAAGTATTATGAGTGTCTTTACTATTCAAAGCATGTGCTGTAATTATGGCAAGTGCAATCAATGTTTAATTAACCCATTTATGTAGAATAGAAATTCTATCCCAGATTGAAAGGCCTATTATTAAGTTACTGGTCGTGTTGGACATTCTAAAATTATTTCTGTTCTAAAATACACTTTAATGAAAGCAAACAGTTCAGAACCTGATGAGATTCTGCACACTCTGCAGAATCTCATCTGGGTCTTTACTGCTTGCTAAATTCTGGGACTAGGCATAAATAGATTAACATGGTATGGGTAAAGGAAGAAAATATATATACCGTAATGACATTGGAATTCTGATGCTTTTCAATTCACAACAATATAAAGAAACCAGAAGACATAATATATTCCAACCAGGTGTGTATGAATATTATAGAATATCTGGAAATAAATGTCATCCTTTCCCATAAAGAAATGAATATTAATTGGTAAATAGTTTTTAATCATGCTGTCATATTCCTACAAAAGACAATTTTCTCCACCCGTAAAATTGTTTTTTTTCCCCTCAAATTTTCTATGAAAATATTTAAAATAGTGCTCATTGGAACCTCGCTGACTCAAGAGTTGATTCCAACAAACTCCAAATAGGAAATAAGAAATGGTTTTACTTTTAACCCTTTTCATTCTGGATACCAATATATTAAACAGGAACTCTAAAATTTGGCAAACCTTGAAGACCCAGATAAAATGTCGCATAAGGCGGCATTTCATCTGGGTCTGCACTTTTTGCTAAGATTAAAACAATCTTCAGCTACGGAAATAAATTTTGACTGAAAAGAATGTAAAGGGTTAATCCCAATAACACCTTTTTGTGGTACTCATTGAATAGTCTCAACGAGACTTTAAAAGGGTAGCCACAACATGATTTCTTGGGGAAATAAGAAAATCAGCAAGCTGGATACACCTCTTAAGTAGGACTATGATGCCGTGTACATTTCTCATGCCGAAAGATCAATAGTAACTGAACAGAGTGAGTTAGTTGGAACGGTATTAATTCTGGTTGGCTACATTTTCGCTTTGACCGCGGTTGTCTCCTTCGACAACTCTCCTCACCTTATCCACACCCATTTTCTTGAAGGAGCCCTGTAGAAGCTTGAAATTACTGATGTATTCGTGTTCTAACTTTGTGTTTAACTTCACTTTTTTCAGCATTACGGAGCCTGTAACGCAAAGGTCCGTAATTATCCCTGCTAACTGAAACTTCATATTAAATGATTATAAATATAACCCTTTACTCCATGGGCTATTTTTAGATCAAGAAATCATTTTCTATTTTTTTGACAACATTGAAAAAATTCAAGAAAAGTTTAAGTAGTTTTGAATTCTTTTGAAAATATTATGGAAAATGGGAGAATTTGCTCCAAGTGAGCAAATGCTCCATTTTCCATAATATTTTAAAATACATGATATTTCAAAGGTGTCAAATGGCGTTATTATGGAGTTAAGGGTTAACTGCATAACAATTATAATCATTCTGATCTGTTTTAACCCTACTGCACTTAGAATAGTCTAAACATTCAACCTTAAAAGCACATTGTGCACATACCTTTTTTTTTCAAAAAACTATTCTATATCCTCCTTTTCAAAACAGAGTAGCTCCAAATCAGATCGGAAGCCAGCTGATCAGGATCTACACTGTTTTTCATTAGAACAATCCATATTAATATTGTAATTGCAACATCTGACAGGTGGAAAATAGAGTATCCACCAATCAAAGATAGCTCAAAATTTGCTTATATCAGCATACAGGCTTATAAAGATGAATGCATTATAAAGTGCTGTAGGGTTAAACTCTATTATGTTTTGATCAGCATTATTTTCAATAATTGAGCCTATTCATGATCATGAGATTTTTTATTGTAACTCATCACATATATGAGAAACCCTGCAATAAAGGGCCATGTGGGAATACAGGTCTATATCTTTGTCCAAGCCTTCATAAATACTATATGTATAAGCAGCTAAGGCTTTGGCGAGTCTGCTCCTTTACGTAGGCTCCCCTAAGCCTTTGCTGCTCACCAATACAATGAGTATCAAAGTCTCAGGTGGCTCAATTAGACTCTTCTGATTGCCTTGTGGCATACAGTAAAACCTGTCTTAAGCAGCCACTCAAAAGAAGACCAAAAATGTTTTTCAAAGACAGCTTATTGCTTAATGCAGATCAAAGGTATTGCAGAATGCTCAAAGGGGAGGCATTCTGCATTACTTTTGACCTGCATTTTGCGACAATCAGTCTTTAAGATCCTTCTTTTGTCTTTGAGTGGCCGCTTATGACAGGTTTTACTGTACATATACTATTCTCACAACACTTCTGGCATACTAGTGTTTTGTTAAAAGTTTTTGAAAATATAGATATTATTATACTGCTGATAAAACAACAGTATAAGATCAGTTTAGATCATTAAGACAATCAGATTCATCAGCACAAACTCAAAGACAAATACCACCTTCACCTATAAGCTCACATATTCTTATATTAAGCACAAACTGGGTACTTTATGGATGTTTACACTATATGAATTTCAGATTTCCTGTCAAACAAGGTGTAATTTCATCATTATGTAAATGGACTTGTCATGTAGATGAAAAAAATGTCTGGATCCTGATCTACTGGCTTCATTGGAAGCCATCTGATATGGATCTACATTGCTTTCAAAAGACAATATAAAACTTTGAAAAAAATACACAGTGAGCTTATATGGTCAAATATGGTATAATAGATCCCAATGAGCAAGTTGCAGAAAAAGCCTGTCAAACAAGATCTATACTGATTTTTAAAGATATTTTTTGTAAATAGAAATTCAGTAAATGTTCTAAAATTCCGAACACTATTCTCTTTCTGTTCTCAAATAATGTGTTGGTTGAATTCATAAACTGCTTGTCAAAATATCAAACAGGAAAGACCCTGATCAGGGTCTGCACTGTTTGTCTAGGCCGATTTGTCAGGCAACTAGTGTTTGAAATTTTAAAACATTTACCTAAAATGCTACCAATTAGGACATGATTGTGACATGTACACATCACAAGGACAGTGTTAAGACACATGTACAGTCAACCTAAGACAAAAACACTTTTTAAGCAGGGGCCTTGCTTAAACAAAATCCACTCAGAGTGACCAAGCCTCTATGGAGTTTTGTCCAATCTGAGTGCAAAATGGTGAATACATGAAGTATATGTACAAATGGTAAAGAAAATGTGATATAAGAAAACTTTGGATTATTAACATTTACCATGCTGAATATTTTATGTACTACACTCCTCCCCAATTCATATCTAATTAACTTGCAGGATTTCAGTTATTTAAAAGCAGAGTGTAAAGCAGTGTAGTTCGTGATCAGCTGGCTTCTTAGACGCCAGCTGATCATGATTTACACTGTTTTCAAGAATTCAGCATGGTAAGTGCTCAGAAATTTAATTGCATAATACTATTGTAACCTTTAACATTATAAAATTCATTTAAAAAATCAGTAACTGCCTTTACCTGAAATATTCAAACTTGTTCAGTCTTATTATCTGATGAAGTGCCTAAATGTTGGAAAATTAAAAATACGAATATTTTCTTATACATTAGATTTAACATTTGTTTTGGATGCTCAAAAGAACCGCCTTATTCAGACGATTCTTTTGAGTACCCACAACATGTTTTGCTGGAGAAATAAGAAAATTAATTTTTACTACGCATTCTTATCTAGAAGCCTGGACACTGATCATACCATTTTGTATGACTGTGTCTACACTGTTTGCTTTGTCCTGTCTGTCTGAATGTTTTAGGTAAATATAACAAGTCTGGTCAATTTAACAATACACTTTCATCTTGGTCCTAATTTTGCATTGTATGTACATACCTTCTAAAGATTCTTGATATCTTTTTAACCCTTTTCATCCAGGATACAGGTAAACGGGTATCTTGGCAAACAATAAGGACCTGGATGAAATGCTTCAGAAGGCTGCATTTCATCAGGGTCTTACTGTTTGCTTGTTAGGATAAAAACAATCTTGAGGGACAAAAATGCATGAGATGCGACATGAGATTCCCAACAATAAGTTATGTGCAACCAGCAAAGGCTCAAACCAGCACATACGCAGTCTGATCCGAGCCTTTGCTTGTCGCTTACAGATTCTATGAGTGTTAAGCTACTGACTGAACATCATTTGGAGTTTCTAAGCTGAAAAGAAGGCTGCAGGTTTGATAAAATCCATCAGAATGAAAAGGGTCAAAGTTTATGTGTCAGCACAGGAGAAAATATTGCTTATTGCAAAATTATGCTTAAAGCCATTCTTTAAAAGTACATGTTCAGCTATCCAGAGAAGCTATATGTCTAATGTCACACCTTTCATCTTCAGTAAAACTTGTATAAAACAGCCACTCTCAAAAAGACCCAAAATTGGGTTTTAAGACCAATTATCACTTTATGCAGATCAAAAGTATTGCAGAATGCTCCAAGGCAAGCATTCTGCAATTCTTTCGACCTTCATCAAGCTACCATTTGTCATTAAGATATTTGATTTGTCTATTTTTGAGAGGTTGTTTGAGACAGGTTTTAGTGTACATCCTGTTCATCTCCATTTTGTGTGTATTTGTGTGAGCTTGGAATGCTCTGCCTAGAGTGTGATTACATTGCAATATTACAAATTCAATTTTTCAAAAACAGAAATAAAGGGGACATAAATAGAAATCATCATTGGTGTTCAGTAGCGACAGGAAAATCCCAACCCAAGGGTCCACTGTTCCGGTGGAAAATCAGTTGTAGAGTGTCCCACAGGAATCATGGACTCAAAGGATGGGATTTTCCTGTTCCCTACGAACACCAATGATTGATTCATTTTCTCACATACCATCAATTTAAGCATTTGGCTTGGAACTGTACTTTACTTTTTGTTTGATTGAATGGATTCTTTACGTCCCAGTCCACATTTTTTCAGTCATGTCAAGATGGGTCTTCCTGGGTTTAACCAGTGCTAATCATGGATTAATGTGTCTTGCTCAAGGACACAACACAGTGCCACCAGTGAGGCTCGAACCCGCAACCCATCAATCTCGATTCAAGCACTCTACCACTGAGCAACTGCGCTCCCCATATTTAACTTAATTAGGCTTTTAGCCATCAATTATTTCAGTTTGGAGAAGAATACATTTGTTAGAAACTTAAGAAACTAATCTTGTGTTTTTCTTATCTCGTATGAGAAACTAAGCCAGTATTGTGAGATAGATTTTGCCCACAGTTAGTAAATTGTGAGACTATTTGATCTTTTCATCATTGGTATGTGGGAATTTTAGGCTGGAGGAAGGCTATGTTCATATCATGTGAAAATTACTGTTCCAAAACACAATGAGAAATGTCACATTTTTTTTTTTGAACCTTTTAAAGGGTAAACTACGAATGCAGCAGAGGACATATTTTGTGATAACATTATAGATTTACAGGAATACTAAGGCTTGACATTTCATGTGAATCATTTAATTTCTTGATGCAGGGGAAAACTTTGAAATGACACCTGCTGCAAATTTTTGGCTGCGTTTTGAGGGCCAAGATTCAAACCTCCTAGGTCATAGATTTTGCAAATGTGCTGGCTGATCTTGGTCTTAATGTTCCCATATAGCTCAATAAGCTGTGTGATCAAAATGACTTGTCTAATGATCTGTTTCAAAGACTACAGGGTTATGGCCCCTGATCCTTCATTACTCATCATTAGTTTATCTGTTTCCTTCATGCAACCAATAGACAAAAAATATTGACATTATCTTGCAGATGAAGACACCGATCCCAAGTCCTGCACCGACACATTTAGAAATTAGGCACAGCATTGACAAGACTCCTGCTGCATTTTTCATGTTGTGAAAATATAATTATTTTAACAGCTGTCAACCCCTTGCATGCTCGGTAATTTTTCAGGCTTTTATGTTGTCTTGACTTTTTTCAAAATTTAATTTTTCAAAAATCCATTCGATCCAGATCAGGACCTACAATCTGTCAGTCCTGACTCCTGATCTGGGTTCAAACTGTTTGCAAAGGTTATCAGCAGACGACAAGTCATCGCTAGCGAAGAAAAAGTTAAGATTACATTGAGAACATTAGGGACAGATAAGGTTAACTCATTGCCTACTAGTATCGTCTGCTCATAATCTTTGCAAACAGATTGGACCCAGATCAGGCCCGATAAAACGTCGGGCCTGATCTGGATCCAAACTGTTTGACATTCAGGTGGTATTCCTTAAAGAATTTTTTAAAAAGTTGATTTTGACAAATATCAGTAAACGACAAAAACACATTTAAAGTTTCCCAGGGGGCAAAGAGTTAAGTCAATTATCACACATTCTGGAGTTGTCTGCTGTTATAACCTTTGCAGATTGGACCCAGCTCAGGCTGAACAGAATATCAGACCTGATCTGGATCAAAACCGATTCACACTCTGATGATATTAGAAAAATTTGATTTTGAAGAAAATCAGCAGATGACAAAAAATCATAGAAAATTTTGCTGTATGATTAGAGTTAAAGATTTCCATGTTGAGAAACAGAACATTTTTGATAGAAAATCAACCCTTATCTTGTCAATGTTTTTCGTCCTGAAAATTTCATCTACTTATCATGTCTGCTGCATAAATTCAAATACTTTTTCATGAAAGCAAACACTATGAACCCTAATCAGATAAGTATAGAAGCACATTAGAGAGCAGATGGCAATTTTGTGAAAGGCGGAAAAAGGGTTACAATAAACATTGCTATGACGTTTTTCTTGACATACATTTTATGAGTATGGAATAGTTATCTTGTGACATATCTCATTGCATTGTAAGATTATTCCCTAAAATTAGATACTAACTTTATATGGAATGTGAGTATTAAGAGGCTAAGAATAACATACCCCCTACACCCCTCTGATAAAAACTTGTAATTTAAACATCAGAAGTTGGGAGAGAAAATTTGGCTTGACCGGGGCTCAAACTCTTGCACTAAACTGAAAGTTTACCTTGAAATAATAAATCCATAAACTGGCAGTAGGCAGCACCTGTTAAGAGAAAACACATCTACATGTAAATTAATCCAAATATATTACTACTATGATTAGATTGATGCAATTGTGAATGAAATTATAAGTTTTATTTTAAAATTTTATGCTTTTTTTTTTGTAAAAAATATGAATTTACATCGCGCCTACAAAACCTTGTGATGCTCATCAGCTGGTTGAATAAGAAACCCATTTGAGTGTTTTCCTGAGTTGATTTCGACACATTCTGTGTTTTAAGTGTAAGGAAGAAAATTACAAATCTGAGAATGTCATGCAATAGCATACAAATTCACATATGTTTGTGATAAGGTCAGAGAATTTTCTCATTTTGTCAGATTCACTTCCACATAATGAAAGTGTACTAAAAGCCAACGAAAAGTGTTGAAATTGGACGCGTTTTGGGTTATTTTAATAACATTCTAATGCACTTGATTTCGTAACGCGACATCTGATTGGATAGCCTCAAAAATTTGCGACAGTATATCCTGTGATATACTGTAAGTCAATTTGACGTCATTTATTACCTCACATATAATTGGATAATGGATAGAGTGCGGCTTTATGCAGCTTACAGCATTCCAATTTTAGGCGAACTTGCAGAAATACATTAGAATGTGGATAACCAGATTCAAAATTGTCATTTGGGGAGGAGGTATATCGTCAGATATACTGTCGGAAATCAAGTTTTAAACTAAATTTCTGACCATATATCCAACAATATACCTCCCCAAATGAAAATTTTGAATAGTTATCCCACGATTTTATGATAAGCTAGAAGTTAGATACACTGTAATACAGTAAAACCTGTGTAAAACGGCCACTCTCAAAAGGCCAAAAATTGTTTTTCAAGATCAATTCAAGATCAATTATCGCTTAATGCAGGTAGAAAGTATTGCAGAATGCTCCAACGGAAGCATTCTGCAATACTTTTGACCTTCATTAAGCTACCATATGTCATCAAGTCCTTTGTTTTGTCTTATTTTGAGTGGCCGTTTTACACAGGCTCATGTACATGTCTTTTAGAAATAGTTTTAAAATTGTAAATATCTAAAGAACTTAAAATTCTTACTGTCTCTCACAATTCTTTTAGAATGGCAGTTGTATATGTACTTATGTGTTTTAAATGTAAGATATGTTTTACTGTATACACTGGTGAGACAAAAATAATCGATAAACAGGTTTACTGTATATAAATGGCTGATCAAGACTAAGATTTATAACTAAAAGGTATACGGTAAATGTTCTAAAATTTCGAACACTCTAAAATTACGAACACCTAAAATTATCGCCGAAAATAATTTTTAAAACATCCTAAAAAATCGAACACTGGCCTGTTTTGGAAAAGTGAATTTCTAAAATTACGAACACAAGTTATTTTCGGCGAAAATCGGTATCCGTTTATCTGTTTGTCCCATCTGTGTTCGGTTTACTTTTAACGTACAGCGCGTGAGCTGTAGCGACATTTAGAAGATTCCATTCCACTTAAATGGGTAATCTGGCACGTGACGTTCTTTTTCGCATGCCGAGCGCAAGACTATACTTTTTGTCTGCTAATTGTGCGATACATGCTTTCAGATAAGATCAAAGGCAAGAGCGCATTAAAAGCACGGACTTTCCTACATGTAGTACGTGACAAAGTTAATGCATGTTATTGGTATAGTCTGTCTATGCATCTATCGACGGAAAACAGTGCAGGCTACCTGCAGCGTGTTCAAATATTTTTAAAACCCTTCATTGGCGAAATTTTTACCTTTAAGAAACATCTCTTCAGCAATGGTCATTAACATGGATTTCCTTTGTCAGTAAATTGTCAGACATTAAACAGACATGCCTCGGGCAAGGATTAGGAGTTACAATTACCGCGAGAAAGCGCACATCTATGTTGAAGAACTTAGGTCATACCAGTGACCTATATATATAGATCACTGGTCATACGCTGCCTGGTTGTCAAAATTGAACTTTGCAAGTAACAGCAGATGTTGTTACTTTAAAAAAAAAACATGCAAACCACAGCGTTAAACAACTGAGTAAATTTGCTAAGTAAGTTTGCTTATACAAACTTGTATACAAAAGGGCCTTTTTTCCAAGTTGTGGTTTGAGTTGTAATCCATTCAACATAAAAGCGGTGATGCTTGACATTCCTGAGCCATCAATGCTGTATTGAAAATGCACACTTGCGCAGGCTCGTCTGAGTATTTGTCGCACGTTGTAAGTACCAAAATATCGTGAAGTTACATGCGCAGATCCAGGTCCGGACCCCCCTGAAAAATCTCAAAAATACAGGGTTTTCTAGCAATGCAGGTCCGGATCCCCTGAAAATCGCAGCTGCGAAGTTGGGCATTTATCGGCGTGCCAGCGAAACGCCATTTAATGGCGTTTCGCTGGCGGGCCGATGATGGCCCGCTTAAAGTGGGACTTGGATCCTCCCTCCCCTCATCAACTTTAAAAACATACGTTGTCAAAGTTGGATCCCTTTCTGGATCCGCGCATGAATTATGTCCGTCGACAGTTTATTTTCAATCGAGCCGGTTCACACGCACTGCATGCATGCGCGGATCCTGAACATTTTGTCAGAGGGGGTAGTGAGAGAGGACCGAAATGCCACTAAAAATGGACCACCATCGATCGGCCCATCAGCGAAACGTCATTGTCGATTATGGCCCACCATTGAATGCTGGCTTGGTAGCTTTGTGATTTTTAGGGGATCCGGATCAATATTGCTAGGAAACCCTATATTTTTGTGATTTTTCAGGGGGGTCCGGACCCCCTGTCCCCCCCCCCTCTGGATCCGCCCATGGCATGCATCTGAAAGAATTACGGTGCTTGTCTGAAATGTTCCTTTCAGCGTGTGGTGATCATTGGACGCAAAGTCGGATTAGATTATAACTCTTGGTATGCATGTTTGCTCGTGATCAGGCACGTCCGACGATCTTCTGGAACCAAACTTTGATAGCAGGTCGTAAAAATAGAGAGAGAGAGAGAGAGAGAGAGAGAGAGAGACTGCACGGTGTTTGCACACGAGTCTTTTGTTTTGGATTGGTTAACGCAATGTTTGGGTCAGTCAATCAATCTTGTTGCACGACCCAAAACCCAAACTTATCGTGCGCATCGGCTTTTGTACGGCAAAGTAGGACATTCCACAGTATTACATGTAACGCTTTGCGTATGCACACATTTTTAAATTGACGAAACATTCTATTCTGAATATCATTCGGGTCTGATCTGGATCCAAACCGTGTTTGCAAATGTAGAGAGAGATAGAGAGACTGGTGCATGCACATCAAAGTAAACACATTCTATCGGCGGATCGACAAGTAGAGAGAGAGAGAGAGAGAGAGAGAGAGATGCGTGTGTTCTTTTTTAATTTCGCCAGTTTTTTTGTTTGTTTTTTTACTCTGGGAACTCAAAGTTTGTGTAGATCTTTGCAAAAAATCTGGTCGTACGAGATGTCTATTGGTTTCAATTCTTGAGTACAATATTAACGGGAATTCGAAGTCGGCCGTTTTGGTTTTCTGAAGGAAAAACGAAATAGTGGAGTGATTCATCGGTAGTCCGAGGATAGTGAACATAGGAGACCCGGTTTATCGAATAGTTTAAATCAGTGGACTTAAATGACTTGTAAGTAAATTGAGTGACATAATATGCACGTGCCTGGCTCTCGACTTGGCGAATACCGCACGCGTTGGACATTTTCCTGACTCAGTCCGCATGAATTTAGCGGCGGTTTTAATAAGATTAAAGAAAAGAAAAATGAGTAGATAGCGCAGAACCATATCGCCGTGTTTTCAACACGTTTCTACCACATTTTGACATGCATAGTATACCGTTTTTCTCCTGATAAAGTCCACATTCTAAAATTTCGATCACTGGCATTTTTCCGTAAACGTAATTTCTAAAATTACGAACAGCGGAAAAAATAATTATTTTTTAGTGTTCGTAATTTTAGAACATTTACCGTAATGGAGATTCAAGGGATTGAGTTACCTGAACATAATTCTTCTATTTTTGAGTAACTTGTTTGAAGACTGTCATTTACCCATGCTAGAATGTCGTGCCGACTGAGGTTGTCTTGTGTTGCACTTGTACTATATACATTTGTTGCCATGGCTTCAAAATTTCTGAAAAATAAACAATGCAAAATCATCTCCAGTGGAGGGATAACATATTTTGATTTTGTCATGATTCAAAAGGGTCACTCTTTAGCTCTCACCTGTTTAAGCTCACCTGAGCCGTATGCTCAATGTGAGCTATTGTGATTCTATGATGTCCGTCATCCGTCAACAATTTTCTTTAAACAACATCTCCTCCTTAACTAATAGGTGGATTGTCACCAAATTTAACAGGAATGATCCTTGGGTGTCCCCTTTCAAAGTTGTTCAAAGAATTCAATTCAATTCCAAATTCTGGTTGCTATGGCAACCAAAAGGAAAACTTTTAAAAATTTGTCAAAACTACTGGTCGGATTTCAAAATAATTTGGTACAAAGGTGTTTGGGTGACCTTCTACCATTGTAACCGAAGTCGTTCAAATTATTTTGATTGGTTGAAAAACATGGCCGCCAAACTACCCTTTAAGAGGTTTCCAGTATACAAAGAGTTAATTCCCTATTATCAGACGAGTTCAATCAAATTATGCCCCTAGAGCCAAAAGTGGCCACGTCCTGTAGGTCACTTGTTTTACATACGGCTAAAACAAGATCAGATAGGGACAAGTTGTGTCACTTTTGGTCAAAAATGAAGTCGCAAGAATCACAAAACAAGCCTTTTCTTTCCATAGCTTCATATCTTGTGCATTTAATTCTAGAAGGTTTTTGTTGAGGTTCTTTTCATTAAAAAGTTACAGCATTTGAATCAATCTTAGGTGGCAGATCTACGGACACTACAGACTAAAGCATAACATTATTGTATCTTTTTAATTATTGGCTTAAAACAATGATTATACCATGCAGAACTTTGCACAAGTATTGGTGCCCTTGGATACCACTCAATATTTTATTTACAAAAATGATTTCGTTTAATTTTAGCACAGAAGAAACAAGGCTATGAAAATGCTTAAATTTAGTAAACTTTCTAAATTTAATTTTTAATGAAACAAGTAAACCTCTTAACTTATCACATGATTTCGATTCTTAACTATAAAGTAGTTTAACATAGCCTCTGTCGTCAAGTTGTGTAGAAATCAAGTTCAGTCTTAGTGTGCAATATTTTCTACGGACACTACAAAATTGGTAACAGATGAAAAAGTGCAATTTGAAAGTCAAAGATATAATGTTACCCCTGTTAATTAGTTTGGGATAAACAGCAGGTCCTTCAAATAGTTGAAAAAATACATTGACTTTAAATTTTACAAATTTGCCAGATAAATATAATGAAAGAAATATCAGTTAGTGAAATGACAAATATGGTAAAATTAGCTTGTGTTATATGCCTAAAACATTTTCCTGGTCAGAGGAAATAAAATACAAGTTAAACCACTGTTTAGAGCTTGCGCAAAGCTTTCTGAAAATGTATAACATTACTATGTTCCGATTTAATATAGCAAAAATACAATCCTAAATACACCTAAAAATTAGGCATTTTTCAATGTTTTGCTGTTTCAATTTGAATTTGTTAAATTTGGAAAATTTGTATTTGAAATATGTGTGTTGGAAACATAATTTTTAAAAAAGGAACCTTAAATTTCATATATGTGCTTATGTAAAATGAACATAAAAAATGTGTAGGCAAAGCGCTGTAAGTTTAAGCATTTTCTAAAAAAATGCTTGAAGCGTTATACATTTTGGTTTTTCTTAAGAATTAACTTTGCTTCACTGAGCCTGTTGCCACTTGGTCAGTCACATGTATGCATATTATTTGCAATTAATTGAAGCTATGGGCATGTTTCTCTGTAACAAATTCAACCTCCACTGATGAATTGTCTTTGCCATTAATTTTTTCGTCACTTTAGAATTGCACTGTTTGGTAGTGGTAGTGTCCGTAGATCACACATCATTGCATCTAGCAGATTGCTGTACTTTAAGATTAATTAACATGTTTCTGCTAGTTTCTATTTCAGAGGGTGGCACTGATTAAGAAATGCACTGCTTTTTCAGTTGTCTTTCACCAGCACTTTTCATATGAGCGGCCAAAGTCTGTCCGTAGAATGTAGTGTCCGTAGATCACACTTGTTAATGTCATAAAATTACAAAAACATGTTATAATGGCCCATGTTTTTATGTTGTATTTATTACTTCCAACCAATTTAATAGTATGTAAATCAGTATTTGGGCAATTTTTACCTTATGTGTGAATGGAAGAGGTTCTAAAGGACATATTGTTTCAGAACCATGTGTACCTCTTTCTTTCACAAATTAGACAAATATAACCCAAATATTGATTTACATACTATTTTTTTGGTTGAAATTAATAAATACAATCTAAAAATATGGGCCAATATGACATATTCTGTTATTTTTTTAACATTGAAAAGTGTGATCTACGGACACTACGTTCTACGGACAGACTTTGGCCTCTCATATCACAAGTGCTGCTGAAAGACAACTGAAGAAGCAGACCTTTTTTTAATAAGTGCCACTCAATAAAAAATAAAATAGCAGAAACTTGCTCATTAATCTTCTAATACAGCAATATGTTAGATGCAAAATATGAGATCTACGGACACTACCTGAAACAGTGTAGTTTTAAACTGATGAAAGCATTACTGGAAAAGACAATTCATTGGTAGCGCTTGTTATTTTTTACAGAGAAACATGCCCATAGCTTCAGAAAATTGCAAAAAATTATGCATACCTGTGACAGAACAAGTGACAACAATACAGCAAAGTTAATTCTTAAGAAAAGACAAAATGTATAACGCTTCAAGCATTTTTTTAAAAATTGCTTAAAATTACTGCGCTCTGCCTTCACATTTTTTATGGTTATCTTACATTAGCTTATACCTGAAATTTAAGATTTCTTTTTAAAAAAAATATGTTTCTAACACACATATTTGAAATATAAATTTTCAAAAATTAACAAATTTGAAATGACACGGCATAACGTTGAAAAACCCCTAATTTTTAGGTGTATTTAGGATTGTAAATTTGCTATATTAAATCAAAACATTGTAATTTTATACATTTTTGGAAAGCTTGGAGCAAGCTCTAAACAGTGGTTTATATTGTATTTTATTTCCTCTAAGCAGGAAAATGCTTTAGGGGTATAACATAAGCTCATTTCAAAATCCCTATCTGATCTTGTTTTAGCCGATAGGCTTATTTAGGGAAAACATAAAAAATTTTCTTGTCAGAAACCACTAGGCCTAGAGCATTGATATCATGTTTGTAGCATCATCTAGTGAACCTCTACCAAGTTTGTTTGCCCCCCCCCCTTCCCGCAGGTCACAAGTTGAGGTTCTACACCCTGTTAATTTTGTTAACATAACCCATGTAAAGACTTAATGAAACTGCTGATCCATCAAAATTCATGCAGTTTGATACAAATAAAAGGCTTAAAGAAAATGTTCAGAGCAGACGTCACCCACAGCAATATAACTGAAATTGCTGTGTGCATTTTTAAACTTAAATTACTGTGATCATTACAGCTTTCCAGTAAAGAGATGGTCAATAGAAAAACTTACCAAGGCAACCAAGTATTCAATCCTTATAGTCTAACACTCTGCAAACTTAGACACTGTGCTCTACATCTTGAATCAAAATTTCCAAAATCCTGAACTTTCAAATTCATATCTTAAAACTTGCAGTACATAATTTAACTTGAAATTTTCAATACTTTTTAGGCATACATGTACGATGTACATGTATGCCTAAAGAGTATGGAAAATTTCACGTTTAACTGGTCACTTATGTCTTCAAATAAAATAAAATCTAAATCAGAAGCTATTACAAGCTGTCTAATTCAGTATTTTGTAGCTGACTTTCAACCTCAAAATGCTGAATTCAGGAATAATCTTGAAAACTTTCACCCATGCGGTACGACAGTATTGACTTTTAGTCAAAATAGAGTTAACTCTTTTGTATACTAGTGACTCCTAAATAAGTACTTTGGAAACATTGAAGACCCAGATGAATTTGCACATAATGTGGCATTTGACTTTTGTCAGGGATTTTTCTATTAGAGAAAATAAGATAAGTTATGTTCCTGCCTAGTCTTTAAATTTATCAAACCAACCAAGTTTGTCCCATTACACACACATTTTTATGGAATGAATGGACATTAGATGGATATCATTATTTTCTTATTGATTTACGATGCACAAATGATTTTGACTCCTATCTAATGTCTGTATTGGGAATTACAATAAAACTCAATTACATATTAAACATCAAATTGATGATGTGTTTTTCTGTATTGAGTTCTTTCAATTATGTTCCAGACATTTTTGGGGGCAGATAAAAGATGAGTATTTTATGTGCAAACCAGGCAGCCGCAGGTAGTTTTTGTTTTGTTGCTTTACGTCCCAGTCAACAGCTATGGTCATTATGGGACAGTCAATTCACCAAACCACACTTTTTCCTAGGCAAGCTTGAACAAGTGGTTAACCAGTACTTCGTCCACATACTTTCACTTGTAACTGACAAAAACCCTTCTTGAATGATTCATTCAGTGGAAGGGAGGAGAATGACCGTAGAAACTATTTCATCAATCTCCACGAAAGTATGGGACCGGACCGGGATCGAACTGTCGACCCAGGATCTGCAGTCAGACAAGCATCTGTAGCCAGACACGTTATCGACTGCGCTACGCGGCCCGGTACGTCAGGTAGTAAAATATTCAGTTAATTTCCAGTCAGGTAACATGTGTAGCTCCAGAAAATTCTGTCAGGGGGCTATTGAAAACTTTTTTAGTAAACAATGCATCTACAGAGAGCCGTACGGACCTCTACAGAGGGCCTTACAGACCTCCGTCGAAATATGATTGGACTGAAGGCTCCAAATGCTTCTCAAGGGGGGTACATATCAGTATATCTAAAGAAACCTAGAGCAACTTGTAATTTTCCAGGGGGGTCTGAACCCCCTGCCCCACCCTCTGGATCTAAGCATGGGTAAAATACTCACTATTCAGTGTTCAACACCCAAATCTAGTATACTAAAACAGTAGCACCAGATGGGAACACCAAGACAGACAAGACAAATACATGTAGATGGATGGAAATTCTTACAAGACAGAACAGTATTGGTAGCCAACATAATGTAAAACTTTGTATCCTCATAGGCTTCATCAGTGATTTATTTACATTTTTGGGCTTATGGGTCCTGGGACTCGCTGTTTCCCATACCAATGAGTCCAGCTGCAAATTTATGAGTCCAGAACACTATTCTTCATGACAAGTCTGCAATATCTTTGCATCCTGGGACTTGCTGGAATAAAAACTTTGCATCTCAGTTACAAAATTATGAGTAAAAAATGCAGGATGCGCAGGTAAAAAAATCACTGCTTCATAGCCTTTTGAAATCTGTAATAAACCACATGTAACCACACTGCTCTTATTAGGTCAACAGGCCTTTAGTTTAGAGTGTGTAACGAAAAAATAATTTTCTTATTTCTCAACCAAAACATATGTTGTGGGTACTCAAAAGAACCGTCTCAATGAGACGGTTCTTTTGAGCACCCAAAACATATGTTAAAACTGATGTGTAAAAAAATATTAACAGTTTTACCCTTAAATTTTTTTTATCTAAACCTATGGGTCAAGTACGGTATGATAACCAGTTTCAGGATTAAACTAATAATATTGGTACATTCCTCAATATAGGTAATAATGGCCTTAAAATACTCCAGTTTACAGGTAATTTGGGTCATTTATCACTAAACTCCACCGTCAGGTTCACTACAAATCAGTTGTATTTTTGTGTGTTTATTTAATTATTTGTGGGAATGTCCAGAATTGCAGGTAGAACTTCAATGAACACCACAAAATTTGAGTCAACAATTATGAAGACATGATAAAGATAAATAAACAAAAGAAGGTATATCAGTGTTTTCGTTAAGAGGCGGCAGCCGGCAAAAATAGCCACCTACTTTGCCTTCTGTGCCAGCTACTTTGATAAATTGGTTCATAGGTTATACTATAAAGCAATGAATTTGGCCAGGTTCATGACAATGTCTGCCGGCTACTCCAAAACTTAGAGAAATCCCTGTATATGAAAGTCTTAATAGTAAAATGCTGAATAACACCTACTTGCCCATTTTGCTTTAATAATAGCCCTGCTACTGTTGATAAAAATCCAGTATAAAGAAATATATAAAAATCCTTTTAAATCATGTGAAAAACTGTATTCAGACACTCTTGTTAATCTATCCTATTGTGATAATTGTCAAATCAGAAAAAAATGATTTTTCACCAATGATCTGTGAAAATTCAGTGGCATTATTCCAACATATTTGACACAGATAGCGATACAACTAAACCAGAGCTACTGTTTACAAGAACATCTCAGGACACATTTTAGATTGTGCGATATTTATTCATAAAAACATATGTGGTGGCTGGTGGGTGCTACCTAGATTGCCAGGCAATTCAAGTCAGTCCCCACATGACATGTTCTAGAATCAAGTTAAAATACCAACCCCAAAATTTCACTTATCTGGGCAAATATCATAAGGCGTGCCGAATGTGTCACCCGAAGAGGTCAATAGTAAAATCAGTCACCTCAATGAATTGATAAAATTCAGTGAAATAGTATAATACTTTATACATTCTGTTTGAATTCCCACCCGCTTAACAAGGTCAAAGGTGAAAACAAATATTCATCAGGTACATAAACCACTGTCCTGCTGAACTATTTTTCACATTTTTCCTACATAATGATAGTCAAATCAAATAAACATTATTACTTATTATTTGCAATAATGAGCCCATGTCCTGCGCAACCCAGATTTATCGTTTTTTGAAAACACTGTAGATCCAGATCAGCTGGCTTCTGACAAAGACCTGATCACAATCCACACACTGTTTCTCACTCAGATTGAAAAAAACATGCTTACAATGGGAATGTTGCAGGTTAACAGGATAAAAATTGGAGGGAGAGGAGGGGGGGGGGGAAGGGATAAGCAATGACTAAAACATAACTTGAAATATGTCAGATTGGGCCACCCACACACACCATTACAAGGGATAATGAAGGCTCTGCATGATAAGCAAACAAAACCAGTATGTGTGTTTAGCATACCACCAACAGCTCAAGTCATATGGGGATGGGATCATCAATCATAGCTTATATCTTATCCAATGGATTTTGGAAATGCCGGGGATCTAACCTGTGACCCCTTGTTTACAGAACTGGACTTTATAAGGAGGATTAACTTTCAGTGTCATTCACAGAACACCCTCAAAATTCAAACTTCATAATGCCCCACCCTTTAATAAAAATAATGGTGGGCAACAGTCAGAATTCCTTATTTAAAGCCACAGTGGGTGCATAAAACTGGGCACATTGCGCGCACTAAATGCTCTAATGCTTCGGGCCACACTGTGCCGTCATTCAAATTGATTAAAGCCAAGACAGAGTCATTCTGCCTCTAGATCTCATCAAGATACTGTAACATCTAAAGATAACCAATCAAGTCATATTAGGCATTTCATGTATATTTTCACACCTTTACCTGTACAGGTAAATTGTAACTATACAGGGAACTAAAGCTCCTAAAACAACGCCATTAGCAGAGAAACATATAAAGTAGCAAGCTAAGAATTTGCCTAGATACTCAAATTTAACACAGAAATTTCTAATATACATCAATCTGTAATTTCAAAAATCTGTTCTATCAAGTTGTGAGTCTGTTCTTTCAAGATGTCTTTCAATCTAAAACATAAAACTGCCAATCTGTGTGTGTGTTTTTTTGTTTAAACTCCCACCAACTATGGTCATATGGAGACGGGGCCACGGCTTAAAGTCTCATCAGACTGACGGTGATGACTGGAGAAGCCAGGGATATAACCCGTGACCCCTGATTTACAAAGGGAGTGGCTTATCCACTACACCACAGGGGCTCCTGAAGATCTCAATCTGCAATCCCAAATTTCAAGTTATCATTTATCGTCAATCAAAAATTTAAAATTGAGAACTTGCAAAACCCAAAACAACTTTGACTTGATCATAGTGCCCATCCCTATTAACAGGTTCATAGGACTCAAATATTCAGAGAGCAATGAAGATATTCACGGTGTTTGTTTGTTAGGTTTGTGGTTTTACATCCCAGTCAACAACTATGGTCGTGTCGAGATAGTCAAACCTAACCACACTTTTTCCTGGGCAAGCCTGACAATGCGGTTAACCAGTACCTCGTGCACATACTTTCGCTTCAACAGTAACTGACACCAACCCTTCTTGAGTCAGCGAAAGGAGGAGTTTCAATGACCATAGAAAATATTTCATTATCAATCTCCATGAAAGTATGGGGCTGGGATTGAACTCGCAACCCCTGGATCTGCAATTGGACTCGCTACAGATTGCGCTACGAGGCCAGTATATTCACAGGGTGAATACTAATAATAGAACAATTGATGTCATTAGGGCAAATCATTTTCAGCATGCACAGACACAGGCTTTACATAATTATCTAGAGCAGGGGACAAAAATATTTCACTATTCCACTTGTCCTGCAGGACAAGTGACTTACAATTTTCAATCGTCCTGCAAACACAAGCAGCATATGCAATAAAGAACATACAGGAGTAATGTGTAATATAACTTCCTAGAGTAATTCTTCCCAAAGCACTCGTCCTGTAGGACGAGTGCTTTGGAAAGAATTACTTGTCCTTTCTAGATTTCACTGGTAATTACGAGCGGACGAGTGGAATTTTTGTCCCCTGTAGAGTGACACTTACACGGCACCAAAGTGTATATGTGGAAACGAGTGATATGGACACCTATATGACTGTGTCCTAACAGTATTTTTTGCCACATTCCAAATATCCATTGCACGTTTTCTTGACAAAGTGGGATCAGATTCCTTCAGAGAGTTCCACATATTTGCTAGAAGACGCAACCATCCTCTAACAAGTCAGTTAACAATAATTGAGGATTTAACATTCTGTTTGTTAATATATGAGTGGGGTTAATTACATACGCCATTTGAGCAGAAGGTTATGAATATTTTCTTATCAATCAGTTTAAACATGTGATTTAGATGCTCAAAAGAAACGGCTCATTAAGAGTTCTTTTGAGTATATGAACAACATAATAATAAGAAAATGAATGTTTAATCATGCACTCTTGTACATGTATCTGGAGGCCTGTTAAACTAATAGGACTTGGGAGTCCAGAAATTAGTTCTTTTACAATATACCAAGAGAAAATGTATGAGCACCTAAAAATGTTAAAATTTTAATATTTTTATGTGCTCATAAAAAACTTATCACTAAGAAAATATTCACAATTTTATGCTCAAAAATTTTGTTTATTTTTGTTTGTAATGATGCTTTACATCCCAGTCAATAATTTTTCAGTCATGTTGGGACAATTTCCTGTTTCAGTACTACAAAGCAGCCGTTAAAGTGTCTTCCTCAAGAACACAACAATTTGAAAGTGACTCCGCTGAGTCCTGAACTAGCAACCTTTCGATCCCTTGCCTAACATTCTACCAGCTGAGCCACCGCGCTCCACATTTTATTCATCTCCACCTAGTATGTGGAATGAAGTATAAAATTATGTCAAAATTCTGATCGGTTGAAGGTCTCTAAACTTTGTATTGATTTCAAATGCAAAACTATGACAAACGACAAGCCGGGCTCCATAGATGAACATGTTTAGAACATGAAATCTCCAAAATGTTACACTTTTTTAACAATTTTTTTTATATTCATCCTCTCCTATATCATGTTTATTCCTCACTTCAAGTACATTCTATACTACATTGAAATAATAGTAACTCCACACCGAATAGGCGGCAATCTAAAATGTTTAAATATACTATCAACGAACGTAGATAAAAAATCGATAGAAACAGAGTTTTTGATTGCCATTTGTCACCTTACTGGCGACAAATGGCAATCAAAATCACTGTTTCTAGAGATTTTTGATCCGCATTCTTCGATTGCTAAGAGCTTTTTCGATTGCCGCCTACCCGGTGTGAACTCTTTTGATACAAATATGGTCTTCAATAATAGAGAGGAATGTAAAGTCATTTGTAACATCTTGCGTGCAACATATCATAGGTCCAGATGAACAAACATTTTGAGCATAAAATTGTGAATCATAAAATAGCGAATATTTTCTTACCCATCAGTCTTAACATTTGTTTTGGGTGCTCAAAAGAACCGTCTCATTGAGACGGTTCTTTTGAGCACCCACAACATATGTTTTGGTAAAAAAATAAGAAAATTATTTTTTAATTAAATACACATTCTTTTCTGGAGGCCTGAACATACATGTAATGTATGATCCTATAGGCTATAACATAGTCCCAGAGCATTATAAGTACCATTAACTGCGTTTTTCCAAGAAATGCATGTATAACTCAGCTGTACACTACAAAGTGTTGGAGTCCTATGCCAGTTAATGGGCCCCCCCAGGGGTTTGGGGGATCTTGGGAGAATGGCTATTTATTTTCAGGGATCTAGGGAGCACTGGTAATTATTTTAGGGAAGCAAGCTCATAGATTTGGGGATCTAGGGAGCCCTGCCAAAAAGCAAAAAAATAAAGGAAAAGCCTCCATTTCGTTTGATTTTTTAAAATTTCCCCCCTTGTAAATTCTAAATGTATTTAATTTCATATAACATGTACATCTAGATTAACCTCAGGAAATATATATGGCAATTAACTTTTGTAGTTGTTGATTTATTAACCTTAAAATTGTTGGTTTTTAGCTTGGTAATAGCATACATTGGAATGCCCAGATTGCACCATTTTTATCAAAATTTTCCCGCGGGAGCATGCACAAGTCTGGCTGCGTATTGTTACAGTGCTACCTATGCACCTGCTATGTAATCCTCCTTTTAGATAATAAGCTTATTTTTATAAGAAAACTTAAGAATGTTAAAGATATATTACGGCTAAAACAAGATCAGATAGGGACAAGTTGCGTCACTTTTGGTTAAAAATGAAGTCACAGGAATCACAAAATAAGCTTTATCTTTTCATAGCTTCATATCTTGTGCATCTAATTCTAGAAGGTTTTTGTTGAAGTTCTTTTCATTAAAAAGTTACAGCATTTGAATCAATCTTAGGTGGCAGATCTACGGACACTACAGACTAAAGCATAACATAATTGTATCTTTTTAATTATTGGCTTAAAACAATGATTATACCATGCATAACTTCACACAAGTATTGGTGCCCTTGGATACCACTCAAAATTTTACTTACAAAAATGATTTCTTTAAATTTTAGCACAGACAAAACAAGGCTATGAAAATGCTTAAATTTAGTAAACTTTCTAAATTTGATTTTTTTTAATGAATTGAACTTTCAGGAACAAGTAAACCTCTTAACTTATCACATGATTTCGATTCTTAACGATAAAGTAGTTTAACATAGCCTCTGTTGTCAAGTTGTGTGGAAATCAAGTACAGTCTTAGTGTGCAATATTTTCTACGGACACTACAAAATTGGTAACAGATGAAAAAGTGCAATTTGAAAGTGAAAGATATAATGTTCCCCCTGTTAGTTAGTTTGGGATAAACAGCAGGTCCTTCAAATAGTTGAAAAAATACATTGACCTTAAATTTTACAAATTTGCCAGATAAATATAATGAAAGAAGTATCAGTTAGGGAAATGACAAATATGGTAAAATTAGCTTGTGTTATATGCCTAAAACATTTTCCTGGTTAGAGGAAATAAAATATAATTTAAACCACTGTTTAGAGCTTGTAAAGCTTTCTGAAAATGTATAACATTACTATGTTTCGATGTAATATAGCAAAAATACAATCCTAAATACACCTAAAAATTAGGCATTTTTCAATGTTATGCCGTTTCATTTTGAATTTGTTAAATTTGGAAATTTTGTATTTGAAATCTGTGTGTTGGAAACATAATTTTTAAAAAAGAAACCTTAAATTTCACATATGAGCTAACGTAAAATGATCATAAAAAATGTGCAGGCGAAGCGCATTAATTTTAAGCATTTTTAAAAAAATTTATTGAAGCGTTATACATTTTGTTTTTTTCTCAAGAATTAACTTTGCTTCACTGAGCCTGTTGCCACTTGGTCAGTCACAAGTATGCATATTTTTTGCAATTTATTGAAACTATGGGCATGTTTCTCTGTAACGAATTCAACCACCACCGATGAATTGTCTTTGCCAGTAATTTTTTCATCACTTTAGAACTGCACTGTTTGGTAGTGGTAGTGTCCATAGATCACATATCATTGCATCTAGCAGATTGCTGTACTTGAAGATAAATTAACATGTTTCTGCTAGTTTCTATTTCAGAGGGTGGCACTGATTAAGAAATGCACTGCTTTTTCAGTTGTCTTTCACCAGCACTTTTGATATGAGCGGCCAAAGTCTGTCAGTAGAATGTAGTGTCCGTAGATCACACTTGTTAATATCATAAAATTACAAAAACATGTCATAATGGCCCATGTCTTTATGTTGTATTTATTACTTCCAACCAAATTAATAGTATGTAAATCAATATTTGGATAATTTTTATTGATTGTGTGAATGGAAGAGGTTCTAAAGGACATATTGTTTCAGAACCATGTGTACCTCTTTCTTTCACAAATTAGACAAATATAACCCAAATATTGATTTACATACTATTTTTTGGTTGAATTAATAAATACAATCTAAAAATATGGGCCGTTATGACATATTCTGTTATTTTTTTAATATTGAAAAGTGTGATCTACGGACACTACGTTCTACGGACAGACTTTGGCCGCTCATATCGCAAGTGCTGCTGAAAGACAACTGAAGAAGCAGACCTTTTTCTTAATCAGTGCCACTCACTGAAATATAAAATAGCAGAAACATGTTCATTAATCTTCTAATACAGCAATATGCTAGATGCAAAATATGTGATCTACGGACACTACCTGAAACAGTGTAGTTTTAAACTGATGTAAACGTTGCTAGAAAAGACAATTCATTGGTAGCGGTTGTTTTTTTTTACAGAGAAACATGCCCATAGCTTCAACAAATTGCAAAAAAATATGCATACGTGTGACCGAACAAGTGACAACAATACAGCAAAGTTAATTCTTAAGAAAAGACAAAATGTATAACGCTTCAAGCATTTTTTTTAAAAAAATGCTTAAAATTACTGCGCTCTGCCTTCACATTTTTTATGGTTATCTTACATTAGCTCATACATGAAATTTAAGATTTCTTTTTAAAAAAAATATGTTTCTAACACACATATTTGAAATACAAATCTTCAAAAATTAACAAATTTGAAATGAAACGGCATAACGTTGAAAAATGCCTAATTTTTAGGTGTATTTAGGATTGTAATTTTGCTATATTAAATCAAAACATTGTAATGTTATACATTTTCGGAAAGCATAAAGCAAGCTCTAAACATAGGTTTATATTATATTTTATTTCCTCTAAGCAGGAAAATGCTTTAGGGTTATAACATAAGCTCATTTCAAAATCCCTATCTGATCTTGCTTTAGCCAATACTTATTTGATGAAACTGAAGTTAAACAAGTGTATAGGGGCTAATAGCAATTGTAGACAATTGTATTACAAAAAAAAGCTTTCACTCTGTTTATAAAAAAATCTAGTTTAAGCTGTTGGGAAAAATCAGCCCCTGCCCCCCCCCCCCCAACCAGAAAAACAAATGGTCTGTCTCTAATTTAAAAAATCAAATCTAGAGAGCATTCCGCCATGCCCACTCTACCAGGCACAGCAACAGCATTTTAAGGATTGGCCTCATACAATTTTACTTTGAGCCAATTATACCATGCATTTCATTGAAATAATTATATGTCATGTATTCCATGACTAAGCCCTGTCTTTACATGTATAAGGCAAATATTAACTGAATAATTTATCATTAAGTCATGCGCTCTTGTATAGCTTCATAGTTTTTAAGTATGTGATTTTAATCCTATGAAAAGAAAAATACATTTTAAGGAGAATTGACTTCTATTTTTGGGGATCTGGGAGAAGCTGGTCTATTTTTAGGGATTTGGGGAGCGAAGGCAAAATACTTTTAGGGAGCCGAGGCAATTATTTTCAGGGATCTGGGGAGATTCATGCATTATTTTCAGGGATCAAGGGAGCACAGACCCCCCTGGGGGGGCCTCGTTAATGTCCAAACAACATGCACACCTTCAGACCATGATCAAAACATCTACAAAGTTTCAAAATGATCAAACTAAAACTGTAAAACTGGAAGGAAAATGACTGCATTGGTGATGACGTCTTGATCCAGACACATTTCGACCCATTTTTAAGCGAATGCAGCTGTCCAGTACATTTGGCATTTTTATGTCTGTTGACATTACGGTTGCTAAACAGTCTCTTCTAGACTCTTGTAGACAAAAAAGTGCATTTTAAAGAATTTAACTAAAACCATGACTGTTCAAGGTAAAGGGGCTACAAAATTCCAAGATAATCCAAAAGTTTAATTGGCCATCAGGGGACAAAAATTCCACTCGTCCACTCGTAATTACGAGTGAAATCTAGAAAGGACACGCAATTCTTCCAAAAGCACTCGTCCTGTAGGCAGACAGTCTAAACAAGTGGATTGCCGACTTTCTGGCGGACAGGCAAAAAGAGGTTGTCCTAGAAGGCACCCATTCCAATGCAACCAATGCCACATCAGGTGTTCCTCAGGAACTGTCCTCAGGCCTCTGCTGTTTTTGGTGTAAATTAATTTAATGACATGTCAGTAAAGATCTCATCTACCACCAGACTGTTAGCTGACGACTCACTTGTCTATAGGATTATAAGGTCTAAGGAAGACCAGAATCGTCTGCAAAGCTCTTGCACTGCCAAGCATGCGCAAATCAGCACTGAAAATGACAGACAGAAATGCGTGATTGATTGCTCATGTAATTAATTGGCTTTTAATAAGCATACAGTACTTACAGGAAGATAGATATTCAATGCAGCAGAGAGCTAGAACTGCGGAGTGTCGAATCTGTCTACTGTACGAGTCTGTCTACTGTCACTCTACAGTAATATTTTAGCTGAAAGTTGGCATCTTTCAATGATAAAGAGTTACACTGAAGCTATAACCCCCAACCTATGCACTAGTCATTTGTAATCATGGCCCCCACCCCAGGGGGAGAGCGAGGAATAGCGGGGGAAATGTGCCGGGTTTTTACTTTCGTGATGTCCCGACAGTGGCGAGTGAATTCAATGAGCACCCACTCAGTTAAACAATGAAAGTGAAAATTGGTCTGGATGATAGTACCACGAGTGTACAGTAGATCGTCTGTGTCAGACTGTGTGACTGAAATGTCTGAAAATTTTCCGGTCAGTCTGCTACCGATTTTTCATTATTTCCATCCGTAAGTCATTCCAATATTTATTGAATTTTGTTTGTAAAACTAGAGACTTAATTTTACATTTCTTCATTAGGCATGATGTTCTTCTTCCGAAAGAAGGAGCTAGCTTGCTGTTGTTGTTGTTGAAAATCCAACAACGATCTCTCCCAAAACTTACCCTGCCAAGGTTGGCAAAATGCCGGCAAATAAGCATATTTGCCATGCCAGTGGCATTTATCGGGAAATACCGGGAAATAATGGCAAAAAGTGGAAAATACTGGCAAATATGATTTACATGGCAAATATTATTAACAACCTTCCACATTTAGATTGGTAATTTCAATAATAGAGGTTATTTGTCTTAATATTTCATTTCTATTAGTTAATCTGGCTATCAGCCTAATTATCTTAGTTTAATGTATAAGTCTCATTCTTAAAACATTTAAATAAAAATAAATAAAAATTTTAGAAGAAGAAAAAACCCTGTTTCGTACTGCATAGTTACAGATAAGGTTGGGTGAGTGACCCTTATCTGTACTATAAATCAATTAAAGACACTCCTGTTTGTGGTCACCTTGACTTTAAGTTTCTAAAGTTAAAATATGAAGTATTAAAGTTGGGTGCTTGGATGAGTGACCCTTATCTGTACTATAAATCAATTAAAGACACCCCTGTTTGTGGTCAACTGGACTTTAATTGTCTTAAGTTAAAATATGAAGTCAATCATGACATCCTATTATTCATCCTTGCCCCTGGCTATACAGTATCTGCTTGAGGATGTGTTGTTTTAACAGTATGACGGGCACAGGTGTCAAACAATTGCCAGATACACAGGTAAATTTTCTCCCCATTTAAAGGGCAAATTAGAATTTACCCTTGTCCTGCTGAACCCAGAATTAACCCCTGTCCTGTTTATTCCATTTTTGAAAACACTAGATCCTGATTAGCTGGTTTCTTTCAGATGCCATCTTATCAGGATCTACACTGTTTTCCACACTAATTGAAAATACAGATTTAAGTTGAACTGGATAAAATTTTTGATAAGTGTTACTGTGTAGTACATAAAGTACTCAGCATGATAAGGGCTTAAGATACTATTTATTATTAAAAACTATTTTAAATTTCAGTCTAAGATTCATTCTCGGCTGTTTTAACATGTTTAAATGTTTTCAAAGGCTTTATGCTGATACTGTAGCCTCATATTCAATATTTACATTCTCACTCATTTAGTTAAATTATACTATTTTAAGTCAACTTCTTAAAGATATCTGCTGCATTTTACAGCTAGAAATCATATTTGCCACTATTTCGCGGAGAACAAGTTATATTTGCCATTATTTGCCAGTATTTGCCACTTGAGCCTTATTTGCCATGCCGGGAAATACCGATAAATTCCGGGGGCAGAATTTTCCGCCCAACCTTGTACCCTGCCCACTAATGTCGGCATTAACTTGTCAAATAATGTGGCATTTGTTTTTAGGAGCCGGAGTTTTAAATATCATTATTTTAAGTAAATAAAAGCAAGATCAGAAAGTAGTAACCTAAATTTTTATGAGCCATTTGCAAGTAGATGTCTAAACTGTAACAAGTTGACATTTTCAGGAAAAAAAGCAAACAGAGGAAAAGCATATGGATGTGTCTAGTGTGTATATATTGGAGTAGTTTAGCTATAGATATGAAGTCAAAAAAATGTTTTTAAAAAAGTCAGACTGGTAAAGTAATGTAATCACTTTAATACCAAACAGTGGATGTTACTAGGAGTAAGGGCTGCATATGTTTGTTTCTTTCATTCTGAAGTTGATGGACACCAAACTCACATTAGGACAGATATTATTAGAAAGATGTATCATAGATTCATAGTGATAATATTTGCATTCAAATATCCTTTAGATTAGCTGTTTATTAACTTAGGTAACAGAGCTCTCGAAAACGCAGAATTACACGTATTTGTACGCACGTTTTTTCCCTGGGACGCATGATTTTCGCTAGGCGGGAGTTCCACGTATGCATGTTTTTTTAGTCGGCACGCACTAAAAATCTAGTAGCTAGAGATAAATACACACTGGGAGATCAAAAGCCCTTTGATAGTATCGATCAAGACACGCTTTTCAGCCGCGGGAGACGTGATTATTTGTTGACCAATTGTATGACTTGGACTGCTGTGTAGCAATTCTGACAGGTGATTGACAGGATTACCGATGCGGGACAGTGTGATTATTACAAGGTGATTATTAAAGTAATTAAGCAAAGATTATCGGATAATTGTTTGAAACAGATGCACTACCGATTTACCGTCATTTAAAGGGAGAAAAACTAATAGGGTATTGTAAACAACATCGGACTACCGACTTCTGACTTTTTCTGATTAGGGATGAAGGAGAAAACATATTTAATTGCACTCTTTTGCGATTTGAGCAACATAAACATGGGGGAAAAAAACAATAAGTTTATGGATTTGCATTTCTTTATTCGTTTCAGAATAAAGTTTTGTACTTGTACTTGCTACGGCAAACAAAAGAGTCTGAGAATTGTTGAAAAAAAACAGTACAGCGGTAAGACGCATAAGGTCACAGTTCCAAATGAAGCTACACTACAAGCCGTCATCGGTTCAAGCCGAGTGTCTGGATGAATAAACACAAACAAATCACTTCCAGCAAGTAAAATCGTTCATTCTAAATCATGGACGCCATGTTAAATGGCTAAGTAATGTCAGTCTATTCATTGCAATCACCGTAGCAACTAGCGAGATTCGTTTTTTAGAAGAAAAAAAGACATCCATATGCATAAGATTATACAAAACAGAGGTCGGTCTGTCTGTCTGTATGTATGTCTGCCTGTCTGTCTTGTTAATGAATAAAACAAGTACCAGCAGTTTAATCTTTTATTTTGATAAGGCCAAACAAAAAATGTGTTTCAGGTTACATGAAAAAATATACCAAAATAGTAGGAACAATCCATTAATGCTTAAAGGGTTAAAATCAGTTGATCTAAAAAATATTCTAATGTATAACTTCCGGCTAAAATGGAAAAGATATATGGTATGCACAAATTGGTGGGACTCCAACTTTTTGGGAGTGGGACTCCCACTTTTTCCAGTGGGGCTCCTACTTTATACCAGATGGGAGTCCTGAACTCCTGTTTTCAAAATCCTAGTGAGAGCTCTGGGTAAGATGAAGTCATGAATTGAGTACAGTAACATATGAGATATATCGCAATATGAGTTTTCCATAATCCCAATATCCTTGCACCCCTATCATGTATTTTTGCGGTTGTAAATATTTTCACACATAGAAGAGCTTTGTTGGTTAATAATACCTGCTACTTTAGTTGTGACTAGAAATGCAATTGAACAAGATTTGACACAGTATGTGTTGGGCTGCAGGGCTTATTTTTGGCCGATTTTATAGCCGTTATTCGGTTATATTCCCAATGCCAAAAAGTATCTTTTTTTCCCAATTTTCGGAGGAAAATTCCCAATTTCAAGTCTTAAAAAATTTTGAAAACAAATCATCAATTTGTCTAGTAAAATTTGGCTTAAAAATGTGCGTACAGCATGTGTATTCAGGGTTCCCAATCACGAAAATTAGCGTGGTGTGAACTGGATGTTTACATTTTTCTACCGATGGCTGTTATCGGTCGTGTATAAATTTAACCTGCCGTTTAATTATCAGGGCCCAGGGGTGTTATGTCCCCTGACCATCGGCATATCAGCGGTGGATTACTTCTTTGTTTTAATAGATAATTGCCCCTGTAAGTGCAACATTAAAACTTGTTCTCCAGATGCATATAAGATAAATACCAAACAGCTGAAAAAATAGCTAGTTTAATTTGGTACATCTGTGTGTAAGGATGGGACTCAAGTGAGATGGAAAATTAATGAGGTAAGATTTTATTTTGACTATCTTTTATCTGTCTCTTGTCTATCAAACCTGAAGAAGCTGGTACTTTGGTGTAAGCTTCTGTAGTTCAAAGTACCCCACCCACTTCTTCAGTTTTCTATCTTATCCCTACTTTATGATGGCTGGGGAAAAGGGCTGGGGGTGAACGAAAAAGCATTATGTATAGGGGAACCCCTGCCCAATTTTTTTTTCAGTGCGTTAACTTAGTCATTTTCCAGCAAATTCTGTTTATGGTTAGCCCTTCTCAATTTTTAGTGTGGGTTTGCATAGTAATTTTTAAGCAGTTAATAACAAACTAGGCATACATTGTGCTTTAAAAAGAGTTGCTGTCAGAGTTTTTGTGGCTTCATGTACCCTCTAAAACTGAACCACCAAAATTTTACCCTAGAGGGCACCCTAAAAAATATGAGTGGGAACCCTGGGATTCTGGGAATATTCAGCATTGCACAGTCTCATATAATACCATAGCTCCAGATAAGGATCGGAAGCAATTGGGTATTTACCCACCTCTTTTTGGCTTAATTGGGTATTTCAAATTTTAAATTGGGTATTTCAAGTTTTTGTATTGGGTATCCATCTGAAAGTAAATAAGCAATGAAACCCAGCCTGCCCTAGTTTCTCCTGATTTTTTTTTGGTGTACTTTCGGTTTCACTTTCAGAAAGCCCACTGACAATACTGCTTTAGTACATCTGAGACCGCTATTTCCCACTTATTTCGAAAATCCAACATATTTATCAAGCCATCTATGATTCTTCAAACCTTCAACACAGTAATAAAGTTGAGTTACAGCTGTACGAGAAGATATTATTTCTTTGCTTTTTCGCCCATGTTTCGCCATTGTTATCGTAAAGTGAGATGAATGTCGTTATTGTCTAAATGTTGGGTACCGCTAAATAGCGATAAGAATGCTCCTGGACTGGTTTACAATTTAATAGACTAGATTTGGAACAATTGCCAGTGTTGTATACAAAAACGGCAATCGCAAAGCGTCATACGCTATGAAAAAGTTCTGAATTGAGTATCAAGAATTTTTATTGCGTTTTTGTACGCACAGAAATTAATTTAATTGCATTTTTGGGTCCAAGCAATTGCTTAAATACGCAATACGCAGCCTTATCTAGGGCTATGAATACATCATGCAATTCTGATTATAACTTAACAGTACAGCCAAATTCAGATAAATATGATGTATTTTATGATTTGACAATATAGCAAAAGACACTAAAAATTTCCCAATTTGGGGCGTTTGCGCGCTAAAATTCCCAATTCCAGGGGTATGGGTCATTGTCCCAAAATGGTGAAAATAAGCCCTGGGCTGTCTAGACGTACTTGTGTGACCATACCAACGTTGAACTTGTGAAGATAAACCTTACCAGAGTGACATAACAGCCTTAGGACTGAGAAACTACTACTACTACGACCATAGCTGAAATAACTGAGAATGTTAAAATTGTCATCACAGACAAACAAACCAAAGCCAAAGGAAAATGGTATCTGAATCTGTATGCCAGTATTGTTAAAGAGATTCAAATAAGCTTGTGCATCAGTACTGCATCTATGCAGTCAGAGCAGTTTGGCCATGCGCTTATCTGCTTATGCATTCATGCAGCCAAACCGGGACAAAACAGGCTGGTAGAAGTTGACATTTTGACAAATGTATTCAGATCAGAGCTTTAACTTAAATCAGATCACATGAAATGTTATATCCATGACATTTTGCACGTTGGTAAGGGCTGTGAATTACCCCTCCCACTCGACATGGTGACTAATCTGGCTGTTTTTACAGTGAAAATTGGTGGGTGGGGTGAAAAAATACCGGTTCTTGGGGAATATTGAAGGCCGCTAAATCTGACATTATGATGAAATTGACGTTTTGATGGTGTGTGGATCGCTTGTAACAAGATAACTCTTCATATCTTGTCAAAATACAAACTACACTTGTAAACATTTACCGGATCGTTACTTTCGCTCCAATCCTCAGAATCAGATTATGGCCTGAACACCGGAAAATCACGTGACCTATTATTTTTTATGAATTTTTATTTTTGCTTAGTTTAATAAATTCAAAATACTCAGGTCGCGGCGACAGTTTTTCTTATCAACTGGAATACGTGCAATTTACTCTCTTTCTTTTTGTTTCCTAAATTCCTTTTTTGAAGGGTCTACCTAATTAACGAAAAATAAAGTTCGGATTTAAAAGCCCCTGCCAAGCTTAACTGTCGAATTCTGCCGACCTCATGATTATTTGATTATTTTTCTATTTCATCCACGTTGGGAATCTATATGATCTAAATCAAACGAGAAAAGAATCTTCTTTTTGCTGACTTCCCTACAAAGAAGGTTGTTTCAAAGATGTCGAAGTTAACCACAGTTAGGACCTTGGAAAACGTTCAGTCGGCAAAATACCTTGGTATAACTTCTTCTTTTCTTCTTCTTTGTTTCTTAGAGTTCGTCCGCTGATTTGTTGGACCACCCGGATAAACCAGTAAAAGGGTAGACTGGTTCTCTCCCTTTAATAGCTTGTCAGCATATTAAGACAGGTAACTACTAAACGCCATTGCGTCTATTTATAGCATATACACTGACGTAGTAATGGAAAAATACGTAGTATTGGAAAATACCTGGGACGTCTTGAGTCCATCTGCGGTATTGAATAAAAAGTGCATTTGCGATTTTTAAACAACTGCTCCCAGCTAGCATCCCATCACGAGCCACTATCGACCCGCCGACGAACCGTCACCTGCGGATGGCGGTTCGTTGGCGGGCCGAAAGTGGCCCAATTGTACGTGCGGATTGGATTTTTTTATAAAGTTTATTTTGTTCTATTATCAGGAATATGGCAACTGAAAAATTACAAGTTCTATAGGTTCCTATAGAAATAAGCATCCCCAACCCAACACTGGATGCGTGGATCCAGAGGGGGTTAGGTGGTCCGCACCCTACCCCCCCCCCATCCCCCTAAAAAATCACATGTTCTATGGGTTTCTATAGAAATAAGCATTCCCCGCCACCCGAAAATAAACAAAAATACAGTTACCCCGCATCTAGTCAAACGCAACGCGGCCCGGTACAACTATTTTCTGGAATTTCAAATGTTCACAGGGGAAACACTTATGAGACTTTCAGTTTGCACCTACAAAACTCAATCCGTGACGGGGAAGTGGGCAATTACTTATTTCTAACCGATGTGCGGATCCAGAGGGGGATAGGTGGTCCGGACACCCCCCCAAAAAAAAAAAAAAAATAAATAAATAAATAAATAAATAAATAAATAAAAATAAATAATAATCACATGTTCTTTAAGTTTCGTTGGAAATAAGCATTTGCCCCCCCCCCCCCCCCCCCCATCCCCGAAAAAAAAAACACATGTTACCAACTGCGCCGGCCGGTAAACCTTCTGAGACTTTCAGAAAACTCAATCCGTGACAGGGAAGTGGGCAATTACTTATTTCTTACCCATGCGCGAATCCAGAGAGGGATAGGTGGTCCGGACCCCCCCCCCCCCCCCCCCGAAAAATCACAAGTTATATAGGTTTCTATAGAAATAAGGATTTGTACCCCCCCCCCCCAACCCCCCCCCCCAAAAAAAAAAAATAAAAAAATAAAAAGTTGCACCCCCCCCCCCCCCCCCCCCCCCCCGATAAATGTTTCGACCCTTTTGAACCGTAAAAAATATAATATAGTTGCAAAAAGACCAACAATAAACACCCTTATCAGAGTTTTTTTTCTGTTATTTGAGTCTGGACGCCCCCGGCCCCTGTTTCTATCTGCGAGGAGAGGGTGGAGGGGGGGGGGTACTATAATATTTTCATTCATACGTAGGCTCGCACCATTTTGGGGTTCAAAATTTTGAATTTCAATACCTTTGAGGGTTTTCAGAAAAATGAAAATTTTTTGGGGTATGAAGATTTTGTGGATATCTTTTGGGGTCATCACAAAATACCAAAAAGTTAACCCCAAAAATGGTCCGGGCCTACGTATGTTTGAAAATATCAGAGTACCCCCCCCCCCCCCTTTCTCACCCAGGTGCGAGTATGCTTGGAATTCGTGAACAATATCAGCGGACGTCATATTTTGTGTTTGGGGTCACTACACAGATAGCAAAGATACGTTGGGCCCACGTTGGTAGTTGGTGGAAATGTGGGCGTCGCTGCATACCAACCTTGTACCAACATCGAACCGACGCAACAATGTCGACCATTCTCTCATTATTAAACACCACTATATTATTACAAAATCCTCTGTGCCTGTATTCTGAATAATGTGTTTGGTGTTAAAAGAAGTTTATGTTTCCGGAGCACATGACATTGGGCCAGCATTGCGAAGGAGATTTGTTTGATTTGATTCTTACGTCCCATCAACAATCTTTCAGTTATGTAGGGACGGGTCTTCCTGGGTTGAACCGGTACTAAGCTATGATTAATGTGTCTTGCTCAAGGACACAACGCAGTGTCGCCTGCGAGGCTTGAACCCGCGGCCCCTCTGTCTCATGTTCATTAAATAAGCCAGGTTACGAGGAAAACTATCCATGCGCGGATCCAGAGGGGGCCGGGGCTCCGGGCCCAGCAAAATCACAAAGCTATAGGATTTATTTAGCAATACTCGTCTGGATCCACTTGAAAATCTCAAAGGCAAGCCAGAATTCAATGTTGGGCCATTAATTCGGCCGCTAGCGAAACGCCATTGAAATTGGCCGATGATGATACACCTTGAAAGGTATTTGGATTCTCACCATAAAAAAGTTGTTAAAGATAAATTGGACTCCCTCTTACAACACTTTCTGGGTCCGTGCATGCCTGTGTCGGGGATTTCCGATCGGATGGGGGTTACTCTGATATTTCGTAGCCTATGTGGACTGGGACCTTTTTTAAGGAGGGGGTCTAACTTTTAATTTCAAAAATTTTAGGGGGTTCAAATTGAATAAATATTTTATGGGATCTATGATAAAATTGTGGATATTTTAGGGGAGGGGGCGGGATGGTCATCATTCACAGTTAGGGAGCGTGGCGAAAAAGGAACGCATGTGCGCGACCCCCGTAATATGACTTTAAAGCATGTATAATATCATGCGCGGATCCAGGAATTTTTGACACGGGGGGGGGGGAGGGGGTCCAGATTGAGACGTTTTTTAGTCCTCAGCTTATTTTACAGAGGGGGGGGGGGCAATGGTTTTATTGCAGAGAAAACTATACTTTCCCAAGGATCCAGAGGGGGTCCAACATTTTCAGGGGAGGTCCATCCAAGGGGGGATCCAAATGCTAATTGCTATCACAATAACTTGTGATTTTTAGGAAGGGGGGGGGGAGGCTCCGGGGATCCATAGGTTTTAGTTACGCGGTGTGCATTCTTCTAAGATCATTTTAAAGCTGTTTAAAAAAGAAAAACGGGGGTCACTTAAAACCTGGAAACACATCCTACCAGTAACAAAATCCACTTTAAGGCCAATTTCCTCGGGTGTGGTACTTTCAGGGGTGGCACTCTCTTTAAACAACTGTGTTTTGCGTTGTGTTTTGCGTGTCTTTGTTGGTGTTTTTGAGAAGTTAATTCTCTTTTGTGGTCCAGAGAGAGAGGAGAGGAGCGCATCATTCTTTTAGTATTAGCACGCATCACTATCCTTGCATTTCGTTGGCACCCCTCATAAAAAAGTCAACATCTTTGATCGAGGTTCTGTAATTTCGAGTAACAGTTTCTACACATAATGCCTAAATGAAATATATGTGTGGTTCCTGTTTCATGCCAAGAAAATTCAGGGTAGGTAGGTAGGGAAATTATTAAATTTTGTTATAACATTTAACAAAGAAAATAGTGACAGAAATTGAAAAAGTGCCCATTTTTTCTCCAAAGACCATTTTATTGTTTAGGGTATATAGGGTTAAAAAATTAGGGTAGGTAGGCAACAGGAACCACACATATATTTCATTTAAGCCTAACGCCACTCTCTACATTAATGCCCCCATATTTCGCGAGCAATGCTTTGGCGTTGATGTCTGATCTTTTTGTGGATTCGATCCTTCGGACCTCTTGTGCGCTCTTTCCACAGACCATGCAGACACGCTCTGCAGGGTGCAGATTTTTGTTTTACGGGAGTTCTATACATTTCTATCCCATGCTGTAGCCACGATGATCCACGGATGTATTAGTTTGTCTTCCTGGTGTCTCTTGATGGTTGTGTGTCTCTTCCTTGCAGTGTCACGGGGTTGTCTGCTGTTTGTGATTGTGGTATTTCCTGATCATGCTCACATACTATTTTTAGGTAGTGAATACCCTTTAAACCTTCTTTACATGAACCACAAAACTGGTGACCTTGAAACATGGTTTGCATCATTGGATAGTAAGTGAGTATGAGCTGGCCCACCCAGTCCACTTTCTGTGCCTTTTATATAGTAAAAAATTTAATTGAATTTGGTTCACACTGGATTCATATAATACCTGGCCTATTTATGAACTTTTTCAACACCGACGCTCTTTCTGGAGCATGCGCAGGTTCTCTACTTGAAGAAATACCATATGCGGAAGAAAAAAAAGCAGGTGTGTGGGATTCGATCTCTAGACCCTTACCTCGTTAAGCTAAAGCGCTACCACTTGCGCTATTTGGAAAGGTATCATCTCTTGATTACATCAAAATCTAAGTACATTGAAAAAAATATTAAAATCGAAATTACCAATAACAGCAATATTTGAAAGGCTTCGTATTGAAAAGAAAGTGCGGCAAATCTTCTCAGTTTTCAGTACATGTTCATTTCTCATTTTGATGTGCGAAATTGACCCAGGATGTAAACAGATGCTCTTTCTGGAGCATGCGCAGTCGGATGAGTGGGATTCTCTACTGGTAAAAAATTACTAGTTACCAAACGTAATATGCGTAGCGGAAGTGGAGCTTTATCAACGTGGGGAACCAATCTAGTAAAAGGGGGACAATGGATAAAATGTTCTAACTACTAAAGTCACCAACACCAGTGTACACTGTACAATATATCACACGTTGAGAAAACAATTGAAAAGTTTACAAACACCACCACAAGAAGTTCTATGTACAACACTGAGCTTTTTTCGAATAGTTTAGTGGCTCGAGAGATTGGATAGATTTGCACAGCCGTTTATGTGAGGGCCAGTCTGATCTCTGGCAGTCTTTACTACAATAACTGAAGCTTTTACAGCCTGCACAGCGACGTAATTCCGTCTGACTTCCTCTTTTCAGACAGCGCGCACACTCTATGTCCGAATCTTCACAGTCTTTCAACAAACTACTGGAATGCTCAACTGCAGCCTCTGCAGACAGTTTATTTAAATCAGACTGAACTTGGGCTATGCTAACAGTATCCCTTTCACTGGTTAAATATCTGTATTGCTGAGAAACAGCAGATGTACGATCCAAGCGACCCAAAATCTCTGGCTGCTTGACCACAGTGACCAGTGGACTGGCTACTGTCTCTGCTTCTTGCAGCTGGTATGGCTGAGAAACATCATATGTATGATCCAAGCCGCCGGAGTTCTCTGGCTGGCTAACCACAAGCCACTGTGTGCTGGCTACCGTCCCTGTTTCTAGCCTCTTGTAGTTCTCGGCGAGGTTCTCAGCACAAAGCTGTCTGGCAAATTTCATACGTTTACAGTATCTCTTCCGCCTGGTACGATCCCTTCTTACTTGAGATGGGTGTTTCTTCTTTAACTTTGGTTGTCCTAATTTTACATCGGAAGAATCTTTAATTTTCTTATCCCTATGTTTGTTAGAAGCACGAGTTGAAGATTTACTCTATCTACGCTTCTGCTTTCTGTTTGGCAGCTTTTCTTCGGAAGAAACTTCTTTCTTGTCCTGATGAGAAGCGGTTTGTCGACCGGAAGCGTTGTTCTTCAATGGCGTCGATTCTCCATTCTTGGCGGGAAATTTAGTGACAGAGTAAAATAATTCCTCTTTCGTATAATCTTATACGAATGACACTTTTCACCTCTCTCAAGAATGCAGATGATCTCTAGAAGGTCTCTTGGCATAAAATTGGAAGCAGTAAACTCCGTTTTATCCATATTTAGATTATCCAAAATCCCCCTTTGAAATTCGTGTGCGGCATCTTTGAGCGCCATCTACAACTATCTCTAATAATATGGATTTGGGTCAGCACATTTTCAGAAATTTGTTCCAAAGCAATTAAGACACTTGGTTTCCTTCGCAGAAACTTGGCTTTTGCACCTAAGAGTACAAAGGAACTTGCATACAAAACTTTGGTTCAGCCTAAACTAGAGTATGCAGCACCCATTTGGAGCCCTTACTCGAAACTTCAGACTAACCAGGTAGAGAAAGTTCAGAGGACAGAAGCCCGCTGGACCTGCAGGAGATGGCGAAACACAAGTAGTTTTAGGGAGATGCTTGATGAGCTTGAGTGGCCATCTCTTGAGGCCCATAGGGATCGGACCTCCCTGCTTCTCTTTCATAAGATACATTCTGGTTCTGTGTCTATAGAAAAAAGACAAGTACCTGACCCCTGCTCACAGTTTGAAATCCACCAGGGCATCACACAGTGCCCAAAACTGTAGATACCAGACATACATAGATGCCCTGAAGAACTCATTTTTCCCAGAACTATTCCACAGTGGAATGGTCTTTCTCCTTCTGTGGTCAATTCCCAGACTACTGAGGAGTTTAGGGCACTCCTCATTTAGTCAAAACACAGCCGAAAGATTTTTCTTGTTTTTTTTTTGTTTTTTTTTTGTTTTTTGTTTTGTTTTGTTTTTTCTTCAAAATTCCAAATTCGAAAAGAAAAAAAGAGGATGCTGATTTTGTGAACAATGTCGTTTCTTTCACATAATTTCTTTACTTTAGTAGTAAAATTTTATAGTATACTCCAGTGTTAAAATAGTGTTTCTCCAAATTATTTAAATTTACTATTGTGATAAATTCTTGAGGCAAATTGTTGGATTGTAGCAGCTCTTGAGATTTTTACAAGGTAAATACCAAAATAGTAAGTGAGTATGATCAGGAAATACCACTATCACAAACCGCAGACAACCCCCTGGCACGGGGAGGAAGAGCCGCTCAACCATCATGAGACACCAGGAAGACAAATTAAGCAAAGCAATCAGCTCTCTCTTCCACATCAAGATGAATACGTTTGCTAAGGGAAATGCCAAACAAGTTTGCTAGGTACAGCGTCTATCTATAGTAGGCCTAAATACAAATTTCATATAGCAATTATTTTGACTATATACGACCTAGGGTTTGACAGGCTAGTTTCTGAAACTACATAACTTAACCATTCTAGGACGGTACTTCTTTTGTGGATCATTTACGTTTTTGTGTCTTGCGTTTTTCATGCTTTCTCGCTGTTCATTGCTGCCTTGTGGTCACCTGCTGGGAAAAGGCAGACCTCTTGGCTCTTGTTGGTGATGTGTATTGTATTTTCGTTACTTTCCCATTTGTTATCCTGGGTCAGGTTTGGTACTTGATTGTATTGTTTCCTGATCTTTGCCGTCTTTCTTACTTAGATAAATTTAGCAACAAGAAACCGGACAAAAAGGCATGTTTCTTTGTAGTTTATACTACTTCAATTAAATCTGCGGATTAAAGTTAATTTTTGCAACAACAATCTTATCATATTCTTTTCTAGTTCATCACTTCTTTTGATGCCTAGTCTATTTTCTTCTTGTCGCTCATATACAATGGCATATCATATGATATACGTCACTGTCTATGTTTGTATGGGACTCTTCCTAGCTTAGTGCACTTGAAAAAAATGGCAAGTTTTCGATGTTAAAGTAAAGTAAGGGTGAAATATACACTTTCATTTTATTTTAACGATTTTATAGACAGACAACCTTTTCAACTGTATTAAATGTCTCTAGTATCTCAGGACACTTTCTTGTCGCTTCTGATTAAGCTCTCCAGGTGGGCGCACATTCCCATTTCTGAGAGCATATATCTCATCTGTTTTGAGATTTAAATCAAAGTTAATGGTAACCATTATTTTATAAATTTAAAATGGCATATATAGGTTTTACGTTATAAAAGATTAAATGGCCGTTTATAGATCTACTTGTGACGTTATTTTTTTTTCTTGTCGCTTACTTTAGCCTAAGCGGCTAAAGCAGCTCTTTACGCGTTTAGTGAGTCTTCAAATGTCTACGAATATACAAAAGAAATGGGAGAAAGATGCACAATTTTGTTTTTAATATCTTGCTGTGATACATTACTTTGTAACTTATTGTTAAGTAATAAAGAGGGCAAAGATCAGGAATCGATACAGTCAAGTACCACACCTGACCCAGGATACCAATGGGAAAGTAACAAACTCACAATTAGACATCACAAACGAGAGCCAAGAGGTCAATTCAACTTTTTTCAGTACATGGTCATGTTGCATATCAACAACAGGTGACTGACCACAAGGCAACAATAAACACACGCGCACAAAAGCCTAACAAACACACAACATAAATAGCATGAATGATCCAACAGGTTTTATGGCGCCAACCTCACCTTTAGTTCACATGTGGGTCAAGACACATAGATGTTTGGTTTGATTCCTCTTGTCGCTAAGGAAATATCTCTTGACGCTCGTTTAGTGCATGGGCAAACTTAAAGGGATTAATTGATATTTACTTGTAATGTAAGTGCATCTACTAAAAATATATAAAAAACCTTGTAAATGTCAAATATGGTCAATTTCGCTATTAAACATGCATAAAAACGCATTTAAATGCTTATATATGCTTGTAAAATCCGCTTGACGCTTCTTGTCGCTTCTTGACACTTCTTGTCACTTCTTGTGGCTTTCTTGGGAGATCGCCCCAAACCACATCTAATGCGGCTCCCTGCATACAGACTAGCACACTTAACCCCGCCTCATCCACCATTCTCTCCTCCAATACACCAACAACCTTTAAAGTAGACTTTTTTTGTGCATACGCGCAAAGTACTAGATCTCGTCAACAGTCCAAATATAATCATCCCAATTTTTTTTTACATACATACTATATGCATACATGCTTGCCTGCATGCATGCAAGCACGCACGCACGTACATACACGTGCACACATAAAATGGCAACCGCTTATTGAAGTATGTGTTTGTATCATTCATATAATTCTATATATATGAGGGATGATCCAAAAGTTCTGATCTTTAGCTTGTGGCTTTGTCCAGAGTCATTTTTGAGAGACAAACCATGCACTATTCAAAATAACTATCGTTTTCTTGCTGTAGGGTTTCGTTTGATAATTACAGCACATTATATATGGCACACTCCTAACACTGGTCTGTTTTCATATCATAGAATTATACTAATTTTTGAATCTGAATCTATCAAGCCCGGCACTTTAAAACCATAAAATAAAACTGCATTGTATTTTTACTTTCTGTTACTTACAATGCCCATCCAAATGTAGAATGGCGACAGGTTGTGTTGATTCAATATTTAAAGCACAATGCGCAATTCTTATGACGTCATTGAAATTGACAACTATATCATTATGAGTACATTGCAAAATTTTCATTTCCAAGAATGTTCTATTTTTGTCTATCGATTTGAACTTAAAACATGCCGAACCTTATATCGGGAAATATTTTATACCAATATTATTTTGAATACGAAATATCTTAATCTTAATTGGGATAGTGTAAAACGTTAAATTTTATTTGATTGATTTTAAATAAGAATTTGCAAAATTGTTATTGGTTTCAGAGGGATGCTTTGTGCTCAATTTAATCCCATATTGCATCAGTTTACGATATAGTGCACATTTTTTAGACAATTGATTGGGTTTGGGTTTAGATATACACATGCAAATTGATGTACCTCTGAATATTGACCTAATTTGTGGACTCGTTTTGTTTTTCTTATGTTTGTTACTATCAGTCTCTGATGATACTGACTATTCATAATTGCTTCAGACAAAAGTCATTTCACCTAAGACTGCCCAAAATCTTTTTTACCTTTAATACAGCTATTGTTACCGCAGTATGGGCTGGTGAAAATTTCAAGTGGTCCAAACTTTGATTATAGCTGACCGTTGCATAGCCTTACATTTAAGGGCCTAGGAAACCGAGATCATATTGAAACTTTCTCAAATGTACAGGACATATTAACTTACGGATGAACATTGAGCAGCCATAAAAAATGAATTGCTGAGACTGCTCTTGTCTAAATTGTGAGGTCTTATATATGCACAGTCTGTTTAATAGGTCAGTGTATTGAGAGTATGGCTGTTTCGGGGTAGAAATCTGGTCGCTCCTTCAAGTTACACAAAACTTGTCAGAGAGGTGTATAGACATAGAATATATTATTGCATTGGTACAGTTTTCAGGGACTTTTGGATCATTCCTGGTATATAGTATGTGTGCCAGTATTAGAGTTTGGTACTTGTCACATATGCCAAGGCTCCGACGACCCTGCGCATCTTCTGAGTATCACCAGAGCATACGGTGCTTGCATACACAAAGTATAGATGTAGATTAAGACTCAGACTATATTTTAGACCTCTAGCTCTGCTGGATACGTCAGCATCGTGGGCGTTTAAAGGAGGCCTTTGCGCATACTTCGTGCAACCAGTAGAATCATCACACAGTATATCAATCAATTCATATGGCACAATTTTACCACCAGTCCATTCAAAATTGGTTAGCCACCTTCATCAACTTTTCAACAAAGTCATATAGGGCTAGTCATATTTGGAAACTGATATGAATGCCTGATTATTGGCTCTTTGAGTTTGCGTTTCAAGTGATGCTCTGCAAGGAGGAGAAAGACTAAAGTTCTTCAATGAGGAAAAATACTAAGATCAAAGCCAACAAACGCACTGTGTACCTGGTCTGATGTACCTTGATATTTCTGTAGAAAATAATCATATCTGAGCTGATTTACATTGGTATAGGTTTGCTTTCCATACATGCGGCAAATATATTTTCAACTAATACTGTTTCCAAATTCCCCAAGCATTTAAAAGACTTCTATGAAAACTAGTAAGTGAGTATGATCAGGAAATGCCACAAGCACAAACTGCAGACAAACCAATGGCATCGCGAGGACGAGTCACACCACAATCACAAAACGCTAAGAAGACAAACTAAGCAAAGCAACCAGCTCTTTCTTCTCCATGAAGATGATTACAAAACAAGAATGGACATAAAGTAACATAAAACAAAAAATATAACAATTACAGACTCCCAGAATCGGAGTAACAATAAACAACAAATCAACAATAACAGAACCACCGCCTTAGAACCGACAGCAGCCTTAGCCATCAGGGGGACTTAAATGCATTTTACTGATACCAAATCTTCGCCCTATATTCTGCTTTATGTGTTGTTGAAGTACAATAAATGTTCAGCTCGCATGGAGGCCTTTTAACTATTGCAAAGTATCATCATGGAGATACACTCTAATCAAATTATGATGAAACAAAGAAAATGGCTCATGACTCATAGATAGTCAGAGCCAAAGAAAACCTGAAGTTGAGCCACGGTGGGCCAAGCTACAGATTAGCATCAGGAGTTCTTCTGAGCACAGGAGCTTGAAGTTCGATCCTTCAATCACTCCTAATGCCCCCTATAGCCTCAAAACCAAAAGCTCACAATGTCATTACGTAGTAATGACCAGGAGTGAAACTAAATTTCAGGCACCTCTGAATCGCCGTTACCAGGACGTTTTTGGCGAAAAATGAACATCTAACCATAAAAACCATGTCAACAGGTCATGCGAGGCATGGATAACTTTTTCTGACATATCACTGAGTTAAAATAATGAGAGTTTGAAAATAAGAAAAAAGTTACGGTAGCCATTCCAGATCCAGTATCCGGTTGTGACGCAGCGAAAACGAGCCTTTCTCACACTTGGAGAAATTAAATGTAGAAAAACTATAAAATGATTTACCATTGGCCAAAAAATAAGACGACCAGTTAAAAGTCTTCATAACATTAAATGAACTCAATCCGGACCCATATCCATACCTTTGCTTGTCAATCTTTTTATCATAGCACAAATGGTTAGCACAAACCGTTGTTGTTTTCAAAAATATCCGCGGTGTGACTTATGTTTACATATGCACCGGTTGATTGTAAATCAATTTCAAGCTATGAGGCGACCAACGGGGTTTACCATGGATAATTCTTACGTCGCCTTTGGGTGTCGATATGTGGTGTCCCGATGTCGTGGTGGTGGTGGCGGTGTGTGTGTGGCGGGGGTGCTCCTGTTGGGGAGGGATGTTTTGTGTAAGTCGAGATGCATTTGAGCTTCAATAAGCATGGGTGGCCCCAATCTGAAATCGTAGTGTTACATGTATGGAATAATTATGGGTGGCGAGTTTGATCCTGGGCCGGTCCCATACTTTCGTGGAGATTGATCATGAACTCATTTTTTACAGTCATTCTCCTTCCTTCCGATGATACATTCATTTAGGGATGTTGGCATATGTGCACAAAGTACTAACCGCTTTTTCAAGCTTGCCCAGGAAAAGCGTAGTGCTTTTGGCAGAGCATTTAATTATAGTTCTCAGGAATAGACTCTATAAAACCGAGTCTGCAGTTTCTAATAATGTATCTCTATTTCTGAAGGATCCGTTTTTTCAATATTATGCAAATTCGAGATAACTTGTACGGAGATTTATCTGTGAAATAATATTTGGGCAGCTCTCCGTAATGCCATCAACTCTTGATAAGGACTCGTCAATAAGGACTTTTCAATAATATGCAAATTTGAGATTACTTGTACGGAGATATTTCTGTGAAGTAATATTTGGGCAGCTCTCCGTAATGCCATCAACTCTTGATAAGGACTCGTAGCGACAATTGTGACCAGGTATGCTCAAACTAGCCCGGTCAGCTACAAGGACTAGCTAAAATATTGAAAGCATGACTTAACTGACCTATCCAAAGAGCCATTATCAAATGCATGGATCAGAGGCTATGCGGATGCATAGTCTGGTCCGCGCTTTTGTTGTTTAAGTGCAACAAAGTCAGGGTTTACAGATTTTGCAATATTCTGTGCGGAGTGATATAATAAGATTGTTGTTTATGTTAGATTCAAAACTCATGTTAGATCATTTCCAGCCAGCATATATGAGACCTGTTTCATGTTTATTTGAACAAATGTGAATTTCATTTTTCGAGGTTGCATGTAAATAAAATAAATAATTTTTGCTTTCTCTTAAATAACGGACGTGTCACTTGTATGGTCAAATATACAATAAGGCAATTTAAAGCATAACCATAACACGGCGTCCCAAACTACACGGCCACCCTCTTTTACTGATTTTAAGAGCTAAAACGGGTTTTTTTCTAACGAAAATGCGTATGATAATGTTCAAATTTCTTTTAAAGCTGCATAGTCTGTAACTTTTGATCTTTTAATTTTATAACTGATGTTTCTATTTTTCAAGAACACAGCAAAAAAACTAAAATCCAGGTATACATTTTACCAATTTTGTAAATCTTAACAAACTATCAATGTCAAAACAATAGCATTTATGTTAAAATTAACTGTCTATAATTATTGGTGGGACGCAAATAATTACCAACACACCTGTTTTAAAAGAAAAAAAATTACTTTTCCGTGCAGTTTTCAGCTATAGTGAACAGATTTATTGTGAAAACATAATTTAATTCTACTTTTTCAAATGATTTAAAAAGAAAATAAAAAAATCGAAATATGTTCATAGTTGCAGACTTAGTCTCTTTAAGTTTAGAGGAGCATTCAGTCTATTATTCAAATGAAAAACAGCTTCATTGCGCCTGCTTCTTCTTGACAACTGGGCTTTATAAGTTCTACCATACGAGTGCCCAAATGGGTATTCCATGTATAAAATGTGTCCTGGAAGTATTGTGAAAAACAAATTCTCAAAACTCACAGCCGACACAAGTTCTTAAACCCCGGGTTTCACCTATGAGCTGAAGCGGTAGTTTTGCAATTAAGATAGTTTTACAAGAGAGGCAGGGCTTATCAATGGAATCTGACAACTGAGGAGTGTAAACACTAGCCATGTGCTTTAGCAATGGATAAGTAAATGTTTGACTAACCTGGTACTCAGAAGCTCTGATTCTTCTTTTTCTAAATAAATCCAAATTTATTTCACAAATGCATGCTATTATATTCATAAAACTGTTGTGTGTTTTTTCACTATAAATCATTCTTACGAGTCTGACCTGCCAGTCATGACTTTTGTCCTCTGCTCACCCATAAGCTTATGTTCTTTAGTAGCGAATGTTGCAAACAATATAGACCCAGGCCAGACTATTTTCTTAGGAGCAGTCTGATCAAGGTTATATATTGTTAGCTTTCATGAAAAAAGGTCCAGTCTGAAGTTTAGCTTCGTTGAGAAAACAAAAAGTGTAATTAAAATTAAGAACTTGACCACCCTTGTTTATTATACACCCGTCCAGCTGAAACAGACCAGTCATAAATTCCAAGGCTGTAACTGTATCTGAGAATTATCTTTAATTCATGCCTCGTTTATTTACAAAGAGTCTGAATTGTTTGTAAGTTCACAGTAGGAAGTAATGCAGCTGATATGATTTTACCTATAAAGTGCCTGCAAAATCATCTAAAAGATGCTGTCTGCATAAGTTGTCTGTTACATATTTTGCTAACATTATTTGACTTGTGTAAATATGGGAGCAAACAGTGTGGACCAAGATCAGACTGATCCTACAGGAATATTCTGATCCAAAGCCACATTCATTTTTGAGGGGGTTTCTAAAACAAATCAGCAGACAACAAACAGCAGGCCACTTTTTTGTGATTGTGGTAATTTATTTATTTCAAGAAAAGTATAGTGCATGATTACTTGTGAAAGGTTTTGATGTATAAACAACACCAATGAAAATCAATGTTGTTTGGTCAGGATTGTGTTTTTGTAGTTAGTTTCAATATGGACATATGAATAGAAAATAATGCCAAAATCAGCTGATGGATTAACCACCATATGTCACATTTCACAGCTTGTGCTGACTCACTGTCTGGCTTACCTCTAGTGGCTGATCAACTGGTTATGACCTCTAAGTAGGCAGGGTTTATCTAACAGTGGTAAATTTGAATTTTGTATCAGACAGTATTTTTTTTCCAGAAATGGTATTTCTGAACAAAATTGAAATCTAATTTTTTGCATATGTTTAATGTGCATACCAAAGAACCTCTGTGCCAAATTTTAAGAAAAACTTTTGGGGAAGTATTGAAAAAATCATGAAAGTTTTCTCAGTGTTTAGCTGTTGAGAGGTTGGAATGCATAAGACAAGTAGACATTTTCTAAAAAACCTCAGGCTTTTATACTCAGCCCCTGGTGTTTAAATACTCAAAAAATATATCGCCGATATAACTAATCACCAAATATTGCATTCATGTATTTTGCTCACAATTTAGTGTTGCTTAGGAAACTGTAAACCCCTCAATTTGACGTTAAACTGCTTCAAAAAAGTAAATATTAAACGGAAATACTTTATTTCTTACAAGAACACTCTTTAATCATTTATATACAATTTATAATAGGTTCCAAGAGAAAAACTTCACCCCTTTAAGAGAAATCGTTCGAGAACGATTTTGAACATTTCGTTTCAGACAGCAATTTTAAACGCGTATATTTTGGACTACCCATCTTCAGAGACTGTTTTAATCCAGCAAATAAAGTTAAGAGATATTTTCTTGGTGGCTGAGCATTTCTGGAGATCAGATTAACCAATATATTCAAAAGTATACATGTATAAGAATAAACGTGAGAATGTTAAGGTACGGGGATCGGTGGAGGAGATTATGGCGTGTTACGGGTTTCAGGAACCTAAACAACACAGAAAAGTACATTCTTCAAGATCGGTGTCTCTTTGGGTAGACCACACTGGAAGAGAGACATTATACGGATAAGTAACCAATGGGGGAGAACTGAGCAACAACGGGTACTATAAGTTACTAAGATTCCAACCAAGGTCCCCGCCACTCTCCCCAACCCCACTCCAATCACAACAAACTCATCAGCAGATGTGACATCACGTTATGCACCTGTCACCTGGGAACGGCAAAATACCCATGGGGATTTAGACAATTAAAACAACCCAAACAAACTGAGGTTTAATTTTCCCTCTGAGAATTCCCCTCCCTTGGGTAAATGCATGTATGTGGTGTCTAAAATCCCTTGAACGGGTCATCAAATTGGTTATAATTTGATAAAGAAATTCCCAGATGAAGTATCGTAATTCCCTACCCCAGGGATTATGTGCTCTAATTCCGTGGGTGGGGAATTTGTTTGCAGTCAAATCTCCTTGTAACACCCCCAGCTCTAGGAGAAAACACTGATAGGTGCATGAGTATCACATTTTCATAGCCTTGCATCTTATTACATCTCACTGACAACAGGACCTAAATTTTACGATTACTGGGGAGTTTGATTACTGATACATGTTTCATTTTTCTATTTACTCCGTATTCAACGGAAGTTGTATTCTGATGCATGTTTTGCAAATTCATACTTTTAACTGAAAATAAAGATACGCGTAGCGTTTAAAAGATAAACAAGTATGGAGTGTTTGATTGGCATACAGGGGAAAGATTTTATACTTGTTGCAGCAGATACGGTTTCGGCTAGAAGCATTGTCTCAATGAAACAGGGTTTGTATCCAAAATTGGTCATCCCCACCCACTGTCATTTGCTTACAGGTTAGCGCTGAATGGATTTGCAGAGTCTGTAGGTGATGGTTATGACAGGACCGCTCAGGTAGTTAGAGCCCCCGACTAGTGTTACGGGCATCGTGGGCTCGAGCCCCAGCTGAGGCGGCACTTTTTCCCCCTGGTTTCTCTACAATGGTAGGGATGTCACCGATTTGACATTTTCAAATATTGCCTTCTGACATTATATAAAATGATCGATTTTCAATCCAATAATTTTTTAATGAAATGTCCAATAAATTAAAATCTACTGACACCAAACCAAAGAAAATGATAAAACTTACAGTTTAGCTATGCAGATAATTTCATACTGTCGAGTTTATGTTCTTTATAATCAGTTAAATATAGGAAGTTGTTAGGGGTACCGATCTGTATCCCTAGTCTCACAGACTAGAGGTACCGATCCATGTCATGCTACAGGTACAGACAGATAGCCCTGATGACAGACATGTTAAGTTTCTGAAAAAAAAATGCGGGACAACGCGCAGAACGACTTGTTTTTTACCTCAAATTTTGCGCGCGTGTGTTTGCCAAAATATGTATGAAGCAAGAATCTTCAGGATAACAGCAGCCTAGATAAGCAGGGTATTTGCTTAAATACGCAATTAAAATCATCAAAAAAGCAATTAAAATTAAATGTGTGCGTACCGAAAAGCAATTCTGTCGATCCCTATGCAATTACATGTCATTGCGTACCATTTGGTCCATTTTGTTTCCATTTGTGTAATATACAAATGCCAGTTGGGTATTGATTTTTTTTTTCTAGCGAGCGCACAGTATGATTCCACCTCAAAATCTGCTTATTATTTCGCTGTTTTCTACTATTTCCGTATATAGTGTAACCTAATAAAGGGAAGTAAATAGCGCAGTCCAATACACAACAACAATGGTGGAAAACTCAAATTTCATAGCAGAAGGCCAGAAAAACGCTATTTTATTATAGAAATAGTACATTTGCTGGTGAATTCAAAACCAGGGCAATAGCAGAATTTACTTCACCGTCATCTACACCCCTTCTTGAGCCAAATCTATCGACATCGAGCTCAAATTGAAATAAAAAATGAACAGAAATTTCCGCATAACAATTCAATTCAACAGGTAAAAATTTGACAGATTTGGCGTGTCCCCCAGAATTTGTGAATGTCCCCCTGAAATTCAGGTAGAGGGACACCTGTGTCCCCCAGAAATCTTGACCTAGGCACAACACTGTGCTAGTTTGATACTCAGAAAGGCAGACGATGAGCGTAAATATGTAGGCGCATTAGCGATGGCTTCATTCAATAAGAAAACGCATGTTATCACTGCCAAAAATGTGGCGTAGTTTTTTTTGTTTTTTTTAAATACGCAATTGTTTTTGCAAGTACGCAATTGAGGATAACCAGGTTGCGTAAATACCCAATTGACCCAAAAGCTTATCTGGGGCGCTGGGATAATGTTAAGGATTCTTAAAGAAGCCATCACCTTTGTTGTTTTATGAATTTTATTTTTGTAATACATTTATATGAATTTTAAAACTACATACTTTATCATTAGAACTATACAATGCAAAATTTAAACAAACATGCACACAAAATTAAATATCACATGTAGTTTAGTTTTAACATTTAAAAATCTCATCTACATGCATAAAAAAAAAATCCAACTTTGGCACCTTACATTACAAAATTATATTCTTAAAAATGTTTTAAATCACCAGTGAATAAATATAAAATGATCAATAGAATAATACTGCTGCAGTCAATCCCGCCGTGAGAGACGCTGAAATGCTTACTGCAAACCTTGCAGTACGCCTGCTGCTTGCCCCGGTCGCAGGCCATAACCCAGTCAAACGTTCTTGTATATTCTGCATTAAAATTTGACCCGCTTCTATATCGTATTCGTTTTTTTGCTGGGCTAATCCCTGGCGATGATTCGCGTTTCGCCATCTTTGTTGCGTTTATCAAGTTTTACAGCCGCTTGGATTATTTGTACCTGTATTATTCGGTTTACATTCAAGCCCTTAATTGATATCGATTTTTCAGTGACTTTTAAGATGCTTTACCTGACAGCTATTCGAAACAACCAAGCTTCCTTACAATATCAATATTGATTTTTTTTCGGTGACTTCCGCCAAATTATCACAAGAAATGGCTTTTAACAAAAAAAAAACCATAAGACTATGAGCGGATTTTTGAAAATCTGTGATTTTTTTTTGCGGAAAACGGCAGAGTTTTCCGTTAGTGACACAGGAGATCCGTTAGTCTGTGATGAGATTTTGCACGTTATCATGATTATAAGGCAAAAAAAAGTAGTTGTGTTTCAGGTTCCTTGCCAGAAAAAAACAGGGTCGGTAGGTAGGCTTTACTTTTTTTTTTGCTAACAGTTAGGGCTGGCACGATTAATCGAAATATCGGAAAAAAGTTTAGAGTCGGCCCCGAATTTTTAGGGTCGGTCTGGGAACCGGAAACACAGGTATTTTTTTAGTGGCCTAAGTGTTAGGACATACCAATCAAAAATATGTCTCCAGTAAGTCGCCATAAATTTGCAATGCGGACCAATTCTGTATAGTAAATGCAAAAAAAAACGTAACACAAATTCGGAACTGGGACCAGGGACACGGGATTGATGTATTATTATTATATATAATATTGTTATTGTTATCAAATTAAAACTTGTCTTTTACTATTTTTTTTTTGCTGTTTTCACTTTCGGTGCAAAACATTCTGTATGTACCTATGATAATAACTATTTGATGTAACCGCATTTTCTCGCTGTTTCTTTATAAACCCCAATAAAATTATGTTTAATGTCACTTTGTCAGAATGGCTCAAAAACTGAACATAGGGCAAAAGTTTGTGGACTTTTTCTCTTTGGAAGTAGTAAATGTACAACACATTTTGCGAACCATTGAAAAAGCACACCCTCAATAATGACACAAACCTCAGGTGAGAACAGCAAAAAAATCGTGAAAGACAGTTTTAATCAATTAAAAAAAAAAAAAATAATAATAATAGTAAAATATTAATAATAAAAATAATACAACATCAATCCCATGCCCCTTGTCCCAGTTCCGAATTTGTGTTATGTTTTTTACATACTATACAGAGTTATTCCATATTGCATATGGTGACTTACTGTAGGCATACCTGTATTTTTGATTGGTATTTTCTAACACATATAATTGTGATAACTTGCCATTTCTCATCAGGATTATCTGTCTGTATCTGTAGACTGACATGGTGAAATATGATACACATACAGATCCGTACCTCTAGCCTGGGAGACTACTAGGGATACAGATCCGTACCCCTAGCCTCCCAGGCAAGGGATACGGATCTGTCCTCCTAGCCTATGCCTTAAATATAACCTACTTTCTAAAGATGAGATCGGTCGCCATTGAAATTTATTTTACACCTTGTGTAGGTGGCCTTTTTCATCTTTTTTATTTAACAACCGATTGGTTTTCTTTTTCATATTCAACGATAAAAGGCTAATCTTCAACCTGGTTTCATCATGGCTCTGTATTTTGATGGATCCCATTAGATAGAAAATTGCCCTTTTTCAGACAAGGAAATCCCCACTTTCCGCCAAAAAGAAAAGCACTGAATTCAGGGTTCAAGCTCGGGCTGACAGTAGGGAGAAGGGACTTCTCCATCCATGAAAATTAGGGAGAAGTGACAGTCAGATAGGGAGACGTTATAGCGCAAAATTACAACATTTTCTGTCATTTTATGAGCAAATTAGCCATTACACATACTATTGCCATTAAATGGAAGGAGAAATATGATGCAATGGTAGTAGATTGTCACCACAACTTGAAAATCAGTCTCCCTAAAAAAATTTTTTTTAAGGGAGACTTGTTCCATTTAGGGCGAAATTTCGGCCCTTAAGGTGACTTTTTTGCTCTAATGGCCCCCTAGCTTATTCCCTGACATTTTCCATACATGTACTTGTTTTTTCTTCAGATTATGATAAAATGCACAGAATGAGTGATAAGCTGTTGATGTTGGTCAGTGGAGAATCCGGTGACACTGTACAGTTCGCAGAATACATCAGTAAAAATATACAGCTCTACAAAATGAGAAATGGTAGGTATTGCAAACCAAGGCTACATTTTACCTGTGTCAGTCGGCATAGCACAGTCGGTAACATGTCTGACGGCAGATATGTGTTTGACTGCAGATCCAGGGGTTGCGAGTTCGATCCCGGTCCGGTCCCATACTTTTGTGGAGATTGATCATGAAATTATTTCTGCGGCCATTCTTCTCCCTTCCACTGATTCAAGAAAGGTTTGCTGGTTCGAGCCTCAAGACACTTTATCCTCTGCTTAGTACTGGTTTAATCCGGGAAACGCCCTTACTGAATAATCGTTGACCGGAACGTAAAGCATGAGTCCAAGGGAGTGCAGTCGCTTAGTGGTAGAGTGCTTGTCTTGAGACTGAGAGGTTGCGGGTGAGAGCTTCACCGGTGTCACTGTGTTGTTTCCTTGAGCAAGACACATTAATCCTTGCTTTGTACTGGTTCAACCCAGGAAGACCCTTCCCGACATGACTGATTAACTGTTGACTGGGACATGAAGCATGAGTCCCAACTAAACATTGAGGAGCACAGTGACTAAGTGGTAGGCTGCTTGACTTGAGATGGTTTCAGTGAGTACCACAACAAGTACCAACACGTGTTTGTATGGAGAAATATGAAAAACACACTTTTTGATTGAAAAAGATTTTTGGCTTTAACCCTTTATACAATGTATACTGATGACACCTAACTGCTTAGTTGGCAAACAGTGAAGACCCAGATGAAATGCCGCAGTATGCGGCATGTCATCAGGGTCTGCACTGTTTGCTAATTAAGACAAAAAACGTTCTTCAGAATAATACATTTTTGGCGGGAAAATTAAAACTTGTGACCCCTTAATATATACAAGGAACCACCCCAAGTTTATTGTATCAAACCAGAAAGGAAGAATCTATTACTACAAAAAGGGTTTTCATTTCAGGTTATGAACTGTCACCTCATGCTGCAGCTAATTTCACCAGGAGGCATCTAGCAGAACATCTGAGGAGTAATGTGAGTAACCTATATAATCTAAAAAGCACGCTGTGTACAAAACTATTAAATTATATTCTCTGCAATGTGGTCAAAAAAGACAGGCCCCGAGGTTATAAAACTTTGTTTCGTACCCAACTCAGCTGAGCACTAAATTCATCCTGCTCATAAATGTTAAAATGCCAACAATTGTTGGCATTTTAACATTTATTAGCATGAGAAATACAATATCTGAGAGACTTAAAGCAAGAAACATCTTTATTTGTCGGTATTTTGGTTTTTATGAGCAGTTGAAATTCTCGTGCTCAGTTGAGTTGAGTATGAAAAATGTTTTATAGCCTCGGGGCCAGGTGTCGCTGCTACAGACTCACTGACAGAAATATCATAATTTTGAGTAGAATACATGTATAAATTACAGAACCCCTATACTGAGTGTACTGCAGCATCTGGCGACATTATATATGGTACTGAGCATTCTTTTGGGGGATGCCTAGGTAGCTCAGTCGTTAATGGCTTCTGGCGTTGCAGTGCTAGGCGTGCACACAGTATTCGTGAATTCAATCCTCACAAAAGTCAAAATATTTTTATGGATTATGTCTCAACTGTGGTCGAAAAAGACAAGTGTCGCTGCTGCAGACTGAGAGAAATCTCATGATTCTCAGTAGAAAACATATATTCTTTCCTTTTGTTAAAGTGTAGATCCAGATGAGCTGGCTTCAAGCTGATATGTGCCTTTGATGTTCAAGCAGTCTTTTGACATGTACACTCAGTCTGGTAGTCATACTGGACTTTTTAGCTAGCTAGTTTTGTCTGCTGAGAATCTTTTCAAATAGCTCAGATAATGTTTTGGTTTGAAAAAGCGTCAAGCCTGATCTGTATCCAAACTTTTAGACACTTATGGTATTGCAGAAATATTTTTGAAAAAGCTTGATTTTGAAAAAAACAAACATCAGTCAACACAATCTTGAACAGAGCTCTGAGTAAGCAGAAATATATTAAAGTATCTAAATTTTTGAACACTAGTTGCCTTTTAAAAAGGCCTAGACAAACAGTGCAGACCCAGGTCAGAGTCTTTTTCTGGCAAGCATTTTATTATTTCCAGCCCTGGAAACCAACATATTATAGTAAAACTAGTCTTATAGGGCCACTCGAAAAATAGACAAAACAAAGGTCTTGATGACAAATGGTAGCTTAATGAAGGATGAAATTATTGCAGAATGCTCCCCTTGGAGTATTCTGCAATACTTTTGACCTGCATTAGGCGATAATTGGTCTTGAAAACCAATTTTAGGTCTTTTTTGAGAGTGACTGTTTTAGACAGTGTTTTACTGTATTTGAGAAGAGAAAGAGTAAAGTAACATTTACCATATAAATTTTTTAATTTCAGAGCCCCTATTTTGTGAATTTACTTCTAGCTGGTTATGATAAAGTGGAGGGACCATCTTTATACTTCATGGATTATTTAGCCTCTGTCAATAAGGTTCCCTTTGGAGCTCATGGATATGGTTCCTTCTTTACAGTCAGTATACTAGACAGACACTATAGGGAAGGTTTGTACAGTTTCAGATCTTATCATGATAACTAAGGAGTGAAAGAGTTCAGGATTATTTCAGAATTCAGGATTTTGAGGCTGACTTTCCATAGAAAGTCAGCCTCAAAATACTGAATTAGGCAGATAATAATAGCTTTTCAGATATATTTACAGTTTATCTAAAGACAATTTTTTTAAAACAATTTAAACTTGAAAATTACTATTTTGAAGGCATACTCAATTTTTAAAATTTGAATTTTAAAAGTTCAGGATTTTTGGAAGTTTTGAACTTTCATCCATATATCTATACCCCTACATAAGACAGGTCATATACCCCTACATAAGACAGGTCATTATACCCCTACATAAGACGGACCATATACCCCTACATAAGACAGGTATCAAGATTACTATAATTTTTAAACCCTTAGCCCTTTACCACATAGAGATTCCTTTTAACGCTTTTGCAAACAGAAGACCCGGAGTATGCAGCTCTTGTCGCTTGGATACGCATTGCTAGTTCCACTTCCATGTTTTTTCTGCTAAATACTTAACTGGTCATCGATATTTTATTCATAAAACTAGAGTTTTACTGGCGCATGCTTGTAAAAAAAAATCAATACCCGACTGACATTTATGTTTTACCCAAATAGAAAAGAAATGGACCAACTGGTACGCTATGTCATCGCATGTAATTGCATACCGCTCGAAAGAATTGCTTTTTGGTACACATGCATTTAATTTTAATTGCTTTTTGGATGATTTTAATTGCGTTTTTACGATATGCTGCTTATCTGTACTGCTGGTCTGGGAGTGCAGTGGCTCAGTGGTAGAGTGCTTGACTCAAGACCGAGGGGCAGCGGGTTCGAGCCACACCAGTGTCACTGCGTTGTGGTCCTTGAGCAAGACACATTTATCCTAGCTTAGTACTGGTTCAACCCAGGAAGATCCGTCCCTGTTTATTTGAAAGATTGTTGATTGGACGTAAAGAATCAAACCAAACAAACAAACAAATGAACTGCTGGTCAGACTCTGACATAGGGCCCCACATAATGCCCAGCAGTGAAAGGGGGCAATAGTAATGCACTTGTATTTAAGATTGTTATTGTGACCACAAGTGGGAATGGACATGGGACAGCCATTTGAGTGGCCATATTGAGTACAGTGGACACAAACCATATTTGATTGATTAAAGTAATGGAATTTGAAAGCAATCAGGCAACAAATGACTTACATTAAAACCTGTGTAAAACGGCCACTCTCAAAAAGACCAAAGATTGGGTTTCAAGACCAATTATTGCTTAATGCATATCAAAAGTATTGCAGAATGCTCCAAGGGGAGCATTCTGCAATACTGTCGACCTTCATTAAGCTACCAAGTGTCATTAAGATATTTGTTTTGTCTTAATTTTGGGTGGCGGTTTTGCACAGCTTTACTGTAGTTATACTGTCCACAAGTGGGAACACACGGGCCCTACCATATATTTATGGCCATTGTTTAAAGTGCACCTTATGAGCAAGCACATGCCTGGGGGTATAGTGTTTCATAAACACAAACTGATTTGGTTATCGGCTGAAATTTACCCAGAATCCATTCAGAGACTGGGCCCGGTAGATAATCAATATTTCTTAAGCAGTGAGTTACATAGAGGATCTTACATGAGCACTCATGTTTTATTAAATTTATTAAACGAATTGAATAAAAGCGATAAAATACAAAGTTTGCAGAGCATTTTATCGCCTTTTCGCAACAAATTTAATAAATTCAATAACTCAGGAGCACAAATGTAAAATTCTATTTAACACATTACATTGAAATTACATATACTTAAAAATCTTATTTTTGGCATGAATCGTCAAGATTTTCCCATCTTTTTATGCAATGTTATAATAGAAGTCATTACGTATCGTAACTAAACCTGTAAACACTAGTGGTTCATAGATTTTATTGCATGGCGTTACAATAGTATCACTCCCAGACGTGATGTCATGTGATAAAAAACTAAAACTTGTGTTTGACTCTTACATTGTCTTAATTCTCTGACATACAATTGAATCTCAATAAAGTCCTTGGGTCCCAAGTTGGGACCAGAGTTTTTACTTAAAATTTCACTTTATCAGTAGTTCAAATTAAAGAGAGCTATTCATCAACCGATATACAACCCCAAAATTATATATATAAGCCAGTGCATGAGATTTCCAACAATGTGGTATGTGCGGCCAGCAAAGCGTCAGATCAGCCTGCGCATACGTGCAGTCTGATCAGAGCCTTTGCTAGTCGCTTGAGTATTCTATGATTGTTAAGCTATTGACCGAACATCATTTGGAGTTTTTAGGCTTAAAAGGAGGCTGCAGAGGCTCGTCCGAGTCTACACATGTCAAAATGTCACATTGTTGAAAATCTCATGCACTTGCTCAAATTGTATGTTAAACACAAACACACTCTTTTTGGTGTGTTGCAGCTCTTTGTTTCATTTTCTGCAAAGTACATAGGTTTAAATAAACAAAATTTTTAAGCGTAAAATTGTAAATATTTTCTTAGCCATTAGTTTTAACATATGTTTTGGGTGCTCAAAAGAACCGTCTCATTGAGACGGTTCTTTTGAGTACCTACAACATATGTTTTGGATTTTCTGGTACCAGTCTTAACTAAAGTCCTGAAAGTATAGTGTTTGTTTCAGATATATCATTAGAACAAGCTTCAGCTTTGATGACCAAATGTGTTAATGAGGTAAGTATGGCATGGGTGAAACTTATCAGGATTACTGGTGTATTAAATGAAAAATTTGAGCGTAAAATGGAATATTTTCTTATCTATAGATCAGTTTTAACATATGTTTTGGGTGCTCATTGAGACTGTTCTTTTGAGTAACCACAACATTTGTTTTAGCTGAGAAATAAGAAAGTTAATTTATAATTATGAGGTCTATCTGTATTCATGATTTTGAGGTTGACTTTCTATGGAAGGTCAGCCTTAAAATAATGAACAATTTGTTGAGAATAGCTTATTGTTTAAATATTGCTTATCTAAGAACAATTGACCATTTAAACATTTTATTCAGATCTTTTTAAAACTAGCAGATAACCAGGACTGGCATAATACCGTATGTTTTTGAATTAGTTCCTGGTCACTGTTTCAAGTTCAGAGTTAAAAGCTGTAAGCAACATAAATTATGGTATCTCCAAACATTATGCTGGCTCCCAGGTGAGGGATTGTCGCCCATTGGGCTACTTGTTTTATTTTTGAAGGGTGTTGAACTTTCCATCCTAAATGCTTAGATGGTGTCTGGTTTGTGTAATCTGTAACTCCAACAGTTTTCATTCCTTTATATTCAAACTTTGCATAATGAGTGTTCACACATTGAAGATGTGCAACCTCTATTTTGTGCACATTTTGTAATATTTTATATTTTTGGAAGTGTTGAACTTAGACATTATTGCATCTACACCACCTTTGGGGTGCTTACATTGTGTAATCTGTGTGTAATCTGTAACTCCAACAGTTTTCATTCCTTTTCAAACATAATGATTGTTCACACATTGAAAATGTGCACTGGTGAGGCAGGTCCAGAGCAGAGTTTGGTCTTGTTTTTCTGGACCTTTATCCTGTTGGCTTTTGTATGCATGCAGTATTTTACATAGAGGATTTTACATGAGTGCTCATGTTTTATTGAATTTATTAAACGAGTTGGGGAAAAGCAAGAAAATGTGAGGCTTGCTGAGCATTTTATCGCTTTCTGGCAACAAGTTTAATAAATTCAATAATACAGGAGCACTCATGTAAATTCTATTTATCACATGACATTAAAATTACTTAAAAATCACATTTTTGGCGTGAAAAAGTCAAGATTTTGCCATATTTTATGCAACATTATAATGGACGTCATTATGTTACAATACTAAATCTGTAAATCATTGGTGGTTTATCGATTTAATTGCATGGTGTTATATCACTCCCAGATGTTACATCATTTGATAAACACATATATGAAAGGGAGCGCAGTGGCTCAGTGGTAGAGTGTTTGACTTGAGACCGAGGGGCCACAGGTTTGAGCCTCACCGGCGCCACTGTGTTGTTTTCCTTGAGCAAGACACATTTATCTTAGCTTAGTACTGGTTCAACCCAGGAAGACCCGTCCCTGTTTAACTGAATGATTGTTGATGGGAGGTAAAGAATCAAATCAAACAAACAAAACACATATATGAAACTTTCCAATGCTCATTTATAAATTTTAATGAAATAATCATTCATGTAAGGTCCTTAATGTATTTGATTGATTGTGTTTTTCTTTTCAGATCAAACAGAGGTTTATAGTAAACATGCCAACATTTAAAGTTCGAGTGGTTGACAAAGATGGCATCCGAGATCTCCCAGACATTGTAGCTACGTAGTGACTTATTGTGCCTTGTTTACTCTTCTGTGTTTGTATTCATAGCACTAGATAGGGCATAGGTCCAGTTAAGCAAAATTTTTGAGCGTAAAATTGCAATTATTTTCTTACCCAGAAATCTAAACATATATGCTTTGGGTGCTCAGAAGAACCGTCTCATTGAGACGGTTCTTTTGAGTACCCACAACATATGTTTTGGTTGAGAAATAAAAAAAAAATTTCAGGTAGGCACATTATCTTGGGGTCTGATAGGAGAAGATGAGTGGTTAATAAGATTTAGGTACTTATCACATATGCAAGCAGTGAAGGCACAGGTGAGCCTGCATGCCAGTGCCTTTACTGCTCACACACTGAAAGTAGGTAAAGGCTCAGGCCCAGGGAAATTTTTGTTGCGATTTCGGGAAGGGGCCCTAGGGTCTTTCAGATTGGCAAAATTAGCGGGGTAAACCCCTAAATTGGGAAATTTGTTATAGTGCACAATTATTGCATTTTTGGTCAATTAAAAAACAAAGTGGCTATTACACATTATACTATTGCCATTAAATTGAGGGAAAAATAAGATACAATGGTAATAGAATGTCACCATGTAGCTTGTGTGTTGACTGAATGAAAATTCCAATCTTTCAAAAAAATAAAAAAAATATATGAAAATTGGGGTATTTTTTCAATATTGGGGAATTCCATTGGGAATGGGGGCAAATTTAGGCCCCTGAGAACATCTAAAAAAATCCCATTGACCACTATTTTTGCTTAGGATTAGTCCCAGGCCCACTAGATAGCTGCAATGAGTCTGAATGTACGCATGTGGAATAAGTAAGGAAATATAACACACTCAGTCATATGTTTTGGGGTATCAAATGGAAACATCACAATTAAACACATGGTCAAGGTAACCAAAAAATTGAGCGTATAAATGTGATTATTTTCTTATTTATCAGTTTTAACATTTGTTTTGAGATGGTTTTTTTTTTTGAGTGCTCACAACATATGTTCTAGTTGAGAAATTAGAAAATTAATTTTTTAATACACTCTCTTATCTAAAGGTCTGGGAACACCTCAACAAATGCACTACTTCATGATAAAATTAACCCTTAAACACTGTAGTCAAACCACTACGGCAATTTGGGTCTCGTCACCCACTCCGGTGCTATAGTAAAATTACCTTCAAATAAAGGCTGACAAAAATGAGAACTTTCGAGTATGTTTGCTTCGAGATTGTATTCTCTAGTTAACAACCTCTGTGTTGTTTTGCCAAATCGGAGATAAAATCAGATTTTAAATGTGTTTTTGTACAGTTGTATTAAAAAATTGTCAATTACGTTTTCGTCAAAATTATACGGTTTCGTCATTGATTAATTGTCCACGATGACGAAACCGTAATTAGTTATTTCATGCCTAGACAACAAACGTTAAAGTTTTCATATAATTTTAAAGCTAAAAGATACAATGCGACTTTGATGAACAAAAATTAATCGGAACCCAAGCATTTTCGGTTGTTGATTGTGACTAAATGAAGAAATTGAGCATGATGAGAAAGTTACCTAAACACCGGAATAAGTGACGAGACCCAAGTTGCCGTAGTGGTATGACTACAGTGTTAAAGCGCCAAGAAAAAATGCATCTGAAAAATGATGTTAGCTGAAGTCGTCTGCTACAAAGAATTGCCTAGCATTACTGATGAATCAAGTCTAGAAGCAAACAGCGTGGACCCAGAACAGACTGCTCCTATAGGATCTGGGTCCACACTGTTTGCCATAGAGGCTTAAACATTTTAACAGACGAGAAAAGCAGACAACTTTTGTTGCTATTGGCGCATTAAGGGTTAAAATTCATCGTTGCATACTAGTCTGCACACATTGAAGCCTTCCCAACATATAATAGTCTGATCAGTATTCACTTGAACAATACGAGTAGCTAAGGACCAACAGTGTCTTCAGTAGACAGCACATTCTCAAACCAGACTTGAAGGGGACAAAAATTCCACTTGTCCGCTCATAATTACAAGTGAAATCTAGACAGGACAAGTAATTCTTCCCAAAGCACTCATCCTACAGGACGAGTGCTTTGGGAAGAATTACTCAAGAAAAATCATAATACATATTACTCCCTTGAATTCTTTATTGCATATGCTTTTAAAGGACATTTACATGTGTTTGTAGGATGAGTGAAAATTGCAAGGCACTCATCCTCCAGGAAAAGTGCAATATTGGAATATTTTTGTCCCCTGACTCAGCTCATGCCCAGTCTTAGCTTAATAAAGTATTTTTTTTTTTATTAAACCCACATTCATTTTTGTGTTTTACCATCAAAGAATGTTAAATGGATTTATCATATGACGTTACTGTTATTCAGTGGAAAACGTCATTTAATAAATGACCACACGTTACATAACACTTTCGACGGGAACAAGTAACCTCAATTTCCTGATGAATGCATATTTTCAATGAAAAAAACAAATTTTGAAGGCAATACATCGCATTTAAAAGGTCCTATGATAAACAGAATCTTACACTCATGATCATTTCATATGAAATAATTAAACTCGCCAAATACTTGTGTAATAAATTTCATATGAAATGATCACGAGTGTAAGATCCTCTATTTATCTAACAATATCAGATTCAATCTGTCTAAACAGTATGCACGCGCTTTATTGTAGCATGTAAAATAAAGCTATTGTTTCCGAATGTAAATACTAGACAAATAGGCATGTTTCAATGTTTTTCGTATAAAAGTATGTTCCCCATCTAGACCCAGCTTCTCACTAACATATATTGTGTAACTTCATTTAATTATAGATTTTCATTTTTGCTGGGTCAAGGTGGGGAAAATAGTTTCATATGAAAAACATTACAGCAACCCCATTTGTCTGTCACTTTGTCCTTATTTGATTTCCATCTTATATTAAAAGTGCTATTTCCTTTTGTTTTTGTAATGAGACATTCAGATTAAAAGATACAGAAATGTTTTGAGTTATTATTTTTTAATCAGTTGATTTCCATCTTGGGTAGTACATGTGCAGATCCAGAGGGGGGGGGGGGGACAGGGGGTCCAGACCCCCCCCCCCCCCTGAAAAATCACAAAAATAAAGGGTTTCTTAGCAATACTGTTCCAGAATCCCTGAAAAATCACAAAGCTGCCAAGCCAGCATTCAATGTTGGGCCATCATCAGCCCACCAGCGAAAACACCATTTAAATGGCGTTTCACTCGCTGGCTGATGATGGTCCACTTTTAGTGCTTTTTGGATCCTCTTTCCCCTTATCGAAAATAAGATAAAATAAAATAAAAAATAAAAATGTTGGACCCCTTCTGGCAAAACTTTCTGGACCAGCGCATGGTGGTACCATGTATTACTTAATAAGCACAAAGTGTATGTCTTTTTTCAAATTTTATACTAGGTGACCCTCTTTTGAAATTAGTGTAGACCCAGATCTGCTGGCTTCTAATGAAGCCAGCTGATCAGGATTCACATTGTTTTATGGATACAATGATTCCATATGGCTTATGACATAACACCACTGGATGGAGTTTGTTATGTTTTTATTTAGGGGTTAACTGTATTCAACATTTTCATTTGGGGAGGTATATCGTCGGATAAAAGGCCTGAAATTTAGTTTTATGGCGACACACAAGCCGAGCCGTAAAACTTGATTTCCGAATGTATATACAATGATATACCTCCCCAAATGAAATGTTGAAAATGGTTATCCCCATTCTCATGCAATTTTGCAGTTTTGTCTCAAATTGGAGTTTCAAGCCGCATAACGCCACATGTCATCCAACAAAAATGTGACGTAATTAATGATGTCAAACTTGTTCCACAGTATATCGCAGGATATACTGTCTCAAATTTTGACATCCAATCAGACTATGTGTAGCAAAAGCAAGTGCATTAGAATGTGAGTTAATCAGCTTGAGTACTTTATGTACTATTTGTTAATTGTTTCATATAGCTTTTTAGCTCACGTGAGCCGAAGGCTCATGGGTGAGCTAATAGTATACCAGTCACTCCGGCATCCGTCTGTCGTTCGTCGTTCGTCCGTCAACATTTTCAAACATCTTCTCCTCTGAAACCACTGGGCCAATTGAACTAAGATTTCATATGGAGACTCCTTAGGACACGGGGACGAAAGTTTGTTCAAATGGTCCTGGTCACATGACCAAGATGGCCGCCACGCCCATATATGGTAAAAAAAACCTTTAAAAATCTTCTTCTCCAGAATCAGAAGGCTGATGACCTTGGAACTTGGTATGTAGCATTGGGGGTGTTGGGCCTACCAAATTTGTTCAAATAATGATCCTAGGTTGACCTTGACCTACTTACCGTCAAGGTCAAATTTTCTTCCTAATGCATTTAAATGGGAATTTTTTCTGAAAAGTTGATTTTTTGATTACTGTTAAAGCCAAAGTCATTATTCTTTCTTGATATTTTAAAACTAATGAGACAATGACTATAAATAAGTTTCAAAGGTCAATGTTGACCTTTGCCCTTTCAGCCAAGGTCGCTCATATAATGGTCCCATCAATATATTAAAACATATTTTTCTCAAAAACCCTTGGCCCAATTGAACTCAAATTTCATGCGAAGACTCCTTATGCCATGTTAGCCAAAATTTATACAAACTATTTTGGTCACATGACCAAGATGGCCGCCACACCCATATATGGTAAAACCCCTTTAAAAATCTTTTTCTCCAGAACCAGAAGGCTGATGACCTTGAGACTTGGTATGTAGCATTGGGGGTGTTGGGCCTACCAAGTTTGTCCAAATAATGATCCTAGGTTGACCTTGACCTACTTAACGTCAAGGTCAAATTTGCTTCCTAATGCATTTGAATGGGAAATTTTTTGAAAAGTTGATTTTTTAATACTATGGAAGCAAAAGTCATTATTCTCACTTGATATTTTGAATCTAGTGTCTTTAAATAAGTTTCAAAGGTCAAGGTTGACCTTTGACCTTTCAGCCAAGGTCGCTCATATTGGAGTCCAATCAACATATAAAATTATAGTTTTCTCAGGAACCACTTTGCAAATTGAAATCAAATTTCAAATGACAACTCCTTATGATTGGTTAGCCAAAAGGGGTATGTGCATTAAGAGGCTATTTTGGCCCCCTATGAGGTCAAAAAATAAAAGTTGCTCTCTACAAGTTTCTTCTTATTAGTTTATTAGAACAATAGCCAAAGTGTAAAGGTCTGGTATTGATTCGACTTTTACGGTTGCTATGGTAATAAAAATGGCCACCAAAGTAGACTGAAAATAGGTAAATGACCATTTTGGAGCAAATTTGAGACAATGTAACAGAGGAATTAATATAGAGCACAAGCAAATACCCAAAAAGTATTTTAACAGATGATGAGAATTATTACGGCACACAATATATTAAAAGGTTTTTTTGGTATTTGCTTGTGCTGATATCTAATTCTTAAAAAATCGGTCTCCAAAAGCCTCAAATTTGGCCTAAGATGGCAATTTCTCTATTTTAAGCCTTTTTTGTCGGCCAATTTGGTTACCATAGCAACCAGTAAAAGTAAATAAATGCCAGAACTTTACACTTGGGTCATTCTTCTAACAAACCAATAAGATGAAATTGGTGAAAGCAACTTTCAGTTTTTGGCTCTAGAAGGGGCCAAAATACCCCCTTAATGCACGTACCCCTTTATACAAATTGTTATGTCCACACGACTAAGATGGCCATTATGACCATATTAGGCATATATGGTAAAAACTCTTTAAATATCCTCTTCTTTGGAACCAAAAGGTCATTAGCTTTGGCACTTGGTATGTAGCAATGGGGATGAAGGCCGCCACACACCTATCTAAACATCTTTTTCTCAGAAATCACTGGGCTGTTTGATGGATTATTCATTAGATTGTTAAGGTCACTTGTCCAAAATGGCTACAACCCCCATATATGGAAAAACAAAACTTCTTCCATTATAAAAATATAAATAAAAGATATAAGCTGTAGTTGACCTTGTCCTATTTTAACATCATTTAGGAGATCAGGTGAGCACCTCAGGACCTTCAGGTCCTCTAGTTTATTCTTTAATATGCCCAATCTCTTAAAAAGATCTCATCACATACTTTTTTAAAGAAAGAGAAAGCTCTTAGCCTCATCAGAATAGTTTCTTGCATACATGTCCTGAAACCTTTCCGAAATAAAATGCTTTTCTTTGTAAAAGATATTTCACAAATACTACTTTAAAGTTCTATCACTACAAGATGCACAATTGATATGACAAATAGACAGGATATAGTAGGGGTGAACATGCTTTGTGATATTTCCAGAAAGGATTGATTGGTGAGCGCATTGGCTCAGTGGTAGAGTGCTACACTTGCAAGGAAGGAGTCGCTTTTTCCAGACTAGCATGAGGCACTGTGTAAACAGTGTTGTGTTCTTGAGCAAGACAGTTTATTTTCTGCTTAGTACTTGTTCAGTTGAACAGATCTATCATTTAGGGGATAAATGTATTCAAAATTTTCATTTGGGGAGGTGTATCGTTGGATATACGGTCAGAAATATAATATTACGGTGACGCGTTTTCCGAAGGCATATCCGATGATATTCCTCCCCAAATGAAAATTTTGAATATGGTTATACCCATTCTAATGCACTATTAACATTTTCCCTTCAAAAAATTCTTTCTTCCGCCTGTACGTCTAGTGGCTGCCAGCTGCATAAAACCGCTTGCCAGCTGCATATATTCACTTGTCAACCAATGAAAAGTGACGTTATGTAATGTCGTTGTTTGTGACAGTATATCACAGGTTATACTGTCACAAATTTATAACGTTATCCAATTAGACCTCCCATTGCATTTGCTTGTGCATTAGAATGGCGATTGACAATGTATGATCTTTTCTGTGTGAGACTCAGAGGAGGCACTGCTTTGTGTCCTTGAGCAAGACACTTATCCTCCGCTTAGTGTTGGTTCAACATTTGATAATCTACCTCCAAGAAAGGACTGCCATGAAAAACCATTCATAGATCATAGGATAACCTCCTCAAAGGGGGAAAGACTTCCATGAAATGCCATAAACACAGATCATAAGATAACTTTAATCTTTTAGGAAATGACATACATAGGTTCAGTCAAGCAAAACTTTTTAGCGTAAAGTTGCAATTATTTTCTAACACAGCAATCTAAACAAATGTTTTGGGTGCTCAAAAGAACTGTCTTATTGAGACAGATCTTTTGAGTACCCACAAAATATGCTTTGGTTGGGAAATAAGAATAATTATACTCAGTTACGCACATTTATCTGGAGGCCTGACTAGGCATGGACTAGAACACATTCGATGGTGCGCCATCCAAATCATTACGCTCTCAAAGATATCTTATGGTCTTTGACCCCCGTCCCAAAGTATGAGGAGGGCAAAGATCAGAAATCGATGCAATTAAGCACCACACCGACCCAGGATACCAATTGGAAAGTGACAACTTCACAATTAGACATCACAAACGAGAGCAAAAGGTCAGCCCTTTCCCAGCAGGTGTCCACAAGGCATCAATAAACAGACGTGCACGAAAGCATAACTAAAAAGGACAGAAATAACATAAATGACCCACAAAAGAAGCACCGCCTTGGAACGGTCAGTTAAATATTTTACTAGAGGGTTAAACTGGTTCCATGGCACGCCAGCTTCATCTTTAGTTCAGATGTGGATCAAGACACATAGAAGTTTGAATTGCATGTAAGACCCCTAACTTATCAATTCATCGTATCCTAGAACATATAAATCAGGATATAAAAATGAGATAAAGCAAAGTTAAGAACTCAACAGTAAATAAAACTGAATGCGGGAGCAAAAGAAATCCAACAGGTAAACCCTGGTGGGCCTGACAACAGCCAAAGCATCGGGCCCTACCATCTCATCAATACATAAGTCTTTAAGTCGGAACTGTCATAGAGTCTGGTACGAGGAAAGCAAAGTTGCCAACCGTGATTGGGTTGACCACCAGTTTGATTGTAGGGTAAAAAATTGCAGTGTCTCCTGGTCTTCTGCTCATCCCATTTAACTTGATATGCAACATGACCATGTTCAGAAGATTAAATTTTGCCCCCAACACCACCAAGTCAGTACCCTGGGGCATGACCCAATGACCCAGGGGACCAAATGAAAATCTCGTGTAATATATTTTATATCTTTCATTTGTGAGAAGATATACAAAGTTTGGGTTAAAAACTTTGAAATTGACTTTGTAATAGAGATTTAATGTTATTTGGCCCCTCCTAAAGGCCCCAGGGGGCGGGTACTCACAAAGTTATATCATTGCATGTGACATTCATGTAAGCAACTCACACACCAAATCCGGTTGAATTTCAGAAAACATTTTTTGACCCCCCAACGTCCCACCCCTGGGGTATGACTCAGGTGACGGAATGAAAATCCCTTCTGATATGTTTTATATCTTGCATTTGTGAGAAGACAGACATAGTTTGGTTTAAAAATCTTTGAAATTGACTTAGTAATTGAGAATTAATGATATTAGACCTTATAGCGCTTCCCCAAGGCCCCAGGGGGCGGGGACCCAAAAAATTGTGCCGTTGCATGTGCCATTCATGTAAGTAACACACACCAAATTTTGAATATTTCGGGAAAAATGTTTTTGACCCCCTCCCAACCCCCCAAGCCTCACCCCATGGGTATGACTTAGGCGATCGAATGAAAACCTCGTCTGATATGTTTAATATATTTCATTTGTGAGAAGATACTCAATGTTTGGTCGAAAAATCTTTGAAATCAACTTTGTAATTGAAATTTAATGATTTTTGGTCCTTCCCAAGGGGGCGAGGCAAAAAGTGCCGTTGTTCTAAATATGTGATAATGAATACACAACAGAAATTGGATATAAACGCACACACAAAACTTGGTTGGATTTTGTCCAATGGTTTAGGAGGAGTTAGTGCGAAGGACAGACGGATGGAGGCGATTGCATTGCCCCGATCCCTTTGCTTTACATTTTGCTAAGAGAAAGATTCCCAGGAAATGACATCATGCACTTAAGCATAGCCATACCTTAAGGGCATTTCAGGTAATTTGCGTTGAGAAACAGGAAAGTTGTCTGGGTACCATTTATGATTTCAGATCAATACAGTTTTCAGATACTCTCATGTCAGGTAGATATTTCCACATATTCTTGACAGAAAAAAGTAACTAAAATGATTCCGAAATATCTATTGACCCTTCATCAGAACTGATCCTCTCAGTAACAGAACTGGCGTCATCAACAATGTAAAACATTTCGATTTGCGGATACTAAGCTTGTCTGTCATTTGGAGCTGCGAACGGCTCGACATCGTGGTCTATTGTTAGCGTGTCAGATTTTGGAACCAGAGGACCAGGGTCGATTCCCGGGTGGGCACTTATTACAAATTTTTTTTCTTCTCTTTTTTCGCCTTGTAATGCAAAATTGCCTTATATAAGTAATATGGAATTATATAATGACAAAAATAACACTCCTTAACGTTTCATATTAACTTATCCTCGAAATGTGTGGGGGTGGGGTTAAATTTTTCCCTCCTGAAAGATAATTGATCTGGTGACCCCCGATTTTTTTTTCTTTTTTCTAAAATGTAAAATGATAGTCCATGATATAAAAACAAAAATTTACATTTTTAATGCCATTTTTTTTAATATATGCTATGCACAATATGTTTAGCAATTTCTTATGTTTCGCATCTTTTTGTGCTCATCTTTGTGCAATATCCAACAATTTCAATTGCAATGACGAGAACAGGATCTTAGGCAAATGAAACCCCGAATTTACAGACGCCATCCTTTAAGGACATTTGCTACTAAATACTTCCCACATTGAAATCTTTTCAATACTTTGCATTCTGTTTGTTTCATAGACGGACATAAAAAGGATATGTCACCGTGCTCATTTTTTAAAATCTCATATGGAAGCTTTTAGCATTTTACCAATTTTCTGGACATAACCTAGGTCTTTAATGTTATGCTAAACTAGTTGTAATCGTCATCCAGCTTCTTTATGTTATTTTTAATTGCTCATGACCTCAAGCTTTTTAGAAAACGTGAAAGATACGGAATGATATATTTTGGTAATTCCCCCAAAATAGGATTTCGATTTTTAGAGTAAATTATATATTAAAAAATCTGACAATGAAAATCTTAAACGCCGGAGTCCAGACAGTTGAATTACCACCTGGTAAGCCATTAAGAGGATAGGCGGAGCTTAACACTGCAGTAGCCTGTGTGTATTCTAAAAATAATTCAGCTGATGTTTACAAACATCTGATTGTGATCGTCTGCTCTAGGAAGAAAGAATTTACTTACTCAGTATGATTTCAGCAGAATATATCCCTTATCATTTTATATCCAATTTCTGTTGTGTTCATTATCACATATTTAGAACAATCTTAGTTTATATAAACAAAGGCATCAAATGTATAAGCCATGACTCGAGAAAACCTAGCTGTATGTGAGCAAGAAAAGTAACATTGGTGCAGTCTAATTGGCACATCAGTTGTTCACTTTATGAAGTGTTCACTTTCTGAAAAGTATTGATAAAAGTGATATGTATGCAACATTTCCCAGTAATCAGATATAGCCAGTCTGTGTAGCTGAGAAAGCTCATTTGAATTGTTTTTTTTTTCTTCAAGGCAAAGTCTCATGCTAAGATCGGTATACTCTGCTACTGTTCTACGGATAATCCATTTAATTAACTACTCATTTTGATTTCTTCTGCCTCTTCTCCTATAATTAAATATGGATTTTATATAGGAGTCCCAAATACTATCCCTGTAACAATAAGTAGGATCCTTATAATTCTTCTTTCCTCTTTGTCTCCTAGGGGCTCTCTGGTCTCGCTGATTCCACACTGAAGTGTAAGCACGATCAACATTTTCATTCCAATGCAAAACTGCTAGGTGTGATCTTATCATGTACTGTGTATTGCTAAATGCAATGCGTTTGTCCTGAAAAATGTTCATGACGTTGTTGAAACTTTCAACATAGGATGTATCTCTTGCCAACACATAATCATGGGGACTCTTGTAAATAACTGAGCCTTCGATAGCATTTCTGAGGAGTTTGTCTGCCTTTGGATTTGTTACAACTTTCCTGGATGGTTCATAATTTGGGTCTTGCTTACAACGGGAGCTTGAAGCACAGGCAGAATGTTCGTTCCTATAATGAGAGGAAATGTTGGACAGTCGCGACTGAAGAAGGGCTGGATCACCATCACAATTTCTTATTGCCCAGTGGAAATGTGTTGCAATAGGTTCTTCTTTGTCTGAAAGCTGCATAGACCATGTCTGCCCTTCTTTATACTAAGGCCCAGAAGATAAAGATTTCATCGCCTTTTTAATGGATTTGACTCCATGCCAGCTGTCATTCTGATTTACTGTAAATTGTGAACATCTCACCATCTTATTAACTGACATGTTTCTGTCGTGTGTGTTCACTTTTACTGATACATCTTTGTCAGTAAAATACTGGTATATCTTTTCGGTCCCTTTGGCTTCATGTCTCTGCGAAACTATGTCATCGGTTTTCGTAATGTGCACACACTATAGAACCTTGTGAGTGTTCTCACCAATAGCAACAACGCTTGTGTCCTTGGCATTCTTCCGCCAGCCATGCCTGGCATCCGTCATGATGTCAATGCCATCTACTTCTTCATATGACCCAATTTCTTCACATAGAGCTTGCTCGACAGACCCATTGTAGACATTTGTTACATGAGGATGGTAATTTGTTTCTATTTTATTCCTCCTTCGCTTGGATATAAACCCTATTTGAGTGCCCTTACAGAAACGTTTATAGTGGATTGGTAGCATGCCACTGCACGTAAAACCATGAACAATCCTATGATTTATCAAATTCTCTTTGTTGGGTTTATATGGCGAAGATGACCACTTAAGGATATGGGGATTGGCACGAGCTCCACAATTTAAAGTCACTATAGCCACATGTCCACGGTAGATAAGTTTCTTAAGCTTTATCTCAGAAGCACACTTTCATTTGCATGGTTCTGAACAATATCAACAATGTTCTGAACAGACGACTCAGCTGTGATAAATGCATTCTGTTTGGTATCCTCTATTTTCGCTTCTACAAACGAAGCTGGAGATGAAGTATCCTCCACATTTGGTTGATGTTTGGGAAGCCAGAAGTCCAGGGCTTCAGAAAGAATGTCGTTGTTGTTCACTGGTCGTTTGAATTTGTTGAACAGAAGAGTGCGCATCAATTGCATTTTTCCTAATAGTACTGCCTTTTTCTCATCATCTCCTGGAATTTCAATTCTGAATGAAGTGGTCCTATTTCTTACTCTTGGGTTTCTATCCATGTTTAGTTTCACTCTAGTAGCCTTGATCTAAATAGCCATCTAAAGACAAGATTTGGAATTCGGGCACTTACATTGTTGAAAATGGTTGGGGGGAACAGGTTCTTAAGTAATATGATGATAACCTATATAAAAATGGATCAAAATCTATCCATGCTGCAATTAAAGCACAGAATTGTACTAAACCATCTACATGTATTAATTGTTTGAGCATCACCATGATTATATTTAAATATAAATGTTTTTCATCTACTCCTAAGTACCTCATGGAAATGGACTTGCCCTCTTTATCTCTGAATCAGTTCCCACGGTATGTGGCATACTGCAATCTGCTTTACTGTTACAGCCACTAATTGGATATTTGTTTATTTTGCAATAAAAAAAGTGAATCATGGATAATTATAAGATAAGATTAACATTGGATTTTACTCCAGAACAGCTGGAAACTATTAAGACTTTCTTTAATTACAACAACTGGGATTTTGAGAAAGCAAAAATATCAAATTCAAATGATTTGTCATCAGGAAAATGTGATGTTTCTACTCAGACTCAGGATTGTGTTTCCCTGGTGACCATTGAGTCATGCGAAGACGGCTCTCCACCAGAGTTTCACATTGAGCAGGATTTATTAGAAGACGAGTGTGCATATTGTTTCTGCAGACCTTGCATAACGTCGGAGGCAAACAAACAATTTTGGTGGGAATCTGATGATGTACCGCCTAGTGTCAATAACCATGGGATAAGAAAGGAGAAATATAAGAGGTATTGGACAATGATGTTTCACCGAAGAGTTTGGGATGATCCCAGATATAAACGAAAAAAGCAGTTAGCTTTACAAAGCGACCCCAGATTTAGGCGCTATGTTTGGCACAGGAGAGACATTATGCCGAATTGTGTACTTACTATCGTTCGCCAATGGCTACCTTATCCACAGGGGGCGCCTTATATGGGTCACATGTGGGATTAATGATGTCAAATATTATCTAATTAAGACAATAACAGTATATATCTGCTTTCTGCCATGTGCTAATTTCCCGCCAAATGTCAGACACTGCCTTGCTGTAGTTGATGACTCATACAGCAGCTAGCTCTCAACCAATGGTAGAACTGTCAATCATTTGTGGGGCAAATTCAAATTTTGTAGCAGACAGCTAATTTTTTTCTGGAAATCATATTTATAGACAACTTATAAACTTGAAAATTACATAGATTCAAGATATTACTTCAAAGAATTACTGTGCCAAAAATTGTCCTAATCTGTGAGGTAAGTCCCATGAAATTTGAAATCATTGAGGAGCATGTTTGCCTGTTGTGAGCAGAGTGTACTGGAAACAACTGGCCATTTTGTGCTTTGGTTTTCTTTTATACTTGTACTCCGGTCATTAAATTTGTGTTTTTATTTCATGGACTATCCTTTTACCTTTCAAAAAAACCCGGGGGTCACCGTACTAATTATCTTTTAGGAAGGCCAAATTTAACCACACCCCACAGATTTCAAAGATAATTTGACATAAAGCTTTAAGGAGTGATTTTTTGGTCATTTATATATCACATATTACTTGTATGAAATAACGCAGCATTGTAGCACTAAAAAAACAAAAAAAAAACAAAAAAACAACAACAATGCATAATAGGTGCCCACCTGGGAATCGACTCTGGTTCGACAGTCCGACACGTTGACCACTAGGCTACAATGTCAGGTTGTGCGCGCCTCGAAATAACTGCACATATTGGACAGTTAATCCGAGCATCGGCCATATTCGTATTCGCAAACAGGGTAAAAAAATAAGATTTTTTATACATTGTTTGATTTCGCCTTATCTATTTATCTGTATTTGGTACAAAGACGGTCAGTTCTGATAAAGGGTCAATAGATATTTTGGACGCATTTTAGTTACTTTATTTTGTCAAGAATATGTGGAAATATCCATCTGACATAAGAGTTTCTGAAAACTGTATTGATCCGAAATCGTAAATGGTTGAAAGACAGGACCCAGACAACTTTCCTCTTTTCCCGACGTAGAAAATGTGCACAATGAAATTAGCCGCATATATATGTCTTTAAATAGGCATTTGGAGAGAAGGGGTCAGTGAGCAAAATTCTCATCCGTTGTAAGTAATGCTAAAATAATAAGCATGTGATTTTTCGTTTGGTGGTCTTACATCTTCCTCATGCATCATACGCCTGTAAAAGCTATTGGTTATGTAACAGATGTGAAAGAGATGTCATGCTGAAAAAAAATCAGCAGTCATCAATGAAACACGTAGTCATTATTTGATTAAACTTCTAATGTTAGTAGGTGTCTAATTCAACAGAGAATCAGTTTGCAAAGATATCACATGCTTACAATGTAACTCATCTTATGGTTGTAACCTTAAGTTACTGAAAATTGTTTGACGCATTTGGGAGATAACGGTGACGTTAGATTTTATCTCTCGGCTCGTGCTCTGTAGCCGTGAAGATATTCATTCAACAGTATTTGTCTGAATGTTTTGGAAGGCATCAATCAGGATTTACTTGTCAATGTGGATCAAGAAATACCGACTAGAAACACCGTTTAGAGGCGATAACGTAAAAGCATTAATAAAACGTCAAATTGTGAAAACTTGGTCCTTTATTTCACAGAGAAAGGTCAGAAAATTGCGGCATTTGCTATGCTTTTTTGGGTTTCAGTGACCAAACAATCGCGGCTTGCCGCAGTGATCAGAAATAACCACGTTACCTGCTAGTCTTAAAAGTTAACGTCACTTTAGCACGGCCACTGCGTTTGGTTATTCCGTATTTTATTGAACGGAAATTCTTGTCATATGATCGACGCTTGTATCTTCAAGACAGCAAATGAAACTCCAGATCTGATGTGGATGGGCTCACCCATACAAAACAACTGTGAAATGTTAGTCCTATTATAAGGAAGAGAAATGTTTCTATTGTTTCTCAAAGGATAGTCTGAAATTTCACTGACTAATGGAGGGATTAAATCTGCGATATAAGATGGCATTAAGCCAGCATTTACATTATACATGAATGAAAGCTTATGTCGATGTCTTCTTTGTGATAGAGTTAACCATCCACACTCTTTGTACAGATATATTCAGCTGGACAAAGGCCCTCACGACACTGTCATTAGTATATAATAAATAAACACTCCTGGTGGCATCACTTTATTATCAGGCAGAAACCAACGCTATCAGCTTAAGGTATTTATTAATAGATGTGTTGTTATAGTTTTTGTATGGATATATCAACTTTTTGGAATGAATATGTCATTTATTTCATCGAATGAAGCAAAAAATGCATATTTGACGAGTGGCGAAGCCACAAATGGAATATACATTTTCTCGCTTCATGAGATGAAAAAAATAGCATATTCATTCCAAAAAAAAAAAAAATCTTTTATATACAATTTTAAGCATGGCTCATTGTTTTGCACTAAATGATTGCACATATAGCTTTGAATTTTGGCATTTTGTTGTGGTCCTTAAAGGGGCTTCAAAAATTGTGATCTTGACCTTGGGGGTAGGTTGCTATATGTTGTGCGTGACACACTTTTATGCTATGGGTAATCATCATGTGAAGTTAAAATACATTTGGAGGGAGCGCAGTGGCTCAGTGGTAGAGCGCTTGTCTCGAGACCGAAGGGCCGCGGGTTCGAGCCTCACCGGCGTCACTGCGTTGTGTCCTTGAGCAAGAACATTAATCCTAGCTTAGTACTGGTTCAACCCAGGAAGACCCGTCCCTTTATAACTGAAAGTTTGTTGATGGGACGTAAAGAATCAAATCAAACAAATCAAACAAAAATACATTTGGCCTTCTTGGGCACGAAACTAATGATTGCAGCATAACGCAAAAAAGTTTATTTATATATAATACATTGGTTTTATTTATAAAAAAAAATGTAGTTTGTAAGGTGTGGGAGAGGGATGGTCCTCCCCAACCCCCTACACACTAAATGGACAGGGAGAATAAAGCAACAACAAAAATGTTTCTGGAATTTCATTGCACGAAAATATATCCAGAAATACTATTTATTATTCTCTTATTTGCAGAACTACATAGCTGAATAAATTTATCAACAGTTGGATAGGTGTACCAAATAATTGAGATATAGTTCAATCTAATTTGGCTCAAATTCAAACATACAAAAAGGAAGTGAAATTCTGACTCAATATCACTTTTACAAAGAGGACATAATCTTTCTACAAATGGAGCAATATAATCACGACCCTCATTGCATGTCAAACTCAGTAAACCACATCTACATCTTGAATACGCTGTTCTAAACATTTTATTTACAATACAAAACATATACTCTTCACAACCAAAATTGAGTTTTAACAACTTGTATGTTATTAATTTATTCATATCTTGTATGTCCGAACTTTGAGCCTGAGTATCCATGTCTAATAACCGTGTTTTGAGGCACATGTCCTAACCCTTGGTTCAACCACACATCACCAAACCCCACCCTGAAAAGCAGGTTTCTAATTTGGGCTGCCCAGCAATCTATGTCAGTTTCTGTCCATCTTATTTGCAACTTACAGTGTATAGTATACTTTAAGGAGTCTATCATTTAGTATATTCAATATCCGTAACCAATATGTAATTTATATTTCAGATAGGTCTACCAACTGCAAGGAGAGAAAAGGGCTATTTTAACGAAAATTTATGCCCTATCAAAAACAATGATACAGATACCATCTGGTTTATCCCCTCATCTAGCAATAGTGTTCTTGGTATTGTCTTCGATAGCTCTAATCATGTGTTCTATTTCCTTAGTCGCTGTCAGTCGTACACGAAAAATACCACGTCCAGTGAAATTACTATCAATGGGATTACTGGTATACGACATACTTTTCCTTCTGGCAGCGAGTATCAGTCATTTCTTTGATTTTCATGATATATTCGTGGCACAGCATTTAGCGCGAGGATTTCAAGTATCAGCTCTAATCATAATAGCAACAATGTCTCTGGATAGATGGTTTGTATTTGGTTTTCCCTATATCTATCTAAGAATCGCCACAGAAGAAGATATCAATAAAGTTTGCATTGGAGTGATACTCGGTGGCTTTTAGCAATATCTAGCATATAGGGCACTGGCATGTTACGCCTTTAACAAGATTTTGAGTTGTGACTCCAATCTCATCTACTATGGCTTTTGGACTATACTTCTGTCAGCAATCTCAATTTTTTCGCAAGTAAAAGTGTTTATGATTGCTTGTTCTTCGAGCTCAGAGAAGAGGTATGGTCCCACACTAAGACAGTATAAGGGATCACATATATCATTTCTCTGTTTGGTAAATCAGATAATTGTGCTTATTATCAACATTGTGTTATTGGTGATCTTTTACTTTACCAATGTAAAGACTGTCGGTGGAAATGGGCATTTTGCTGAAGTAGCTGATTTTTGTTACCTGATGAACTGCTTTGTAGATCCTTTAATTTACGTGATATGGCTAAGAGAAACACGTCTTGAAATCTTGAAAATGGTCCAAGTGATATTACCATACTTCGAGAAGACGATAGAGGATATGCGTATTGATATTTTTAGCATTGTTACTGTTAAGAATCGTAATGAATACAACTTGTTTAAGAGGAGAATATGCACGGGGCGTCATATGAATCAAGTTGAACATGAAGATAATATGCACAGAGGATCATTGAATCAAGTTAAACAAGAAGGGAATTTAATCAGAGGGTCATTGAATCAGGCTGTTCTAGAAGTGAATATTAACAGAGCGCCATTGAATCAGGCTATACAGGAAGAGAATATACAGAGTGCAAAATTAAATCCTGGTATACAAGAAGGGAATATGCACAGAGTGTCATTGAATCAGGCTATAAAAGAAAAGAATATACACAGTGGAACATTAAATTCGGATATACAAGACGAGAATATACACATTACAGCATTAAATCCGGACATACAAGAAAAGAATATACACAGTGCAGCATTAAATCCTGATACACAAGAAGAGAATATACACAGCGCAACAGTAAATCCTTGTATACAATAAGAGAACATAAGCAGAGTGTCATTGAATCAGTCTTTACAAAAAAGAATATACTCAGTATACAATAAAAAATAGTAAGTGAGTGTGATCAGGAAATACCACAATCACAAACCGCAGACAACCCCATGGCACCGCGAGGAAGAACCCCTCAGTCATCACGAGGCACCAGGAAGACAAATAAAGCAAAGCAACCAGCTCTCTCTCCCCCATCAAGATGATTGCAATTATAGAATGAACATAAAGTAACGTACAACAAAACATAGAACAATTACAGACTCCCACAATGGGAGCAACAATAAACAAAAAGTCAACAGCAACAGAACCACCGCCTTAGAACGGACAGCAGCCTAAACCACCGGGGGGCTTAAATGCATTTTACTGGTACCAAATCTTCGCCCTAGATTCTGCTGTTGTAGAATCCTGGTATACAAGTAGGGAATATACACAGTGCAGCATTAAATCCGGATACACAAGAAGAGAATATAAACAGATCAACATTAAATCCAGATATACAAGAAGAGTATATACACAGTGCAACATTAAATATGGAGATACAAGAAGAATATATACACAGTGCAGCAATTATTCTTGATATACAAGAAGGGAACATACACAGAGCAGCATTAAATCAGGATATACAAGAAGGGAATATACACAGTGCAACATTAAATCAGGATATACAAGAAGGGAATATACACAGAGCAGCATTAAATCTGGATATACAAGAAGGGAATATACACAGTTCAACATCAAATCATGATATACAGGAAGAGAATATAAACAGTGCAGCATTTAATTTGAATATACAAAGAGGGAATATACACAGTGCAGCATTAAATGTGGACATACAAAATGGTGATATATACAGTTCAACATTAAATCTGGATATACATGACGAGAATATACACAGATCATCATTAACGGATTAACGAGACGAGAATATAAACAGTGCAGCATTAAATATGGACATACAAGAATAAAATATACGCAATGCAGCATTAAATCCTGATATACAAGAAGGGAATATAAACAGAGTGCCACATCAAATCCAGGTAAACAAGAGGGGAATATACACAGTGTAACAAAAGAACTTGTATAGTATGGAATATACGCAGCGCAACATTAAATCCTGGTATACAAGAAGGGAATATATACAGTGCAACGTTAAATCCTGGTAAACAAGAAAGGTATTTAAACAGAGTGTCAATGAATCAGGATAAACAAGTAGAGAAATATACACAGTGCAGTATTCAATCCTTATATACAATAAGGTAATATACACAGAGCAACATTAAATCCAGATATACAAGACGAGAATATTCACAGTGCAACATTTAATCCTGGTATACAAGAACGGAATATATACAGTGCAACATTAAATCCTGGTATACAAGAAAGGCATATAAAAAGAGTGTCGTTGAATCAGGCTATACAAGAAGAGAATATACACAGTGCCACATTAAATCCTGGTATATAAGAGGGGAACATACACAGAGCATCATCAAATCAGGCGATACACGACGGGAATATACACAGAGAGGCATTGAATCGCGTTATGCAAGAAGAGAATAAACACAGTGCAACATTAAATCGAAGAAAATATTCTTTATGAATCTTCCAACGCATACAGTAAACAATTTACTGCAAAAACTGAATTGTGTTAAACGTATTCAATATTCTGTTGTTTAACAAAAGACATTCTATTTTATTCACACCATGTGTGAAAATTTCAAAACAATGCCTTGGGTATTATGCAAATTATCAAAGCAGATGCATGGTTATTGTTTGTCAAAATTGACACGAGACATATGAATATTCAATGACCTTTTACTCAGTCTTCGTAAATCTTCGTAAAAAGTGCGCTTTTGATTGTTGTACAATTACTAATCTGAACGAAATTAATCACAATTCCCTGATAGCCTAGTGGATAGACGAGTGTTTTAGCACTCAAAAGATGTGAGTTCGAGTCCAGTAGCAATCAAGTTTTTGTTCATTTTTTTTCAATTTGCTGATTTCTTTGTCTTTATTTTTGATTTTGTGCACAACTGGATACATTTATTTGAATTTTGCATGTGTTTATGTAACAAATACAGCACCGTGAATAATTTCAATAAGCCTACATGCACGCTGAATAATTTTGAGATTGTTGTTATCATCTGCTGACTTTTAATCAAAATTAACTTTTCAAAAATTCTTACAGGAACACTATCAGAGTGTCAAATGGTCTGTATACGTTCTGTTGGTACTGAACTGGGTCCAAACTATTTGCAAATGTTATCAGCTGACATGGAAAGAGTGGGGAGCTTAGGGAATAATGAGTAACAAAAGCGGCTAAATACAAATGAAAGATATCACAAGATGACGTAAAATATACGAACAATATTAACTTAAAAAAAGAAAAGCAATTTGAAAATTTTATAAAAATGTTCCTTCCAAGTTTCGATCCAGGTATGCTGGATTTGTAAAAAGTCAACGAACCACTAGGCTATCAGACCATTTGCATTAAGGAATTGACATTATCTTCATATTCTCTGTCAAAGCGTGACCAGGTCGGAGTACTCCACGAAAACGCACGAATATCACGAAGATTTTAGCGCAAATTAATCAGTCTAAGGTCAATTTTGGCAGACTATATAACATTTACCGCACGTGGCATATGTATATATTTACATTTTCAAAGCAAGCTTTTAATGAATCTTTAGAATTTTGCAACCGTTCATGAGTGACTAAAATTTTATTGACAGCTGCCAAGCTTACTTGCCCGTGTAATTCGCTTCAAACTACGAATTCATTCGCCGGATGTGACATTGGTGTTGTGATTGACAGCGAGCCACACCTGAGTTGCACGTGAAAAACAAGCTTTCTGTTTGCTCCATTGGCTGTCCGTGGTCAAGCTGGCTGTTCCGCTTTTCCATTTGACACTCTGACTAAACCGTTGATACGATTAGATATTAAATACAAAATCATTTTATCTCCTAAATTATAATCTCTATAAATTAGTTATATATAATAAAATGTAAACATAAGCAATAAATTCAATTTCTGTAAGATTCATGGAATCATGAACACTTCGGGTCTCTTGCAAAGTTAACGTTTACTTTGCAAGAGACCCGAAGTGTTCATGATTCCGTGAACCGTCCAAAAAAAGAATTCTTTCTTAAATCTCCTGTATGAATTAAATGATGAGACTTCAAATTAGATGGTCGTTTTTTTATTTTTTCCACAAATGTCACTGCTATATGGCTTTTCTCCTGTATGAATTAATGGAGCCAAGACACGAGATTTCCAGCAATGTCGCATTTTGACAAGTGTAGACTCCGACAAGCATATGTAACCTCCTGTTAAGCTTAGAAACTCCAAATGATGTTCAATCAGTAGCTTAACACTCATAGAATATTCAAACGACTAGCAAAGGCTCTGATCAGACTGCTCGACTAAAACATGTATTACAAACGCTAAGCAATATGAAACTTATGATTCATCAAATAAGACGCTTGGCTAAAATATTTACCGCTAACATCGCAGATCTATGGCTTATCTCCTGTCTGGATAAAATTCATATTAGATGCCCTACTAATTGCAATTGCGAGCAGCGAGAACTTTGACGGGGTGCACAAATGCGCAACCCATCTCAACTCTCGCTGTCTCGTGTGATCTGGTGATATGAGCTAATCCACTTGACGTGATACAGTACGCCAGATCAAGTTACTGTTATAATAATGTGTATATATTACTGGCAACAATATCCTGACACCCTTACAAATTCTGGCTTCAGATATAGAGACTCCACAACCAACCAATTATTAAATACTTACCATACTATTTGTGAGGCTGTTGATAAGGCCAAGGAAGTAAGAACAGTTTTCTTTGACATCAGTAAAGCCTTCGACAGAGTAAGGCACAAGGGTCTTCTTTTTAAGCTTCGTACTATAGGCTGCTCAGATAGCATTGTTAACTGGTTTCCGAGAAACATTTACAGAATTTCCATATATAAGTAAATAGGTATGTTGTCACACTGGTAATTTACAAGATTGTCAAATTACTATGTTAAAACTGCTGTCTTCTTTCAAAAATTTGGATGTTGGCCACCAAACTTTCCTACAGCCAATTATAATGCAACGAGTACATACAGACATAAAGGAAAGGAAAACATTTGTAATCTGAATTTGTGGAATATTTCATTGTAAAAGCTACAACAGAAAAGGTCTTTGTCACGATAAACCTTGAATACAGCAAATTACTGAGACAAACATTAAGTGATTTTGAGCACAAAGTGCTTCAGTGAGCTACCAAAAGGCTTAATGAGCCTAACTTGCTCACCTGAGATGTTGACTTCATGGTTTCTATTTTTTTTTTATTATTTTTTATGAGTCTATGGGAGCAAATCACTGTACTCTTCGGAGAAGCTTGATTGTATTCAAACCTTTGTGTATAGCTACAGCGAATAGCTCTGTTTTCAATTTAGAGTGATAAATTTTATTTTTGTAAAGTTTTTTTTCCAACATTTACAGCATGTCTATACATTAGTAAATAGCTATGTTTTCAAAGTAGAAAGGACGTGTAACGGTTTTGTATTACAAATGGCCCACTTTTACAGTAAAAAATCGATTGTAAAGAAATCCCTCCAAAATATTACCAAATGATACCCAAGAGTCTCTAGTTTAATGTCCACAATTTATTTTCTTCATTAAAATGTATTTTATGATAAATTTTGGGGTTAAATGCATGCCCTATCAACCACACTTAACACTAAGTCTATGGTAAAACCAAACACCCTCGTGCACTTCGTGACTCAATTATATACATGTCCACATGCGGAACCGGATAAAACTATTTCTCATTTTAGTGTGCATATAATATTACACCATAAAATGGCAGCTCTGAGTCGGTTCCGCATGCGGCAAATACCGTAAAAAGACTTTTTCTGCAAATTTTATCCTCAAATGCAACATTTAATTCATACTTATCAAAACACTGAGAGTACTAAAATCACTGGAGAGACTTAAGATTCCCGTCCAAAAATGGAATACAATGTACATATTAGCAAGCTCGTATCAATATTATTTCTTACAAACAGTCTTTGGACATATTGCGTTTGAAAAGCAAACACAACAACATTTCAGTAAATGCGAGTCTTATTTGAGAGAGAGAGAGAGAGAGAGAGAGAGAGAGAGAGAGAGAGAGAGAGAGAGAGAAGGTGCAAGGAGAGAATTTGGTGTGCCCCCTTCTTTAACTGATACATAGATTTCTGGAGATAGTTCTTAGGTACAATCTGCTTTTAAAACGACAGCTCACTGCCACTTTTGTTTTGGCATGGCCCATTGCTTTGAATTAAGATTTTCAAAAATGGCAAATTATGTGATCATCCTTTGGAGCATGAGGAAAAATAATCAATTATTGGTATTCTCAAATTAAAGGACAGACACTGTTTTATATAGCCATACTAGAGTAGTTAGGAACGGAAAGTATATAACATTAGATGGAGTTGTCCCCCACCCACTTAAAGGAGTTATGTGAAGCTGGTGATCTTGGAATTAAGGTCAATACTACCGAATTCTAGTCATTCATTTAGGTCTTCCCAATTAATTATCTGTGTCAGTTTGGTCAAAATCTGGTCATTGGTTAGAAAGATAGAGTACAGACAAGCATTTAATTTTTATATATGTCCCTGGTGACCTTGTAAATAAGGTCGAGGTCACCAAAATCTTATAATTCGTTTTGGCTGTCCCAGATAAGTATCTGTTCAAATTTCAATGAAATTCATCTAACGGATCATAAGGTAGAGCAAAAAGCTACTTTACAGCACAGATGTCGGAATCATTTGATATGATTCCAAAATTTTGATAGAACTGTGTCAGTTTAATGGTAATATTATTAAAGTGAGGTTATTTGAACAAAAAGGAGCTGGTATTTGAACAAAAAGGAGCTGGTGTGATGTATACAAATACACACTCTCAACATATATTGTAACTGACCATCAAAGCTAACACCTATCTATATTTTTGAAGATCGTAACTTCTCATGTACATATATGATGTATATAGGTGGCGCAGATATTGTCGCAAATAAACCAATGTAATTCTTTGATTTAGTTTTGTTCTTTTCAATTCATTGTTATTTATGCAAGAAAGCATGTATAAAAAAAAAATGGCCTGAATGCGAACGCCACAAGCACTTAATTCATAATGAGTGTAATGCGCTTTTATGTTTTTGTTCTGTCTTGTGTTTGCTTTGTCTTTGTGCGCGTCTGTTTATATGTGCTTTGTGGTCACCTGCTGGGAAAGGGCTGACCTCTTGGCTCTCGTTTGTGGTGTCTTACTGTGAGTTTGTCACTTTCCCATTGGTATCCTGGGTCAGGTGTGGTACTTTATTGTATCGATTCCTGCTACTTGCACCCTTACTTACTTTCATGCTTACATGTGCACTATATCTGTGCTAAACTGTTTGTTTTCTCAATGAATATCGCTCTCGTAAAGTGTTTGCTAAAACAATGCAGTATATATACAACAACCACTTATCTGCAGATGGTTAATAGTCACTGGTACCAACAAACACATACATTTAATATTCAAGGATCAAATACTCTATTTTAGATGTTCATTTACCTTAATCAAAACACAATGTAGGTTGTTCAAACGGTTCCGAAATCCCTGCTTTGACGGAAGTTGTCGCCCTTGAAATAATTGTCTGCACCACAAATGCTTGAAACATGATAAGTGTTTAATACTCTACGTCATTGCTCTACGTTACAGTGAAGCATATTTCAGTCATGACGTTTCCTCGGTTGAACATGCATAACGCAATCAAGATGAATGGTCTTGCACAGTGACACAAAACATATGTTTCTTCGGGATTGTGAACTGCGACCCCTTAGTCACACATAAGATAATAGGTAAGTAATATATAGACCACAGTGCTATCACGACTGTTCGATATCTGAGCTGGGGCATGCGTAAAATATGGAGCAGATATGCATTCTGGACATGTAACCTATAACCGCCTGCTTTGACATGGCCTTAAAGTATTCATTTATTCTGCATGCTCATCCACAAAGGTGCACAGTTTTGTGAATTAATCTTATAATCGAATCAGGCGTTTGAAAGATACGTCACAGACACAAACGTGTGACATACAGACGGACTGACAGATGAACAGACAGATAAACAACACTCACATGTATCTATTTAATAATTATGGCTGTGAGCAAAAGAAAAGTGTTCAAAGCTTCCATTTTCATTTCTGTAGCTTTATAACTATTTATATTCATGTTTCATACCAATCCAGCAAAGAAAGGTTGCGCATGTAATGCCGCGTTTAACGTGTTACATGCACGCTTGTGTACATGTACTGATTATATTGATATGAATAAACCGGCATAGGCTTGTTTGAGCTATATATTAACTGGAAAATATGATAAAACACTAAATGTTCAATATATATTACACCTAAAAAACAACATATCACCAAGGTAATCGTAAACACAGTATTTAGCCAAGTTTTAGCATAATTTTTAGTTAATGATGATAGTGTTAGCTCAAATTACGACATAGACATGACTAGTATAAACACACGCATGTTTGGTATTATTTTTGAGGTCAGTTTGCTTGTTGCATCTTTAAAAATATCCACATTCATAAACAAACCTCTGTTTATACATACTAGTGAGAAACTTTAATTCATGTGACTGCATATGCCGTCGTTAATTCAAAAACATTCTCATGTGAAAGGGCAAAGATCAAACCACCATATATTTAAATTTCAGCCAAATCCATCGTGGGCCAAAAAACGGCTAAACCGTTACACGTCCTTTACAAGATTGTCAAATTACTATGTTAAAACTGCTGTCTTCTTTCAAAAAAATTGGATGCTGACCTCTAAACCTTCCTACAGCCACCAATAATGCAACTAGTTTATACAGATATAAAGGAAAGCAAAGCATTTGTTATCTGAATTTGTGGAATATTTCATTGTTAAAGCTACAACAGAAAAGTTTTTTTTGTCATCATGATAAAATTCTACTAATAGCCTGAATATAGCAAATTGTTGAAAACCGATGACTCAGACCAACCTTTAGAGACTTTGAGCACAAAGTGTTTAGGTGAGCTAATAAGAGGCTTAATGAGTCTAAACTGCTCACTTGAGATGTTGACTTCATGGTTTCAGAAGATATTTTGATAATTTTTTATGAGTCTATGGGAGCAAATCACCCACAGGATTGGTGTGGCGGTGGCCGATTTGAACCCCAGGGATATAGACTGCAAGGGGTCGGCTGGATTTACGTTGTGAACCACTATGCATTGCTACATACTTAATATTTTCAGAAGATTTTTTAAAATGTTTTCCCCCATTATAAGGAAGCTAATGACAGTCCCTTAGGACATAGCCAAGTTGGACCCCAAGAACATGATTCGCACGATTTATGCAGGGGGCCACAAGACATTGATATATACTAAATATATATAATATAGGCCTAATTGAAAAGATTTAAGTCTTTTTTCCATTATAAGTCTATGATAGCCATTGATCACCAGGGGGCTTTGCCAGTTTTCACCCAAGGGGCTTGGTTGGTAGGATTTAAGTGGGGGAGCACCAGACGGTGCCACATACTAAATAATATGGTTTCAGAAGATTTTTTCATGAAACATGTAGCAATATTGATCTCCCGGGTTTGACCAGTTTTGATCCCAGGGACTTGATTGGCAGGATTTATGAAGGGGACTACTACACATTGCTACATATAAAATATATAAGCTCTGAAAATTTTCAAAGTTTTTCCCAAGTTATAAGTCTATGGGAGCTTTATGTTTCCCCCTCTCTGATGAGTCTTTACATGAAATTTCATCACATTTGGCTGACTGACATTAGAGATATTCTTTTGAAAGAAATTTAGAACCTATCAAAATGTTTTAGCTTGTATCCAAAATGTAAAGAAAATTGCCCTTAGGCTAGCAATTTTCTGTTTCTCGTCATTTGATACTAACTGGAAATCATAAAATTCCCTGGCATTTTCCTGACATTTTAGCAAATATCTATTTTTCACTGACACAACATAAAATTCCCTGACAATTTCCTGACCTTGAAAAAATTCAATTTCAATTTCCCTGACATTTCCATGACGCGACTGAACCCAATAATACATGGTACGCAATCATAACTGAAGCCCTGGATACATGTCATTGTAAATTGATATGTACAAAATAAGCTCCTAATAAGTTTTAATAATAGATTGTTTTTAGCATTTTTGCATGGCCAATCATGCCGCTTTCATATGATATGTGAAATGTAAAACTACAACAGTATGCAAAAGGATTAGTTCGGGGGGGGGGGGGGGGGGGGGAGCACTTCAGTTAAACTTTTTTCTATTTTCTATGTGTTAAATAGCAAAAACAGGGTTATCAGTCCATATTTTTTTTTTTAAAAAGTACTTGTCCAATGAGAAAAAAAAACATTTGCGGATAATTCGAGAGTTGAACCTACTATTTTTTGATGGAAAAAAACTATCGTTTTCTCTGAAACTTTTTTCCTGGCCATTTTTTTTGGGCAATCCTTCATTAAGACTGTCCGAGGTCCTTCCAGATTATAATATTTGAGCTTGCGTCCAGCAATTTGTAGAAGTTAGCATGCACGGATCCAAAGGGGGTGGGGGGAGGGGATCCGACCCTCAACCTGCAAAAATCACAAATCTACAGGGTTTCTTAGCATAACTGCCCCGGATCCCCTGAAAAATCAAAAAGCTACCAAGCAACCATTCACTGTTGGGAAACATCGGCCCGCTAGCGAAAGCGATTTAAAAATGGCGTTCGCTGGCGGGCCGATAATGGCCCGCTTATAGTGGTATTTGAATCCTCTCTCCCTTCATCAACTAAAAAAATCGTTGTGAGAGTTGGACCCCTCTGACAAAACTTTCTGGATCCGCGAATGGTTAGCATGTGCTCCCATCGAAGACTCCGGTCAAAAATTGAATTTATTTCTAAAATTAGCTTAATACTAAATATTCTATAGCTAATTTCCCTTGTAATCAGTCCAGAAAACCATTCATTTGTTTCGTTCATCATAATAATTTATGACGTTGCGTCTGGGAGTGAAATAACGCCATGCAATAAAATCGATAACCTATTAGTGGTTTACAGATTTTAGGGAAACGTTACATGACGTCCATAATATCGTTGCGTACCTAAGGACAAAAGCTTATATATTTACGCCAGAAATGAGATTTCAAAGTAATCTCAATGTTACATGATAAATAGAATCTCAGCTGAGTTGAGCATGAAAAAAGGTTTAAAACCTCGGGGCCTGTTAAAATCTTCTCTAAAACCACTGAACAGAAAAATAACTGAAACTAATTTTATCCGTCAAAAATGTAGCCACCAGGGGACGTGGCCAGTTTCCCTGATGGATATTTATAAAAAAAAAAACCGTTTAAAATCATCTCATATGAAACTAACGGCTGGAATTCAAAACAATTTAGAAGAAATGGTCACTAGATGTCCCTCTACAAAAATAGCTGAAGCAAATTTTAATCGCCAAAAAACATGGTCGCCAAGCCTAGGGGCTTGGCTGTTTCTCTTATAAGCTTTAAAAAGAGGTTTCAGACATATTCTCCTCTGGAACCAATGGTCATAGTGGCAGATATTTTCACCAGGCTCAACAAAATAGTCAAAATGAACAGGGTCACTCAAAATACATGCTGGGGCGTGACTTTTTGTAGCTAACAAAACTTTAAAAATCGTTTCCTCTGGAATAGCTGTCTTGAATACAAAATTAGTTGACAAAAACATGCGTGGATCCAGAAATTGTCGTTGGGGAGGGGGGTGCAGGACCCGAGGTTATAAAGCTTTTTTTCATGCTTAACTCAATTGAGTTTGGAATTTCCACTGCTCAAAAGAACTAAAATGCTGAAAAATAAGGACTTTTGCTGCTTTCAAATCTTCAAGCCAATAAACGTTGAAATTCTTAGCATTTAACATTAATGAGCCGTGAAATGTGATTTCCAACAATATGTCATTTTGACATGAATAGACAGACGAGCCTGTGAGGCCTCTTTTTAAGCTAAGAAACTCCAAATCATGTTCGGCCAGTAGCTTAGTGTTCAGTCATAGAATATTCAAGCGACTAGCAAATGCTCTGATCAGACTGCGCGTATGCGCAGGCTGGTCTGAGCATTTGCTGGTCCCACAAACCACATTCTTGGAAATCTCAAAACGCGACTCATTTATGGACATGATAAATTTTGCGCTCAGTTTTTTTTTTTAAAGAAAAAAAAAATTTGCGCTCAGTTGAGTTGATAATGAAAAAAGTTTTATAAACTATTTTACTTTATTTATTTTCTTTTTCGTGGGGTGCAGTGGCGGTATAGGCATTACCTTATTTTATAGAGGTCCGGTCCCGAGGTTAAATTTTTTTCCATACTCAACTCAGCTGAGCACGAAATTTCAACTGCTCATAAAAACTAAAATACTGGCAAATGAAGAAGCTTCTCGCTTCAAGTCTCTCAGATCATGTATTTATCATGCTGAAAAATGTCTGAATGCCAACAATTGTTGGCATTTTAACATTTATGAGCAGGATAAATTTCGTGCTCAGTTGAGTTGAGCATGAAAACAGTTTTATAACCTCGGGGCCTGATTGCTTCACGAGTACCAGTATCCTTAAGGAAGTCTATAGCCACTTGTGATTTTCCAGGAGGTGGGGGGATGAGGGTCCGACCTGCATCCGCGCACTCATGATTGTGACCATCGCACCACATACAGGGAGGCCAGTTTCAAATGTACATATATGTTAACATTCAGCAGGAATCAGGGGGCGATCCAGGACCACTTGACCCTCTTGTTTTGAATTAATGGCTATCAGATAAAGTCCTATCCTGCTGAAAGCCGCGAAATTATGTTGCGTCGCTTGTACTGTACCGCAAATCAAAATATGCAGTTGCAGTTTTACTGAAGTATTCAGTAAGAGTTGTCTTTATGCAATAGGAAAACAAGGTATGTCAATATTTACATTTTCAAAGCAAGCCTTAAATGAATCTTTAGATTTATGCAAACGTTCATTTAAGAAATGAAATCAATTTTTAGAATGTTCATGGAATCATGAATACTTCGGGTCTCTTGCAAAGTAGGCTTCACGTTAACATTACAAGAGACCCGAAGTACTGTATTCATTGATTCCATGAACATTCCAAAAATTGAATTTATTGCTTATATTTACATTTTATTTTAAATATCTAAAAAATATATTTATTTTTTTTATTTATGAATTAAAACAGATTTGTATTTAAAATATAATCATATTAACGTTTTAGTCGGAGTGTAAAATGGAAAAGCGGAACAGCCAGCTTGAACATGACAGCCAATAGAGCAAACAACAGGCTTGTTTTTAACGTGAGACCCAGGTGTGGCCCGCTGTCAATCACAACACCAGTATCACTTCTGGCGAATGAGTTCGATGGTCAGAGCTTAACGCATCGGCAAGTGAGCTCTGCAGCTGTCAATCAAATTTTGTGTAATTCCTGAGGCTATGAACGGTTGCAAAAATCTAAAGATTCATTAAAGGATTGCTTCAAAAATGTAAATATAGCCTCGTGAAAGACATACATTTGATTGACCAAGACATGGGCCTACATTTCATTGACAGCTGACCAAGCCCAATACGCTTCGAACATCTAATTCATTAGACCTCAGCAGTGACCTATTTTATTTAAGTCACTGACCTAAGATCAGGCATAAGAATGGATTTTTGTGTTATGTCCCCGATACAACAAAGAGTGGGCCATCATTAGCCCGCCAGCAAAACGTCATTTAAATGGTGTTTGGCTGGCGCGCCGATAATGGCCCAACGTTGAATGCTGGCATGGTAGCTTTTAATTATCCAGGGATTACCGGACCAATAGTGCTTTGTGATTTTAAAGGGGAGGGGGTCCGGACCGCCGGACCCCCTGCCCCCCACTCTCGATCCGGGCATGTCTTGGACATAGGGCATTTGACCTTAAAAAAAAACAACAACAAAGGGCTAGAATGTGTTTGACCCAGAGTGCCTACCATTACTGCTGTGGTAGCAGTAGACTTGTGCAGTCGTTTCAGTTAAGTATATTATAGATATATACATTTTCTCGTCTCTAATACCCCAATGAGAGCTAAAACTGTAAAACAGTTGAAAAAATTAAAGTGCTTTTAGAGAGGATAATTTCTTATTAGTATGAGGTATTGGCTGAGTATAGGCACATTTCAACTGTTTGGGCCGTTTCCAGTTGATGGTTGCAGCTGAATTGCCGCTGATTCAACCGCTTTAAAAATACATGTTCTGTTTGCTTGTACTGACGCGAAGAATAGCTTCAACAATAGCAGTCAGAAATGTTTCAACATACATGTATTTCACTTCAGAAATGTAGGTCTCAAGTTGTTTTAGTAGGAAAGTAAGTGTAAGTTGACACCTAAAGAGGTGGCAGCTGAGCTCCCGTTTGGTGTTTTTACAGTGTTTGTCTTTAATACTCATATTGTGATAATTCCATTAAACAGTAATCCAACATGTTGTAACGTGTTCGCCAATATCGCAATTTTTCCATGCAACGTGGCACTATATTTCAACAGTTTTCACGTGAAACTGGCTTTGCTGCATGTGCGAAACATAGGCTCGCTATTTCCCAAACTGATACAAGCAATTACCATGATCAGCCATATTTCTTCATTAAAAGCTGGGGTACAGAAAAGAGAATAACTTGGTATGCGCAAAGACTCAGATCAGCCTGCGCATATGCACAGTCTGATCAGAGTCTTTACTGGCCTCTCTGTGGGTACCTAAGGTCCCAATGATTATTCATACGGAGAGCGAATAGCATAGGTCCATATAAGGAAAATTATGAGCGAAAAATTGTAATTATTTTCTTACCGATTAATTTGGTTTAAACAATATTTTATTTGCAACTAGACATGTATATTACAGTACAGAAATATCATGGTACAGGATCTGACAGTAAGCAAGCGCTTATATTATAAGTCATCTCCTGCTACAAGTGAGATTATACAATAGTACGTAAGAATGGCGGTGTCAACAAATATACGTGATAAATACAAGCTTGAGAACAACAATTAAGAATGACAAAGAAAGCTCGAAGCTTAAGCTTCATCTGCTAGTTGGTGTGTTTGTGTTACTAAGGATTAGTTTTATGGAGAGAGAGAGAGAGAGAGAGAGAGAGAATTTATGTCCAGCGCATGCTGCGTTTCCGTAACATGTCAGCTTGTAATATGGTATTGCATCGCTTCATCTGTCAAACCTCCCAGTTTTTATGATAAATTTTTGAACGTTTTCTAGCAGTGTTTCATTTTCTTGGACTGTATTGGTTTGTACCCCTTGCAAAAGATCCCTAGTTGTGTAGTTGTTAAGATTTTCTTGCAAATATCTTTCTCTTACGCTTGCATATCTTGGGCAGACAAACAGGTAATGATATGAACTCTCAAAAGCTCCGCTTTGGCATGTAGGTTCAGGAACAAGGTTCTTTCTATACAAGTGTGAATTAAGAGAGCTGCATTCTAATCTCAGGCGTGTATGTAGTATTTGACCTTTACGCGTGCCTGCATTGAAGTATATTGGTGGTTTGCTAAGGTCTCTGTTCAAACGATGTTTAAAATATGCGATGGATGGAGCTTGCTTTGTTTCTTCAGGCAGGCTATTCCAAGCCCGAATCGTCGATGGAAAAAAGGAGTTAAAATATAAATTTGTGTTGGCGTGGAGTGTACGAAAGTCGTTTGCGTTTCTAAGGTTGTAGTTAGTGGTTTCCTGAATCAACCGATTAATTTAAACATGTGTTTCGGGTGCTCAATAGAATCGTCTCATTGAGACGGTTCTTTTGAGTACCCATAACATATGTTTTGGTCGAGAAATAAATAAAATAGTTTTGCATTACGCACTCTTATCTGGAGGTCTGTTACTAATCACACTGATTGGATGCGCAGACTGGTCTTCGCTGCGTGGTCATGTGAAGTTATCTATTTTGTTGCGACCCTGAGTCCATTACTAGTGAAGTCTATATTATTCCTGCAGCTCATGCAACAGGTTCCGTGTGTACTTAATCTATAGACATTCAAAAATTTTCGCGAGGGGTTTTATTTTCGCGAAATTCGCGGCGAAGATTCGGGAAATTAAAACCCTCGCGAAATAAATCACTCTGTCCTTTGCTGATTTAGGTAAATCATGCCCTAGTCGCGATTTTTTTAAGTGACAAATATGTCTATTAACACTATTTGCGAAATTTTCGAATTTACAGTAGTCGAAGACGCTGAATGCATTTTGTCGTGATGTGGATCATAGCAAAATTTTGTTTCGAGAAAATCTGATTTACATCCGAATATCATAGACGCAGACCAGCAATCTGTTTTTGTTGTTGTTGTTGTTTTTGTGTGTTTTTTAAGTATGATACATAAACCTGATTTCTGCAAGCTATCAATTTTCTAGCTAGTCTCTGTAGCTGAGCAGGTTGTGAACCCCGAGGAAAGGTTTCTCAGGTCGCTGCCCATATATAAGCTCCACTGACCGGCCATGCACACATCACCGGGTTAAATCCTATATACATTTGTAAGAATACACCAAGAAAACGAACGCAAATGGAAAATGTCTAGAGCATGTTTCTTTGAAAATAATTTACCTACAGACAAAGAAATCGTCTCTGAATATCAACTATCAAAAGGTATACTAATCGAAACGAAAATTTACTTATATTGCAAATGGAACGCCAAAACAGATTAATGAAATTTGTGCTGAACATTAATGTGTTTCCATATATATGTGAGTCTTAGTTAAATATCATAATACATTCCATTAGCTTAGCTTAAAAAGAATACTATTTTCATATTAAAACATTATCGTACAAAAGGTAAAAAATTTATTCCCAGTCAGCATCTTAACTCTTCGCTCCCAGTTTTTTTTTGTCGTTTGCTTTTTGTTAAAAAATTAACTTTTTTGAATAATCTTTCATGAATGCCGTTTGAGTTTTGTTGGGTCAGATCTGGGTCCAAGTTATTTGCAAAATGTATCAGCAGACGCCACTAGGAGATCAAGAGTTAAAGCAGACAGCTACTGGCACACCAGCAAACGCCATTTTAATGTTTCGCTGGCGGGCCGATAGTGGACCGAGCCTGCATTCTGACTGCGTTAAAGATCAAACGTGTTGCATTTATTTGGGCTAAGTTTATTTCTTGTATTTGTCAAATAATGCAGCAAAGTCTCAACCGAACACGCACGTCTGTGCACTTTTGTACAGACAAAGCCGCTCGCTCACGCAGAGTGTGGAAGTAGAATAAAGGTTTAGATCTCTGGTCCTCGTTGGGAGAATGTTCATGATCATTTGGGCCTCGTCGCGACATTAAGGCTGTCTTCGGGATTTCCGACAAAGCAAGCTAAAAAGCAGTCTTCTCAGCAACAGAGACTAGGTAGAAATTTGACATTTTGCTCATAGCGAGCCTAGATATGGTACTTTGCAATAAGCGAATAACAAAGGTGCTGATCAGACTGCGCGGATGCGCAGGCTGGTCTGCGCCTTTGTTGTTCGCAAACCCCCGAAGTAGTATGTGTGGCACTTTAGCGCCAATGACGTCACGACGTCATATCCAAGATGGCGGCCCCCATGACTTCCGGTCCAAGATGGCGGCCCCCACGACTTCCGATCCAAGATGGCGGCCCCCACGACTTCCGATCCAAGATGGCGGCCCCACGAAGTCAGATACAAGATGGCGGCCCCTGTGACGCGTTCGGTTACACCTCGGAGGGTGAGTCAACGCCCTAGACCACGAGAAGGTAGCGTCACGTCCTAGAGCGCGGTGTCGTTCTTCTCTATATACAAGGGTGAGGGGGCCTCTCATGTATCGAACGAACACGGATCTGGAGGAGTCTATATTGAGGATTTCCGGGTGGTTTTTTTACGAAGTTCAGAACGAGATCCAGTCTTTAATGGTGTAGCCCATCGCAGAGCTCAGTTTATCCCGTTCCCCGGGTGGACCCTTTTTTTTTCAGCACGGTCCTTTCACGTCTTTTTCCACGTACTGATCGGCTTCGTAATTGGGTCGTAAAGGCTGAGAGGGACATGATTGTCTATCAACGTAGAACGGGCTCCTCGCCATGCATATGGCGCCCGGCTAACTTAGGAGCATGTTGCGCAATTATTTGCCGTTCGTCCTTTAGTATTTTAATGAATTCCAGTCCAAAGTTGCTGTCTTACGCCCTCTGTCCATTATACTATCCTCTCCTTTTCGCTTAAGCTCCGATTTTGCCATTTCTAAAGCTTGGGCTACTGGGGTGACCAGGTTCACTACGGGTTTTTCCTTTTGTCTCATTTCTTTCAACTCTCTGTATTTCCGTCCACTACCCACAATATAATGACCTTGACTGTCGCGTTCCGCGTAGCCATCTCTAACATCCAGTAAGTGCTGATACCATTTGTCGGGATCCGACACGTACGGAATCCACTTCTGCTGTTGGTAATCGTAAACGAGTCTAGTGCCCATCTCTTTTGATCAATTTCCTCCTTCGTGCTCGAGTTATTCTTACGCTCTATTCATACGAACGGGTGAGAGTCTAGTTCACTATCCTCAAGTACCTCGATTAATCGCTCAGCAGCCTCTCTGGCTTCGCGCCGTAGTTGTCTACATCTCATCCGAAACAACAGTTCATCAAACAAAGCTATACACATAAAAGTAATGGCGAACATATTTACGCCTACTCAATACTTAATCCCTTTTCTTAGTTACCAGTTTTGATAGTCATTCGGGTTACACTCCGAACACCGTAATGCGCCTAACTGATTCATGTGATCACTTTGCATGTAACAGGGTACGACCCCGTCTAGTTCGGGTAAGACCCTTCCAATTTCTGTTAAGAGTTCTTTGACGGCAATGTATTCTAGGGGTCTCAGGTATAATCCCTTTTTCGTAGGTATCACCTCTTCTTGCGGCTTCCAATACTGTCTTATATCCATACATGCGCTGCCCTCGGTGATGGTACAATAGACGTTCCCTCCAAGATGACTCTTATAGTTTTGTTTCTCTGTCCTCGCTTGATCCGCGTATTCTAAGTAATCCACCCAATTCTTCCATCGCATCAAGGTAAAACTGATACCTTTCTTGGTCGGTTTGTCATCTTTCCATTCTCTCAGGTCAACACGCAGTTCACCTTTCCATTCTGTGACCTCGATAAAGCGATCGTTTCCGAGACTGAATCTGCATCTAGACATGTTTACTGTTTGACTGTCAGAATAGATATGATTGCTGCAAAGCGCCTTATATAGTGAGAGGTCTCTTCTGGTTGGTCAATTATCCAGCCATCCGATTGGTCAACCTCCTCACTCCTGATCCCTCCTCCTCATTCTCCTTCACGACGTAGTAGAGTCCTCTTGGTCTTCAGAGGCTTTCTCGGTTTCTATATTATGATTCGGCCATACGTCCATAAATAAATCTTTTCTGAGTTTGATGGCTTGTCTGATAGAGTCCGCCTGATTCATATCGTGTTGGTTCTTAAACGTTTTAGCCGATTCCAGTATTCGCTGTTGAACAGGATCCTCTTGTAGCTCGTAATAATCTATTAGAAATTGGGCGTAATCTCGTCTGAGTTTTTTGCGGAGAGAAGGCAAATCATCATTGGCTGCGAGATGAATAGCTTTATCCGAACTAAAACCTCGCTCTTCATAAGCATTCACTTTAGCTTTAAACTGTTCTACGTTCTCCTGCCTGATCGGATTTTGAAATCTCCTGTACCAGATGTCGAGTTTAGAGCGCTCATCTCTTTGTTTTCTTCGTTTACCTGGAGGGCTTAAATAGCTTACCCTCCTATTCCATATATCCGGTTTATAACTGTCATCTCTTTCTTTATCCGGAGGGCTTATAGAGCGTATATAATCTAGGACTCCACACTGTCAGCATCTTCATCATCAGAAATATCTCCGTCATCGGGAGACTGTTGATCGACAAATATGTCAGTTTGTAGTCTGTCCTGTTCAGATGTACTCGATTTAAGATCTAGGACGAGGTAACCATAAGGTCTTGCCGTGGCATCTTCAAATTTCCTCATAAATGTGGCGCAAGTGGACGGATAAATTCTTCTTGCCAAGGTCGCAACTTGTTGTCTGTCGATCGGATTATTAAACAAGACCAAATATTGCGTATTTAAAGCGATATCCCTGCAAGCTCTACCTTGAGGAAATACGTTTTGAGTCAAATACACGATAGATATATTTCTGTGTTGACTGCCTTTCGTAAAAAGGTCGGCAATTCTCTGGTCACACTTTGCTACGGTCATCAGATCATCAAAAATGATTAGGTTTCTTTTTGAGGGATCGATAAACTGAGCATTATTGAGATAGTCTGGGATACCCCGTATAAATTCTATACAAGGAATTCTCTTCTGAAGGTCTTCGTACAGGGGCTGCCATTGTCCAAAACACCATAAGATTCGTTCAGGTGGCGGTTGTACTAACGAGGAAAGTAACAGTTTTCTAGTCCATTCCGTTTTCCCCGATCCGCTGGGTCCAGTTACCATCATAGAGAATGGGTGTCTAAATGTCATTTTCTTCAATGGTTGTGACTGGTCGGTATGTTTCCCACTGCCATGGACATTGCGTTCATGTCTTTGCAATGCATCACGCCTACTATAGGACTGGTTGCAGATCAAACACCTGATCATTTTGTCTCAGTTAGTATTGCTTGTCTACCTTCATACGGGTGTCATCCTTCTTACGATCATTGGATCATTGTAACCACCACCACCACCGACACCACCACCACCACCGACACCACCACCATCACCACAGACACCACCACCCACCACCACCACCCACCACCACCATCGACACCACCACCCACCACCACCACCACCACCACCGACACCACCACCACCACCACCCACCACCACCACCCACCACCACCACCACCACCACATGGTGGACCATTGTTTCCTGACTGTACATTCACTACATCCTCACTGTATCCCACTGTACCCCAACTGAACCCTCACTTTGCCCCAATATACCCTCACTGTATCCTCACTGTACCCCACTGTACTCTCACTGTATCCTCCCTGTACCCTCACTGTATCCCACTATACCCCAACTGAACCCTCACTGTGCCCCAATGTACCCTCACTGTATCCTCACTGTACCCCACTGTACTCTCACTGTATCCCTAATGTATCCTCCCTGTATCCTCAATGTATCCTCAATGTATCCTCCTTCTCTCCTCCTCACCCTCTCCTCCTCCCTCCTTATCCCAATGTACCCCAACTGAACCCTAATTGCGCCCCAATGTACCCTCACTGTATCCTCACTGTACCCCACTGTACTCTCACTGTATCCTCACTGTATCCCACTGTACCCCAACTGAACCCTCACTGTATCCTCACTGTGCCCCAATGTACCCTCACTGTATCCTCACTGTACCCCACTGTACTCTCACTGTATCACCACTGTATCCTCCCTGTACCCTCAATGTATCCTCCTTCCCCCCTACTCCTCACCCTCTCCTCCTCCCTCCTAGCTCCATTATGAATTTGAACTATCATGATCACTGTTTTTACGGCCATTATACTCACCAATATAATCAACTGCTGACTCATTCATTACTCCTGAATTGTAAAATCGATAAGCTATTTCACAACACTTTGAATGAACATGGAAATCATTAATTATGATGCGTGAAGGCATCCGGTCAGCATTGATTATATTGGTGAATGAATTGAGACAGGCCCCCGGAAAACCACCTTTTCAATACGCACGACTTTGCTGTATCATTGCGTTGGGTCTTCGCTGTTCAACATCGAATTTACTGATCAGAGTGCGGTATTTAACGTCTGCAAAATGAGCCTGTCCATCGGACCAGACGTTTTATGTTATGTCCTAGGAAAGGCGATGGCAATTTTGCCCTTTTCATTCTAAATGTCTAGGGCATATAAATACACCAATTTCATATCTTCTCATTCATTCGTCTGCTGAGTTCGCCTTTGTTAGACGTCTTAATTTACCTGAGAACTAATGTACAAAGTACGGATATAGATGTTGTTTAATTAAATTCGTTCACTGCGCATGGGTGGCAGCCATTTTGGATGACATCATCGTATGTAGACATTAAATAGTCGACTCATGATCGCATTACAGAGCTAGCCTAACTCGCGCAGGGGCGAGTCTGCGCTGTTCGTGTACAGGTAGGTACATGAGACAGTTAACCCCTAAATTCAACTTACGTATCGACTGTTCATAGTCCCGAGTCGAATTGCGAGATGTATGGCTTATGATATACATTTATAACGATATTACTTTTAATTGACCCATCAGAAAAGACCTCTCGCTATATAATGCGCATCGCATGCAATCGAGTCATAGCTAATCTGACAATCGAACAGCAAATTGAACAGTTTAAATGATATGATGTAGCTCAAACGTTTGGTGATTTGGAACACCACACGTTTTTTTCATAGCGTGGTTCATCTTCGCGTTATAAGAATGCGTGAAAAGCCTTGCCCAGGAAGCTGAAACATATTAGTGTCGTTTTAAAAGGAAGGCTCGCACTTGTATTACAAGCGTTTAGATTTAAAAGGAAAGGCTTGCCAGGTTATACATAAAAGTGTCGTTTTAAAAGTAAGGCTCGCGCGTTTGTATTATAAAAGTTTCGATTTAAAAAAGAAGGGCTTGCCTAGCAAGCTGGTATACATAAAGTTTCGTTTTAAATGGTGTTTAAAAACAGATCAAAACTATGCCTCATAGATACAAGATCCAGTGTCCAATATGCGATAGAATGTATGTGCTAAATATAGTACATCATCTTAAGACTATACATAGCGCAAATGCTGACAACTGATTGTTTAAAGCGAAACTGTTATGCTTAATCATTATATAATCATGGTCAACCAACAATTACCGGTGAACCTATGATGATAGAACGTTCTACAACGAGTATAATGGCCGTAAAAACAGTGATCATGATAGTTCAAATTCATAATGGAGCTAGGAGGGAGGAGGAGAGGGTGAGGAGTAGGGGGGAAGGAGGATACAGTGAGGGTACAGGGAGGATACAGTGGGGATACAGTGAGAGTACAGTGGGGTACAGTGATGATACAGTGAGGGTACATTGGGGCACAGTGAGGGTTCAGTTGGGGTACAGTGGGATTAGGAGGGATGAGGAGAGGATGAGGAGGAGGAGGAGGGAAGGAGGATACATTGAGGATACAGGGAGGATACAGGGAGGATACATTAGGGATACAGTGAGAGTACAGTGGGGTACAGTGAGGATACAGTGAGGGTACATTGGGGCACAGTGAGGGTTCAGTTGGGGTATAGTGGGATACAGTGAGGGTACAGGGAGGATACAGTGAGAGTACAGTGGGGTACAGTGAGGATACAGTGAGGGTATATTGGGGCACAGTGAGGGTTCAGTTGGGGTATAGTGGGATACAGTGAGGGTACAGGGAGGATACAGTGAGAGTACAGTGGGGTACAGTGAGGATACAGTGAGGGTATATTGGGGCATAGTGAGGGTTCAGTTGGGGCACAGTGGGATACAGTGAGGATGTAGTGAATGTACAGTCAGGAAACAATGGTCCACCATGTGGTGGTGGTGGTGGTGTCGGTGGTGGTGGTGTCGGTGGTGGTGGTGGTGGTTGGTGGTGGTGGTGTCGATGGTGGTGGTGGGTGGTGGTGGTGGGTGGTGGTGTCTGTGGTGGTGGTGGTGGTGTCGGTGGTGGTGGTGGTGTCGGTGGTGGTGGTGGTTACAATGATCCAATGATCGTAAGAAGGATGACACCCGTATGAAGGTAGACAAGCAATACTAACTGAGACAAAATGATCAGGTGTTTGATCTGTAACCAGTCCTATAGTAGGCGTGATGCATTGCAAAGACATGAACGCAATGTCCATGGCAGTGGGAAACATACCGACCAGTCACAACCATTGAAGAAAATGACATTTAGACACCCATTCTCTATGATGGTAACTGGACCCAGCGGATCGGGGAAAACGGAATGGACTAGAAAACTGTTACTTTCCTCGTTAGTACAACCGCCACCTGAACGAATCTTATGGTGTTTTGGACAATGGCAGCCCCTGTACGAAGACCTTCAGAAGAGAATTCCGTGTATAGAATTTATACGGGGTATCCCAGACTATCTCGATAATGCTCAGTTTATCGATCCCTCAAAAAGAAACCTAATCATTTTTGATGATCTGATGACCGAAGCAAAGTGTGACCAGAGAATTGCCGACCTTTTTACGAAAGGCAGTCAACACAGAAATATATCTATCGTGTATTTGACTCAAAACGTATTTCCTCAAAGTAGAGTTTGCAGGGATATCGCTTTAAATACGCAATATTTGGTCTTGTTTAATAATCCGATCGACAGACAACAAGTTGCGACCTTGGCAAGAAGAATTTATCCGTCCACTTGCGCCACATTTATGAGGAAATTTGAAGATGCCACGGCAAGACCTTATGGTTACCTCGTCCTAGATCTTAAATCGAGTACATCCGAACAGGACAGACTACAAACTGACATATTTGTCGATCAATAGTCTCCCGATGACGGAGATATTTCTGATAATGAAGATGCTGACAGTGTGGAGTCCCTAGATTATATACGCTCTATAAGCCCTCCGGATAAAGAAAGAGATGACAGTTATAAACCGGATATATGGAATAGGAGGGTAAGCTATTTAAGCCCTCCAGGTAAACGAAGAAAACAAAGAGATGAGCGCTCTAAACTGGACATCTGGAACAGGAGATTTCAAAATCCGATCAGGCAGGAGAACGTAGAGCAGTTTAAAGCTAAAGTGAATGCTTATGAAGAGCGAGGTTTTAGTTCGGATAAAGCTATTCATCTCGCAGCCAATGATGATTTGCCTTCTCTCCGCAAAAAAACTCAGACGAGATTACGCCCAATTTCTAATAGATTATTACGAGCTACAAGAGGATCCTGTTCAACAGCGAATACTGGAATCGGCTAAAACGTTTAAGAACCAACACGATATGAATCAGGCGGACTCTATCAGACAAGCCATCAAACTCAGAAAAGATTTATTTATGGACGTATGGCCGAATCATAATATAGAAACCGAGAAAGCCTCTGAAGACCAAGAGGACTCTACTACGTCGTGAAGGAGAATGAGGAGGAGGGATCAGGAGTGAGGAGGTTGACCAATCGGATGGCTGGATAATTGACCAACCAGAAGAGACCTCTCACTATATAAGGCGCTTTGCAGCAATCATATCTATTCTTACAGTCAAACAGTAAACATGTCTAGATGCAGATTCAGTCTCGGAAACGATCGCTTTATCGAGGTCACAGAATGGAAAGGTGAACTGCGTGTTGACCTGAGAGAATGGAAAGATGACAAACCGACCAAGAAAGGTATCAGCTTAACCTTGATGCGATGCAAGAATTGGGTGGATTACTTAGAATACGCGGATCAAGCGAGGACAGAGAAACAAAACTATAAGAGTCATCTTGGAGGGAACGTCTATTGTACCATCACCGAGGGCAGCGCATGTATGGATATAAGACAGTATTGGAAGCCGCAAGAAGAGGTGATACCTACGAAAAAGGGATTATACCTGAGACCCCTAGAATACATTGCCGTCAAAGAACTCTTTACAGAAATTGGAAGGGTCTTACCCGAACTAGACGGGGTCGTACCCTGTTACATGCAAAGTGATCACATGAATCAGTTAGGCGCATTACGGTGTTCGGAGTGTAACCCGAATGACTATCAAAACTGGTAACTAAGAAAAGGGATTAAGTATTGAGTAGGCGTAAATATGTTCGCCATTACTTTTATGTGTATAGCTTTGTTTGATGAACTGTTGTTTCGGATGAGATGTAGACAACTACGGCGCGAAGCCAGAGAGGCTGCTGAGCGATTAATCGAGGTACTTGAGGATAGTGAACTAGACTCTCACCCGTTCGTATGAATAGAGCGTAAGAATAACTCGAGCACGAAGGAGGAAATTGATCAAAAGAGATGGGCACTAGACTCGTTTACGATTACCAACAGCAGAAGTGGATTCCGTACGTGTCGGATCCCGACAAATGGTATCAGCACTTACTGGATGTTAGAGATGGCTACGCGGAACGCGACAGTCAGGGTCATTATATTGTGGGTAGTGGACGGAAATACAGAGAGTTGAAAGAAATGAGACAAAAGGAAAAACCCGTAGTGAACCTGGTCACCCCAGTAGCCCAAGCTTTAGAAATGGCAAAATCGGAGCTTAAGCGAAAAGGAGAGGATAGTATAATGGACAGAGGGCGTAAGACAGCAACTTTGGACTGGAATTCATTAAGATACTAAAGGACGAACGGCAAATAATTGCGCAATATGCTCCTAAGTTAGCCGGGCGCCATATGCATGGCGAGGAGCCCGTTCTACGTTGATAGACAATCATCTCCCTCTCAGCCTTTACGACCCAATTACGAAGCCGATCAGTGCGTGGAAAAAGACGTGAAAGGACCGTGCTGAAAAAAAGGGTCCACCCGGGGAACGGGATAAACCGAGCGCTGCGATGGGCTACACCATTAAAGACTGGATCTCGTTCTGAACTTCGTAAAAAAAACCACCCGGAAATCCTCAATATAGACTCCTCCAGATCCGTGTTCGTTCGATACATGAGAGGCCCCTCACCCTTGTATATAGAGAAGAATGACACCGCGCTCTAGGACGTGACGCTACCTTCTCGTGGTCTAGGGCGTTGACTCACCCTCTGAGGTGTAACCGAACGCGTCACAGGGGCTGCCATCTTGTATCTGACTTCGTGGGGCCGCCATCTTGGATCGGAAGTCGTGGGGGCCGCCATCTTGGATCGGAAGTCGTGGGGGCCGCCATCTTGGACCGGAAGTCATGGGGGCCGCCATCTTGGATCTGACGTCGTGACGTCATTGGCGCTAAAGTGCCACACATACTACTCCCCGAAGACAGGTTTTCTCGCAACGGGCTCATTTCATTATGATCGCGTTTTGGTTAGCTGGCCGATAGCGAGCCGAGACCGTACGCTGACTGCGTTTTAACTTTAAAATCATGGCAAATGTGTACCATTTATATTTTGCGAAGATTGAACTATAGACAGCGTATTAATTTTTATACCCCGCCACATTAAAAAGTGCGGGGTATAATGTTATACCCTCCATTCAATAAATTGCGTACGAGTATCCGTCTGTCTGTCTGTATGTCCGTCCGTCCGTCCGTCAGCGCATCGTTTTCACTCTCTGCTGGGAGCATTTTTTAACCATTTTTTTTCAAACTTGCTTTGAGAGTTGATGATGGGAAGGAGTGTCCTGGGATTGCAGATATATAAATTTTGGCAAAATAAGTACAGAGTTACGGCCCTTGATTGACATTAGAAATTGGTTTACGCATTCCTTTACCGATTTTCTTCAAACTTGGCATGAGAGTCATTATTGTGAAGGAGTGTTCTGGGATTGCAGATGGGTTATTTTGACAATTAAGTACATAGTTATAGCCCTTGATTGACGTTAGAAACATTGCGGGGTATGTTGCATGCCTGCAGCGCTTTTATTGTATTTGTCAAAAAGGCAGCAAAGGCTAAGTCGAACCCGCACGTCTGTGCACGTTTTACAGAAATGGCTGCTCGCTCACGCATAGTATGGACTTAGAAGGGTTTATATCTCTGGTCCTCGTTGGAAGGATGAGCTTGATCCTTTGTTACCTATAGTGGAGAAGCCCCTGCGAAATCCAGTCTGTGATTCATCTAAACATTGTTCTCTTCCGCCCATTTTTGTACTCTAGATGTTAAAATACCATTGAATATCTTACTGATATTGTTCATTAGAGATTTCGAAACTGTATTACGCGGTCTCATTGCCGCCAATAATGCCAAATAAAAATACCCACCAAATACATGCGTTTTAAAGTATTTTTGTCATATGTATATCATAAAGGTTCTAATTTCAGCCCCTTCGTATGTGAGTCCATCCGCCCTTATGTCAACAATATGTATAAACCCTTTCCTCCATGGATAAATGTGTCTTGCTCAAGGAAACAACACAGTGACGTTGATGAGGCTCAAACCCGCGGCCCCTCGGTCTCGAGACAAGCACTCTACCACTGAGACACTGTGCTCCCTATACTAACATAGAACAAAGACTTGTTGGGTTCACTATTGTAGGATCATATCTCATCATATTTCCATAAGCAAACAGAGTTGACCCTGATAAGGCAGCTCTTATAAGAGCTGCCTGATCTGGGTCTGCTCTGTTTGCAAAAGTCTTAAAACGTGTCTCTGTGAGGTAAAGGGTTAATATGTTTCTCTGCAACAGTGATAGCTGTGCATAGTAACATAGTAACACTTCGAGCACACCCGGTGCCCCCGTGACCTTGATCTATATTTCACGCCCCAGTGACCTTGATATTGACCTATGCAGTAAAGTGCGTTTTTTTGCAGCAGAGATGCGTGGATGGCCAAGTATATTGGTTCTGTAGCGTGCAATTGCTTATAGAGTTAGCCGGAATACAACATACAGAGCGGTATTGCAGGCATTGGTGTCGTCACTTTAGTAAACCTGCAACTGCATTTTATGAACCCTTTCGTTTGACTGGGGTTTAAACAATTTTGTAGTTTATAACTCTTCGTTCAAATTTGTTTAACGAATTTTTTTGCAAAAATATTTTTGAATTCTGATCGGCCATTTCAGGAAATTTTAAGCTTTAGTCAGTAGCAATTAGCCATGCACCTAGCGTCCATGTTTTTTGACGAAATGTTATTTTAGCTAATGTTGATTTGTTACTCATTCATGTCGATTCTGGTCACTGTTTTTTAGAGGAGAAGAGGTATATAAAGGAAACCGGTCATGTCATTTCTTATGGAAAAAGATCAAGGTAACAAGTCTCAAACCAGCTGGCTATGGTTTTAAACCCATAAAAGCCGAATGGACTTGCTTACCCCTATCAGTAGGACGAGCCCATTTCGAATTTAAGGGTTAAAGGGTTTTAGTAAAGTTTGTAAATAAACAGTGCAGTGTCAATGTTATATAAAAAGAAAGGTAGGCTTATATGGGCTAATGGATAAAGTTTAACTAATTTGTTAAATTGATCAAAGTGTATTAGACTATTAGAACACATATAGTGGATAGATAAGAGTGGGTGATGCTCCTTAGAATTATTTGTATTTTTAAAATGTCAATAATACTCTCCTATAAGACGGCAACTACGGTAAATGTTCTAAAATTTTGAACACTTTTTTCTTTCTTTTCGCAAACATGTGTTTTCAGGGTTGGAAGGTGCCAACTATTTCTACTGTTGGAATTCATCAAATGCCTATCAGAATAGCAAACAGTGAAGACCCTGGCTGCGCTGTTTGTCTAGACCTTTTGGGCTGGCAACTAGTGTTCGAAATTTTAGAACATATACGTATTGTGTATTTACTGGCAGCAAAGATGGGCGACACTGTGATAGACAACCGGCAACCCAGATCCCTCAATGATGGTGAAGATAGTACAGAGGAGCAGATGCAGTTTCATCCACCTGAGCTGTGGGGCCTAGACTACCAATTTAATGTCTACAATAAGATGTACATCAGAGATATTTTACATATGAATCAGTACCACAGGTTTCCAGGTATGGTAACAGTTCTAAATTTTTGAACACTTTTCCTTTTATGTTCTCAAATAAAATGTTGGTAATGAGGGCTGGAATTGACTAATTGCTTGTCAGAATAGCAGTTAGGTATGACCCTGATCAAACTGCTTCTTAATATTAGTGTTCGAAAATTCCAGATAAATTAAAAAAAACATGTAAATAGTTTCTTATCTATCAATAGTTTTGGGCTCTCAAAACAACCGTCTTATTGAGACGGTTATTTTGGAGTACCCACACCATATGTTTTGGTTGATGAATTTAGAAGACAATCAATTATTAATAAAGTACTCTTATCTGAGGCCCTGGGCCCAAAGTAACAATGCCTCCTTAAAGTTAAGTACTACTTTAGTTAAGTATTGATATTTCAACTTGTTATTTTAACGTTCAATTAATTGCTAGGCTCGGTGCAGTATGTATGTGCTTAAAGATGTCAGAATAGCAGTTAGGTATGACCCTGATCAAACTGCTATTTAATATTAGTTTTTGAAAGTTCCAATATTTAAGTTTATAAATATGAGATTACTAATACATGTAGTAAATTATTTCTGTTAAACCCCAAACTAGACCATTTCATTGATTATGCCTATTCACAGTGTCAATTCACATGTTGAAACTTTGTACAGTATCACCAATCGTAAAAAAACTTAAGATCATTTAAAACATGTAGATTATTTTATTGAATGTCATTTTATTTACAGGGGCATTTTCCTATCAGAATCATCCCATATATAAAGTAGATGTAATAGGAGTGGTTGTTCGGATCAATGAGAATGCCAAGTGCTTCATTTATGCAGGTAGTAGTTTATTTGTTTAAACAGCAGTAAAAACGGTCGCTAATTTGAAATAGAATGTAGCACATTGGTTTCATACTCACTTACTTTTCAAGTTATAAAGTAAATTTCCTATGTTTGTCCTTAATAGTAGTCACATGATCAATGACTGCTTATCATGACGTCATGATATTTGTCATATCTTTTTTCTTGACTCGTTCACTCAAGGGTTAACATATGCAATATGGATAGTTAAACGAATCGCGCAATGATGCAATATTGTTAGCTACCCATAGTGTATATTTTGGCAGGCATCACTAATAAAACAGTTTTTATAACCAAATTTCTTGTTACATATTTTACTAAAAATAGTAACACAAGGGTTGGTTAACTGGACTGCTACTTCTAGTGATTTCGAACCTGTTACTTAAACAGCTTACTCCCATGAACCCTTAAATGCCTGTATGTGCACAAATATCGGCTCCAGTATGTACACATGGTCGCACGTACATTTAATTAAAACAGTCACGTTTGTAATACATTGGTACAACGTACTAGAAGTACGGGCAGATGCAATTTGCAAGATAGAAACCCTGTTGAGTAAAGATAGCCCATATAGGAATTTAGGAAATTAACCGTCCAAGGTGGTTGACTATGCTTTTCTACTGACAGAGTTTGTTGGCTGGTCAACTCGCGTTACATTTGGTTGGAGCGGTGGGATAATGTCAACTGCCAGATCGGAGTGCCTCATCCATATATTTCCCAGGCCAAATCTCGGGTCAATACCTCATCGGAGGGGAAAGTATTGTGACGGTATGCAGTCACGTGTGAAATAATTTGGTAAAACTGCTAGATGTATGGGCAGATGCAATATGCAAATTATTAGAGACCATGTTGTTTGTGATCAATACGAGTAAAGGTAGCCCTTGGTGGGCACTGACAGAGTTTGTTGGCTAGACAGCTCACGCTAAATACGTTTCAAACATGTTCTCTGACAAGGTTACTAGGCATATTACGGTTGTACTCCATAATTGTCTTGAGGCCTAAAGACCCTCATGCAGATATCGAGCTGTTGGGCGGATATGGCTGGTAATGCTACAATGACCATTATTTATCTCTAATTAACGCTTTGTATTCTGATGAATTTTCCAAATAAGAGTGGGATCGTCCATTGTATATTTTAAGGTGTCATGAGTCGTCATTTCCAAATTATTACTGTACATATTTCTGTCACTGAGGAATGTTTTTCCATAACAAGCAGTGTAGACCCTGACAGAATGCCATATCATGTGGCATTTCATCTTGTCAAAGTACCCACTTAGGGATTTGCAGGATACGTAGGGTTGATACATAGGCTCTAGAACTAGAACTCTCTCATTAATAGCTTTGACTTGAAATAATTCTTTTGTGTACTCGCAATCTTAGTTTTTAGTAGGGAACTTTAAATACAGTAAAACTTGTGGAAAACGGCCACTCAACAATAGAGTAAACAAAGATCTTAATGGCAAATGGTAGGCTAATGAAGGTCGAAAGTATTTCGAGCATTCTGCAATACCTTTGACCGGCATTAAGCAATAATTGGTCTTGAAAACCAATTTTTGGTCTATTTTAGAGTGGCCGTTTTACACAGGTTTAACTGTAGTTTATATTATTTGAGTCGCTAGATTTACTGTACCGTATTGAGGTTTGAATATTTTATACATATACTAGGCCAAAAATGAAACGCCGTATATAAAACATACATTGTATATGGGGGTCTTTCACCAATCTCTCGCAAACGATTTGTCACAGTTTGAGCGCTGATTCTTGGATTATGAGTTCCTTTGGTTGTGCTAGCTATCATTGTCACCGGACGAAATTGATTCAGCAGTTTAAACCTACGTTTTTATCGATCTTGACGTCGCGTCATTAGGCGATGACGTCATGAATGCGCACGGTCTGACATTGTTCCAATTTGTCAGAAACGTTTCCTAAGACATTCAACCATCCGTACATGGCATCGACATTGTTCGGCTGTCACCGATGGCGTCACGATAGCTTGTAACATTCCCATCGTCTTTTTGCGTTCAACAAGTGTCCGTTTTGGCATCGTAAATTAGAAATGTGTAACTTTTGATTTAAAGTTTTAAAATGTTTTCAGGCAAATTGGATATTAGACTGGTGATTTCAGTAGTTATTACATGTGTAAATCTAAATAAAATGAATGTGCACGCGAAAAACTTGAAAATGAAAAGACAGCCAGTACAGTGGTTTGGGTTGACTGCGCTCAATGAAACAACGGGAATAATGTGTGGCAGGAATAGTAGCGAAACATAGATAGCAGATGAAATTTTTAACTCTCATTTAAAGCGCAATATTTTTAATCTTTATATGCGGCGTTTCTTTTTTTGGCCTAGTATATTTGTTAAAATTTTAGCTGTACCAAATTTAAGGCTGAATGTTCACCCCGCAAAACCTCTCCACAATCTAAGTGTTTACCCAATTATGGGGTTAAAAGAATAATAAAACAAGTGAACAGATGTCATGGGTAAAATAGCAGTTTGTTGGGTGAAGCGATTTATTTCCCCAAGAGAAGGCTACTGACTGTGATTTAACAAAAAAAGGTAATATTCTATATGAAGAATGACATAATTTGCTTTGTGAAAGAACCCTCACAGTATCGGGCCAATGGTGGCCCGCTTAAAGATGTAAACAGGGAATTATTCATTCAAAAAACTTATTTCTGTTATACTTTCAGTTGATGATGGCACAGGGGTAATACCATGCTGCTGTTGGAAAAACAAATTTCATAGGGACGCAACTGCAGGTTAAAATCAATGTTAAAATCATTGTTTTGCCCCCCTTCATTAGCAAACCAACTTTTATAGCTCTATATGTTTGGATATGCTATAAACTATTTTAGAAATCTGAAGGTCACTTCACATTTTGACATGATTTATCCCATATCCAGTCAACCCATTTAAGTAGAATGGAATTTGCACCTCTTATCAATTCGACCAGTCCATACCTATATTAAGATTTGTTGGCTGGTATTTTTATTTAAATTATAAATTTATTTTGTTAGCAAACAGTGGAGAATCTGATCAAACAGTGTGTTCTGTTGTTACACTGTTTAACCATGTCCCACAACAAGGATGCTAGGCTTACATGTACAATGGCTAAGCAAAAATTTGGAGCTGAAACTTTATTATTTTGGCATCTCTGACATAAAATGTGCAATGGATTCTTAAATGGACAATTTTTTTGACTTTTAAGTAACTATTCTTCACGGCTTTATTGTTGTTGTGCCATATGTAATGAATTAAGTGTGGTATTCTTTCCCTTGTACATATACGACATAACTGGCACAAACCCGTGATTTAACAAGGCAATTTACATACTGTTATAAAACAACTTGGCTATGTTCACTAAACTAATGACAAACTCATTTTCAGCCACAATTAACAGCAGCAAATATGATAATCCAACTTTTTTTTGCTTTTTTATTGTCTTTTGTATGTCTTGTTACTGTAAATGTCCTGTAGCTCTTCCTCATGGTGCCGTGGGTTCGTCTGCAGTTTGTGATTGTGGTATTACCTGTTCATACTCACTTACTTTTTATGTGGCTTAATTGGTCCTTGAAAACGGGTATTAATAAAAAACGTCCAACCCCCTGTTGACTGTGGGACAGTGCCAAAATATCGTGTCATATGGTGAATATATAATAAAATTTGTGCAATAATATTAGGATCAAATAATTTTTTTCAATGCATTTATGTTGCAAACTTGGTTCCTCAGGAGTGTTGAAAACCTTGATAGAGGTAATGAAAGGTAATGCATGAAAAGTATGTCTGATACCTATAATAGATTACTTAAAGACCAAGACTATAATTAACTCATGACATTTCCTGGTCATACTCACATGCTTTCTGATTTGTTTCTCTCTCTCATATACAGATCCTGCTGAAGAATTGAAAGGTCTTTCAGCTTCACTGATTAAAAAGGCAGAAGAGTTGGTGTTTCTAAATGAAGATAATCTAACAGGATATAGCTTGGGAAATACAATTCATGTGAAAGGAAAGATCAAGATATTTCGAGATTTTAAAGAGATAGTTGCTTTATATCATAGTATCCTTTCACATTACAATAGACATTGTAAAAGCAGCCAGCTCTCAAGAGTTTGGTACTTATCACATATGCGGTTAGCAAAGACTCAGATGTGACTGCCCATCAGCATTGCAAAGTCTTGCATGAACATTTCCTGCTCACACTGCTTGTTAGGTTCCCATTAAGCCTGAATATCAACACTCACACTGCATTTTGTTATGTTAAACATCAGGCTTTTGTATATCAGTGCTGCCCAAAATGTTGTAAAGCCCTTGAGAAAATTACAGTGGCTTGTAGCAATGTAATATTATTATCTATTATATACCTATAAATGATACAACATTTGAGCTGTCTGTTTCCTGGCCATCTGCTACAGAACGCCCAATAACGAACTGAGGTTTTTTGATTCTGGACCGTATCACCATCCTATAGAATGAGGCTACCGCTGGTTACCTGTTTTTACAGTGACATTACGTAAGGTAAATTTCAAGCATTGAAACAGAGACGGCAAACATGATAAAGTAACATCAAGAAACGAAAAGTTAAGACAAACGTTGGCGCAGATTTTTTTGAATAAATACCAAAACAATATATAACATCAGAATAATGTCAGAAAAAAGTAAATAATAAACATATTAATAGTAATTTGATCTGGTGTACATTATCACGTCTCGTAGATGAGGTCATACCATTTGATCACCCTCAACGCTTTACATCTCTGGTGATCCAATGGAATGGCCTCATCCACTCGACGTGATACAGTACGCCAGATTAAGTTACTATGATTATAATGTGTATATATTTTAACTAATTATTATAACTATTGTAGAATATTTTTCTTTTACACAACAAAAAATCAAAATTGCTTCTGAAACTACATTTTTTCTTTTATTTTGAAAGGATTAACAGTCACAATATTCAAAAAAGGGTATTACAAATAAGTATACAATTTCTAATTAGCTTAAATAAATTAGCTTAAATTTCCTGGCCTTGGCATGAGAAAACCTATATTCAGGGTTTGCAAACAACAAAGGCACAGACCAGCCTGTGCATCTGCACAGTCTGAACTGCACCTTTTTTATTCACGTATTGGAAAATATCATATCTACATTTGCCCCAAACGAAATGTCAATTTATAACTAGTTTCTGTAGCTGAGCAGACTGATTTGAGTAATTCAAAAGACAGGTTTACTTGTGATATTGGCCAAATGTTTCCATCTGAACTGTCTTGCTTTTTGTGTTATAGCATCAATTTGTTCAGTCTAAATGCAAAACTTTAAGAAAGTAATATCAGGATGCCTGTGATTTATATCTGGTTTATTAGCTTACGTGAGCCGAAGGCTCTGAGGTGAGCTATTAGTTTACCAGTGACACCGGCGTCCGTCCGTCAACATTTTCAAACATCTTCTCCTCTGAAACCACTGGGCCAATTGAACTCAAATTTCATATGGAGACTCCTTAGGATGGGGGAACGAAAGTTTGTTCAAATGTTCTTGGTTACATCACCAAGATGGCCGCCATGCCCATATATGGTAAAAACCCTTTAAAAATCTTCTTCTCCAGAACCAGAAGGCCAATGACCTTGGGACTTGGTATGTAGCATCGGGGATGTGGGGCCTACTTAGTTTGTCCAAATAATGATCCTAGGTTGACCTTCACTTACTTAACGTCAAGGTCAAATTTGCTTCCTAATAGATTTAAATGGGATTTTTTTTTAAAAGTTGATTTTTTGAATACTGTTAAAGCCAAAGTGATTAGTCATACTTTATATGTTGAAACTAATAAGACAATGGCTATAAATAAGCTTCAAAGGTCAAGGTTGACCTTTGCCCTTTCAGCCAAGGTCACTCATATTGTGGTCCCATCAATATATTACATAGTTTTCTCACAAACCATTGGCCCAATTGAGCTCAAATTTCATGTGAAGACTCCTTATGATAAGTCAGCCAAAATTTATACAAAATGTTTTGGTCACAAGACCAAGATGGCCGCCACGTCTATATATGGTAAAAACCTTTTAAAACTCTTCTTCCCTAGAACCAGAAGGCCAGTGACCTTGAGACTTGGTATGTAGTATTGGAGATGTGGGGCCTACCAAGTTTGTTCAAATGATGATCCTAGGGTGACCTTGACCTATTTAACTTCAAGGTCAAGTTTGCTTCCTAATGCATTTGAATGGGAATTTTTTTTGAAAAGTTGTTTTTTTTTAATACTGTCTAAGCCAAAGTCATTATTCTCACTTGATATGTTCAATCTATTGTCTATAAATAAGTTTCAAAGGTCAAGGTTGATCTTTGATTTTTCAGCAAAGGTCGCTTATATTGGAGTCCCATCAACATAATAAGACATAGTTTTCTCAGACAATTCTTGGCCAATTGAAACCAAATTTCATAGGACAACTCCTTATGATTGATTAGCCAAAACTTATACAAATTGTTATGGTCACATGACTAACATGGCCACCATGCCCATATATGGTAAAAACTCTTTAAATCTCTTCTTTTCTGGAACCAAAAGGCCATTGGCTTTGGGACTTGGTATGTAGGATAGGGGATCTGGGCCCTACCAGGTTAGCACAAATGATGAATCTAGGTTGACCTTGACCTACTTTATGGCAAGGCCAAATTTGATTCCTAATGCATTTATATGGAGAAAATCTGAAAATTTTCATTTTCTATAACTGAGCCAAATTCATAATAGTTTAACCTATTGAGACAATGGTTTATTTAGTACCAAATGTCAAGCTGACCTGTGACCATTTATCCAAGGCCACTCATTTGGACTGCCACATACCTATCTAAACATCTTTTTCTCAGAAATCACTTGGCTGTTCGATGGATTATTCATTAGATTGTTTATGTCACTTGACCAAAATGTATATGGTAAAAACAAAATTTGTTCCATTATAAGCTGTAGTTGACCTTGACCTATTTTAACATTATTAAGGAGATCAGGTGAGCGCATCAGGACCTTCAGGTCCTCTAGTTTATAATTTTAATCATCACATGGCATGGGAGTGATATTACGCCATGCAATAAAATCGATAAACCACTAGTGATTTTCAGATTAACACTTAACATAATTGCATCTATTATAACGTGAAAATCTTGAAGTGTTCACGCCAAAAAAGTGATTTTAAGTAAATTTTATGTCATTTGATCAATAGAATCTAACATTCGTGCTCCTGTATTATTGAATTTATTAAACTCGTTGCGAAAAAGAGATAAAATGCTCAGCAAGCCTCACATTTTATCTTTTTTTCCTGAACTCAATAGATAAGAAAAAATGAGCACTCATGCAGGCTTCTCTATTTATATCCCTTAACAAATAAAGGACGACTTGATAAACCGATGTTTGAAGTGATGAGAATGTGTGAGCTGCCTAATATCTACAGTCAATGTTATGATAAACCATTCCAGCTACCATATAAAGTCCAGGAAGTTTTGAAAGGCAGCAAACAAGGGGGTGATTCTGGATCAAAATCTGAGGTACATTTAGAAGGAAACTACGAAATAAGAACTTTACATGCTGACAAAAATGTCGAACAAAAAACGATATACCCTTGACAATTTTGAGTGATTTTAATGGCATATATTTGTTTTATCAGTTGTTAGCTTTTTCAAATTTGGCAAAAAGTAATTGATATCAGCAGTTATGTACTCTAAAGAAAGCTCTAGGTGAGACTTTTGAGAGTATGATCAGGAAATACCACAATCACACACAGCAGAAGCTGCAACAAATGTTTATGATTAAGACTTAATCATCTCAACTCTACAGACCTGGTTCCGAGGTTATAAAACTTTTTTCATGCTCAACTCAACTGAGTACGAAATTTCAACTGCTAATAAAAACTAAAATACTGACAAAGAAGTTTCTTGCTTTAAGTCTCTCAGAGGTTGTATTTATCATGCTAATAAATGTTAAAATGTCGACAATTGTTGGCATTTTAACATTTAAGAGCAGGATAAATTTTGTGCTTATTTGAGTTGAGCATGAAAAAAGTTTTTTAACCTAGGGGCCCTGAAAAAAAGGTCTGGGCAGTTTGTCTTACACCCCTTTTTAAAGCAATGGAATTATTCAACAATTCAAAGTGGAAGATTGTATCTCAGGAACTTATGGATGAAAGGGTTAAAGGATAATCTAGAGACATATCCTCTTATATAGATCGTTAAATTGTATAGTGTAATCTGCATGCATCATTTTTGTCATTTTAGGGTAGAATTCTGACTGAGTTAAAAGAAGCTATTTTGAGACATCTACAGAAAGGCACAGCAATCATTGAAATAGCAGCATCACAACTCCTGAAACTATCAAGTGTTCAAGAAATCCTTTCACAATCCCAAGATAAGGTATGTTGTACAAATACTCTGAAATAAGCATGGTATGTATTGTGTATATTTAGAAAGACAAGACAGTACCCTTATTGGAGTATTTTTGGACATATGGGCCTTGACGTGAGAACACCTGTCTTCGGGGGGTTTGTGAACAACACAGGCACAGAGCAGCCTGGGCATTCGAGCAGTCTGATCAGCGCCTTTGTTATTTGCTTTGTGGAAAGAATCATATGTGAACTTGCTACTGATAAATTTTCAATGTTCTAGCTAGTCCCTGCAGCTGAGGAAACTGGTTTGAAACTCACTTTGTAGGAATCCCCGAAGACAGGTTTTGTCGCCAGGAGGCCCATATTATATGGGCAATCACACTAGAGTATATATGCCTGTTCCTCTGGTAACAGTGAACCTAAAATATAAAAAAAAAACCATCAGAAACAATTTACTTATGAGTGGATCCAGAGGGGGTGGGGGTGGAGACAGGGAGTCCGGATCCCCCTGAAAATTGCAAAATTTAGGTTATCTTAGTAATGCTGGTCCGGATCCCCTGAAAAATCACAAAGCTTCAAGCTGGAATTCAGTACTGGTCAGGATCCCCTGAATAATCACTAAGCTACCAAGCTGGAATTCAATGCTGGTCCGGATCCCCTGAAAATTCATGAAGCTACCAAGACAGAAGTCAATGTTAGGCCATTATCGGCACGTCAGCAAAACACCATTTAAATGACGTTTTCCTGGCGGGCTGATGATGGCCAGCTTTTAATGGTTTTTGGATCATCCTCTCCCCTCATCAACTAAAAAAAACGTTGTCAAAGTTGGACACCCTCGGACAAAACTTTCTGGGTCGGGGCATGTTACTTGAGTGTGTTCACAAGATTTAATGCAAAGTACAACAATCCTTACACACATTAGTACTGACTTAAGCTGTATTTTGCTCACTACCGCAAACCAATAATACCAAAGCATTAAAGTAGCTTTGATTCACACAGGATCTGGAAGTTCAGAAATATTCATGGGCCCACCATGGCTCAACTTGAGGTTTTCCTTTGCTCAGACTATCTGTGAGTCATGAGCCCTTTTCTTTCTTTGTGATGATACATTGCAATAGTAAGGAAGCCTCCAGGCGAGCTAAACAATTTGTGTGTTTTAACAACAGAAACTAGGTGAAGATTTGGTACCAGCAAAATGCAATTAAGCCCCCCAGTGGCTTAGACTGATGTCAGTTCTAAGGCAGTGGTTCTGTTGTTGTTGATTTATTGCTTGTCCTATTGCTTGTGGGGGTTCTGTGTTTGGTCAATTTTTTGTTATTCAGTACTTTTTGGTCGTCTCGTTTTGCAATCATCTTGATGGGAAAGAGAGCTGGTTGCTTTGCTTTAACTGTCTTCCGTATGTCTTGTGACAGTCAGTGCTCAGTGGCTCTTCCTCATGGTGCCGTGGCTTGGTCTGCAGTGTGTGATTGTGGTATTTCCTGTTTATACTCACTTGCTTTTTTCACAATATCTTCAACAAGTATAACTCTAGACTAAGGGAACCGTGAACATGTCCAGTACATTTAAAATTGCTTCTTAGTTTGTTTTTACAAAATACTTCAGTTTTAAAATCTAACTTTTTCTGTTAGATTTGAGTACTTTAATCATGGAATTGGAGTGGGGTCCAATAAATTCAGCATTCGATATAGTACAATTTCATCTGGTATGCAATGATTCAAGTACATCTAAACTTTTTTCAAGCTGCAGAAATCATGGTTTTAGCTGTATTCACCTTTCTGCATGTACCTTAGTCTTAGTGTGATCATTGTTACCCTTTTTCAATGCTTTCTATTTGGTCAAGGTCTTTAGCCATTTAAATGTCAATGACATTTAAATGATTGACATTAAAATGGTTAAGGACCTTATACAACTCAGTGTTTTAACCCTTAAAGCACCAGCAGAAAAACTGCATTTGAAAATGACCCCTACTTAAGTAGTCTGCTGCATATACTTGCTAACATTATTGACTAATGTAAGTATAGCGTCAAACAGTGTGGACGCAGATGAGACTGCTCCTACATGAGCAGACTCATCTAGGTCTACACTGTTTGACTATGTAGGAGCAGTTTCATCTGCGTCTACACTGTCTGACCAAAAGGCTACTGAAACATTCCAGCAGATGACAAAAGCAGATTGTTGTGATTGGCGCTTTTACGGATAACTTTGTTACTTTAATTAACCCTTAAAGCGCCAAGAAAAAAATGCATCTGAAAATGTCGTCTGCTGAAGTCGTCTGCTGCAAATATTTGCCTAACATTACTGACAAATTTAGTATAGAAGCAAACAGCGTGGACCCAGAACAGACTGCTCCTATAGGAGCAGTCTGATCAGGGTCCACACTGTTTGCCATAGAGGCTTCTTAAACATTTCAGCAGACGACAAAAGCAGACGACTTTTGTTGCGATTGGCACTTTAAGGGTTAGCTAATCAAGCTTGACATTCTTGTAGTATTTCAAGCTTTTTTCTCTAGATTCTCTAGGTGTGAATATGGGTGTGAAACCCAGCATTTCTCTGGCTTTAGTGTTCTTGAAATACACATCCATATTGATATACTTCAAACTATAAGACTCTGTTGGCAGCCTGAGTTTTACAAAAGGTGATAGAAACTTCACAACCATTTCTGCCAATTGTAAAACTTTATATGTGAAAGTATAGGGAAGTCGTAAATAGGATAGTCGAAATCCTCTTGCCTCTAGGTAAGGTGTCATAAAATTAAAAGTACTTTGTATGGGTGTGTCATCAGGAATGAAGTAGAACTGCCCAGCAACTGAGGGCTTTTTACTTAAAGCTTTATCTGCACATAGAAATGCCCAAGCGGTGTTACCAACGTAGGCCGGTTGAAATTTCGCGTTGCCTTCGCCAACTTGAAATAATATCTTTCCACACTTTTCAGCATTTCTAAGACCATTTATAACGTAGTGTGGATCTTGTTCACCATACATGACATTCGCTCTTAAGGCCATTGTGTTAAGAACATGTCCTGAAATGTAGATAAAACACTGTTGTCATTAAAATTAGGTATAATTTATGGGATTTGCGTACTTAACACTTATACATACATTTCCTGATGCAAAGTAATTTGAGCCGCAACATGTGATTTCCAACAATGTGGCATTTTGACAAGTGTAGACTCAGACGCGAATGTGCAGGTTCCTTGTAAGCTTATAAACTCCAAATGATGTTCAGTCAGTTGCTTAGCACTCATAGAATATTCAAGGGACTAGCAAAGGCTCTGATCAGACTGCGCATACACGCAGGCTGATCTGAGGCTTTGGTGGGCACACATGCCACATTGTTGGAAATCTTATGTCGCGGCTCAACTATTGTTGTCATTAAAATTAGGTTTAATGGCGCAATTTATGGGATTTGCCTACTTATCACATATACATAAATTTCCTGACGTAAAGAAATTTCATGATGTACATATTCAGCTATCTACGACGATACATCTCTCTAAAATGAATATTTGAATGTTTGACATTTTGTATGTCCCCATTCTAATGCATTTCTGCCCTTGTTTAATGTTAAAAGTTCTGTTTTGTGGCTATATTTCATGTCAAATTGGAGGGTTGCAAGCCACATAAGTCAACATTGCATCAAACGAAATGTGATGTAATCAATGAAACCAATCAATCTATTTCTGATCGTATATATCAGGTTAATCCGTCACAAATTTCTAACATTACTTAAGCAAATGTATTTGACTTCTCTATCTTGAGTATTTTTGACCAATATTCTTCAAACGTTGTATAGGAGTTGATATTGGGATGGAGTGTTTTGGGATTGCAGATTGGTAAATTTTGTCAAATATGTGTATACAGATTTATAGCCCTTGATTGATGAACACAATGGCATTTTGTTCAATATCTTTACACCAAATTGATCGATTTTGTTAAAATTTTGTTATAAAAAACGTCATAACAAGATCTAGCTTGGATAGAAACTTTCAATTGTTATGAATTTTGAACGGAGTTGATATAGGTGAAAATTGAGTATTTATATATCTTCAGTTTAAATGGTGACAATATGATGAGTTTTTGTATACTTAAATGCAAAAGAAGCGCAACACTTACTAAAATGGTAGTTCCTCCTTTTTGACCAAAACGTTCCCTCAGCGATAATGTGAATGCTAAGTACCGTTATTTGCCTTGCATACAATATCAAAATTAGACCGCTATTGCTTATAGTTGCCAAGCAGCAACGAGAATTCTAAGGCAACACACATTTTTAAAGTCACAAAGTTCCCAAATTTTACCTATTTTGCAAAAACAATTTTTAAACCAAAATCTGCTTTTGAAAGCAAAAGGGTAGACAGATCAAATCGGGTCATTTTATGTTTCTGCCAACGTTCATTTCGTCGACGTGACGTCTTTAATATTTTGACGTAATAAGCGTTTTAATCCAAACAAATATTAATAATCAAAATATTTTAATGTCACCATATATCCCTCAACACATTGCATAAAAGACATAAGTTTGGCGAAATGACAGAGCACAATACACCTGTAATGACTCCTTGAAAAAACGTAGGTTGACGTCAACATTGAAATGCAGCGACACTGCGACTGGGAGGGTTGTTAAACGGTACATTCCAAACCTTTTTAGTTTTTTGTCCTTAGTTAAGACATCAGACTATCAGATCAAGCTGTTTGTTTTCAAATCTAATGAGACATAATTTTTAGACGCCATCTGTTGAAATTCACTGACGTCATTATAACGTCAGAATGGAAATTGTGATCAAAATCATTTTACAGCAAATCAGCACTTACAAGCTTGCCCAGTTAAAAAGTGTGATTAGGTGAACTGACCATCCCTAAATGACTGGGACATAAAGAATCAAATCAAACACATAAAACAAATATAATATCTAGATTGGGACAACTGCATTTGTGGTTTCATACATTTAAACTGAGTTTTGGCACTTACTTTATGGAATGTCTTTGTATTGAAAATATTCTGTGGTTGGGGTATGTATGCATGCAGCGCTTTTTTTTAAAACTTAACGTTTTAATGTAAATTGGTACCATCAATATATGTTCTAAAATCGTTTGTTGTGCCCATCAAAGCTAAACTTTAGAAAGAAATGATGACTTTGTAAACTGGAATTAACTCAAGAATATACCTATATGAAATCACGTCACTACATTTGCCACACAAGACGCTCAAGGACATGTTTTTCGTCAACCTCACCAATATCATCCAAAAAGAACAGGACAAGGATTTTATTTCTTCAACAGTCATCATTTGTTGGAGAGAGTGGACATTTGCAAACGCAAAATAACATGATAACCAAGCACTTTGAAGTCCTCTCCCCAAACTGAGAGGAATGATTTTGTGAAATATGCAAGCCCCCAAAAAATTGGTGTTGTAAGTCAACTTTTGTATAGGAAAGAAAAATGCAAGTGTTGCATTTGGTTAGTCTATACAATAGAGATTATATTGAATTACATGGGAAACCCTCTATGTCCATTTAAAGTGGGTATAAATGAAGATGAAACGGTTTATAACCTTATAACGATGAAACCTGTCTCAAATTGGCTATATTTTAAAAAATTGACATTGATTTGATTTCTAAAATAATGTGGGCATACACAAGACTGATAGAACATAACGACACACAATAATTTTAGCTTTGCTTTGTTGATCTTAAATGTATTTATCATCTAGGTGTTGTGTTCTTAAGTCCATGAGTATATATACCAAATTTATGACTGTGAGCTTGAAGTTTGACCTGCTTTTGAAACGAAAATGATAAATAATAACACACTTTATAATTAGACACAGCTTTAAAAGAACTGGCCCTCAAGCATTGGCATTATTCCTTAAGTGTGTTTATGGCTAACTTTTTCAAAACTACAAAACTATATGACAGTGACCTTCAATTTTTGCGTTCTTTTGAAACTTGATAGTAGCAAGTGGTAACTTGTGTTCTACTACAACTAGAGGCATAAGTTTTCACATATGTATACATTATGGCAAAACCTTTACATACAGATCCATATATATATGACCATGCTATTAAACTCACTGTTACAATAAAAACAATAATAGATAATAGTTTAATGTAGCTATACTGTGATCGCATATATTTTTGGAGGGGTAGGGGATGGCAAAACATGGTTTCACAAACACGTCTTGATTTTTGCATAACTTGATTCAAATAATTTGCACACTAAACAAAAAGCTTGTTAAATAAATCAACATGCAAAGTGCAAAGTTATGATAATACTGAATGTTTTTTGTGATAAGTATGAGTTCGAAATGGTGGACGTATATACATTTTTAGTAAATCAACATACCATCTTTGTTTGTTGTTCCATTTGCTCTCAATATGAGGCATTCAGCTTTGTATTTGGATTGTGGGTAGCCTGGGAACAGGTATTGGCCAGGTGGCGCCGTTGTTTCTTCTGTACCATCAATTATATCATCATGACCTATCACCACATCCACTGTGCTGCAGTATATCAGCCTTGGAACACTCTCCTGCTCACATGCTGAGATCACGTTACTCGTTCCTGTAATTTAACCCTTTATATTCTGATGGGGTTTCCCTTACATATTGATGCAATTAGTATGGGACGGCCCCTTGTGTACTACTAAGGGTCACAGGTATAATTTTCTAAATAATGATGTACTTCTGTTTCTGAAGTTGTTTTAATCTTAGTAAACATTGCAGACTCTGATGAAATGCAGCATTATGTTGCATTTCATCTGGAAATTCACTGTTTGCGAATTTCTTTGCGAAAGTACCCTGTAAAGGATTAAGAAAGAGTCACTGAATGAGAAATCCTGTTTCCCTGGTTGGTGAATAGGTAAGAGTAAACATATTTGGGCCAGCGAACAAGGTATATGCCTGAATAAAGCTAATAAAAGACCATGCTGACATGGTTTCATATTTTGTACGCTCATGCAGTAGTGCACTTTTAAATCACATTTATCAGATACAGAAGCATTTAGAAGATGATAAAAATTATAGCTGACGTACAGTTTATATGGAAGGAACGACTATAATCCAACTGTAACTGTTACGAAAGGCTTGCTGTTCTTTACTATTGGTTCTTGGCCTACTGTACAATAAGGTTGCTCACTATGTGGCTCAGTTATGACTCTTAAGCAATGCAATGTCGATATATTTACATTTTCGAAGCAAAGCTTTGGCGAATCTTAAGATTTTTGACCGTTCGTAGCCTCATGAAAGACACACATTTGATGGACAGCTGCCAAGCTCACTTTCCTGAGCAATACGCATAGAACATTGAATTAACTCGCCAGAAGTGACACTGGCGTTGTGGTTGACAGCGAGCCACACCTGATTCACACGTGCAAAACAATCTTCATGTTTGCTCCATTGGCTGTCCGCGTACATGCTGGCTGTTCCGCCTTTCCGTTTTATATTCCAACAAAACCGTTAATACGATTATTTGTTATATTACTGGATGCTTTAGCTGTTTGTGGCCATTGTCAGGCCCACCGGGGTTTACCTGTTGGATTTCTTTTGCTGCGGTAGTTCAGTTTTATGTACTGTTGAGTCCTTATCTTTGCTTTATCTCCTTTTTTATATCTTGATTTATATGTTCTAGATGATGCATTGATAAACCAAATATCTACGTGTCTTGATCCAAATCTGAACTAAGGGTGAGGTTGGTGCACCATTAAACTGTTTTAAGCCCTCCAGTAAAATATTTTACTGACCGTTCCAAGGCGGTACTTCTTTTGTGGATCTTTTATGTTTTTTCTGTCTTGTGTTTGATATGCATTTGTATGCGTCTGTTTATATGTGCCTTGTGGTCACCTGCTGGGAAAGGGCTGACCTCTTGGCTCTCGTTTGTGGTGTCTAACTGTGAGTTTGTTACTTTCCCATTGGTATCCTGGGTCAGGTGTGGTACTGATTGTATCGATTCCTGATCTTTGCACCCTTACTCATTTTACTAACAGTTGCTAAAACTTGTGAGAAAGTACTTAGGTTGAACATGACTTCAATAACAAAAGTGAAAGTAGAAAATTTCAATACATAGTTAAAAAGACATAGAACAAAACATATCGGTAGACATACGGATTTATCTAGCCTTAAAAGTGATATTCACCTTGGCCTTGCAGCCTCAGTGAATATCGCTTTTTTGGGGGCAGATAAATCCTCATGTCTACCTCAGTGAAGTCAATAATTGTATAGTATCTCATGTACTGGCTCGTATATATGTAGACTTTCTAATTTTGCTATGCAAGGGTGGTTGAAAAACATCGTAAATGTGTTTTGGTAATATTGTACAGTAGGACAATAAAACAAAAGCTACCTTGAACGTTTACTCGCTCCATTGCATCATAGTCCGGAAATGTACCATAGCTTATAAGTCCTGCAATATGATAGACACTTGTTACACCGTGACATGCTTTTCTTACAATATTAGGATCTTCAACACTGCCAATAAAACTTCTCACAGGTTTTCTTTCTTGATGACCTGAAGAAAAACAAAAAACAAAAGAAAAAAACAATAATATTTGCGAGTACATGGGTTTTTTGCTACATAGTGTATTTTCCTTGAATCAGTATTGACTGTATTATGCTAAAGTAGTTATGCTTTTGAAGCCAGTAAGATAATGTGTGCTTACCTAGTTTATTTTCGTACTGTTTAAGATCAAGTACTCTAATTTCCTTGATATTCTCAACCTTAGTCTGTAGAAGACTGATGATGTGCTGGCCGAGGAACCCAGCCCCTCCAGTAACGAGTATAGTATCTCCCTTTTCAGGGGTTGTCCAGTTAGTTGTAGTTGTCATGGTGCTATCATCGCATCTTGTTTGTCTGCATACAATAGAAACAGAAACAAAGTATCACATAGTTTCAGAAAAACAAATTTGTTGAGCATTAAATTGTAGATATTTTTTACCCATCAGTTTCAAGATATTATTTGGACGCTCAAAACAACCGTCCCATTGAGACGGTTCTTTTTAGTACCCACAACATATGTTTTGGATGAGAAATAAGAAAAATAAGTGTTTGTTACACACTCCTAACTAAAGATGATACTAAACATGCTCCCTCACTTTATAATAAACCGGCCAGGCATGCATAATGGCGGGCAATAGCCAGAACTCCATATTTAAAGCATAAATGGGAGCGTATCATCTGGGTCCACAGTGAGTGCTGACTATGTCTAAGGCCTGCGGGATACACTTCACTAAATATTTATGAAATCTGGCCCCGCCTTTTGTGGGGAGAGCATATACTTTACATAAGAGCTAAGATGACGTCATTCTTCAATATTCTGTGATTAACATGTTTGATAAAAAGATGCTAGTCACAGTCCATTTTAATGGAGATGGCCAAGGTGATAAATTCCGGTACCAGGTTGATATCAGATGGGTTTTGCTTCTTGGACCCCCTTGAAGAGCTATCCATATTAGGAAAACTGTTGTTTCGTAGTATGTCAATTTAAGGGATATAATGTGGGATGGAGCTGGGAAACATGCAGTTATTATTCATTGAAACTAACCAGCTAAGATGCTATTTTAAAATGAGACCGGCTTGGTAAATTGTGTATGTATTGTTTTGGAACAAGGTGTTAAAATGTTAACATTGTCGTCTATGGAAAACCTAATAGTGGAGTGCAATATGCGGAACTACGCTGGACCGTCATATAAAACCGAAAAAAATCATAATCATCAACGTTATTAACTTTCGCCATCTTGTTGTGTCCATGGGCAAGGCACGTTATGTTATCAGCATGGCTTAGTAACGGTTCAAGCTAAGAAAAATGTTCGAACATGACTGAAAAAGTTGATTGTGACGTTAACTCTACAGGCAACTTGAAAGGGATGCAAATGCTAAATGGCCCAATAATCAAAGCAAACTATTTGATGCCATTTTAGCCAATTTAGGCAGTTCATGTCATTTTGGCATTTACGGCAAAAGAGGTGGCAGCCCAGCTATCATCCCTTTGATGTAACCGTACACTTACCTTCCTACTTAAACAACTTGAGGCTAACATTTCACTTGTGATAGCGATACATGTTAAATACTTTTATCTGTTACTGATGTAGTTATTGACAGGATCATTACAGGCGAACAGAACATACTGTCCTGCCAGCCAAGAGTGACAGTGACGTCATGTTTTGTTTACAACGTAATCGATAGATCTAAGCTTAAGTGGAGTGTACAGTTTAATGTTTAACTTGACAATTGTAAACAAAATAATATGTCACTGTCAATCTTGGCTGGCAGGAAAGTAGTTTTAAAGCAGGTGCACGATTACACGAAAATCAGTAGCAGTTGAGCTGCCACCAAATTTGGTGTAAACCGACACTTATTTTTTATAGGGTACTTGTATTACTCTATGCTTATATTACACAACGCTGCTATGGAATCACAACATACATTGGAATCGTCTCCAAATTACATTCGATTAAACATATAACCCCCAACCCACATACATTTATCGCACTTATGTGTACACACCGGGTAGGCGGCAATCGAAAACGCCAATACTATCGACGAACGTAGATCAAAAATTGTTCGAAACAGAGTTTTCGATTGTCATTTGTCGCCCGACTGGCGACAAATGACAATCGAAAACACTGTTTCTATCGATTTTTGATCAGCGTTTTTCGATTGTAAAGAGCGTTTTCGATTGCCGCCTCCCCGGAGTGGTTTAGTTCAGGGTAGAAACAATACAAATACATGGATAGGAAAAAAGCAAGTACATACCTTGGCAAGTGAAGAACTGATGTTGCTATGACTGCGCATCTCGTTAACAACCATCGCATTTTAACGAACTAATTTCTATTGATTTCTGGCACTCTGAAAAGCTTTGTCTCACATCCCTGCTGATCATTGACGCGACTTTGCCAATAATAGCTTGAAAGATGAACTGTCTGCCACCGAGCCATCTTATGCAGGGTATTAAATTATCACCACCGTGTGAAAACCAGTCTCCGATATTTCTAAACTAGAATGGCTCCAGTCCTTAAAACAATTTTTCATCAATGTGTCATATCATATACTTGTAGCTTGTCCTACTCTGATGGCTCTGTTTTAAGTAAAACAGAGCCATCAGAGTAGGACTAGCTACAAATATATTATATGGCACATTGATTAAAATTGTTTTAAGGACTAGACAAAGTAATGTCGAAACCAGCATGTTTAGTTATACGCGGATCCAGTAGGGTGGCGACATGACCTTTTTTTATGTTTTTAGTCATCAACATGTTTAGTTATACACGGATCCAGGAGGGTGGCAGCATGACCTTTTTTATGTTTTTAGTCATCAACGTGTTTCTTAGAGGGTTGTACGGACCTCCCTAGCCATTCTTGATATAATATGAGCCGTGTCATGTGATTTCAGACAATGTAGTATTTCGACATGTGTAAACTCAGACGAGCCTGTGCTGCCTCCTATTCAGCTTAGAAACTAGAAATTTTGTTCAGTCAGTTGCTTAACACTCATAGAATATTCAAGCGACTTGCAAAGGCTCTGATCAGTCTACGCGTATGCACAGGCTGGTCTGAGCCTTTGCTGGTCGTACATACCACATTGTTGGAAATCTTATACCACGGCTCAATTATTGTATCATTGTGACACAATAAAGAGCTGATTATTATTGTTCTAGACGCCTCCCTATTTTTACCCAAAAACTAGTAAAGCAGGATTTCAGCGGATTACTATATGATTTCTGATCAGATGGCTTCTCAGAAACCAGCTGACATATGGATCTACACTGTTTTCAAAACAGGAACATATCCAGACTTGTCACTGTAAGTATTAAAAGTGTTGACAATAGAATTGTAAACGTTTTCTCTTTAAGTAAATTTGATACAATCAACACAATTCCAGGACAAATTTGAGCGGCGCTGATAGTATAATTTTCTCTGGCTGAAGATGATACTGATAGGATAATCAAATTTACTAGTGTAGGGTAGTGAACACCAAAAACACTATTTCGTTTATGTTTTGGCGGAAGCTCTAGTCCGATTCATTATCGAAAGTTCAACATGAACATTTACTTTAATGTGCACGACCCGTGGTGAGCGTAGATTAATCAGTATCCGGTACCAAAAGGAATTTGCGAAAGCAAATTAAACGGACAGACGGACTCACACAGTGATTAAAGTTGTGCAAAATTTCGATCCCAAGTTTTAAAACATTCTTGTTATTGATAATTTCGATTTGCATATTTTTAATTTAAAACAGATTTTGTAATTTTCGGCAGATTTCTACGTTGTCAATTCTCTAAGCAGCCTTGTCACCAATTTGCATAGCAGTGGCTGGACAATGTTAACATAAATATGCATGCAGTTTGATCCAAATATACCATTTGTTAAAAGAGTTACGAACATTTTCACCAACTGACAACGACCAGCTGAACTGATGCTCAGCAAAGCCTCGTCCATAAAAAAGGTGGGTACGCATGCCATTGGTTAGACAATGTTGACATGCATATGTATATAAAAGTTGATCAAAATATACCACAAGGCTCAAGAATTATAAGAATTGTCACTTACTGACCACGGACGGATGGACTCTCCCAGATCAGGTTGGGTCCTATATACTTTAGTTAACTTGTCAGAATATTTATCTGAACAGAACTAGACCTAGTTTGCTACTGGGTCAGTCATTTCAGGTAAAAGAATTCACGGCACTGGGTCATAAAAAATATGCACTATGTCATACATTAGAAAAACATTGTAAACATTCTGGAGGGCACATTTTTAATTCAATTTTCATGAAACGTTAGAATAGAATAGAATAGAATACTTTTATTAATCCAATCATGAGCCATTTCTGGCATATTCAACAATAATAATACATATAAACAACAACCAAAATACATTAGACAAAGGTAAACAATTCATCATTTATAAGACAAATCCAAATACATCGAGTAAAACTTTTTTGCCTAGTACTAAAATTGACAAACCTTTGGTGATTAGGCAATACATTATGTAAAATCGTCTCTTAACTTGAAACAATTATAGATATATCTAGAGAATAAATTGATAATGTCGGCTGACTCATTATTCATTAACCAAATAAGTTGGGCATCTTGTGATAAAATTGAAAAGGTTTTGCATGACTGCCCCACCTTCTCCATAAAAGAATACCGTAGTGAATAATAAGCACTCTCTTTTTTATTTGCTTATCTTTTTGGAAATGCTACGCCATACACCAATGTTTTTTCTATGTTTTTTGGATGTTATCTCATATGTCATATTTATGATCTGAGATGTAATAAAAGTTATGTTATGTTATGTTTGTGTTATGCAATTAAACTATAAATGTTGCTCATCTTCAATGGCTCCAGTGTTACATATTTTGCAAAGCCTATCTTTTACATCCATCTTTTTGTACCTACCTCTTTCTATTTCTAATTTATGTGAACTGATACGGAAAGACATAAGACATTTGCAAATTTCGGTATCTTTGATAACAGAAAGATATTTCTCTTTTTGAAAATGTGGTTTAAAAAGAGCATATGTCCTTAACTTCCCTTCATTTGTGTCTTTGTACTTAACTAAGGTACTGTTTAAATTACAGCTGCTTTCCAAATTTTTTATAGATAGCGATTTTTGTCATAATTATTTACATACCCTATACTTGTTTGGGTGTTTGTAATGAGCTTGTGCTTTGTTTGAGATATGATTTATTTCTGCTCCTGTATGCACGACATATCTAATGATAGTGAGTAAAAATATGGCTTGTTTTTGCAGATGTTTTGTATCAAGTTTTTACTTCTAAAAAAGTTGATCATATTTTTAGCAAATCAAATTTGCTTATCAAAACTCTATTTCGAATTATGAGATAATAAGGAGAGCAGCAAAGAAAACTGTGGTGGGAATCTATAAAGTCATGTTTACGGTGCATTGTGAAAATACTTTAAGAATTGAAGCCATCGAGTGTATCAACAATGAATCACTTGGTTGACTTTGGTGTATGTGCACTAGAAGGTTGCACAAATTATATAATTTTACATAATTACTGTTAAAATATATTTTAAGTGCATTTTGGGCGTTTAAATTTGATGCTACATAGTAAGAGCCCAATTATAAGGAGAAATGCCAAAAGGAAAGTACAGTACTGCAAAACAGTTAAATGGGCCAAGAGAGTTTGAAATTGTATTAAAATTGGGAAAATGTCATCTTTTCAGATTAATCCACACTCTAAACCTATTTCTTTTGCAAGCCTATTCCCATCTGGCGTCTAAAACGCGAACTAATTTATCCACATTACATTGATGGATGGGTAAAAATCCACTGGAGTCGTATTGAAGGGGACTATCTGCAAAACATCTGCAAAAACAAGCCATATTTTTACTCACTATAACTAGATATGTCGTGCATACAGGAGCAGAAATAAATCATATCTCAAACAAAGCATAAGTGTATTACAAACTCTCAAACAAGTAAAGGGTATGTAAATAATTATGACAAAAATCGCTATCTATAAAAATTTTGGAAAGCAGCTGTATTTTAAATCGATTTATAAGGTTAGTTTTACTATAGAGGAAAAATGTTGTTGATAAGCCAACTTGGAAAAAACACCAATATGTTTTAATATAAATTCGACACATGCCACCCAACTCATTTTCTCATTAGTTGCGATTAGACTACTTTCTTTATATGCACCTTTTAGTATCACTGAATTAGTAGTAAGTAGTCTCTGCAAGAATTTGCATGTGTTTATAATAACTTTGATACCAAACGCACTTAACACAGCTAGATTCGCAGACTTTTTATTAATTTTTGATATGTATATTATTTGCAGTTTATCACATAGAACGTTTTCAAATAAATGTTCGAGGGAGAAGTCTGCCATTCTAATTTTTGATGATAAATGTTAACTGCTCCCCATATTTCACTACCATAAAGTACCACAGGCTCAACTGTATGTTCAAACAAGTGTAATAAGGAATCTAGCTTAGGGGTCATATTTGAGAAACACTTAGTTTAAACTGAGCTCTTAAAGCCCTCTTATATAAATCTGACTGACAATATGAAAATGTGCCAGAAGAGGAAAATAAGATCCCTAGATATTTATAGGAAGAACTATTTTGTATTTCCGTGCCATTGAAATAAAATTTTCTTTTGATAATTTGCCACTTTTACAAAAGACCACAATTTTTGTTTTCTTTAAGTTGACAGTTAAACAATTATCTTCACTATATGAAGCTAGTTTGTCAAAACATCTCTGAAGTCCAGCTTTAGTAGTTGATAATAACATGAGATCATCAGCGTACAGCAATGAACTGATGAAATTATTATCAAGCTGGACTTGGTCATCTCCTTTATCAAAAATATCCGGCAGATCATTTAGAAATATTTTGAAAAAATAGGGCTTATATTATCCCCTTGCAGGACACCAATTTTAGACCTGAAAGCACATGTCAACTTGTCTTGTATGCGAACATTTAATATATTGTCTTGATACATATGTTGAATAATGTTTCGAAAAGGACCATTTATATCTAGTTTTGCTAATTTATATAACAAGGCAGAATGTAAGACAGAGTCAAATGCCTTTTGAAAATCAACAAAACAAACATACAATTTTGATCTGTTATTTGTATATTTTTCTATTAACGTTCGTAAGATGAACATATGATCCACAGTCCTAGCGTTAGGTTGGAAACCTATCTGGCAATGATTTATCGTCTTATTTGTGTCTAGAAATTGCTGTAACGTAGTGTTCAAAATACTATCAAAAAGTTTGGCCAAGCATGGCATTACTGTAATCCCTCTATAGTTTTCGGGCAAGTTTGGACCATCTCCTTTATAATGAGGTTTTATATAACCGATTTTCCATTTAGATAGATATGAACCAGATGACAAAATAGGATTAAATAATTCTATAATACAAGGTAACATATGTAACTGACTCTGTTTCAACATTTCGTTTTTAATTACATCTAACCCACAAGATTTATTGTTTTTAAGCTTTTAATTGCGGAAAAAAGTTCTTTACTAGTAATGAGTATGTCCAAATCTGAAAATGTCTTTAAATGTGTAATGGAATCAAGATCTTTTTCAAATTGCTCATTTTTATTTATAAAGCTTTGCTTTATATAAAGATTTGAGAAATGTTGAAACCAGTCATCAGCTGCGATTGACTGAGATGGGTCACTAACATTCGATTCTTCCTTTAAATCTTTTTATCAGTTTCCAATAGGCTTCTGGGTCGTTTTCATACAAATTGTCAATTTGTGTAATCAAAGACGTTTTAAATTCTTTGCACTTCCTTTTACAACAGCGGCTGTATAATTTTCTATATTCAAAAAAAACCCCCGAATTGCAGGGTCATTAGGATATCTAGGATAAAGTGCGCTTTTTCACAGACACTCCCTCCTCATTTTAATCAGATCATAGTCAAACCACTTTCTATTTTTTGATTTTCGATTAGAGATACCTTTAACTTGTTTTAGGGATTTTGAGCATGCTGTATACATAATGCTGTTGAAATTGTCTACAGCCTGATCTGTAGATAAAAGTAAGTAATGGTGCAAAGATCAGAAATCGATACAATCAAGTACCACACCTGACCCAGGATACCAATGGGAAAGTGACAAACTCACAGAAGACACCACAAACGAGAGCCAAGAGGTCAGCCCTTTCCCAGCAGGTGACCACAAAGCACATATAAACAGACGTGCACAAAACATAGCAAACACAAGACAGAACAAAAACATAAAAGATCCACAAAAGAAGTACCGCCTTGGAACGGTCAGTAAAATATCATTGTTGTCTAATTAATGTTTGGAAAAACTTGGTTTCCACATTAGGTGATTTCACTTGAATGTGAACATTGTTTATTACGCGCGTGCGTTATCACAATGCTTATTTGCATATAGAAACCTCAACCCAGTTTGAAGAAAATGTCAGGTTGCCTCAAACACTTAGTCAAAGCTTAGAAACATTGCACGCTAAGGGACTTCATGTTCATTTTGAACACGTTTTTCTTCCTATACTTCTTATTGTTCAAAACCTGTGAAAAATTTGTTGCCATAGTAACCAGGTGTGTGATCTCATCAGACCTTTGCCTCTAGATGGAATTCTAACTTGTTTACATGTCATAAACATAAATCAACAAATTGCTGCTACAAACTAGAGAAGACTAAGTTGTTCTCAAAATTTTACATTGTTGTCTACGATCATTATGAGGGTCTGGATGGGGGGGTCTGGTATTCACTATTCATTAAAAATTTTGCCCATTATTCATCTAATTAAAATTTTAGGTTATTCATTGAAATAAGACCAATTATTCATTATAGGTAAGAAAGGTGGCAAAGAAATCTGATTGTTCAATATTCATAAATTTTTTATTCAATTCATTAAAAAAATAGTATTATTCATTATTTTTTAGGATCTCATTATTCACTATTCATTTTTTTGCTCTTCATTCACTATTCATTATAAAAAGGGCCATTATTTACTAATCATTATACCCCATCCAGACCCTCCATTATGTGGCATTATGAGCAGTGATTCTGATCAAGTGCACCCTTTTCATAAATAGGACTTCTCTTAAAGAAGAGAATTCGCCCCTGAAGGGAGTCAAGTCTTTCTTTTCAGAGCAATCTCTTATGTTTGGAAAAGCTTGGTTTCCACATTAGGTGATTTCACTTGAATGTGAATACTGTTTAATACGCGCGTGCGTTACCCAAGTGGGGGGTCTGATATTTTCATATATATATATATATACGTAGGCTCCGCCCATTTTTGGGGGTTCAGAAATTTGAATTTCAATATTTTAAGAGTTTTTCAGAAAAAATGAATATGTTTTGGGGTATGAAGAAATTGTGGATATATATATATATATATATATATATATATATATATATATATATATATATATATATATAAAAGGATATAAATAAAAAAACAGTGCTAAATTTTTTTTGAAACTAAGCGCTTTCGGCTTTCGCCTTCATCAGAGTTTCAAGACACAATAGATTAGGTGAATAGTTAACAAAATATAACTATATACATGAATTATGTGATTAATTAAGCCCTAAAAGGGGCCCAGCTATTGTACATGTATTTTCTCAAATATGACTGCACAATATTAATGAATTAAATACAGCGTACAAAATTGGCGTTCTGGCAAGAAATGTCTTGTACGAAAATTTGTGTAGAACAGAAGTCTAAAAGATCGTCTACAACAACACAGCACACCAAGTGTTCTACTATATGACCAGATAGAGTCAATCACCCTTGTTGATGCCAAATGGACACAGGGTGTTCAGACGCCGAATCCAGTATCAGCATCAACAAGGGTGATTGACTCTATCTGGTCATATAGTAGAACACTTGGTGTGCTGTGTTGTTGTAGACGATCTTTTAGACTTCTGTTCTACACAAATTTTCGTACAAGACATTTCTTGCCAGAACGCCAATTTTGTACGCTGTATTTAATTCATTAATATTGTGCAGTCATATTTGCGAAAATACATGTACAATAGCTGGGCCCCTTTTAGGGCTTAATTAATCACATAATTCATGTATATAGTTATATTTTGTTAACTATTCACCTAATCTATTGTGTCTTGAAACTCTGATGAAGGTGAAAGTCGAAAGCGCTTAGTTTCAAAAAAAATTTAGCACTGTTTTTTGATTTATATCCTTTTATATTTATTTCTCAAATCAATTTAGCATCCTTTACTGGATCCAGTGCCACAGGAAAGATATCTCGTTTGGTGCATTAGCCTATTTCTCACTATATATATATATATATATATATATATATATATATATATATATATATATATATATATATATATATATATATATATATATATATATATATGTATATATAAATATTACATTCCCTGCGCGGGTGATAGTCGAAAATATCATCCCGAGGAATGTGATTATCAACCGAGGCACAGCCGAGGTTGATAATCATATTTCGAGGGATGATATTTTCGACTATTACCCTAGCAGGCAATGTAATATTTATTTTATTATACCGAACAGAACATTAGATCCCCTTTTTTTCTGAAGTACTTCTCTTACTCAATATACCTATAATGGTGAGGGGAGATCCGATGGGAAAATATTGAACAACCTCTTATCTGTATACTTGAATGAAATTAAATCTTTCACAAAAATGTTAAAGAACTGAATGCTCGACCTGATCACTGACGTTCCGTTTAACAAATTACGTCATTAAAGCTGATGACGTCAAACTCAATACCAAGCAGCGTCATTTTTAAAGGAGATACTGCACATGAGGCTGTTTTAATGCAAAATAGAAAATTTCGTCTAATCGACTTAAATTTGGTATCAACTTGTTTCTCTCGTCCTAACTAAGAAAACGAGTACCCACACTTTATGTTTCTGACCATAAACAGCGAAGTTATTTGGAGTTTAAAGTCGCCCAAATCATGCGTCATGTCCGCCATTGCTGTTGAACGTCTCCTGACGTGAACGAACCGTACGCGCATCGGCGTTGCGCATCATGTGGCCGCCCTAATATTTTATAATATCACCCGCTGCTATGGCAAACAAGTGGCAGTATTCGCCGTCGCTGTAGCAACGGGTGATATTATAAAATACCAGTCGTTCGTCTATGGAAGTTTTGTATGGGGAATTCACGTGAGGTATAATAAATATATATATATATATTTTTTTTTTTTTTTTGGGGGGGGGGGGGGGCTGAAGGGTGTCATCGAAGACTATTTTTTTGGTGTCATGTGTGCATTTTAGGATCATTTCTGAAGGTCAAGGTACAGAATGGGAACAGTTTTGGGGGATGCTAGAATTTCAAATATTTTTAAGTATGCCTGATATTCCTGATATTTTCATTGGGTGGATACAGTAGATGCTTGGTAGACTGGTTCTCTCCCTTTAATAGCTTGTCAGCATATTAAGACAGGTAACTACTAGCCGCCATTGCGCCTACGTATAGCATACACACTGACGTCATGAGTGACGTGGTGTTGGAAAATACCCTTGACATAAAATGCATTTTTTAAACAAGCCGTTTTATCAAGTTTATTTGTTCTGGGGGTTTATATATTTTTTCTTTTACTTTATTGTCAAATTATAGCAAGTTAAAAAATACTGAAGTTTGTGTTGAAAAATCTTTTCTCGGGCATGCACAGTCGGATGAGTAGGATTCTCTACTTGTAATTAAATAGGCGTTACCAGTCGTTATATGCGTAGCGGAAGAAGAGCTTTATCAACGAGGGGAACCAATCTAGATGCTTGGCCCAAGCCTACGTAGCAAGAGAAAATGAGAGTACCCTCCTCCCAGTGCGTTACTGCGTAATGGGAACTGCGCATATGCATATGGGACATGGTTAGGATACAAACTGCTTAAAACTCTGACGGTATATTCCTGAAATAATTTTTAGAAGAGAAAAAAAAAAACAGCAGCCAAAAAAAAGCATGCAACATTACCCAGCATGGTGACTGTAAATTATAAGAAATGAGCGAACCGGAGTATTATTTGCTGAGTATGTCAGTCAGAAAATATTAAAAGTTTACTGTCATTTGTAACCATTCCCACACACAAACCAAATGCCGAGACGTTACGAATGCTATCGCTACCCGCAGTGCGCAGCCAGATACATATAACTGCTTTTTTTTGTGTGTGTGTGTGTGTGTGTGTGTGTGTGTGTTTTTTTTTTTTTTTTTTTTGGGGGGGGGGGGGGGGGGTGTGGTTCTCTCAACAAAACAGTTCGGTAATTACACCCATTGCAAAGCAGATCGCAATAGTGCCCTGTTTCTAACAACTGTTTTGTCCACAGTGACGAAGACAGTTGAATATCAGAGAGATATGTGGACGAAATATCGGTCCCCGTTTATACCTGGAGTAGACTGGAAATCGTCCAAACAGTAGAATAATACCCAGAGGTGCGGTTTTGGTTACATACCTTTGGTGCGTAATGATTTTTGCTCGTTTTTCATCCCCATGCTTTTTTTTAAAAAAAAGTGAAGGGGATATTGTAATCGCCTCCGTCCGTCTGTCCGTCCGTCCATCCGTCTGTCCGTTATGCTATCTCCTCCTAAACCATTGGACGAAATTATACCAAATTTGGTGTGTGAGTTACTCACATAAATGGGGCGTGCTACGTCAAACTTTTTTGGCCCCGCCCCCTGGGGCCCTAGGGAGGGGCCAAAAGTTCAAATATCATTTAATTTCAATTACAAAGTCAATTTCAAAGAGTTTTATTCCAAACTTTGTGTGTGTTCTCACAAATGAAAGATACAAAACACATCAGACGGGATTTTTATTCTGTCGCCTGTGTCATGCCCCAGGGGTGGGACTTTGGGGTGCCCAGGGGGTCAATTTTTTTAAAACATGGTCATGTGGCATATTTAATCGACGGGGATGACGAGCAGAACAGAATGCAAGTAAAATTTTTATCCTAGAGTCAAACTGGTGACCTTGGGGTGAGGTCAAAGGTCAAATATCATTAAATTTCGGTTACCATGTCAATTTCAAAGGTTTTTATACCAAACTTTGTGTGTGTTCTCACAAATGTAAGATACAAAACATATCAGACGGGATTTATATTCTGTCGCCTGTGTCATGCACCAGGGGCGGGACTTAAGGGCACTTGGGGTACCCAGGGGGTCATTTTTTTCAAACATGTCATGTGGCATATCAAATCAACGGGTATGACGAGCAGAACAGAATGCAAGAAGCATTTTCATCCTAGGGTTAAACTGGTGACCTTGGGGTGCGGTCAAAAGGTCAAATATCATTGACATATCAATTTCATAGATTTTATCCCAAACTTTGTGTGTGTTCGCACAAAAAAAAGATAGAAAAACATATTGAACAGAATTTTTATTCTGTTGCCAGGTTCATGCCCCGGGGTGGGACTGGGGGGAGTCCAAAACTTTAGCGTGGGGATTTGCGATTGCGCCCCATCGACTGCGCGCTCTAGTTATCAGTTTACATGTATGCTTTACGTCCTTGTCAACACTTTATCAGTCATATTGGGAGGTTTCCCTGTCTCCCTGGATTGAAACAGTACTTATAATCAAAGAATAAAATATTGCTTCCTGTGAATCTCAAACCAACGACTGTTCGATCCCAATTCTCTACCAACTGAGCCACTGGTGCAGAATTAACTTTGAGGGAAGAATGTTAATTTGAATAAGAATGACATACAGACCTTACAACTTCTGTGGTTTTCTTTTTTGTCACAGTCGCGGAAAGATGAGACACTTTTAGTTTATATACTAGTTCTACACCGAAAAAGTTTTTGTAAGACACCGTGGTGCATGTATTTGTATATTCCAAATGCGTAGTTGTGACTGGGTAATAAAAGCCTTTTATAATCGAATCATAATCCTGACAGTGTGAAAATCACTTCCAAAATGAATAAATGTCAACGTGGAGTGCAAAATATTGCGGGTAAAATGCATGACAAAAGTTAAACATACCGAATCCCACTTCGAATCGAACTATTTTAGTTCCTACTATAGTAACTAACTATAGTTCGATTCTAACATCTATAGTGATGACACGAACCTACTAGAGATCAACGATGGGTCAGAGTACCGTTACTCTATTAGCTTGTCTGGTTCCCTCCTCTAGACCTATCTTGCAAGATGGGTTCAAGATCTCAGTAGCCTCTGATTGATTTGTTTTACAAAATAAACCATCGCTGTGCTCAATTTGCGGTCCCACTTATTTGTAATTGTTAATTAGAGTAGGCTGTGCAGTATATGCACAACATTTTCGTCTACAATGAAGAGTTGAAAGGCACTTTCTTTACTTGCCAATCATTCAAAGTTGCAACTGTAGCCGTTCGGGTGTAAACGTGTTCGCACATCTATTACGTCAGAACGTTAGTTTGAACTATAGTCGATTCGAAGTGGGCAGTGGGCTCTTGTATAAAATACTATTTTAACATTAGGTGATTTTCCTTGAATGTCCTCGATTTTCATTACGCACTTGCGTAATGGGAGCTACGCCTATGTTTTTCTTCATCGCTTTGCATGCTTGATAATTGTTCATGCTTTTGTTGTCGTCTGCCAACTTTTTTCAAAATCAAAATGTTCAAAGAAAACTCTGGGTTTAAACTGTTTTCAAAGGTTATTAGCAGACGAGAAAATTCGCCGACAGCAAGGAAAGAGTTAAGTGTTGCAGGGTTAAAGATTGAGCGTTCGTATCCTTGTCTTTGTGGTGAAGATACCGTTTAGGTTCTGGATTCTACCATGCTTCCTGGTGGCTTGCAACGGAAAATTAACTTCTTTACCTCAGCCCGAAACGCTGCTCCTATCAATGTGTAGACGAGGAATCCAAAAGCGGACTCAATCATGATCGGTATGACAGCGAAATCAAACATCATCATCACCCATCTGCGTTCGATTGTACCAGGCTCTGGAAAATCACCGTAAGTTAACAGCGTGTATACTATACTGGGGCCCCAAGATAGAAAATGCATGGTGCTGATAGCGAGTAGCCGACGACTGATCTCTGGAGCTTTCACGCTGCTTTGTGGATTGCCACGCGTATGTTGTATCAGTTTGATAGCGATGAATCCGTTTCCAATGAAGATTGTCACAAGACCGGCCACGGCAACAACTTCTTCAACGATTGTCCAGACTTCCAGATAAAAATCAAAGTATGAGGCCGAGTAGTCACACACCATGGCTCTGTACGTTATGGTACCATTGATGCCTTCCACGATTACAAGACCAATAGGGATATGGCTCTCCAATGCAAAGCCGAAAACGACGAGTGCGCACATGATGAACATGGTTCTCTTTGTTGTGAAAACTGAGGAATAGTTCAGGGGCCGAAGAACAGAGTACGCTCTCATTATTGTGAAGGTTGCCAAGATGTAGGTTGATGCGTAAAACGTGGCCTGAAGTATATAGTAGGAATACTTGCAACCAAACGTCGTAGTTTCCAACGATTCTTTGAAATACACCCAATATCCACTGAAGATGCTTTCCGACCAGAGAAACAACAAGTCCATGCAGGATAAAAACAGCAATGGTATGGTGTAAGCTGACCATTTTCTCACATAAATGGTAAAAGATATAATGTTACCAGCTGTTCCACACAGCAACAATACGGGTACCATGACTATATTAAAGTTATTCTGCACCGATTGTAAGTGGTCTATGTAAGTCTCGTTGTAATCCATTTTCTGTGTTAATTAATTTACCCATTTAACCCTAAAAGCGCCACCTATAATTTGCAGCAGACGACAATTTCAAATTTTGCTGCTTTTCAAAAATAACAAATAAGGCATGATATTTCATGAGAATTGTCTGCTGGCAGACAATTATCATTATATATCATACCTTATTTCTTCTGGAAATTAGGAAAGATGTTGCAAAATTTGTCGTCTGCTGCAGTCGTGATTAGCGCTTTAATGGTTAAGCCAAGTGGACTTTCCGATTATAATCATTTGGACAGGTCCATTTCTAATTTTCGGGTTGTTTTATTATTTCTTTATTCAATTTTAATAGAAAGTTCTGAAAGTAAACAATGAAGACTATCAGATGCCGCTTTCTGGGGCGTCTGATCTGAGTCTGCACTTTTGCCTATTTCCCATAAAAAGTCCGCTAAGCTTAATATGCATATATGTGTTAAAGACATTATATCCATCAGAAATGAGTATTTTCATTCTTCCTACATATATTTCATAACATCAATCAGAGTATTGATAGCAATAGAAAACTGTTTATCGCCGAAATGAAAAGGTAGTCACTCGTGTTGTGTTGCTAATCCTCTATTTTTTTATCAAAACACGACCAAATGTCTTTTACTGTCCTTACTAGATAAGTTCAAAGTGACGTCAGAGCATGTTTTGATAATTGGACATAGTCCATTGATGTAAATAGGTAAAACGGTTTCGCTAACTTTGTAGATGATATTCTTTTATCATTAATATTTGTCACAATTGGGCTGGCGCGGTGGTAAGATCATAGACCTCTGTCCCGAAGTTTTGCAATTGAAGGTTCGAACCCCAATCACGGCATATTTTTTTTATCTTTGCTTTTGATATTTTATGTTTGTGAATGATGATCTTTATTATTTTTATTTGATATGACAGAAAACGAAAAGCGGAAAGAAGGCGATTACCTGATGACATGTTTTGTAATACATGTAAGTCTACTCTCCTTATACATTGTTTAGAAACAGCTGTTTTACAAAAAGGCTTGTCGTTTACCACCCACTCACAAATTTGAGCTTTGCAGCAGTTGGTTTTCTATTAATCATAGAAACATTGATAATCATTTTACCTTCGAAAAGGTCAGTTGTCTAAAATGGGTGTTACTAAAAAAGGCGATGAACCCAAAGTCTGCTTCTCAAATATGCTATAAGGAGAGTAATTTTATATTTGCTAGCTCGTGTTTTGGGAAAAAACACTCAAAGAATACTACAATAGTAAAACATTTAAAATAGAACAAAAATATGATAAAAAGTCTTGTTTAAGCAATAACGATATTTAAAAAAAAATTCAATCGTGTGGGATTCGAACCCTCCCCCGTTTTAAATCTCTCGTCAATAGATATAGATACAAATATTTGCCTCGGCTCAACCGACTGAGCTATGACGGCTTGGTATAATATTTCTGTATATAATGTAATTTTTTACCGTTAATAACGGTATAACCTGTATTACCTTCAAGTGTTGGTACGCTCTTTACGTCACTTTTAACTTATCTATAGGCTACAATACTTTCGGTGATAACTGATTTCCATCTTATTTCATTACTGTCCTGTTTAATGATCACACTTTTAACGATATCAAATGCTTCTTTTATATATAAGCCACTTTGTGTGTGTGCAAGATCAAAATGCCATTTAAAAATGGCTATAATGCCAGGGATCAAATTTTAGATTTTTAACCACTTGCTAAAAATAGCAAGTGGCTATTTTCTCACTTGCTAAAGGTGCTGATCAACTTGCCTTTTCACTAAAAATGTTAGAACTATTTTTTTTAGTAACATTGCAAATTTGAAAATTTAACAAATTTAATTAACATATGTACACAGCATTAATTGATTAAACATTTTCAGCTTTCTGAACCTATATTGAGGTTTCCTTGCAAATAGTTTGGATCCAGATCAGCCAGCTTCTTCAGAAGCTGGCTGATCAGGATCTACACTATTTGCCATACAACTTATGCTGTGTTGCATAATTTGGTTGGTAATAGAGTGACGTGTATTTACTTGCTAAAAATAGGAAGTGATCGCAATTTCTACTTGCTCTTTGGAGAAAACTACTAGCATTTAGCAAGTGCTAAATTTGATCCCTGAATGTCTTTAATGTATCATAATTGAAGACAAAATCGTTCAAATGCTGCACACAAACTCCGCACATGTAGATCAGCTAACAGCACATTTATAATGTATTACTTTCAATATATTCTATCAAATGTTCCTGCTTTAATGTAGTTTTCACAACAATCTTTGTTTATACAGGGGTAACAACCTACGTCATAGCATGGATGTTGCAAACACGTAGTATGTCACCATCTTTTATTTACAAGGTACGTTTTTCCCTTCGTAAAATTATACAAATAAATGTCTGTCAAAACTAAGCAGTGCAGGCGGTGCCTAACATCCCACTTGGACCGAACATATAATGATCACGCCCAGAAATGCCATTGCCTTTGTAATCATTCACCCACAGGTATCGAAGCGGGAGACACTAGGATAATTTTAGCAGTCACCCGCTTCGATATTTGTGGGTGAATGATTATAAAGGCATCGGCTTTTCTGGGCGTGACAATTATATATTCTGTTCAAGTGTGATGTTTGGCGCCGCCTTCACTGCTTAGTTTTGACAGACACTAATTTGTTTAAATTTACGAAGGGAAAAACTTGCCTTGTAAATCAAAGATGGCGTCGTACTACGTGTTTACAACATCCATGCTATGACGTAGGCTGTTACCCCTGTATATATAGACGTACATTATAGCCCTTGTGAGTTTTTATACCTGAAAGTGTCTACGCATCAGATATCATATTAAGGTGAGGCATGATTAACTAATTAAATCACACTCGTGGTGAGGTAATGACAAAGCAAAAATGTCTAGCAAAGTTACTAGGTTTCATGCAACACCGTATCCTTTTATAAATGAGCCGTGATATGTGATTTCCAACAATGTGGCATTATGACATTAATAGACTCTGGTGAGCCTGTGCAGCCTCCTGTTAAGCTTAGAAACTCCAATATACAATTATTGACTAATGAGGCATTGGATATGATGTGATATCGACCAGATAATACCAATATTGACCGAGGCGAAGCCGAGATCAATATTGGTATTCTCTGGTCGATATCACATCATATCCAATGCCTCATTAGTCAATAACTGTTTTATTATATAACATTTAGAGAAAGATGTACAGGTATTATTGCACCTGGAAAAAATAGGCCTACTGAACTTATATACAAGTTTTTGGACAGACAAGCATTTAGCAGAAACAGTGCAACCCTAAATAAGACCACCCTTTTACTATTGCATATATGTTGTGCATGAGTGTCATCATTCAACATTTACAAACAAGAATTCTAACACACTTCGCATGTAGAGCCAATGATAAAATAAGTGTGATATGCCAAACAATAATTCACAGCTTTGAAAGCGCAGGGAAAATGTGTGATAGCTTACGTCATTTGTTACTGGTAAATGACGTCATTCATGGCGTTAGACGGTGTAACGTCGTTTTTACGCTTGAAAGACGTTACAAATACATGTAAACGTATGCGACGTGGTCTAAGTATTGGCGGGAGTCTTTCAGTGCAAAAGCGGAAAGTTGGAAGAAGCTGAAGACTTCAAATTTGTTTTCGCCGTTTATTGTGCATTAAATCGAAATAGATCAGCTCCAGTGCGTGATTTGTTGCGTTCTCAGCATCTACGATATGGTTATTAGCCACGCTTTAGAAAAGCAGATCCAGAACGGAAAAAAAACAGCAAGGAGTCTAATTTTAGTAACTAATATACACTGGCAAGCGCGCGCAAGCCAGTGAATATGACAATATATCGACTGGCCACGTGAGCGCTCTAAGCCAATGAAATTCAGTCTTTTTTCTTAGTTATATAATAAATAATGTTCAGTCAGTTGCTTAATATTCATAGAATATTCAAGCGACTAGCAAAGGCTCTGATCAAACTGCGCTTATGCGCAGGCTGATCTGAGGCTTTGTTGGTTGCACATACCACTTTGTTGGAAATCTCATGTCGCGGCTCAAATTTTGAAATGCATCCATATGAGTATGTTGGTTAATTTTCGAGTTTGTTGCACCCCCGGGAAGAGAAAGTCGGTTGCTACTATGGGTCAAGGGCATATCTTGGGGACTTGAAAAGCTATGATGTACTAAGTTATCAGTGGCAGGTTTTTCGTAAATGGCCTGTAAAGTATGTTATATTGCTATTTTGATAAATCAGCTTTTGTAGAAACAAAATCGAAAACTGTAGTATGCTTAAATCATAGGATGTGATTATATTATTCTTGTTGTTGTTAAAAGAAGATGGATAAATACTTAGAAATATTTTAAGAATTGGTTTGTTTCTAGAAGGCGTTATTTGAACGATACAACATAGTAGACGGATGGCTGAGAATGGGTTTGCTCCTCCCCCAGGTAAATTTGCAGACATATCCTATCTTGTAGAAAATTTAAAGCCGAGTCTTTTAAGAAATGTTTGCACTCTGTGCGTTAGGGCGTTCGTCTGTAAGAGCCTGTAACATACGTTACTTTAATAAATTAAGAAAAAGTAAATTGAAAGTTTGGGCTACAAATTTAAGACATTAAAATATTTATTTTTTAAAATCATTCATATAGTCTGCATACTGGATATCTTAACTACGTATGACAGCCATTTGAACAAAATTGCAGCTTCCTAAGGTGTCATTTGCGTTACATAAATCAGATAACCCATTAAAATTTTCAAGTGTGGCTAACATCATTTACATTAACAATCTCCTTGTGTGTTTTGCAAAATGTTTTAACCGTGTCTGACTAGCTTATGCAATGGGCTAACAGAAAAATTAAAGTTTGTTTCCCTATCTTAAATATTTTTTTCTGAAATAAGCAATGAAACAGCCTTACCCCTACCCAGTTTAAGGTGAAAAGTTTGGTATTAAAACTAAAGTAAAAACAGTTAAAAATATTTGTAGTTGATGAATATGTTTCATTGTTTGGCATTTATCGGCTTATATGAAAAGACTTATAAATCTGCAAGTTTGCAGCAAAATTTTTAATATTAGAGGCTGTAACGTATGTTACCTGATGTAATAAATGGGCAAGCTCATTGTCTTTACGTAAGATATGCCTAAAATGTTTTAATCTCCTCGAGGGAATTTTGCAAACATATTCCTTCTTAAAGTACAACTCAAACTGCATCGAATAAGGATGTTTGCGCTCTCTAAGTCGGGGCGTTAGGCTGAAACAGCATGTTACATGCGTTACTATATCAAATAAAGGAAATGTAGTTTGAAAGTTAGAGCTAAAATTGTGAAAAAAAAACTCGCAGCTGCTAGATATCTTAAATTGTTTAGGGATTTTAAGCTGGCTCGTCTGATAAAGACTTGTAGATCTGCTAGTTGTCACCAAGTTTTAAAGATCAGAGAGTGTTACATATGTTAGCGTGATAAGTAAAATCATCAAACAGTATTTTGACATCAAGCTGAGTAAGGGCCTGCTCCATCATAATCCCCTTTGGAATTCTGCAGACATATTACATCTTGTGTAACCATTCAAGGTGCATTTAATAAGAAATGTTTGCACTCTGTAAGTCGGTCGTTAACCTGTAACGGCTGGTTACATATGTTATTATATCAATTTGAGAATAAGAAATTTGAATGTTTGAGCTACAGAAAGAAGACATTGAAATTATCTAATAAATTGACATTCTTATAGTCTGCATACTGGATGGCTTTACTACATATGGAAGCTGTTTCACATTTATATGGCTAACTGTGGTGTTATGTGCGTTACATGAACCTAATTATAATTTAAAAGCCATAATTGTGGCTATTGTCATTTAGATTAACAACTACTATGACTTGGTTTCAAACTGTTTTATTAGATTTTACAAACATATTCTCAATTGATGAATAGGAAAAACCAAGTTTACTTTTCTATCTTAAATATATTGTCTTATAGGAGCTAATACATAGCCCTACTCCCAGTTTTCCCGTGAAGCAAATTTTGTTATTACTGTTAAAGTAAAACACATAAAAGCGATTGCAGCGTGTGGATATTTTACATTTTCTTAGTCTGTCTTGCTCATATATCTGCAAGCTGTCATTAAGTTTAAGATCAGGACACTTAATGTGTACTTATAAGTCTTTTGTGCGGAAACACTAGAAATTATATTCATTTCTGATTATCAAGCCCATGGACTGTTGTTACAGATGTTATCAGTGACCTTTTGCACAAATTTCCTAATAATGTGCATTAAATGCTACATATAGAGCCACAAATAGAAAAGATAGTTTTACATTTGTACAAGACAATACAATAAATGAAATGGTCCAAACTAATTCTCATCGATTTAACACTCATGTTAAACGTTTGTCGTTGTCTGCTTCTGTCGTAATCATTATTATCACACGCCTCCTTGCAACTAGTAGAATCATCTCACAATATTTCATTAATTTACTGTTATACAGTTTTACCACCAGTCCACTCAAAATTGATGAGCCATTATCAACTTTCCATTTTTGCCATTCATGGCTTGGAACATTCAGAAACTGATATGAATTCCTTATAGTTGGCCCTTTGAGTATGTGTTTCAAGCGATATTTTGCAAGTAGGAGAAAGCTTAACAAGGAGAAAAACTATGCCATTAAAAGCAATGAGTACGTGGACTGATGTACCTTGATATTGCTGTAATAAAGAATCATGTTATATGACTGGAGAGAATCCTGTCTCCTGATTGGCCCAATTTGTCTTCGTAAATCTCTATGTCTACCTGAAAACTGGTCTGAACTGGCCCAGAGGGTGATATAGGATGAAAACCAGCTCGAACTAGTTTCTAGAAGTTAATATTTTTGACACTTCTGCAATATCACCCTCTAGAGAGCTAAAAATAGCATGATGAGTATGAAACTAGCATGTGCTTTATGAAATTGACATGATTTACTGTTTACACATCCCAACAGGTAAACTAAAGACTTTCATGAATTTTAACAACTGTTTTGTTTTGTTTGTTCTTTTGTCTTTGTTTGAATAAACAAAATGTATAAAAAGTTTTATGATTAAATTTTACATTCCACATTCAGAGAATTAATATACATTTCAAAATTCTACATTAAAATATTTTAATAACAGATGATAAAACTTGTTAGAAAGTCCTTAGGTGACTTTAACAATTAAAGTGAAAGTAGAAATTTTTCATTCTTAGTCGAAGTCATATAACAAAACAGTTATTGACTCCAATTTCAGTAGACATGAGGATTTATCTACCCTTTAAAGTGATATTCACCTCGGCCTAGCGGCCTTGGTGAATAATCACTTTTTCGGGTAGATAAATCCTTATGTCTACCTCATTGAAGTCAATAATTGTATAATATCTTAGGTGGTTAACTTTTATAAATGTAGCCTTTCCATACATGCAACAAACATATTTTCATCTAATGATGTCTCTGCACTGTTATCTTTCCCCAAGCATTTAAAAACTTATTTGAAGTCTGAGTACATCTGAAGTGCTGAAACTGAGGTAACTCTTTTCCTTCAGATAAACAAACTAGATGTATCACAGCAGGTAAAGCAATGAAATGCAGGATGAACAGAGCGCAAATTAGACCCTTTCACTCCAATGATTCACTAAGTTTCTAAGATAAGAGCGCTTATTAAAGGATGTAACGTATATAACTTGTCATAATAAATGAGCAAGGGCATTGTCATGACATCCTTTTTATTACACAGTCAGAGGCAAGTGTTTTCAATTCCAGTGTTTTCAATGGATCATGAAATGGGGCAAGCTTATCAACTTGTTTACTCTGTATAAATTTTCCATAGAGCATAATATAGAACTACTGGTTATCCTATTCTACCGGCAGTTCACTTTCCTTCTTTTGAATTCAACAGCTAATGATATGGCTGCAAAAAATGAGAAATCGAAATCAAAGATTTTACATTATCTTAAGGCTTGCTTCAATGTACTGACATCAAAAAAAAAAAAAAAAAAAAAAAAAAAAACAGCTGCAAACATAATTGGTGGCAATGTCCAACTTCATATTCTTTCTCATATACCAGATAACATTCAATGTGTAACAGAAATTGTTTCAGACGGTCTGCCCAAACCATCAAGAGTCAACATTGTAACTAAAGAAAACTTATAAAGTTCTTTGGGCGCAGCAAAATACTATTGATCTAAGACCTGATGACTTAAGCACCAAAGGACTGGAAAAGTTCCATGGCAAATTTCAAATTTCTGTTTGACCAATGTCAGAAATCTTAAAGTATTCTTAGATATACACGGTAGAGACATAGCTTTTTGCAAAATCAGAGCAATGGTATCATTTGACTAGCACAGATGCAGAGGCAGCTGCAGTAACATTGCTCTTGCCACTTCACATGAAGAGACATATACCAGAGTCATGCTCCATTATATGCCTATATGTGAAATGGCATTAAACCCATATTTAATCAGGTGTTTGATCCCATGATACTGACATGATGTTTCTCCTTTTTTAAAGGATGCTAAGGATTGAAGTTAAAGCTGAGTCAATTTGTTTGACGCTGGCACTGACCACACATACAAAGAAAATTAAGTCTTTATATGGCAAAAGAGGATTATCACACGAAATGCTTATAGGTGATGTTTGTCACAATTTCCAATTTTAAAAAAGTAATTTTAATTAATGTAACACATATAACACCATAGGAAGCTGTATATTTGTTAAAAACACTTTCTTATGTATCAAAGGTATTCAGCATGCAAACAACATGAATAATTCAAATAGATAGTTTTATGCCTTCTTTCTGTTTCGCAGACTTTCAATTCATTTATTCTTAAATTGATATGGTAACATATGTAACATACAATTACAGCCTAACCCCCTGGTTAATAGAATGCAAACATCTCTTATTTGATGCAGCTTGAATTTGTCCTTTAAGGTAGGATATATCTGCACAATTCCCAAAGGGGTGGAGAGGAAGGGGATTTTTCTCAATTTGCAGTCCTAATACTATGCCATAATCTACTGGTTGTGATGAAATGGGTGATTATTTTGCAAAAGAAGCAGACACAATGATAGACATTGTGAGGGTGACACTTGAATTAAGATTGTTTTTAAATAATTATATTTAATAGGAATGTTTATTAAATTGTGTCATTTAAATGAGAACTATTATTTTCTATTTATACGTCTATATATTTTTAATATTATAGACATTAGGAAATATGTGATAAAAAGATTATATATAACATCTGTAACACAACTCCATGGGTTTGTTATCAGCAATGACTATAATTACTAAGACTAAGGCACCAGAGGCTAGAGATTAATAGGAAAACATGTGAAAAATAGTATTTTTTTAAAAAAAATATAATCTCTTACTTCCAAGACAATTTCCTCTGCTCTGATCCTGATGTCAAACTTGCAAATGTATGTTTCTTTATTGCATTAGTAAGACAGTGGCAAAAATGTAAGATATCCACGAGCGTCAAATATTTTCATATATTTTTCTTCAATAATAGATACCAAACTTAGATACTTAAAATTGAGGGTAGGGTTGTTTAATAGCTTATATAAAACAATGTATTTGAGATAGAAAAGCAAACTTTGTTTTTTTCTATTAGTCAAATAAGTGTTTCAGCGAACTAAGATTAAAAATACTTGTAAAAATGCATATATCGTCTGTAAAATTAAATGATGTAAGTCACGATTTCAACTTTCAAAGGGAAATTTAATCTATGTAACGCATATTACACCAGCAAAGGCTGTTATTTTGTTTGAAATGCTGCTTTTATGTAGCTTAAACATCCAGCTTACAAACTACATAAGAAATTTGAATAATTAGATGGTTTAATGTCTTCGTTCTGTAGATCAAACTTTCATTTTGATGTTTTCCTTAGTTTGTCACAGTAACATATGTTACAGGCTGTCAGAGACTAGCACCCCGGAGCACAGAGTGCAAACATCTTTTAAAAGATGCGACTTGAAATTTCCTTTAAGTAAGGATATGTCTGCAAAATTGCCTAGGGGTGGGGGGGGGGCAGGACCTTTTTTAGCTTGAAGTCTATAGGGCCAATTAAGCAAACATTTTCAGCGTAAAATTGCGATTATTTTCTTATCCATCAGTTTTGACATGTGTTTTGGGTGCTCAAAAGAACCGTCTCGGTTCTCTTGAGTATCCACAACAAGATCCCTCATGACTTAGGAATTGCCCTTCCAAGACCGCTCTCTGTAGAGCTACAATGAGCTGCCTACACAATATGTTCCCTCGAAGAGCATATTGTGTACCCGGGAAAGCAGCCAAACCACATTCGATTTTGTTGCGCAGACTCAACAGAGCCGTGACTGCTCGCTTATACTAGGTATAAATACATGTAGATGAAAACCAAACCATTGAATAAACGCATTAACTCTATTGGATGGCTGAGCCGCTGCCATTTTCGTTCAAATAGTGATTGTAGGTGAAGATACGCAAAAACTTTGAGTGTAAAATTGTGAATACTTTATTATCCATCACGTTTAACATTGTTTTTGGGTGCTAAAAAGAACCGTTTCACTGAGACGGTTCTTTTGAGTACCCACAACATATGCTTTGCTTGAGAAATGAGAAAATACATTTCAGCTACGCACTCTTTTCTGGGGGCCTGAATTATTGCCTGTCCTATTTCAAGTCTGTTACTAGTATCGTACTGTGAAAATACAGTATTATAGCTGGATTGTCTTAAGCCTATCTTCTTAACCAGTGGGTTGTGCATCAGGAAACACATGTGAAGGATTATGCGCATGCGTTAAGATTTATGAGGCTGTTAGAAAAAGCAGCTATATTGATTCTTTAAGCGAACAAATATCTAGCTAGATATTTCCACGCCATTACGTTATATACTTTTTTCCTATTCTATTTTTGCAGTTACTTATATCATGCGCATGAGCCAATCATAAAAGATAAGTGCCTCTCTAAAATATTCTTAGTTATGCTTGGCAAGATATTCACATTTTATGCTGTATCATAGTAGTCAGATGTTTTATGACGTCACCGAAATATAACATTACGTAGTTGACGTTACAAAGACACTTTCATTATCATAATGGCGTCTCGTCACTGGTCTGAGAGTGATATACCACCATTTATTGTATACAAAGCAGTGAAGTTTTGGCCCGGAAATATTAAATATTATTTTGGGAGTGATGTACTACCATGTATTAAGGATAATTGCCGCATTTTATTTTTTCAATACTTTGCAAAAATCGTGGGTCACCATACTAATTATCTTTCAGGAGGGCCAAATTTAATCCCAACCCCATAGATCTTGAGGATTTTTCAATATAACCCCTTAACATGCTTAATTAGTGAATTGTTTTGTCATTTAGATAATTCCATATTACTTGTAAGAAGTAATTTAGCATTACAACGCTTTAAAAAGAAGAAGAAAAAATATTTTATAATAGTTGCCACCCGGGTATCGACCCTGGTCATCTGGATCCAAAGTCCGACACGCTAGCCACTAGTTTATGATTTTGACTGATCTATTTACATGTATCCGTATTTGGTACTGAGGCGATAGTTCTGATAAAGTGTAAATAGATATTTCAGACACATTTAGTTACTTTATTTTGTCAAGAAAACGAGGAAATATCAATCTGTTATTATAAGAGTATTGACTGTATTGATCCGAATTCATAAATAGTCGAAAGACAGGATCCAGACAACTTTCCCTGTTTTACCGACGCAAGAATGGTGCGCAGTGGAATTAACCGTACTAGTGAATCCATCTGTACTAAATCAACGCGCGTAAGGAACGAAGTGGACTTAGTACCCTTGACTTGCGAAGATGTAGTGAATCACACATATTTATAACGTTGTGTTATGGAGCCCATAACACGAATTATTGTAATTATTTTAGAAGATCACACATTTTGAGTTAAGTTTCTGTATTTTACTCATGATTTTCGTCAATTATCACACATGTTATATGTTTTAAAGATAACACAAATTGAGTAATGCCCCACACCTTTACTAGACACAAACAGGCGTAGGATAAAGACGGGATACAGTCTGAATTCCTTTATTGAAGCCTTAGTGGGGGCATAAAACTGGGTGCTTTGTGCGTGCTCCATATGCATTTGCGAGGGACCACATTGCGCCGACATTGTAACCGAAATAATGTGCGTACAGAAATTCAGTGAACAACGCTTTTTTGCGTTTATTTCGTTATGTGCGGACTGATCGCACAATGACCATCAGAATTTAATACATCTATACACCGCCTAATTGGTGATATTTTTTCGTAACAAAACGTATTGTCAAATGGGCTGTGATATGATGGAATTTGTCCTCATTTGAGCATCTACATTTTTTAATTTACCCTAAATGCACCTTTGTACGGACCACTGCCTTTAGTTTACTATCGATGAATAATTATACGGTTTTATAAGACGAAGTAGCTTGTAAGGAGAAGGGACTCTTATCATATCAAAATCAAATGCAAATTATGGCCATAGTTTGGTCGCAAAGAATTTTGGCATACGAGAAAAAACTGAGGCCTTCCCAGTGGGTACCCGTCCGCTTGTTCCTATGAAATGAATCTCTGTGTTCCCCTGTTCCTCAATTCAAAATCTTGATTTTCTGTGTTCCCTGCGCCTTCTCTAATCTTAAGATTTTAAAAAAATCAATCTTGTTTTATTAAATAAATTGAACTTTCTATCTGTTTATTCCAAATACTGATTTTTTGACTCCAGACAATGCAAAACATGCATGCCAAAACGTAATTCTGGGCAACTATAAGTGATAAGATAAAATAATCACAGGGCTCACCCGTCAGGTGTGATTCAAGTGAATAAAAGACTCACCCAATAAAAATAATGCTGAGGTTTGGAAAGAAAAACTAGTGACGGGATGGGAATGTGCTTGGAAATAGGTTGAACAATATATCAGCGGATGTTTTTCGGATGGCTGAGAACCAAATGTTCATGCGAAGTGCATCATAGGCTATAAATAATGCACCAGTCATTTGTAACCACTGCTTCACCCAAGCCTCTGAGTAGGATGGGGATATAATGTGCTGTGTTTTTTACTTATACGTTGTCTCCACAATGCGGGAGAAATATAGGGGTTTGATAGACCTAGACAAACACTGCTGTGCAGTATAAAAACAGACTGCGGGGGAGAACTGTCATGGTTTTGCCAGATAGATGCCCCCACAGTATGGTGGTTACTATGGGGAACTGCAAACACAAAGTAAAAGTACTCGACATTCCTCTGAGCTGGGGGGGGGGGGTCACAAATGACTGGTGCATAAAGACGAAAGAAATTATGTGCACCAGTCATTTGTAGCCACGCACAAGCCGGGCAAATACGCTGTTAGTGCATGGTCCATGCACGAATCCAGGAATTTTCGTCAGGGGGGTCCAGGTCAATATGACAAAAAAGCTCTGACAAAGATTTTTTGTTTTTTTTTGTTTTTTTTTTAGTCCTCAGCTTTTTTTACTGAAGTCAAATGGTTAATTTCGAAGAAACCTATCATTTTCAAGGTTCCAGAGGGGGTCCAACATTTTCCAGTGGGGTCCAACTTTTTCCAGGGTGGGGGGGGGGGGGTCCAATTGCTTATTCCCTATAGAAACCCATATAACTTGTGATTTTCCAAGGGGGGGGGGTGTCGGACCCCCTGTCCCCCCTCTGGATCCGCACTTGTGGTAATACCAGAGACCTGTAGCCAGAAAATCAAAGCCCCCGCCGTTCCCCGGCTCTGTGGGCCGTAGTTACGAAGACGATGTAGAGTGCAATCAAATACTGCGATTCCCGTTAATATATCCATGTTTAAGTATCTGTTGCTCCTAGAGTTGTCGAGCAAGCAACATAGGCCACGACGCGAGAAAACCTGTCTTCTGGGTTTCCGACAAAGCGAGTCTCGGCTAAACAGGCTAGATAGAAAATTGATTATTTTTTTTTCGCACGAGGCAAGTCTTGGGATGATTCTTCTCAAAAAGCAGACGACAAAGTTGCTGATGATACTGCGTGGATTCACAGGCTGGTCTGGGCCTTTATTGTTACAAATCACCGAAGACAGGTTTTCTCAGTTGCGGTCCAATTGCTATATGTGTCATTTAACCATGACACATATAAGAAAACAAGATGCGAAATTTGATTATCGTGAAATATGATAACTCAGACAGAATTGTAATTTGTGCAGTCTCTTCAAAGCATTTTCAGTGAATATATAGAAATACCAAGAGTTATCCTGCTGGTGACCGTTTTCTATATCATATACGAAAGTAAACATGGTAATCATTGAACTGTATAAACCACGTGCTACCCATATGAAATACACTGAGGAAAAATAAGGATTTTTCTAAACCGAAAATGACTAAGTTATTTTATTTCACAAGAGATTCCAGACTTATTTTCCCATCATAAATATTCAAATATGCAATTGTATATTAGGCGGTGTTTTATTATATGTATGTGCAAAATTCTAGTCCAAAATTTTATTATTAAAGTCATTTTAAAAAAGAAAATCGATGTTCACTGAAATTCTGTACGGACTATAGTAGTAGTAGTATTCATGCTTCTGTATTATACTCAAAAGTTTGGGGGAAATGTTTTGAATATCATACATGTTAAATTCATTTTCTGTATTTTGCTCAATAGATTGCGAATATGTTTAGAAGCTTCAGCCTTGTACGGTGTAGATGTTGATAAAGCTTATAAATGTGTTTAACTTCAGAGTTTAGGAAATGAAGAACAGATTGGTATGATACTTCATTCTTTGAATCTCATAGAAGATGATGGTCTTGTCACAAAGAGGTGTGATAGGCGTATGTTTTATGAGGTAAGGCTAACAATATGAGTTTGAACATGCAATTATTCCTTTGTTTATTAATGATTTTTTTCAATCTTGCTTTATGCAGTCTGCCTGGGATGGTTCATTGTATGTATTATTTAGGGGTAACTGGTTAGAATTACCCAATTAATATGTACGAGTACTGTCCTGCCAGCCAAGAGTGATAGCGACGTCATGTTTTGTTTACAATTGTTAAGTTAAACATTAACTTGTATAGTGCGAATCATGTTTACTGTCGTCGCCCTGGGCCCGGTCACCTGTTAAACTAACGGTACTGGGAGCCAACTCACGACAGTAAACAAGAAACGGATTATACACTCCACTTGAGCTTATACGAATCGATAGATCACTTGTGCATTAATCCCTCTATATCTATTGATTATAATTCCCTCCCTGATAACTTTGCAAAGAAAACGTGACATTACTGTCACTCTTGGCTGGCAGGACAGTACTTCAACTTGCAACAACACAGAACCTAATGAAATGCTGCGTTCTGTGGTATTGCATCTGAGTCTTCACTGTTTGATAAAATACCTGATCACATATGCGCAAATGGCTCCAATAAATGCCGTAGCTGGCAAGTTCACAGTGGCCAAAGGTTTAAATTTTGGAATTCTGAGCCTTCTTCTACATCCATACTGCAGCGAATGCTCTGGTGGGTCAGTGATCTGTGTATATGCTCATACTTGACATGAGCCTTGGCTACTCGTTAATACTATCGATACCAACATATGTGCCTGGTCGCAGGAAAACTGTCTTCGGGGGTTCCAATCATGTAAGACCGCTTCCAACCTGCTCGGCTACAGAAACTGGATAAAAAATCGAAATTTCGCTTGTAGCAAGTTTATACATGATGCTTTCCAATAAACGAATAACAAAGGCGCTGATCAGGCTTCACGGACGCGAAGGCTGGTCTGCACCTTTGATTTTCGCAAACACCGAAGACATGTTTTCCCGCGTCGATGCCCAGTTGTACATGTATCTTGTGCAGATATATTTGGTTAATTCGACTGGGATATTTGAGTCTTTATTTCCATACTAGCAAAGACTCTACAGATCGACAATTTACTACTCGTAATATCGTTGTACATGGTCGGTGAACCAGTCTAGGCTTAGGTGAGACTGTGCAAAATGTGCAGGCTCATCTGAACATTCGCTGCTCAACAATGCAATAATTAACAAAATGTCATTTGCTGTCTACTTTTTTTCTGTTCGAAAGTTTCGTATTCTTACACATTTTCAACTAGCGAACGGAGAAGTGCTTGAATGTGTACGCTGACTTGAGCTCTTCACTGTTTGTGTGATGAGCTCCATTGAAATATGACGTGTTTAGGAATGGTATTCCACTAGAAACGGGCCCGCGCAAGCGCGGGTTATGATGAAAAGTGTTTTGAGCTCGGCTGAGCATGGCAGATGTCCTCATAAATATTAAAATTGAGAACAATTGTTAGCATTTCAATATCTAAGAGTTGGATAAATACTAACGAAATTCTGATATGAATCAAGGGCCATAACTCTGTTATAAAGTATATTATCTATTTCTATCAACCTAACTCAAAAATAAGGCGGTAACGACCCAAGGGTGAATCTTGATCGAAACAACGCATGTAGCATAACGCACTACTATATTGTTAATCGAAGTGACACCAACGTATATGTATGCCAATGAAAACTGTAAGTTGTCATATCAACTTTAGTCCTTTTCCAATGCTTTTTCATTCCCCTGAGATGACCAGATATTGAGGGGATGCAGACCTTGGGTCATATTTTAATGTCTTACTCATGCTTGTGCTGGCTAGATACTATAAGTGAAATATGGAATGAGCTTCACAGCTTAAGAGAGACCCACAGATGCCTGTACACACCATACGCTCATTTATGAGCCTTCGGCTCAGATGAACTAAAAAGTATACGAAATTTTGTGACTGCAGGAAAAATAGGCCAAAGTTTTCTATTCTGCCTGTATAGATTAGTATAATTGATAAAAAGAATACAGCAAATTCATTCTGTTTGAAAGAAAGACCAGGAATCGAACCAATGGCCACTTGGTTGATAGTAACACTCTACTGATTGAGTTAAGCAGCCCATCAGTTAAGAGTGGTGTATATGGTTAAAGCATTAATGAATGTGGCATTAAATCCAAAGTTTTGAAAAATGTCTACTGTAATATTCCAAAATTTTATGACTCCCTAAACTTTGCTGTAAATATGCCAAAAAATTGAACCAAAAGGGTTTTTATGGAATAATACCAAATAAAGATATTGACAGAACTGCAAACAGTGAAGACCCTGATTAGACTGCTTCTCTAGGGACAGTCTGATGTGGGTCTGCACTGTTTGACCATACCTAATTGTCCAAAAAGTTGGGCATTAATTTCATGGTAATTTCTTTTGGTAATTGTGTTATCTTTCACGACTATTGATGAGGACAGTGATTATTACAATAAAAAGGAATGGGTACATACACTTTAAATTTATGTTTTCAAACAAACACATGGTGATGGTGTTGGTAATCAAAAGTACTGTCGCAATGAGACGGTTCTTTTGGGCACCCAAAATATAAAACCATGGTTGCAAATAGAGCTTACACGTTTACAAAATTTTGTTAAGGTTTAGACGGATTCCAAAAGTCGAAATGATTCTGTTTACACGCACCTACACAGCATTTCTACACGTCGAATCACGGGTTCGTTGTAACTACCATGCAACAACAGACTTCTTTCTTCATAAGAAATGATACCTATGTAAAGCTTTTATATTTGAAAAGCAAAAATGAAATCGGTATATACATCCGCTGTAACTACCAGACAACAACAGACTTCTTTCGTCATAATAAATGATACCACTGTAAATTAAGCTTATATCTTTGAAATACAAAAAAAGTATCAGACTCAAAAGCGCCGTATCAATGAGACGGTTCTTTTGGGCACCCAAAATATAAAACCATGGTTGCAAATATGGCTACCATGTTTACAATTTTTACACGGATTCCAGAAATCGAATAATACCACGGTAAAGCTTATATCTTTGAAACACAAAAAATCGGTATATACACTTTAAATGTTTTCAACTATAACATATGTTGTAGGTACTAAAATGTACCGTCTCAATGAGACAATTCTATTGTGCACCATAAATATAAACCCATGGTTGCAAAAGGACTTCCATGTTTACAATTTTTTACACGAATTCCAGAAATCGAATGTTACCAATGTAAAGCTTATATCTTTGAAACGCAAAAAAGAAATCAGTATATACACTTTAAATGTTTTCAACCAATATATATCTTGTGAGTACTCAAAAGTACCGTCTCAATGAGACGGTTCTTTTGAGCACCCAAGATATAAAACCATGGTTGTAAATAGGGCTTTTAAGATTTTGTAAACGTTTACACGAATTCCAGAAATAGAGGTGGTGCCACTGTAAAGCTTATATCTTTGAAAACGCAAAAAAGAAATCGGTATATACGCTTTAAATGTTTTCAACTAAAACATATATATGTAGTACCATCTCAATGAGACGGTTCTTTTGAGCACCCAAAATATAAAACCATGGTAGCAATTTTGCAAATGACCTGTGCATAAAAGCGGGGTATGGTTGCAAATGATTTGTGCATAAAAGCAAAATATAGGTGTGGTTCGGTAAAACAGTCGAGTTTCCAGTGGTTTGGTGTGTACAGGGCTACACGGCATTTCTACACGTCGAATCGCGGGTTCGCTGAAACTATCTTCATTCATTATGATAGATGATACCACTGTAAAGCTTTTATCTTTGAAACGCCAAAAAATCGGTATGGTACACATTAATTGTTTTCAACCAAAACATATGGCCACATATGTTGTGGGTGCTCGAAAACCGTCTCAAGAGACTTTTCTTTTGAGCACCCAAAATATAAGGGGTCTGTAGCCTGTAGGTCAGCATTTTTTTTTCAAAACTCTGCTTCCAGGGCAGGTAAGTTTTATCTTATTTGCCTATAGGCTGTGAGGATTATTCAAGTTTTGATTCGACAGGTACCCGTATGATGAACAAAAATATATGGAACATCGGTAAGAAAAAGTCTGCAAGAGTCGGAAATAGACTAACAATAACTCTTAAGGTGCCAACTAAGTATTGAAACCACACACCCTGGTTTCACCCCTAAAAGTATGCATTTCCTGTTCCAAGCAAAACCTTCGTGCATTATTCATTTTCAGAAGTTTGACAATCCAGAAAATTAGCGAAAGGCAGGGTATACATACATGTATATATGTAGTTAATATTAAAATAAGTTGTTAATGGTGAGGTAAACTTTTTTTGAGAAACATGGGGTAATTAAATGCCATACTACTTTTGTCGCAAGAACTGAACTGCAGCAAAAAAATACTTAAAGAATCTGATTGGAACCTTATTTTGCAGACTGTTGAGAAATGGTCTTAGACTATTTGAATAGACATGTTGCTGTAAATTTACCAAATTGGATCCAATTACCGAATCAAGCCTGAAAATGGTCAATTAGCTTGTTTTGTTTTTTTTGTTTTTTTTTTTTTGGGGGGGTGGGGGGGTGGGGGGAGTGGGGGTGAGGGTTGGGCATGTTAGGTCAAGGCGCTCATTGGAACATGAATTTAAGCGCCCAGTGTAACTGATGCTACCCGCATCATCTAATTGCAAATTTTAAAACGTCTGCTGTGTCATCTGTTGATGACTTGAAAGGCTGCTGTGGCAAGTAGTGTAGGCACAGATAAGACTGCCTTTTTGTCCACATTGTTTATCGGGAAGTATGGAACTCAACACAGCAGACAACAACAGCCGGGTAATATATTCTATTGCATACAAAATAACTAAGTACCATTATTCATTTATATTCACCTTTCTAGTAAAAGAAACCACTCAGGCCAACAAAGAATATGAAATTTTCAGGCCATTTTGAGTCCGATTCGGTAAGTTTACAGACCCCCCCCCCCCACCATATCTAAATCCTTGTCAATACAAATGCTGTAGTAGACTTAGAGATAATGTTTATTTTGAAATAAAAGTAATGAGCTTTCGACAGACTTTGTTGTCCCTTTTTTTTTGTCCCTTACTGTGGCGCAGGACGATAGTCCTAGCCTACGCATGTGAATGACATGGTCACTTGTCTGACCGCCACAATATACGTTGGGCGTATGCAACAACAACAGCCGGGAAATATATTATAATGCATACCAAATAACTCGGAACCATTATATTCGTTGATTTCCACCTTTCTAGTAAAATAAACCACTCAGATCAACAAACACAAAAACATGGCATTTTCGGGCTTGATTGGGTCCGATTCAGTAATTGGGCCAGATTCGGTAGGTTACGGACCCTCCAAATCTAAATCAATTTCAAAACTTTTTTTTTCATAACATAGACTTAATAATAATGTTTATTTTGAAATAAAACCGATGAACTTTTGACAGACTTTGTCATTCCTTTCTATGTCCCTTCCTGTGCATCCTCGTTTACCCAGGGGTGAAGCATTCCGTTTCACTCCTTTCATCACAGATGAATGCAGTGTAACAGAATGGGTTACGCCTGGGTACTGAGGATGCTTCCTGTGGTGCAGGATGATAGCCTATGCACGCCAATAATCACTTGGAATTCGTTAACACCCCCCCCCCCCCCAAAAAAAAAAACAGTATTTCCCCACCCACAGGCTCAGATTCAAGACCCCTCTCAAACACTTTAAAAGTCAAGTGATCGGCCAAGAAAACAGCTTAAATGTCTATACAAATGCATCTTTCGAGTGATGCACACTGTTGTCGTTGCAATTTGAACAGAAAAAATGTTATCGACGCTTCTAAAATGAGCACCACAACTTGAAAAAGTTTTGACCTTCCTCTGCCGGTAAACCAGTAATGATCTTCGCTGAAACACTCTTGTTGTTTTTGTGGAAAATCAGCGAGAATGAAAAAACCCAGCTGACAGCAGCCATCTTTGTTTTTTATAGGGTCATTATCTTCCAATAGGTGGACATGCACAGAAATGTTATTGGGTATGAAAGCCATGACCGGCCCGATCTGCCGTGCCGGAAATCTATTTTAAATACAAAAAAAACATTATTACGTACCTTTTTATTTTGCAAATGAGAAAATATTTTATGCAGAGGATAGAGCAAAAATGAACAGAAAATTGAACCCCTTGTTCTGTGGGAAATTGGATTTCTGGCGCGGCAGATCGGACACGGCAGCACCATGCGGTCACGGCTTTCATAACCATCATATCACGTGTCAACTTTGACCCTTGCAAGTGACGTATGACCGCGCGACATATGGAAATACACCTTACGACCAATCGTTGCAGCCTTTCTTGGTAGAAGTTGGGAGAATATGAAAACATAGATCGATATCGTCCATTATCATTAGTTGATAAAGAAGGCGTTACCCTGTCAAAATTGATGGGAGATTATGGAATCTAAAACTGAATTGTATCAAAAACCTCAAAATCGAAATAAAAGTAAAAGAAGGTTAGATCGAAGTTATCAATGGGGACAATATCTGAATACCTCGGTGTAGAAAAAATGCTGGTAAAATATACCGTTTCCGAGTTTTTGAGCGCAAAGGGCTCCTTTAGTAGTATAGATATTTGAGCGCGACATGATGTTTCCAACAATGTGGCTTTTTGACATGAATAGACCCAGACGAGCTGTGCAGCATCCCTTTAAGCTTGGAGACTCCAAATGTTGTCCTGTCACTAGCTTAACAGTCATAGTATATTCAAGCGAGTAGCAAAGGGTCTGATCAGACTGCGCGTATGCGCAGACTGGTCTGAGCCATTGCTTGTCACCCATACCACATTGTTGGAATCCTCATGTTGCGACTGATTTTGTCTTTGCAGAGTTTGATCCACAAATCCAAATTAGAAGACAGAGTGTTGAGTATTCTAACATTAGAATGCAAGAAGCCAAAATGTAAATATCAACTCAATAATGTTTTAAACATTCTTTTCATGTCCCAACTCCCTCTTTATTTGCCCCCACCCTCCTCCGCTCACAGGGTCTCAATAAAACTTATAATGTTCTCTTATTTAGTGCATTTGGTTGTGATTCTAAAGAAACGACGTTATTATGAAGCATATTTTAGAAATGCATGCTTGCATGCTATAACCCAATATTTCATATCTGTATAAGCATACTTATATTTAGCGGGTATTATAGCTGGTGCTATTGGCGGTAAAAACAAAAATCGCCCAAATATGAGACCGCGAAATAAGTTTTGAACTCAGTTATCTAATATGCAATACATGGACACACACGTTTGGTATTTTGGTATCCCAAAACAACTTTTTGAATGGTAGAGTATGTCTCAACCTAGAGGAAACCAGATGTTGAAATGGGCTACTATTAAATGACCATGGCATATTCTTTCCTTTAAAAGTAGCGCCTATGAGATAAGAAAATAATTTTAAAGGGCAGTAAATTGAGAACCCGCCAATATTTACCTACGCCAATATGTCAGTCTTTAAAAATCGTCAAATTTCGATGCCACGAATATTTTGGTTTACAGCAACAAAAAGTGCCAGGTTTTAGGGTACATTCTGTTTAAGCCTACATTCATATGGGAACTTTAGCGCAGTTGTAGCAAAAATCAAGTTGGTATGATCATGTCATTCCACAATCACATACCACAGTCCAGAAGAGACACTGAACACTGTCGTCTGACAGCCGCATTACAGCAATATTTCTAGTGAAGCAAAGGAATCAGCTCTCTCTCCTCAGAAAGGTAATTGCAGATATAGAAAAGACATAACGAACAAAAGTCAAATCTGTTTCAGTGGTCCGCTTCGAATAAAGGTCAACCTGAAATGAGTATGTATACTCTTGTTTGTACACATGTAAAGAGTTTATCAAGTAAAATATGGTTAAACTAAAGGCTAACTGCGAACTAAGGTCAACTACTTTGATCCAAAGTGGCAAGTTTACATAGAAATTTACTTTTTTAATAACAGACACCCGTCAAAAAAGGCAAGAATATTTGGTTCCCGTGGGTGACCTTTGTTCACAGGATTGACTGTACACCACAAACCAAAGGCACAGCACAAAACACACAAAACACACATATACAATGGAAGCATTAACAAAATAATGAATAAACACCGACGGAATCACTGCATTAGAACCAACAGCGGCCAAGACCACAGGGGTGCTTGAATATTATTTTTCCAGCCATCTTCGTCGCAGATTCGGCTGTTGTCAAAACACAATTATTGTTTAGCTCTCGGGTAGATGCTTCTTAACTTATGCAACTTATCAGTTACCTCTCATATTAACTGCATTGTTACATGCTAACTGATAAATATTGTCTATCTCAGGGCATATGCCTTTATCAGGTCATGATGACGTTGTACTTTTTGAATGATGTTGTTAATGACGCTGAATCAACACAAAGATCGAAAATTACCCCACAATCACTAGTTTCAAGAGTGAAACAATGGGTTAACTGATAAATAGAATACCAGGTTCGCGTCTTTTGATATCAAGTTTACCAGGCTTGGCTTTGAGAACGCATGTTGAATCGCTCGGCAAGCCTTGTGATGTCAACAAGCGTTCTCAAAGCCTCGCTTGATAAACTTGATATCAAAAGACAATCACCTAGTATTCTCTATGTATCATCACATGGAAACAATCAAATCAAATTAGAGTCCTGTGATGAAGCAAATAAAATGGCTCTTAACTCACAGACAGACAGACTGGTATGGAGTGTGAGTCGGTTTGAGTTCAAATGCAGTCAATAGCGTAGCCAGAACGGTGTGAGTTCATATGCAGTCAATAGCATAGCCAGAACGCTGAAAAATTACGCACATCAAAGGGAAACGTTTTCTCACGATAAAGCCCATTTTTTCAAGCCCTTTATTATATCAACCAAATTATTCTGTTCCATTTGACGCTGAATTAACTGCAGTTGTCTGTTTTATCTTGTTGTTATACTGTACTATATTTATTGTTTACAGATTCTGAGAAAGGTTGTCATTATATGCATTTGATGGATGAACTTCACAAGACTTTACAATACGGAAAGATAAAGAAATCATCATTATTGTACTGCCTACAAAAACTGGAAGAACAGAGTGATGTTATACGGACTACTACTGCTCATTATCTTGCATGTTATAGTTGAACATTATAGCATCGGTTTAGAGGAGTGTATGCAAATCTTAGGAGAAAACAATAATCCATTATTTGTGTGAGAATGGGATCGAACAATCCGACCTGAGGATTGTTGTCATTACTCCGCATGCCTCATGATGGCAATCGGTGATCCTCTGTACAAATTTTTCTATTCGACCCTAAGACTCATGGTATATTTTTATAATGTTCTATGATCATTATTTATTATACGATGATCTGGTATAGAGCAGTCCCTGATGTTATAAACTTTTCATGCTCAGCTCAACTGAGCATGAAATTTCAACTGCTAATAACAACAAAAATGCTAAAATCTCGTGCTCAGTTGAGTTAAGCATGGAACAAGTTTTATAACCTCGAGGCCAGGTCTCATTATATAGCCTGTAATATATGAGCTATGCACCAGATAAGAGGAGTCTCCATACTCCTATATCTCTTATTTCACCACGAACAGTACCAATGGTATAGAGCAGGTCTCTAGATCAGAAGGCGTTATTTTCTTATTTCTCATTAATTAACACTTAAAGCGCCACCTATAATTTGCAGCAGACGACAATTTCAAATTTTGCTGCTTTTTTAAAAAATAACAGACGACAATTTCAAATTTTGCTGCTTTTTTAAAAAATAACAAATAAGGCATGCTATTTCATGAAAATTGTCTGCTTGCAGACAATTCTCATGAAATATCATACCTTATATTTTTTGGAAAATTAGGAAAGATGTTGCGAAATTTGTTATCTGCTGCAGTCGTGATTGGCGCTTTAAGGGTTAAGATTGATTGTATTTCTGATCTAAAGTATATGTTGTGGGTGCATTAAAAGAACTGATCAACGAGACGGTTAATTTGAGAACCCAAAACATATGTTAAAACTGATAGATGAAAAATAATTCTAAATTAATATATGCTTAAAATTTGATTATAGGGGCCTATGATAGAGGATAAAATATTTGTCATGCGACTAGATCCTCAGCTCAATGCTGCCAACTTGTCAGATAAGCAATGACCGTCACATGTCTATTATACCATTAGCTGTTGGTGGGATATTTAACGCAACCAAACATTACTTCTTCATGAAAACTTATGTTTTGGACATTTTCAGAATTGAGCATAGGTAGACTTCGAGCTAAAAAAGGTACTGCTCCCCCCCCCCCTAGGGAATTTTGCAGACATATCCTATCTTGAAGAAAATTTCAAGCCGCATCTTTTAAGAGATGTTTGCACTCTGTGCTCCGGAGCGTTAGTCTCTGACAGCCTGTTACATATGTTACTGTAACAAACTAAGGAAAAAAATCAAAATGAAAGTTTGAGCTACAGAAAGAAGGCATTAAACCATCTAATTATTCAAAGTTCTTATGTAGTTTGCAAGCTGGATGCCTAAGCTGCATATCGGCAGCATTTTAAACAAAATTACAGCCTTCAATGGTGTTATATGCGTCACATAGATTAAATTTTCCTTTGAAAGGTGAAATCGTGACTAACATCATTTAATTTTACAGACGATTTGTGCTTTTTTACAAGTATTTTTGATCTTAGTTTACTAAAATACTTATTCAACTAACAGAAAAAACAAAGTTTGCTTTTCTATCTTAAATACATTGTTTTATATGAGCTATTAAACCACCCTACCCAACATTTTAAGTATCCAGTTTTGGTATCTATTATTGAAGAAAAATATATGAAAATATTTGACGCTTGTAGATATCTTACATTTTTGGCACTGTCTTGCTAATGTAATAAAGAATCATACATTTGCAAGTTTGACATCAAGATCAGAGCACTTATTTAAGTATGTAACGTATGTTACATGGCATAATGAATGAGCAAGAGAATTATCTAGGTAGTAAGAGATGATATTTCAGAAAAAATACTATTTTTCACATGTTTTCCTATTAATCTCTAGCCTCTGGTTCCTTAGTCTTAGTAATTACAGTCATTGCTGATAACAAGCTCATGGAATTGTTTTACAGATGTTATATATATATATATATATATATATATATATATATATATATATATATATATATATATATATATATATATATATAATCTTTTTTATCACATATTTCCTAATGCCTATAATATTAAAATATATAGACATAATATATAGAAATAATAGTACTCGTTTAAATGACACAATTCAATAAATATTCCTATTAAATATAATTATTCAAAAACAATTTCTTTTCAAGTCACCCTCACAATGTTTATCATTGTGTCTGCTTCTATGGCAAAATAATCACCTATTTCATCACAACCAGTAGAATAATGGCATAATATTAGGACTGCAAACTGAGTACAATCCTGTTTCTCTCCACCCCTTTCGGAATTGTGCAGACATATCCTACCTTAAAGAACAATTCAAGCTGCATCAAATAGGACATGTTTGCACTATTTTAACTAGGGGGTTAGCCTGTAATGGTATGATACGTATGTTACCATATCAATTTAAGAATAAATGAATTGAAAGTCTGAGAAACAGAAAGAAGACAAAAAAACTATCTATTTATTTGAATTATTCATGTAGTTTGCATGCTGAATACCTTTGATACATAAGAAAGTGTTTTTTAACAAATATATAGCTTACATTAATTAAGATTACTTTTTAAATTGGTAATTGTGACAAACATCACTTATAAGCACTTCGTGTGATCCTCCTCTTTTGCCATCAAAAGACTTAATTTTCCTTGTATGTGTGGCCAGTGGCGGCGTCAAACAAATTAACTCAGCTATAAATTGAATCCTTAGTTTTCTTCAAAAGCAGAAACAGCATGTCAGTGTCATGGGATCAAACACCTGATTAAATATGGATTTAATGCCATTTCACATGTATGCATACAATGGAGTATGACTGATATATGTCTCTTCCTGTGAAGTGGCAAGAGCAATCTTACTGCAGCTGCCGCTGCATCCGTGCTAGTTAAATGATAACTTTGCTCTGATTTTGCAAAAGCTATGTCTCTACCGTGTATCTCTAAGAATACTTTAAGATTTCTGACATTGGTCGAACAGAAATTTGATAGGCTGCTTTTTTGCATCATTTGCCATGGAACCTATCCAGTCCTTGTGTGCTTAAGTCCTTAGGTCTTAGATCAATAGTAGTTTGCTGCGCCCAAAGAATTCTATAAGTTTTCTTTAGTTACAATGTTGACTCTTGATGGTTTTGGCAGACCGTCTGAAACAATTTCTGTTACACCTTGAAAATTATCTGGTAAGAGAAAGAATATGAAGTTGGACATTGCCATCAATTATGTTTGCAGCTGGTTGTTTTTGATGTCAGTACATTGAAGCAAGCCTTACAATAATGTAAACCCTATGATTTCTCAGTTTTTGCATCCATATCATTAGCTGTTAGATTAAAATGAGGAAAGTGGACTATGGGTAACCAGTAGTTCTATATCATGCGCTCTGGAAGATTTATACAGAGTAAACAATTTGATAAGGTGCCTCATTTCATGATCCATTGAAAACACTGAAATTGAAAACAGTTGCATCTGACTGTGAAATCAAAAAGGATGTCACGACAATGCCCTTACTCATTTATTATGACGAGTTATATATGTTACATCCTTTAATATGCGCTTTTATCTTAGAAACATAGTGAATCATTGAAGTGAAAGGGTCTAATTTGCGCTCTGACATCCTGCATTTCATTGCTTTACCTGCTGTGATACATCAAGTTTGTTTATCTGAAGGGAAAGGGTTACCTCATTTTTCAGCACTTCAGAAGTACTAAGACTTCAAATAAGTTTTTGAATGCTTGGGGAAAGATAATAAGTGCAGACACATTATTAGATGAAAATATGTTTGTTGCATGTCTGGAAAGGCTACATTTATACAATTTAACCAGCTAAGATATGATTCTTTATCACAGAAATATCAAGGTACATCAGTCCAGGTACTCATTGCTTTTAATGGGAAAGTTTTCCTCCTTGTAAAGCTTTAGTCTTTCTCCTACTTGCAGAGTATCACTTGAAACACATACTCAAGCAGCCAACTATTAGGAATTCATATCAGATTCCGAATGTTCCAAGCCATGGATGGCAAAATTGGAAAGTTGATAATGGCTCATCAATTTTGAGTGGACTGGTGGTAAAACTTGTATAACATGAAATGATTGAAATATTGTGTGATGATTCTACTTGTTGCAAGGAGGCGTGTGCTAATAATGATTACCACAGAAGCAGACAACGACAAACGTTTAGCATGAGTGTTAAATCGATGAGAATTAGTTTGGACCATTTAATTTATTGCATTGTCTTGTACAAAAGTAAAACTATCTTTTCTATTTGTTGCTCTATATTTAGCATTATATTCACAGTATTAGGAAATGTGTCCAAAAGGTCATTGATAACATCTGTAACAACAGTCAATAGGCTTGATAACCGAAAATGAATACAATTACTAGTGTTTTGGCACCAAAGACTTATATTATAAGTACACATTAAGTGTCCTGAATTTAAACTTAATGACATCTTGCAGATATATGAGCAAGACAGACTAGGAAAATATAAAATATCCACACGCTGCAATCGCTTTCATGTGTTTTACTTAAACGGTAATAACAAAATTTGCTTTTCTGTAAAACTGGGAGTATGGCTGTGTATTAGCTCCTATAGGACAATATATTTAAGATAGAAAATCAAACTTGTTTTTTTCCTATTTATCAATTGAGTATATGTTTGTAAAATCTAATAAAACAGTTCGAAACCAAGTCATAGTAGTTGTTTAACTAAATGACGATAGCCACAATTATAGCTTTTAAATCAAAATTAGGTTCATGTAACGCACATAACACCACAGTAAGCCGTATAAATGTAAAACAGCTTCCATATGTAGTAAAGACATCCAGTATGCAGACTATAAGAATGTCAATTTATTTGATAATTTTAATGTCCTCCTTTTGTAGCTCAAACATTCAAATTTCTTATTCTCAAATTGATATAGTAACATATGTAACAAACAGTTACAGGCTAATGCCCCGACTTACAGAGTGCAAACATTTCTTATTAAAGGAAAGCGCAACAAATGAAAAAACGTGAACTGTATTCGTTCAAGATGTGTCACACAACATAAATTTGATGAGAATAGGAAAATGGAGACGATTGAATATGATATCTCGCCGCTTAAATATACCAACACAGCGATTTTTGTTTGCTTGAGAGCGCCGCCATAGTTTTTGGTTTGGTTCCCGTTTTTGTAAGCGCTTTACCTGGAGGGCGGGAGCCAGGATCCCGGACGTGACGTCATTTACGCTCATTCTGTGTGTATTGAGAATGTGTGAGACGCATTGTTTATGTGAGTCGGATTATATTGGAGTGTACACTTTATTATTTTGGGAGTATCATTGGTTTATATATTGAATAAAGATCGACTGGAATGAAAGACCTAAAAACTGGAGCTTAAATTAATAAACTCTGTAATAAAGAAATGAAAAAGTTACCCATCTTGTGTAACTTTTTCATGCGCTTATTCCCCAATTTTTTTCTTGTCAAAAATAGATCAGCTGGTGAAATAAGTTGCGGGTCACATTGTGTTAACAAGATTGGACAAATACTGAAATTCATTTCTTATTCTAACGGTTAAACTTCGTTCAAATCACGTGTGAACACAGGTACTAGATTACACAGGGTCCGTGGCATAGAATGGGTATCATATCTCTACACATTCTCGCAAATTTTGGCCGTTTTGCCAAAATGGTTAGACGAGCTTTCGTCGTACAACTGAAATAAATATCGTTTGCATAAAAAGTGTTAATGTTAAGATGAGTAAATGTATGTTTATCTTGTTGGATAAGCCTTCGAGAATAGACTGGGACAAGTGCTTATGAGTGCTCTATTAAATATCCAGAGAAAACTTCACAAAGATGGCCGATCTTTAGACGAGGTACCGTCCGTTTGAACTTAAAAAGTATCCGTTCTCATATATGTTTTTTTCTCTGTGATTGAGGCCCAGACTATTTGTAAATGCTTTATTGGCTTATTCATTATGAGTTTAATATTTAAAAGGAGTAGATCTACCCTCGCAATGTCAGCAAAAAACTCGCTGCGGTGGGGTCGGTTGGCGTGTACAATTTTTGCAGATGTGTAAGGAAATGCGTTTATATTTCTTACAGTTCTGACTTTGTTAAAATTTAACAAACAATTGAATAGGAAGCGTAAATGCGTTAAATATTTCGATATAAAAAACATTAATAAAAGCCTCGAGTAAAAACGAAGCCAATTTAATGAAGGGATGTGGATTTAAAAGTGATTGATTTAACACTGTAACACTGTGATAGATAGATAAAAGGCCGTTAGACTGATATCGTAACTTTTACTTTGAATTCCAGTTCATCCAATTAGCTCCTCAAAATTATATCCAATTAGTCCATAACTATTTTGACTACACAATATCACACGCTTCAGCTGTTTTTCTCCCTAATTAAATCAAAGTTTCAATACAAATGGACAGCTAATTTTGTTAAGACACAAGCGCTCCTTGCGCATGGTAAACCGACCAGAAAATCGATGTGAGTAAGTGACGTCACTGGTGTAAAAACATGGCGGCTACCTCAGGCGGATTCCAACGCGAATTTCGTAAATTTGAAATAGCGATAGTTGATTGAATATATACTTTTTAAGCAATTTCTTTGGTTACAAATTCTTTCCAAGATATAGTCCTTTAAATTATATCAGCGGTTACGGTGTATTGCTCTTTCCTTTAAATGCACCTTGAATGGTTACATAAGATGTAATATGTCTGCTGAATTCTAAAGGGGATAAGGATGGAGTAGGCCCTTACTCAGCTTGATGTCAAAATACTGTTTGGTGATTTTACTTATCACGCTAACATATGTAACACTCTCTGATCTTTAACACTTGGTGACAACTAGCAGATCTATAAGTCTTTTTTCATAGGAGCCAGCTTAAAATCCCTAAATAATGTAAGATATCCAGCAGCAGCAAGTTTTTCACAATTTTAGCTCAAACTTTCAAACTACATTTCCTTTATTTGATATAGTAACGCATGTAACATGCTGTTTCAGACTAACGCCCCAACATAGAGAGTGCAAACATCCCTTAATTGATGCGGCTTGCATTGTACTATAAGAAGGAATATGTCTGCAAAATTCCCTCTAAGAGATTAAAACATTTTAAGGCATATCTTACGTAAAGACAATGAGCTTGCCCATTTATTACATCAGGTAATATATGTTACAGCCTCTGAAGTTATAAATTTTGCAACAAACTAGCAGATTTATGAGTTTTTTTTCATATAAGCAAATAAATACCAAACAATGAAACATAGTCATCAACTGCAAATATTTTTTTTAAATATTTTTACTTTAGTTTTAATACCAAACATTTAACCTTAAAACTGGGTAGGGGTAGGATTGTTTAATTGCTTATTCTAGAAAAATTATTTAAGCTAGGAAAACAAACTTTGCTGTTTCTGTTAGCCAATTGCATAAGCTAGTCAGACATGGTTAAAAACATTTTGCAAAACACACAGAGATTGTGAATGTAAATGATACTAGCCACATTTGCAAATTTTAATGGGTTATCTGATTTATGTAACGCATATGACACCTTAGGAAGCCGCAATTTTGTTCAAATGAGTGGCATACATAGTTAAGATATCTAGTATGCAGACTTTATGAATAACTTTTAAAAATAAATATTTTAATGTCTTTAATTTGTAGCCCAAACTTTCAATTTACTTTTTCTTAACTTGATAAAGTAACGTATGTTACAGGCTCTTACAGACTAACGCCCCATCGCACAGAGTGCAAACATTTCTTAACAGACTCGGCTTTCAATTCTCTACAAGATAGAATATGTCTGCAAAATTCCCTAGGGGGGGGGGGCAAACCTATTCTCAGCCATCCGTCTAAGGGCACTTAGTATGATTGATGATTTTATGGGATAATGATTATTCAGAATGCTTATAATTATGAGCCTCCCAGGGAGAAAAACTGGCATGATGATTCACTACCAGGCAATGCTCGAACCAACCCGTTAATTGTAGCTTACTGAGACCAGCCAGAATATTGAAATTTTGCAGGTACTATGATGCTTTCCAGAAAGCCAATAACAAAGGTGCTGATAAGACTGTGGTGCGCAGGTTGGTCTGCATCTTTACTGTTGGTATGTCATAAAAATCATATTTTCATATGATCATGGTTCTTAGTTATGTTGTTATTGACTAGAGAAAACTGGTGCTTACCCTTGCTACTCTAATCAGGTCTTTAGTTAAATGTGCGTATTTTTTCTTATTTCTCAACCAAAACATAAGTTGTGGGTACTCAAAAAAAGAGCTGTCTCAATGAGACGGTTCTTTTGAGCACACAAAACATATGCTAAAACTGATGGGTAAGAAAATATTTACAATTTATGCTCAAACATTTTGTTTATCCATCCAAAGTAGTAAGTTGGATAAAGGTTCTGCCCTAACACTTGACTTTTAGACTCACTAGATTGCTTATCATGCACATTTTGAAAGGTGACTAGGGAGGATTATATAAACTATTATGAAAATATTTGGTCAATCATTTTCCAGAATAAAATTAAACACTGATTTCTGCATTTATTATTATTTTGGTTTGTTTCATTTTGATCTGTGGGGGTTGTGGGTTCCAGCCTCACCGGCATCACTGAATTTTTTCCTTGAGCAAGACACATTAAAGCATGCTTAGTACTGGTTCAACGCAGGAAGACCCATCCTGACATGAATAAAAATTGTTGACTGGCACGTAAAGAAACAAATAGAACAAAAACAAAATTTTGATCTAGCGTGCAGATATAAGGTAGAGTTTGTTTAATAGTTTTCCCTCATATCATGGACAGTTAAGGTAATCTGGCCTCGAGTACTGGTCAATCATTTTCCATACTCAAATCAACTGAGCATGACATTTATTCAGCTCATAATGTAAAAATGCCAACAATTTCTTATCAAGCTCATAAACGTTAAAATTTCAACAATTATTTATCGAGCTCATAAATGTTAAAATGCCAACAATAAATATCGAGTTCATAATGTTTAAGTGCCAACAATTATTTATCGATCTCATAAATGTTAAAATGCCAACAATTTTGTCTAGCTCATACATGTTAAAATGTCAACAATTTTTGACATTTTAACATTATGAACTGGATAAAGTCAGCAAATTGTTGATATATTAACATAAGCTGGACAAATTCTGCATCTGAGAGTTTTAAAACAACAAAAGAAAGAGTGAGTATGACCTGGAAAAGCTGCAATCATAGGTAGCAGAACAATCAATGGTACTGTGAGGAAGCAACACAATAACGCACACAAAGACTCACATATATAATTAAGAATTTCAATACAATGAATCCTTTCATTCATAAATACTCATGATAAGCTCCAGCCACTTTTAATAATTGTATAAATAAACTTTAACGTTTGTACGTAGAATAAAGAAATTATTTGTCAGTTCCACTAGTGTAGGATCATATCTTCTATTTCCATAAGCAAACAGAGTAGACCCTGATAATGCAGCTCTTACAAGAGCTGCCTGATCTGGGTCTGCTCTGTTTGCAAAAGTGTTAAAACTTAAAAGGCATCTCTATGAGGTAAGGGTTAAAATAACCGAACCTAATCCAAACATCTTTAAAAGGATAATTGTAGACGTTTACATGAGGTCAGTTTCTATATAACTTAAGGTAATGGACACTGCTTAATTTTAGCTTGATCTAAATTCAACAAGACGCATCTTTAAAAAGATAATTGTTGAAGTTTACATGAGGGCAGTTTCTAAATAAGTTATGGTAATGGACAATGCTTGATTTCAGCTTGATGCAAATCTAAAAGAAGCATCTTTAAATGGATAATTGTAGAAGTTTACACGAGGGCTTTTTCTACATGTATATAACTTTTGGTTATAGACAGTGCTTGCTTTCAGCTTGATGCATGCATTGTAAAAACTTCCGACAATTTATGCTCTCGAATATGTTCTTAAAAATGTTATCATTTGGAAGCAAAGGATACACAAAAGAACTCAAAGAGTGGAGTATGCAAGCTTTCTGGGCCAGACTAACTAGTGTCGGCCAGTAAGGTTTCGTCAGTGACCCTCTTAAGGTTTTAAAGTTCCATGGTGGAATGTATGATCCCAAGTGACAAGAAAATAACATCGACACTATAGTGAAGGGCAGGGAGACGTTCTACTGCCGCCACAAGCAGTAGTTAAGTCAAATATGTTCTTAAAATGAAACTACAAGCTATCCTTTGGAAGCAAAAATACACCAATGACCAGAGAGCGTAGACAAATTATACTCTCGAATATGTATTAAATTGGTTATCCTTTGGCAGTAAAGAATACACCATCGCACTGAAAAGCACTGAAAGTGTAGAGGGTGCAAGCTTTCTGGGCCAGACTAGCTAGTTTTGGCCGATTAAGTAAGAAATGTGGCAAATATCAGGAATCGATACAATCAAGCATCACACCCAAACAATGACACCAAATGGGAAAGTGACATACACAATTAAACATCACAAACGAGAGCCAAGAGGTCAGCCCTTTCCCAGCAGGTGACACTAAGGCAGCAATGAACAGAAGCAAAATCATGACAAACACAAGACATAAATAACACAAATGAGCCACAAATTAAAGAAGTACCGCTGTGGAACGGTCATTTGATTGTTTGATTTGATACTTTACGTCCCATCAACAATCTTTCAGTTAAACAGGAACGGGTCTTCCTGGGTTGAACCAGTACTAAGTTAGGATAAATGTGTCTTGCTCAAGGACCACAACGCAGTGACGCCGGTGAGGCTCGAACCCGCGGCCTCTCGGTCTCGGGTCAAGCATTCTACCACTGTGCCACTGCACTCCCTCGTGGAACGGTCAGTAAGCCTCAATGATTTCAAAGTTCCACGATGGGAACTATGATCCTAAATAGCAAGAAAATAACATTTATACTAACGAAATTTGGTCCTGAGTCTTGAACATTGGTCCTGGCTTTTATTCACACCTTGGTGATTAGTGTTATATTTACAAGTATTATCAAACAATATCATATAATGCCCTTATAATGGAATTATTATTATTATGGGTAGAAAAGTAAAATTGATCTTAAATGTCCTCTTGGGTGGGTTGGTGCCTGATGCTTTAATCTTTGGCTGGGCATACTGTGGCTCAACTTGAGATTTTCTTTAGAGCAGACTATCTGTGAGTCATGAGCCCTTTTCTTTGATTCATCATAGACTATTAATTTAATTAAATTGTTTCTCTGTGGTGATGCATTGCATTATTTTGATAGCTTCCATTTGAGCTAAACAATTGTGTGTTTTCACAACAGCAATACTTAGGCCGAAGATTTGGCGCCAGTAAAATACATTTAAGCTCCTCCCAACTCCCGATGGCTTCAGCTGCTGTCCATTCAAAGAAGGTGGTGCTGTTGTTGTTGATTCATTGTTTATTGTTACTCCTATTGTTTGTGGGGTTTTGGTGTTTGATCCTTGTTTTGTTGTGCAGTACTACGTGTCCTTTTTAGTTTTGCAATCATCTTGCTGAGGAAAAGAGAGCGTGTTGTTTTACTTAAAAATTGTCTTTCTGGTGTCTTATTACTGTGTATGTTCTGTGACTCTTCCTCGTGGTGCCATATATAGGTATGCAGTGTATGATTGTGGTATTTCCTGGTCATACTGTAAAGTTAAAGATTTTCGCGAGCGTTTTATTTTCGCGGAAGCAAAGTTTAGTAAAAATAAAACCGGCAGGAAATGGCAAAATCTGTCTGTCGCTTACTGATGTAGGTAAATCGTGTCCTAGTCGCTAATTGGGCCCGGTTCCATACTTTCGTGGAGATTGATCATGAAATAATTTCTACGGTCATTCTCCTCCCTTCCGCTGAATCATTCAAGAAGGGTTGTTGTCAGTTACAAGCGAAAGTATGTGCACGAAGTGCTGGTTAACTGCTTGTTCAAGCTTGCCCCGGAAAAAGTGTGGTTAGGTGAACTGACCGTCCCGCCATGACCGTAGCTGTTGACTTGGGACGTAAAGCGACAAAACAAACAAAAACAAACAAAACCTGGCAATTATCTCTTTTAGCTATTCGCGAAAATATTTTCCCGAAAATTTCCGAAATTACAGTACTCTCGTTTGAAACCATGAGAGCGTAAAGAAAACTGACACCCTGATTAATAAGGCGAATTTGCTTCTTATAGTCGACTTGGCTACTTTATCAGCTCCAAAATGATATTGCCAAGAAGTGATATATCGCGACTCTAGATTCATGCTTTTACTTAGGAAGACTGCTAAATTTCGGTAAGGTTATTTTGTGAAAGTTGCGTTTTCACTGGCTTTTTTTAAGTATATGTTAACTAATCATTTACCTCTCATACTGTAAATTCGGAGATTTTCGCGAGGGTTTTATTTTCGCGAAACTTGTGCAAAGTTTCGTGAAAATAAAATCCTCGCGAAATGGCGAAATCACTCTGTCGTTTACTGATATAGGTGAATCATGCCCTAGTCACGAATTTTGACGTCGCAAATATGTCTGTTAACGATATTCGCGAAAATAAAATTCTCGCGAAAATATCCGAATTTACAGTATTTACTACACCGTTCACGTTGACTTGATAAACGTTGTCTATCTCACTGTACTGTTATCCTTATCAGGTTAACGTTATGTTTGACCCGACGTTTATTATTAGGTCATAGAGTGAACCAAGGGGTAAATAGAATACCAGGTGCGCGTCTTTTTGATAACAAATTTATCGGACTCGGCGTCGAGATCGCTAGAAAAGATAGGGCCGTTAGTTGGAGCCACGATTTGTTGAGAGTTCTCTACCGTTATGCAACTACTGTATCAATTAAACTCGGTTTCTGCTGAGGAAGACTGGTTGGCGGATTCGTTTGCGCGGTAAAAGCAAAAATCGCCAAACTATGAAACTGCGAAATACAGTTTCGACTGAATTCAGTTACACAAAATGCAATAAATGGACACTTCCCCTTAGTATGATGGTATAGATATTTATTGTCAAAAATCAACGTTTCGGCGAACGGTAGAGTGCGTTTCAACGTAGAGGAAACCATGTCTTAAAAGGGACTAACTATAAAAGGAAAGAATATGCTCCCTATCAGCCCCTATTGGAATAGATAATATCTTTAAAGGACTTTTAATTGGAAAAAAAACGCTAATTTAAAATCGCCAAATTTTGATGGCGCGAATATTAAGTGATTGACAGTATGTGTTGGAGGTGACCACAGAACAAATGATCATGGGTGAAAGTTTTCAGGATTAATCCTGAATTCAGGATTTTGAGGCTGACTTTGCACCGAAATTCAGCCTCAAAATCCTGAATTAGGGAGATTATAATAGCTTCTCTGGTTAATTTTTAGGTTATCTAGACACAATCATTTAAACATGAAATTTTCATTTTTGTAGGCATCCTGCAAGTTTAAAAAAAATGAATTTCTCAAGTTCAGGATTTTGGAAATTTCTAACTTCCACCCATGCATGACTCATCATGAGGATTATATTTACACCGTCATAGATCTACCGTGTGTAAAAATACGTTGGACGTACCAGTACGTCAAGTGTGTAATTACAATTGTCAGCGTTACAAGCGTCGTGATTGATGTTGAACGTCATTATCATAACGACATACATGTTTTTGTACAATAGATGTGGTTATATCTTGTGTAATTTCTCAAAGCGAACTTACAATGGACCATATGCGCAAAACAAGGTAGCGTAAGAATGTATTTTTTCTCCGTTAACCCATATAAACCTAGCGTCCTTTTTAGGGGACATAGGCAATTCACAGTGCAGACCCAGATCAGACACCGCATGAAGCGATGTCTGATCAGGATCTTCACTGTTTGCTTACATATTGTTCTATTAAAATTTGGAAAACGTAAAATACCACACAACACCCCAAACATTGTAAATGGGATCGTTCTTCTGGTAATGGTAGGCAAGTCCATACCACGTAAATGGGCTAAAATATGCATGTGATTGTCCAAAACCTACCTGGTACGGAGTGTCTTTTGCTTGAGAAATCCAATTCCATATGTTTACATATTTATAAACAAGGCTTTCTGAAACCCCTCCCAGCCAGCCAGCATCGGCCCTCCAGCGGAAAGTCATTGTAATGTCGTTCCGCTGGCGGGCCAGTGGTGTTCCGTTTTAATAAAACCAACAGTAGTTTTGGTTTAAGTGTCAAAATACACTTGTTTACATGGATAAACAGCTGACATTATCCACAATTATAGGTGGGTTACGAAAGCAATCAGTATTCTTTTGTGTGTCTTTTGATGCGTGGTGTAACGTCCCAGTCAACAGCTATGGTCATATTGAGGCGGTTAGTTACCCTAACCATACTAATTTCCTGAACAAGCGTAGGCTATTAAAAGAGGTTAACAAGTACTCACTACTCCACATTATTTCGCTTGTAACTGACAACAACCCTTAGTAAATAAGTGGAAGGATGCGAATGACCGTAGAAAATAGTTGATGATCAATCTCACGAAACTATGTGGCCGGGCCAGGTCGAACTCGGTACCGTGATGTATAATGTGGGTGCACGACATTTCGTCTAAACCCATTTCGTCTAAAGGAAATTTCGTCAAATAGACAATTGGTCTAAAAACAGTCTGGTACGACATTCCGTCGAAAAAATATAAGGAATTTAGACGAATTGTAGCACCTAGCTTTGTTATTTTTCGTCTTTATCGATTTTTTTCACTTTTTCATCCAATACTTAGACATTGCCGCAGACAGGAAGCACGCTAGCACCTAGTCACCTGTCGCCTTTCCCTCGGTGCACACAGGGATTGAACCGCCATTTTATTAAAATATATATTATGCGATCACTGCTTGCATGACTCAGGGCTTTGCATTCAGAAATTATTGACTAAAAGAGAAATTATAAACTGTAAAAAAATTAACTTTTGGCTATTTTAACAATAAATTCTGTCACTACAGGAGTGCGAGAGTTGAACGGGACTAGCCAAATATCGCTAGTTACCCATAATGCAAAGGGAGAAGCCCCCGTGGTGTAGTGGATAAGTGCTATGCCTTGTAAACCAGGGGTCGCAGGTTCGATTCCCGGCTTCTCCATAAAACCACTTTCGGTGAGCCTTCGGGTGCTCCCGTCATATAATAAACACACAAATCATAAACCCTCCCGGCGGTACTGGTTTCTACCCAGGGAAAGCCACAAAAAGTTTTTTTAATGCAAAGGGCGAAATGCGAGAGATCTAGATGAGTTATCGTCAGGTCTCGCGAGAAAGATACTTAGACGATCAGCCTCTTGTCCGTCATATTGTTTTCATATGGATTTTCACCCATTTTTTCATCCGGGTTCTATTTCAGTATAAGGTAAAAGTACGAGTTGACTATAACCGTTGCAATAATGTTCAACAGTATTACTGTGAGTAGTTTTTACCATTGTGTTTTAGAGAGCAAAAAAAGGAATAGTAGCTGGTCTTTTGTGCTCTTTTTTTCTTTCCCATTGTTTACTGTCTGACCTTTAGCATACAAAGGCGTTGATTATTCCAAAGATCGCATCTATAAGGAAACACTTACTGGAAATGTGTAGACAGAAAATGACAGGGACGTTTGACAACAAAAAACGATCAGGTGATAAGAGAAACTGAGCATAATCTTCATGGGCCAAACCAACCTGATCTAGTAGTAAAGATGTCAATGGCAAGAATCAATCTAAACGATTGACTTTCAAATAATGACATTTCATATTAATGGCAAATAAAGCCTTCGAATAACACTTGTGTGATCGTACTATAAAAGGTGTTATAAGTAAAAAAAAATACGTGAAACAAATTTAAACGAAAAAAAAAAAGACGAAACAAATTTTGACCATTTTTTAGACATTTTAGACGCAATTAAGGCGAAATATCGCATTCGACGAATGTCTATTAGACGAAATGGGTTTAGACGAAATGTCATGGATCCGTATGTACAACTGAATCAGCAATTTGATCGCAGAAAAAGATTGAAATAAAACTGACACTGAAGCATGGATTAAAAAAAGGACATCAAGCATGCGCGGATCCAGAAAGTTTTATCAGATGGGGGGGGGGGGGGGGGTCCAACTTTGACAACGGTTTTTAGTTGATGAGGGGAGGTAGGATCCAAATACAACTATAAGCGGGCCATCATCGGCCTGCCAGCGAAACGCTAGATAAATGGCGTTTCTCTGGCGTGTCGATGTTGGCCCAACATTGAAAGATGGCTTGGTAATTTGTGATTTTTCAGGGGATCCGGACCAGTATTGCTAAGAAATCCTATTTTTTGTATTTTTAGTGTGTGTGTGGGGGGGGGGGGGTGGTACGGACCCCCTATCCCCCCATCTCGATCCGCGCATGTCAAACTAGAGCTACAAATATTAATGTGTCGAAGATACCCTTATTCAGAAAACTCCAAGTCTGCATTTACCAAATCTAACACTTTAGGGATTAAAAGCAGTCTAGTTGATTTACTATGTTTTTCTTGTCTTTTAGATGTGAAACAGTGTGCGGCATTGAAATATAGCAAGGGACCACCTAAGAAAATGGATGTTGCAGGTTTTAACAAGATCTCAATAAAGCTACTTTATAGTGCTTTCCTCGGTGCGGTTGTCATTGCTAAAAATGTCACAAACATAAGCGAAACGGTAGATGTACTAAAACTGTCTTCGTTTGATTTTTCATTTTCAAAGATCAAGGAACCCAATACCTGCAAGTCAGTCGATATGTGCAGAACGATGAAGGGAATTTGTAACCAAGGCAAGTGTAGAACTAGACCATGCTCTAACGATATATACTGTGACTGTCCTAAAGACACTACAGGAATGTACTGTGATTCACCCATAGGAAAGGCTACTAATGGTAAGACTGTGAAAGGAGCTATAGAGGCTGGGAAAACGCATGTTAATGGAAACGTTAATTTTGGTAAACCTTCCACAACAGATCATGGTGCAACAGCGGTTGATAATGGAACCACGGGAGTAGAACCAGAAGGGAATCACAGCAAAATAATATCCACCAATACAGCACCAGGAATAAACGAGACGAATACACAGAAAGGCAAACAGATCACAGGAAGAGAGAACAAAACTGAACATGAAAGTATTACACAGACAACAGAAGGATCCAATTTACGTTCATCACAGAGTAGAAATCAATCTTCAACTACGCCGAGTCGATCGACCATTCATCCAGATGGTAGTTATATCAAAGGACCAGAGTCCACTTATGTCTCAGACAACAGACCATTTAGTTTAGAACCATCAAATCAAACAATTCTTAAAACAGCTAACAACCAGTCAATCAAAAATAAAACGGACTCTGTGACAATACCATCTACCATTCTAACACTGTCCGGGTTAATCCCTACTTTAAACCCCAAATGTGGCAATAAGTGTCAGAAAGAACAAGCTAGGAATAATACAGCAGTAAACGCCACTCAGACAGATAGCTCACTTACAGTACAGAATGAAGAAAAACTGGTGAAAATTGTTGAAAGTATAATTATACATACACCAAAGGACAGTATAATAACTGGAAATAAGGGGACAGTTAATATTAAAAGTAAATTTGTAGACAAAGGTGCTAAACGTACAAATGGAAGCATTTCATCAAGCAAAGCACCCGAAACAACAACTGAAATGAACTCAAATGTAAAAACAACCGGTAGTGAAGCATCGCTGTTAAAGAAAGGATCTCAAATTGTAACAACTAGCGCTGTGAACAACAATGCAGAAAGCACAACTACAAGATCTGTCTTGTAACCATAGGCCAAGATAAACACATATTTTGAGCAAAAATGTGAATATTTTATTATTCATCTATTTTATCAATTGTTTGTGTGCTCTAAAGAACCGTATCAGTAAGATACACTCGTAACTAGATGCCTTGCTTGTAACATTTTCTTTATGTACTAAGATTAATAAACGCTCATGTCAAATACATGTACTTGCGTGGATCCAGAAAGTTTTTTCAGAGGGGGTCCAACTCTATTTTTTTTTTGCAGTCATTTTAATTGATTAGGGGGGGGGGGAGTATTCAATTACACTAAAACGGGTCATTCAAATGGCGTTTCGCTGGCGGGCTGGTTTGGTAGCTTTGTAATTGTTCAGGGGATACGGACCAATATTGCTAAGAAACCCTATAGCTATGTGATTTTTTGGACCCCCTGCCCCCTCTTCTGGATCCACACATGAAGTAGAGTGATGATAGTAATATGAGGATAGTGAGACATATAAGCATTGGTCCGACATATGAACCAGCACATGGGACTTGGAACTTATCGCAATAATACAAATTCTTTCTTTAAACGCCCTTGATAGCGTATTCAGCGGGACTAGAGGCTTATTCCATTTAAGCCGAATAGAATTTCCCTCTTTTATCAATTGGACCAATCTATTTCAGTTTTAAGGGTTATTGGGTGGTATTTTACATTTTTATTCAAATTATAATATGAAATTATGTATTCAAAGAATGGAGACCCTGATCATACGCCGCGTTCTGTCGCGTCCTATCTAAGTAGCTACTGTTTGCCTATATCCTACAAAAAAAGACACTAGGCTTATATGCGGTTACATTTTATTCGGAATCTCTATCTACGTACATCCATTGCAGCAAATGTTCGGGCGAGTGGGCACATTTGCGCAGGCTTGTCCGAGGTATCGCTGTTCGCCAATGCGATTCATGTATGAAGCAAACCCCATGTGCTGGTAAATCAACTGTAATAACCAAAAGTTGACCACCATGTGCATGTATAAGTCGCTCTATTCTTATCGCCTGTAAATCATAATGGTGCGTTTTTATATGCATAACCAGTATTTCATTACAAGATCAGCAATCTTGTGGTACTGCAGTCATGGTCAATAGATAAGTTGAACGCGACTCCAAAACTTCAGCACACTGGTCTACCATCTTGCCACTGCGCTAAGCCAACATTGACTGAATTTAAAAGAACAATATGTACGCTATTATTCGCCATCGCAATGGTGATATACTTTAGTTGGACTTCCTGGATACCGGCTTGCTTCTGAAAACGAAAAAGCCAATTAAAGACCATTTCCACTTAACTTAGCTAGAATCCAGATTCCCCTAGGAACACAATCGGACATTCTTGGTTGAGTGTGACAAAATACCAGAATGAAGATGGGTCAGTTTGAATATGCCCCTACGCATAATTTCGACCCGGGCAATTGACCCTCTTGGCAAACCTCGTTTATTAGACCTCGACGGAGGAATAGGTACTACTTATGTGTATGTTTTCAGGGCATATGTGACCCTTTTTGAAATTAACCTAACAACAACGACCTTAACTAGATTGAGAATTGAGGGCATATTGAAACTGATCTATCTGCCTTCTTTGGGTACAAGTCAAAACGTCCCCAAGTCAAAACTCCCCTAAATCAAAACTTACCCGAATTGGTAAAAACGCACCCAATCAATTACTGGTAAAAATCGACAGAAACCTGACCATTTTCTTTAAGATACGTGTTGCGACGGCTCCGAACTTATCAGGGGGTAATGGATAGTCAAATTCACATTTCCTGTGTTTTATTAGCTTCCATTGAATCACCTATTCAGAAGTTAGTATGCTAAAACAAAAAACTACTGGGCTTGAAATGCATTTTAAAAACTGAAAAAGAGTGACTTTAGAAAATACAAAATTAAAACTATTAGAATTGACTAGTAACTATAATGCGCTATGCGATGGTTCTAAGCTTTTTTTCAAAAGCTAACCTCGGACCTTGGAGAAACTAGGTTATCCGTTTATATCAATGGACGATATCGACTTATCAAAACATGCTCTGACGTCACTTTTAACTTATCTTTTGACTGCAGTTCAATATTGTACCTGCATTTGCACTGTATACTTTTGAATGTGCAGACATGCACTTAAATTCAACCTCATAGATAAGCCATGAACCCACTTTTGATAGAGATGTACGAGGGATGTTCCTAAAATTCTGATCCTTAAGTGATAACTGTAACCGGCAGTGCAAAATGTCTGAAGGAAAATTGTACCAAATAAAGATATATTCTTTGTCAAAACCCAGATCTCGCAAGTTTTATGTAACTTGGAGGAGCGACTGGAAATATACCCCTATACAGCCATTACCTCAATGCGACCTATCAAGCAGACTGCGCATATAAAATAAGAGACCTTACAATTACGAGGGCTGTTCAAATATGAATGCAAGTAGCTTCATATCTTTCTTCACATATATGCTACGGCAAAATGTTATACCTCTCTGGAAAGAACTATTTGTCGCCTTTAAAATGGCACCAAACATAAAGAAACACTCACTATATTTCTCGATTTACAGACCATTATATAAAGGCCATTCCTGTATACTGAAGTTTTTCTGAAGCAAATTGCTATGCACGTTTTGGTACATGTGCGGATATAGTGTCATATCTTTGTAAGTTTTAGACATAATGGCACCAAATTTTAGATGCAAGTTTAAGTAGCAATCCTAAAGTTGCTTGCAGGAAAAAGTTTATATAATCCTGTTTCAATCTCGAGTAAACAGGCACATTTGTGACGTCATTAATTTATGATAAACGTCATTTTGAGTTACCTACTGGTGATGTAAATATACACATCGCTGTGTCGTTTTCTTTGCGTTTTGCTGAAAACATGGTAAATATGTCAAAAGGGAGTTTTCAAAACGCGCCGTCCTCTATTTACAGAGTAATCACATTTTATATCATTTTTCAAGCATTTTTCTGCTTCTTAATGACGTATTTACATTAATCAAAATATGTTCAATCTGTCTAGTCATCAAGACCAGGTGAGTAATTTTATTGTAAATAATGCCTATAGTGGTCAAACTTAAAGTTTACGTTCAAATTTAGAATAACGCTGCAATGTTATGACAAAAAAAAAATAGTATAAATTCAATAACCCCTTCACTTAAGGATTTTTTTACTTAATGAAAATGCTTTTCAGCGTTTAAAAATTACCCACTATCCATCAACAATGTGTAGCAACAAATCAGTATGAACGATCAACAAATTGTCTTTGAGTTAAAACTAGTTTAAATGTTGCTTCGTGCATTTTGTTATAGATAAGTTTAACTGAATACTGAAAGGTGGTGATTTGTTTACCATTTATTTGCAAACATAAGGAGACTTTAGTGAAAACGATTCGTTATAATTTAACAAAAGCATGTCGGATTTTCACAACTTTCTCAGAATCAATATATAAGAATATGTGGATACTTCCTTAAAAATTTCAAGAAATTTCACCTGTGTGTCGAAGAATTATACGCTCGTCTATATCACTAGTATATGTTGGAAGCATTGAGTTTGTTGGTATACTAACGTGACCCTCATTCGAAGGGCTATAGCTCGATAAGTATACTGTATTTTTCTTTAAGTCAGGTACCAGTTTAAAGGTGACATATAGTCCTTTATAGAAACGTTTACTATTTTGTCGCAGCATATGTGTGAAGAAAGTTATGAAGCTACTTGCATTCATATTTGAACAGCCCTCGTAAGACAAAAGCAGTCTCAGCAATTAGTTTTCATGCCTCCTCAATGTTCACAGTTATATTGGGACGGGTCTTCCTGTTTTGAATCAGTACTAAGCTAGGATTAATGTGTCTTGCTCAAGGACACGACGCAGTGACACCGGCGAGGTTCGATCCCGGGGCCCCTCCGTCTCGAGTCAAGCACTCTACCACTGAGCCACTGCACTCCCTCCAATATGTCCTGTGCGTATGGCGAACTTTGTCCTTTGGGATCATGGGTTTCATTTGGGAACTTTGAAATTATTAAAGGGTCACTGATGAGGCCCAAATGGCCGAAACTAGCTAGTCTGGCCCAGATAACTTGCACACTCTAGTTTCAGTTCTTCAGTGCATTCTTTGCTTCCAATGGAACATATTTCTATATTATATGAGTTACCTAGGCCCTTGAATGCATAGCTATGCAACTGTCAGCTATAAGTCAATTCTTGACCACTTTAAATTATGACCGGCCCATACTGTCGGAACAACGGCTGTATTAAAAGAACACTGTTTGAGGTAAATGCTAGATGAACCGACTTGGTGATAGTAACCTACCAAAAACAATTAAGACGAGTCCACAAATTAGGTCAATATTCGGAGGCATTAACGGGGCCCCCAGGAGTTTTGGGGATTTGGGGAGAATGGCTATTTATTTTCAGGGGGCTGGGGAGCACTGGTAATTGTTTTAGTGGAGCTAGGGAGCAAGCTCATAATTTTGGGGATATAGGGAGCCTTGTCAAAAAGGGAAAAAAATAAGGAGAAGCCTCCATTTTGTTTGATTTCTTAAAAAATTCTTCTGCTTCTGGGGGGCTAGCCCCCCAGACCCCCCTTGTAATTCAAAATGTATTTTATTTTCATACTAACATGCTCATCTAGTTTAGCCGGAGAGAGAATATGGCAATTAAGCATTCGGGTTGGTTTTTTTCTTAAAATTGTGGAATTTTAGGTTGGTAATAACATACTTTGGCACCCCCCAGATTGCCCCAGATCACACCATTTTTGTCAAAACATTTCCGGGGGAGCATGCCCCCGGACCCCCTAGCAAACAGTGTGTGTGTGCACAATGTAATGGGCTACCTACACACCTGCTATTTTATTATCTTTTTATGTAATTAGCCCTTTTTAAAGGATTTTTTGAAAAATGCTTATCAGATATATACTTACTTGATTTAACTGAAGTTAAACAAGTGTATGGGCACTGATAGTAATAATTATTATTGTAGAAAAGACTTTTTATAGTTAAATGCTTTCACTAAAGTGTCTAGAAAATTCTAGTTTAAGTTGTTGGAAAAAATCAGCCCCTGTCCCCAAAAAGAAAAACGAATGGTATGTCTCTAAATCTCCAACTCTACTCTACCAGGTACAGCAACAACATTTTAAGCATGGCCTCATACTTTTAGCCATATATAATGCATTTCATTGAAATTAATTATATGTCATGCATTCCATGGCTTTTATATGTCATGTATTTCATGCAAAAACCTGTCTTTACATGTATAAGACAAAATATTAAGTGATCATTAAGCCATGCGCTCTTATATAGCTTCATAGTTTTTAAGTATGTGATTTTATCCTACAGAAAGATAAATACATTTTAGGGAGAATCGGCTCATATTTTTGGGGATTTGGGGAGATGCTGAACTAATTTTAGGGATTATGGGAGCGAAGGAAAATACTTTTAGGGAGACAAGGGAATTATTTGCAGGGAGACGGGGAGATCAATGCATAATTTTCAGGGATCATGGGAGCACCGCCCCCCCCCCCCTGGGGGGCCTCATTAACCCGATCAACTGTCCAAAGTTGCACTATAACATAAATGATGCAATATGAGGTTAAAATAGCACACAACATTCATATCATTTGTTTGGTAAAAAATAAAAAATCTCACAATATTCCAATTAAGATTAAGATATTTTGTAATAAAAAAAATATTGGTCATAAATATTTTGCCGATATTAGGATCGGGGTGTTTTAGTCAATTTCGCCATTCAAACATTTGAATGGACACTATAAGTTAAAAAAAAAGTAAAAATACAATGCAGTTTTATTTTTAGGTTTTAAAGATGCACAACTTAAAAGATTGTCGTAATTCTATAACATGAAAACAGGTCAGTTGTATAGAGTGGGCGATATATAATATGCTGTAATTATTAAACGAAACAGTACAGCTAGAAGATATTAGCATCATTATAAAGGTAAACGATAGTTCTTTTGAATGGTACATAGTCAAAGTTTGCATCTCAAAAATGTCTCTGGACAAAGCTACAAGGTTAAGATAAAAACATTTGGAACATCTCTCGTACCTCGACCCTCTTCCTATGGTGTATATACCTCGCAGCTTATTCGTTTTGCGGTTTTATGTTCTAATGTTAGTGACTTCACCAACAGAAAACAATTTTGACTGCTAAGTTACTAAAACAAGGTAATCTGATTTTGTGATATAGTAAAAAGCAAGTGGTATCAGATCAGGAAATTCCAAAAACACAGACCGTAGACGAACCCATGGCACCGATAGCAAACCACACAGAACATAGACAGCCACACGGCTATGGGTTGGTCTATGCTCTGTGATTGTATCCCTTTCTGGTCCCACTCTCTTGCTAACATGCTGGCCCCGACGTTATTAGACTGTTTTCATGCTCAACTCAACTGAGCATGAAATTTAAACTGCTCATAAAAACTAAAATACTGAAAAATAAAGACTTTTCTTGCTTTGAAACTCTAAAATATTATTCATCATGCTAATAAATGTTTATTTATCATGCTAATAAATGGTTAAATGCCAACAGTTGTTGTCATTTAAACATTTATGAGCATGGTAAATTTCAAGCTCAGTTGAGTTGAGCACAAAATTATTTTTTTATTACCTCGGCGCCCGGCATTGCTATTTTCCACGTTTTCGTGCGTTACATAAATACTTTATCAGTATATGTGTTATTTATGTCTTGTGTTTGGCATGCTTTCGCGTCTGTTCATTGCTGCCATGTGGTCACCTGCTGGGAAAGGGCCGCATCGACCTCTTGGCTCTCGTTTGTAATGTTTAATTGTGTTTTTCTCACTTTCCAAACCGATATCCTGGGTCAGGTGTGGTGCTTGATTGTGTTGATTCCTGGTCTTTGCAACCTTTCTTACTTTTATTAATCAATGGACATCGAAAGGTGAACACCAGAAACCCTTAAATAAGTGATTTGTCATATAACAAATACCCATTATGCGGCATTTCATCAGAATCTGCACTGTTTGCTAAAACAAAAATCGATCTCCAGAGAAAAATATACAATATTTTTGTAAATCACAGCCTGCGACCCCTCATAATATACAATGTATATCATTCTGACTTAACTGTATCTCAAACTTTAAAGCTTTAAATCATAAAGCCACTTAAGGAAGGTTTGATTGAATATAATTCAAACTTGTCTCGTTACTGATTGCAATGTATTTGGTTTAATTAGATATAGTATGTAAAAGGTTAATTGGCAATTGTTTAATGTCTATCAATGATAAATATCTTTAATATGCTAGCCCTTGACATGTCCCCAATATAAAGACGTCATACTTGAGAGGTGTACATGATGCTCAGCTTCTCACGAACATGTTACGAACATATCCTGATAGGAATATATGACTGTTCTATGATCTTTAATTCTCGATTTTGACCGATGTTTGAAATGGGTTTTTTCTTTAGCTCGTTTATTTACCATATTTTAGCTCACCTGAGCCGAAGGCTCCGAGGGCACTGGCCTGCAAATGTTTTTTTTTCCATATATCTCTATTATAGCTTATAAGTAAGCTGTGGTCCTCACAACTCTTAAATCACAATGAGGCTGCCATAGTATTGCAGATTGAACCTAGTTCAAACAATAAAAGAAGAATGAGATACCCTGTTGACCATCATGTTTTACAACTTTTTGGACTCTGAAGGTGGGCACCATAAAAATATCAAAATGCAAGGTACTTTTTCTAAGCCACGCCTGTAAACGAAATCAACAGTGAGATCTTGTTTCAAAAAGTGCAGCATCTAATAAATATGATTTCTTTCCCGTATGTTTATTATTGACCAATCACGAAACACTTTGCAAAATATACTACGTTTTGAGCCAATCAGTGCCCTTTGAACAATTACAGGCCTATGGACTCCGAGGTCAGCTAATCTCCGTCGTCTGTCTGTCGTCCGTCATCTTCTCTCCAGAAACCACTGGGGCAATTCAAATCAAATTTCATATGGAGAGTCCTTAGGATGGGTGAACAAAAGTTCGTTCAAGTGGTCGCGGTTACATGACCACGATGGCCGCGACACCCATATATGGTAAAACCACTTAAAACATCTTCTTCTCTGGATCCAGAAGGTCGATGACCTTGGAACTTGGGTATAGCATTGGGGATGTGGGACCTACCAAGTTTGTTTAAATGATATCTCAGGTTGACCTTGACCTACTTGGTGACTATGTCAATTTGTCTTCCTGATGAGTTCAAATGGGAAACTGTTTGAAAAGTTTATATTTTGAAAACTATTGAAGCCAAAGTCATTATAATCACTAGATATGTTTATCCTAATGAGGCAATGATTATGAATAATTCCCAAAGGTCAAGGTTTACATCTGAGCTGAGGTCACTCATACTGGATTCCCATCAATATATTAAAAACAGATTTCAGCCAATTGAACTGAAATATATGAATACTTCTTAGGGCGGGGAGATGAAATTTTATGCAATGGTTTTGTTCACATGACCAAGATGGCTGCCATGCCCATATATGGTAAAGCACTTTAATATTTTCTCTTCGGAACCAGAAGGACAATTGCCTCAGGACTTGGTATGTAGTTTTTGAAATGTCGGGCATACCAATATGGTTCAAATGATGATGCTAGGTTGCCCTTGACTACCTAACGTCAAAGTCAAAGGATCATTGACGGTTTGGGCCTTATACGCCTATTTTTCTGATTCCCAGAACGCTGCTTTTGAGCTTCTGGTGTGGTGCATGTAGTATCAGTGCAATAGGTGAATCTGATGTCAAGAGCCAGCTAGCAAAATATTTTCAAAATTCGTACGCACTCGAGAGTTATGGAGCGTCTGAAATTTCATGACAATAAAAAGTGCTTTAAAAAGTGATTTTGCCCGTTTTCTTGATTCATTTGGTAGGCATGGTGATATCTATTGAACATATAATATCACATGCAGAGTATTAACAAATCACGATAATTGATAAAATTGTTTTAAAAGCAAAATATGTTTTGTAATAAAATGATTATGGGGAGATAATTTAGAAGTTACCTGTACATTTTTGACTTCATGTACCGTAAATAATACATAACTGAAAGCTCAACAAAAGAAATAAATATATTTGAAGGAATGAAAGTGTCCCATTTAGCATTGGAAAGTAAAACTGATTCTAACTAGATCCTTTGAATATTACTATTGCTTTGTTTAAAGGGCATAGCATGTTAAATGTATTTAACCTGTCCGAATATTTATGGTATACATATGCATGTATATCCAGTTGAAAGCTACCTTTATGAGACAATATATTGAACACTAACGTATTTACCTGTTATAACTCTTTTCATGCCAGTGGATAATTTTGTCGTCTGCCAATAGCCTTTTGCAAACAGTTTGAACCCAGATGAAGACCAACAGAATGTCGGTCTTGATCTGGATCCAAACTGTTTGACACTCCGATGGTGGTCCTGGGTGGTTAATTTTTAAAAAACTTACTTTTGAAGAAAGTCTGCAGACGAAAATAATAACATGAACAAATCCCTAGCATGCAAATAGATAAGTACAGGACATTTGCAAAATAATGTGTCATTTATAACAGTGAGAGTTTTTCTTATGAAAAAATGCATAAACCTAGCTAATTCTACTTTTAATCTTTATGTAATTTATATTAAACTAGCACAGAATACAAAGCAATTTAGGAGGTTGGTTCTAGAGAACTTCATTACTGTCATTAATTTCTTATTCGGTAGAAAAGGCATTTAATGGCTTAGTAAGGCCCTGGTTTTTTGGGCTGCTGAACATCTTTTCCCCTCCCCTAGTGCCAGCAAGCCACTTCCATACAATGTGTAAAATATGGTAACACATATACATGCAAAAGCTTTTGCTGGCACACGGGGGAATGATATTTTAAAACAAGTTTTCAGATTTCTATATATTTCAATGTTAAACTGATTGTTCTACTCAGAATTTTACATCTTTGAAGCATTTAATATCGAAAATGGATTTCACAGCCATAAAGTACTCAGGTCAGGGTAGCTTCAAGGTGAAGAAAGGGACGATTGACAAACTTTTATTTTATACTGAAAACCGTAGGCATTTACCCATAGCAAGTGTCAATGATCCTTTGCTTCCTAATGCATTATATTGAGAATAATCTTGAAAAGTTACTTTCTAATTACCTTTGAAACCAAAGTCATTATATTTACTAAATATGGTTGATCTAATAAGGTAATGACTTAAGTCAAGGTTGACGTTTGACCTTTCAACCTAGGCCATGTTGGACTCTTATCAGTACATATTTGAACATTTTTTTCAAGACCAATTGAACTTAAATATAGCATCCATTAGATGAAACAATGTCAAAACGAATATGTGACCTAAATTACAAGATAAAAAATGGCCGCCATGCCCATATTAAAGCAAAACAACTTAAAACATCGTCTTCTCATGAACCAAATGATATACGTGACTAGACTAAGTGATCATAGGTTGACCTCGATCTATTTTACGACAATGTCAAGTATATTTCTGAATGTATTAATATGGTAGAAAACCTTGAAAAGATGATTTTGTCGATAACTGTTGAAGCGAATGACATAATACGTTTAACATTGATATATTTTATCTAATGATACTACGTATGACTTCTGATAACCACAAAAGATTGGCCTTTCAGCCAAGGTAGCTCTAATTGGATTGCAAACACACATTGTTTGAAATCAGAAGGCAAATTTAAGTCAATATCGTCAAGAGTATGCTATGAATAAGTCAACCTTAATATGACTATAAAATTATTGTCCGTGTCACATGACCAAATCAATTGGCTTCCATGCCATGGTAGGTAAAACTATTTAAAAAATCTCTGTCTCTGAAACTAATGGGCCAATGGCATGACTCATTATGGATATTTGCCTTGATGATTATAGGTTGACATTGAATGGCATACACATTCTTGTTAGACAGTGTCAGGTGAGCGCTTCTGGACCGAAGGTTTCAGGTAGGTTTTTATTTCGGAAGTTATTAATGGCTAGACATCCGAGTCAGCCGCTTGTGGTTATTGTAGCACGATTTATTGGGTGTTTTCCAGTACTAAGCAGAGAGGAAAATGGCAGTGCTCAAGGACGTAATACAATGCCTCTGTTGAGACGTTGAGATTTGAACCTGTGTTATCATACGCCAAATAAGATACAGACACGTAGACATTTCATAGTAGCACAGTATATAGAGGATCTTATATGAGTGTGTATGTTTTATTGACTTTATTCAACGAGTTGGAGAGAAGAGATAAAATGCGGGGCTTGCCGAACATGTTATTGAGTTTTGCCACGAGTTTAATGATTCCAAATATTACATGAGCACGTGTGTTATACACTTTTATATCGTCGTTTTGGAATGCACAGCTCAATATCTTGTCCTTTTACGCGACGTTGTTATGTCGTTACTAAATATGTTGACCACTGGTGATTTATTACTTTTTATACACGGTGTTATATCACTCCCAGACGCAACGTCTTGTGATAAAATTGTATAATTAAAGTAAATTCAAAACATGATGTATTATCAGTTCAAGGTCTTAAAATAGCAAGATAGCAAGTAAATAAACAACAATAAAAAGAAATATTCAATTTCTGTCTTTTTTAACAATCGAGGTCATGTGACGTCACAATTATATTGATTATCCAAATACACAGCATTGCAACGGAACAATACGTTTCTCCAAAAGATGTAGGCATATAATGTAAGCAAGCCCAGTCCCTCGCTACCGTTCGTTTCAACTGTTTTGAAGAAGGTCAAATTGTTTCCACAATCAATTCTGTTACAACGTCTTGAAATCTGGGAAAATGGAAGAACTGAATGGTTGGTAGTAGAGAGTAGCGATTAAATTGGAGAACATGAGACTTAGCTCAATTAATATTCTGCTCAGATATCTGGTCCAAATAGTATAGAATGTGTAACAGATACCAGCACCAAATCAATGTACTGGGAGTTGGTTTTACCCACTCTATACGGCAAACAAGTTTTTACATTTCTAAATAGTTTGGCCAAAGAGAGACACATGTTTTTTTGGAAATATAGACACCTCAAACTTGCAAAAACTTTTAAAATATGCTAGTAAGGTTGTTGCCACTGGACACTTTAAATGGACCCTGTGACGTGCGTCTCATGATTTAAAATAGTATAGTGTTAAAGAAAGTTTAGATTAGGTGATCCAGTGATCATCTGACGGCCATCATGGCGGATCTGGTAGAAATATAGTGCCTTTTCTTCATGGACGGTTTCTAAATAAAGACAGTTTCCACACTTATCTAACGATAAGTGTCATAAAATTCAATTAGGCAATATATGCTAATAAATTATGTAGTTTTCTATCAGACGCTTGTCTAAATGAGTGGCAGGATCATAGGGGCGCTTTTGTAGATAGAGGTGTACAAAAACCAAAACTGACTCAACAGTAGCATTAATTATTCTTGGTTTGTAAAGATGAAACATATAATTATACAGTGAAATTCATAAAGACCTCAAAATTTTAATTTTACTACTTAATTCTATGATTAATGTTTTGTGATTGAAATTCATTGCTGTATTATATCATATTGGCCGCGATGCGAGAAAACATTGCATGCAAATACAAAAGGCACAGACCAGCCTGCACATCCACGCAGTCTGATAAGCGCTTTTCTTATTCGCTGCCTGCAAACTAATCTGGAAAAATGGATCCATCAGAAATAGAGAGAACATACAATATAAGAAAACAGCAGACTTGGTTTTATTGAGTCTGTTTAAGGGAACTAATGAAAAGCGCAACAATTATCACGCTTCTCACGCCCCAAGCGGTATTCTGCTTTCCGTCAGAGCCCAATATTCCTGAAGGACCAGACAATTAAAAAATTTTAACACTATATCGATGTACGGGGAGAAGTTTTACCAACTAAACGCGGCACAACGCAAGCTGTTGCAATCTCTAAATAATCTGGAAGAACGGATCGTTCATAAATAGAGAGAACCTACAGTATAAGAATACAAGGGACTCAGTTTTATTGAGTCTGTTCATGAGAACCAATGCAAAGTACAACAATTTTCACGCCCCAAGCGGCATTCTGCTTTCCGTCAGAACCCAATATTCCTGAAGGACCAGAATATGAAAAAAATCAACACTATATGGATGTACGGGGAGACTTTTACCAACTCCACGCGGCACAAGAAATTTGTTGCTACCTGTTTGATATCTGAACTGGCTTCATACATAATTTCAACATTCTATATAGCTTGAGTGTGCAGCGTAGCAGGCTGATTTCAGCATGACCTGGTAAAAATTATAAAGGCTGTTTACACATGATGATAATTGAGTCGTGTCAAGCCCAAAGGTGTTAAAACGATATGGTTAAACTAAATTAACATTAAGTCGTTTACACATGATGATACTTGAGTCGTGTCAAGCCCAAAGGTGTTAAAACGATATGGTTAAACTAAATTAACATTAAGTCGTTTACACATGGTGATACTTGAGTCGTGTCAAGCCCAAAGGTGTTAAAACGATATGGTTAAACTAAATTAACATTAAGTCGTTTACACATGGTGATACTTGAGTCGTGTCAAGCCCAAAGGTGTTAAAACGATATGGTTAAACTAAATTAACATTAAGTCGTTTACACATGGTGATACTTGAGTCGTGTCAAGCCCAAAGGTGTTAAAACGATATGGTTAAACTAAATTAACATTAAGTCGTTTACACATGGTGATACTTGAGTCGTGTCAAGCCCAAAGGTGTTAAAACGATATGTTTAAACTAAATTAACATTAAGTCGGTTTTCTGCTTATCACTTATTGAACAATTTATAGAGCAACACTGTAGTGGTACACCGCTATGTTAAAGGCACATCACGAGCTCAATTATTCAGACTATCAGGAAGCCCAAAGTCTCCACAAGCCACAAGAGGATTGCCAGGTCTCTGATCAATATTGTAGTGCACTAACTCAAAAGGATCATGTCTCTGTAAATAACCAAGCTGATTCCTAAGTTCTTGATAAAGGCAGTGATATGTTTCAAAAATGGGTGAAGCATTTGTGACCAATAAAAATAGTAAGTGGGTATGATCAGCGTATAATAAAACAGTGCCATCGTGAGGAAGAGCCATACAACAATCACGAGACACCACGAAGACAAACAAAGCAAAGCAACCAGCTCTCCCTTCCATATCAAGATCATTGCTAAACTAGAATGGGGACAAAGTAACGCTCTACAAAACATAGAACAAATACAGAATCCCATAATTGGAGTAACAATCAACAACGAATCAACAACATCAGGACCACCTCCTCAGAATTGACAGCAGCCAACGCCACTGCGGAGGGGGGTGGCTTAGATGCATTTTACTGGTACCAAGTCTTCGCCCTAGATTCTGCTGTTGTTGAAGCACAAAAAATGTTAAGCTCGCATCGAGGATTCCTAACTATTGCAGTTTATCATCATGAAGAAACAATATAATCAAATAAACGCACTATGATGAAACAGAGTAAAGGGCTCACGACTCTCAGATAGTCAGAGCTAAAGATAATCTCAAGTTGAGCCACAGTGAGCCCGGCTACAGCCAAACATCAGGCACCAACCTACTGATTAAAGCTTTACGTCAGAGTCGTCATTGAGACAGAGACCTGACTCGTGCAATTAAAGTGAAAACCTTAGCTATAAACCGTGATTGGGTTTGCAAAGTAAGTAAGGGTGCAAAGATCAGGAATCGATACAATCAAGTACCACACCCGACCCAGGATACCAATGGGAAAGTGGCAAACTCACAGTAAGACACCACAAACGAGAGCCAAGAGGTCAGCCCTTTCCCAGCAGGTGACCACAAAGCACAATTAAACAGACGTGCACAAAGACATAGCAAACACAAGACAAAAAAAAAACATAAAAGAACCAACCAATGCATGGAATTCATAAATCTTGCCCCGTATAACATCGATTGATTTGAGCGTATTTGCAACATTTTATTTGGATGAAAAGGAAAAATGCACTTCCTTGAGATCAAATTTGTCACCCTTCTTGAACAAGAATTTAATGTTTTGAAAACCCTAAATTTTGACATGTTGGTACTATTCTTCAAATTTATAACTAGCGTTTTGTCTCCAACCTTCTTTTTGACTATTACTGCATGTCTCATCAATTGATATGTGCACTTGTAAGTTTCTAATATTGTCCCTTTCTGGAGCATATCCTGTACTTCATATTCTATTAGTAAAACATTCTCGACATTTAAGCCAGAAATTTCAAGACACAAATTCTTGCTACATACCCTGAATGAATCTGAGGTAACGAGAGTAACTGTTAAAGTTAAGGCATATAGTCAGTGCAAGCTCATAAAAGAGTGGTTTAGAATAGAAACTTAACAAAGCTGTTAGTTGATGATGAAAAATAAGTGAGAATGATCAGGAAATACCACAATCACATACTGCAAACTAACACACGACACCGCGAGGATGAGCTACAGGACATTAACTGTAACAACACATCCAAAAGTCAATAAAGCAACCAGCTCTTTCTTCCTCGTCAAGATGATTGCAAAACTAGAAAGGAATAAGTTCAAGTTATAAATCTGAATTATATACTGAGGGAAATAAGTTTAGCAATATACTTTGGGGACTCACAGTTTAGAAGAAATAAGACTTTTAATTTCATAGTGTCAAAAATATATGTTGACAAACGTTCACGAGTATGATGACATTAACAGGTTGACATTTCACATAAGGCAAAGTCTGATTTTACGCCCCCTTGCTTAAACAGCTTATCTGGCAAAAGTGCGAATAATTTTCGACTTAAAGTTTCATTTTTCTGTCAAATGTTTAGATTCAAAAGCAAGAAAGTGAAAACGGTTTAAAGCTGAATGTTATGTTCACCCACTTCGTACAGTTTTAGTTGAAACTCGTATTTTTCCAAATTACCTCCCTTTCAGTTGAATAACGTTTGAAATTAAAATGCTCAGCAGATCAAATCCTTATTATTAAGTCGGATTTTGTTTCTTTTGAACACTTTCGGGTAGCCATTAGGTCATTTTCAAACAACTTACATGTTTGCGAACCTGCCAATTAAAAAGATCTAATGCTTCAAAGATCGCCTATGGAAAACTCCATTATAAATAATTGTTAAACTTTTTCCCTCAGTATAACTACCTTGGTATAGAAAATTGATATTTAAAGCCGTTAAACTTTTTTGTATGCTTTACCAATTATTCTGAGCGTTTGGACCCCATAAACTGAAGATAACCATGACAACCAACAACGGAAGGATGACACGGAAGAAGACATTTGACAATCTCTGTGATCTCAGAGTGGTTATCTAGTTCAGGTGCATGTCTCTCTTGTTAATGTGGATGCTTTATCGTCCTCTACTATCGCGCATATCCACTCTTTATAATAAGAAGATAAGAGCACTCACAGTATTTGGCAGCTGGGATGTGATTCAACACACACTGGAAACCCACATGTCGACAGGGAATTAGAGGGAGCATTAGAGCTGGTTCTTGGGTGGGAAATTTCTTTTACAGGCCTGATTCTTGCCGCTGAACGGAGTAACTGTACAGGTGAAATACGTACTTAGTGATTTTTCTTTTCCTTTTTAATCTACGTACCATGCCTGTGCAATGAAACTTTTATCAAATACTATTCAAAGTGCTTTCATCAATTATACAATATACATGGATTATGCATATACATTATAAAAGACGTAATTTAACCATATTAATTAGCCCAGAGGTAGGACTGGTATATCCTCTATTGAATTGCTGGGCTGTGTGGCCAGTTAGGAGATATGTGTAACTCGTCCCCTTCTTATCTCTGAAGGAGAAGTATTCTTTCTCAGATTGTATGATAGATTGTATGAAAGAAGAACTGGTTTGGAGCCACATTCATTTAATGGTTGCTTGGCTTATTCCCCATCTTGACTTGTAACCCTGGTGTACTCTGAACAAATATCTAGACAATTAGCTTTGAATACCACTGAGAGATTAATCCATCCCAATTTAAAGTATCCAAACATTAAGAGAGATATATTGACATCCACTTTCATTTTAATAGTTTTCTGCTCAAAAGGGTCGTTCTTTGTCAGATCTAGACAGCTCAAACACATTCATACCCGCATCCCCTTTGCTATAAGAAAACTATATTTTCGATTAAATAACATTTGCTCGATGAACATGTGAGGGCTGACCCAAAGTTGCAAATAACTCGTGGTGTTCAACATCATACGATCTCTGATTCTCAGGTAATATCTCTGAACGTAGTCAGGAGATTTTAATGAGAGGACATTGGAGAGGTTGGCCTGGATCTGACTACCGCGAAATAGGGAAATATGGTTATGAAATCAGTAAACCCTTACAATAAGAAACAGATGTATATTCATAGTCTATAGGCATACCAGTATCCTGTATCTGTATCAATAAAGAAACGTTTGAACATAAGAAAGAAGGGGGGTAAAGATCAGGAATCGATACAATCGAGCACCACACCTGACTCAGGATACCAATGGAAAAGTGACAACGTCACAATTAGACATCACAAACGAGAGTCAAGAGTTCAGCCCTTTCCCAGCAGGTGACCTCAAGGCATCAACAAACAGCCGTGCATGAACAGTCAGCTTCCATGTTGTGAAAATCCTCTCTTAAAAAAGAGCTACTCCTAAAGTAAAGAATATGCTTCCCAGAGAGAATATGCTTACCGGAAGGGGAGCATATTTTTCCTTTAAGAGTATTCCCGTGATAAAAGATACTAAGCTTAAATGTCATTTAGGCAAGAGCACCGTCAAAATTAAACTACGCCCATATGTCAGTCGTTCAAAATTGCCCAATTTTGATGCCGCAAATACTGTTTGCTTTTGAACCATTAATACTCCAATGAAAGAAAGTGTAAATAACTACATTTGGACATGCGCACTGACAATGAGTGCAGGCACGACATGTTGTCCCCCGGAAGACCTCAGTGCACAGAGTGATCTTATTTTGAGCTGTTCACATATTTCATTGACAGTCTATTTCAGATATCATGATTCAGCAACCAAATTGATCATTCCAAATACTTAAAGCTGCATTGTCTGTAACTTTTGATCTTTTAATTTTTTTAAATAATGTTTCTATTTTTCAAGAACATGGTAAAAAACTAAAATTCAGGTATACATTATACCAATTTCGTAAATCTTTACAAATTATCAGTATCAAAACAACAGCATTTATGTTAAAACTTGACTGTCTATAATTATTGGAGGGACGCAAATAATTACCAACAATGGTAAAAACCCACCTGTTTTTAAAGATACTTCACTTTTCCATGCAGTTTTCAGCTAAAGTGAACAGATTTATTGTGAAAACTTAAAGACAAAGATTACTGTCCAATAGAGATCATTAAAGGATTAACTGATAAGGGACAGTTTCAGTATCTCACAAAATTAATGGGGCCTCAAGAGGGGACTTACCTGTATGCAACACAATTTCATTCACTAAGATAAAGATCAATATTTTATCATAAAATACCTATTCCCTTTATGGGACCACTTTATTGCCCCAGTAAGGAAGTCATAATCACCTCATTATGGCTGTCCTTTTGATCTGCCCAGTATGACCCCTGGAGAGAGTCATAATGAGTGGTACCAGTATTATTGCTCAAATATTTGTCCCTTTAACTTAATTCTGCTTTTACAAATGATTTAAAAAGAAAATAAAATTTTTCGAAAAATGTTCATAGTTGCAGATTTAGTCTCTTTAATCGAAATGATTTTCTGACAAATCAAGAATGTTGCATTCAAGTATAAATAAAGAACCAAATTTATACCTCCTAAACGATATCTACATGAAAAGAGCTTCACGACCATGCATTTCGAGTAGAGAATCAGTTGAAAAGCCCACACTCAACCTTTTGAAGATTTCAAAGAAGTTTGTGTTATCACATGCAGATACGGCTGCAAACAATGTTGTGGATGTTTGAAGAATGTATAACAGCAACCATATAAAACATACACAGTAAAACCTGTCTTAAGCGGCCACTCAAAAAGAAGAATAAAATTGGTTTTTAAGCCAAGAGAGCATTCTGCAATACATTCGACCTTCATTTAGCTACCATTTGTCTTTAAGACCTTTGTTTTGTCTATTTTTGAGCAACCGCTTAAGACAGGTTTTACTGTACTATCAAAATTTGCCTGGCGACAAGTATATATATTGTTGATAGGCATCGGTGCCATATGGCTGCTAAGTTTGATGCGTTCATTGATGAGGATCTTGACAAGCTTTCTACGTTATACTGGTTTCGTAAACTTCAAATAAAACCTTACAGTTCACATTTTTGTTTATTTAGGTTCGTGGGTTATTAAGTTGTCTACACTTTAAACTTCTAGCATCACTTCGATTTAAACATGCTATAAGATCTTGTGAAACAATTTATTAGAAGAACAGTAAATTTTTTTTTTTCTATCAAAATTTCAAAATTTAGGTGAGATTCAACCTTCTATTAGTTATAACATGACGAGATGGGGTCGATTTTGCGACATGTAATATCAAAAAGTTTGTGATGCTCCCTATTAATTTTAGAGCTATAAAGTTGCAGATTGGTTTTTTTGTTATGAGAGAGGCGTCATGTTGCATTTTTCAGACAATAATTTAGTTTTCAACTATTTTTTAAGATGCCTGACTCAATATTGATAGTCATTATGTTGAACAAATGATGTCAGATACATCCCACATAACTTAAATAAAGCAAATTATTTTGATATGTATTTTTTTTTTAATTTTGGACTTGTCCATAACAAATGACACAGCTGCATTTCATATTTATGATAAACGAGGTGATTTTAATAAATTAGAGGTGCTCCATGCTCCCCTTCTTGTTGTGGATATTCAGTTTGCGAGAGTATGTTCTTATGATAGTGACTTCATCTATAGAACCAAACTTTTGACTGCTAAGTAACTACAACATGGTAATCGATATAATACACTTCAAAACTATTGCAGATACTCTGAGTTGATTTTTGAATACAATGTTGATTTAAACAACCATCTACAATAGGGAGATATGCGACAATCTGCACCCAATCACTGTTTAAAGCTACGAGGTTCTCTTTAATTACCTGACGGCGGGTCATGCGTATTGCAGAATAACGACGCTGACCTACAACTTTAATCGGTGGGTAAGTGCTTGGCTTGTCTTGGCTGGTCCGATCGAGGCTCATCTAGGAGTTTTCTTTAGCGCCGACTGTTTGTGAGGTGAGAGCCATTTTTCTTTGTTTCATCAGTGTAAGTTTCTTTTTGATTGTCTTACTTTGATGATACATTGCATAATCAAGGAAGCCTAATGTAACATATGAAGAACCCAGGGTGAATATTTAGGATATTCAGAGTTTATTTTATTAATTTCATGTGTTTACCGTTAAAGATTGTAACATAGATTTAAAATTTAAATTGCCTCAATATTTTTCGTATAAAAGTAATTTCCCACATTGACCCAGCAAATCATTTAAATGGTAAACGTCTATAATATCTTACATGATACATGTTAGTGGAACACCTTTTGAAAATGACCTATTTTAAGCCTAAAAGACAGACACCTTTTCAAAAATTAATCACTACGAAATGCAGAATCATTTCCATTAAATAAAACTATTTGGCTGCAGGCACGCTCGTCCGTTTTGTTTATCTAAGACACCTGTCCATTTGCGTAGCTCCCATTACACAGTTACGCAAGTGCGTAATAAATATAGTAACATTCAAGGGAGGTCACATAATGTGGCAAAAGTGATTTCCATGCCATAAGGAACTGCTCTTAAAGGAAAGAATTCGCTCCATCTAGGAGCAAATTCTTTCCTTTCAGAGAAGTTCCCATTATGAAATGGGACGCAATTGAAGAGAATCACTGCTTTATTCAGTAGTCTCCCTTTGGTGTGCATGACTTTTTATAACTTCTGGCTACGCCATTGCTGTCCGACCTTAATGTACCAATATCAACAAGGCGAATACGGAGAATCAGTCAAAATTCAAAAGTTCCGTATTTTCCTTGAAAAGTTCAAACAAACATTCGTAAGGTTCACTGACACTGATAAAATGCATTTTTTTCAAATCTGACTAAGCTTCTGTCAGGTACAAACCAACATTTCTTCATTTAATTTAGAAAAAGTAAATAACAAGCATTTTACACATTGACATAAAACCCTTCCCCTTGATATTTAAAACTCCCTCAGGCAATTTCTGCGAAACTATGGGCTGCCCCCTTAAACCCGTTTCGAGAAGTTGGCTCTAGTTTCCTCGACAACTTTGAGCGCGCATACAATATTTTATAAAGGGGTACTTTCATCTGTGCTTACGCATGGATTTTCTTTAAACTTTGCATATTAATAACTCATTATATACAAACTATGAAAATGTATATATCGAATAAGATAGTTAAGAATAAGGATTAGGAAGCAACCCTGATATACTCCACCTTTGAGGTGGTACCTGTCTCTAAATTTCCATGTCCTAAATCTATAGTTTTGTTTATTTCTATTATTTGTCATCTAGATTGAATCAAAAATTCCATAGACATTATATTAATACCACGAAACCATTCGGATAAATTATGATTTACGTTTTCAGAAGAAGTGATTAAAAAATTTCAATATTTTTTTTTCAAAAATTTACCAAACATTCAACATTTAATTCAAAAGATAGATATGTTCTAGTCTTTGTCAAGATATCATAGTATCACAAAAAACATGCCATATACGAGGCTTGTTCAGAAACTATTGAGACAATCACTATCTTGTCAAACCGACTGAACAGTATTTTAAACAAATGACATATACATTAAGTGCAGCATCCAAGGGTGTGTGGGCTGGATTATCTTTCAGTTATCTTTAATTGTTATGGTGCAATAGCTTTAAGATGACGGATACCCCCACCACACCGGAACACGCCATATAACGTTTGCATTCATTGTGCAGTGTCTATAATAATATCGTTCAGGTAATTAAGCTACAATGATAATTTGACAATTTAGGGATTCTTGATGCATACACTATTGATATGTAAGTCTGCATTTGCAGAATCAACTAATTATCTGTATGGACTTTGGAGATATACGGCATGACTTGTTATATGTGAAAAAATCTGAACAAAACTTTGAGGAAACCCACTGATGTTGGCACGTCAAATTCATTTTTGATAGTTAAAAGCGAAAACGCTGAATAGTCTGTTAAAAGGTGTTTCAATCGAACACTTTTACCAGCTGAAAATAAAATATAACTAAACATTTGGTTTTAATTTCATTTCAAAATTGTATTTTGGTGTTGCACTCAGTAATTTCGTTTTTGGTGCTCCACGTTTTCTACTGGCGTCGTAAGTTTTGACATTTGTAATTCAAAGGTATCCTTGAGTATGTGACAGATATACCATTCATTTATCTGTAAACATTACAAATCTGTTATCAAATGATGCACATGGAATGGCAGTTTTGGGTGAACGATGTTTGCAAAATATTTTACTTAGATCATATACGTCATGGTGGTTGTAAAATTGAGTATTCTAAGTACGCACAGCGTTTTTTGGCGTGCTCCGGTAAATGCTACCTGTGGTTACTAAGGCAACAGAAGAATGAAAGTCGACGCAGTTAGTCCAACATTGTATAGCAAAATAACGTTGCAAGAGGACAATAATACTTCAGAGCGAATTTCAACTGCCTACCCCAAAGATTGCATGTTAAAATGCATGTGTCTCAATAGTTTCTGAACAAGCTTCGTATATCATGATGAACTGAGCCAAATTTCATGAAAATCAAAAACCGGTAACTTTGTCATTTTTACCTCTTATGGGTATAGGTCAGTTTTAGCAAAATTAATTATTTAGTTAAAATAAATCAATAGCTTAACATAAGGAGGTTGTTTTTCAATCTACTTCCACTTTTCTTAAAGAAAGACATGTTTAGACAATTTTAAATGATTCCATGGTCAGATATGCCAAAGGTAATGACCCTATGTCATGGCACTATAGAGCCAAGACAATGTGATTTTCTTCCACAAGTCCTGCATGATATTGTTTAAGAAACATAATATCCTAACAATAAACGCGTGAAAACAAGAAGACCAAATATTTCCTTTACATCCCAACTGCACTAGAGGAACCACATTTTGGTGCCGTGACCAGAGTAAAGTGTAACAGAGTCTTATCAAAGGTATCATAGAACAGTGTTCTTCAGCCAGCTAAAGTATAAATGTATTATTCGATGAAAAACAGCATCAGTTTCACAAAGCAGAAAGAATAGAGAATATTTAAGCATTAAATTAGCAATACATTTGAAGCCAAGAGTTCTATGTGACCGAAATGGTTATTTTTAACCAATAGGTTTGAGAGGGAGTTATTTTTGTGAACAAGGTTTATTAATGAGGCTTACAATTATAAAATCATAGATATAAGGTTCTTCTCCTGTATGAACTGACTTGTCATAAGGTTTCTCTTCTGTATGAATTAAAATTCTTAATAATGTTACATATTAAGTGTAACATTGGGTAGATGTAGTTTAAACGTTAGAATCTAGATGTGGTAAGTACAGGTATCACCATATTGTATCAATTTGGCTAACATTATTGTGTAAGCACTTCATTAAATAAGAATCTTGGCACTTAATATCAAAGAATATTGTTTTTTTCTTTTTCCAATCCATAAAAGGTAAAAACACTGAACATTTCATTTTCTACCAGTAAACGTACTAGCATGGGAATTCAAACTAAACAAGTATTAAGGTATGTTTTACACTGAAACATAATTATTGTATTTTTATCATTTTTCGATGAATTAGGGCCATGTGTTTACAATAAGTTGAGAAATATGTTACCCGTCCTTGAATTTCATTAAATTTGGTCTACATATTCTTAACATATATGGATAGTTTTTAGGTTGAAATGGTATCTTGACAAAGACCGCATCATGTTAAAATGTCGATTCCAAATTTGACTGAATACAAAACATACAGTTGCAAATTGGGGTACCATGCCATAAAAATGAATGCCCCCCAATATCCTAATACATACAAAGCCATTTTCAGTAGCAACGAACTTATCAATGATATAGTTATTTAATAAAACATGTCTGCGCCAGTTACATGATATGTCAATTACTTTAGGAATGATTAAAACCGGGTATCATTTATGACGTCATAAATAAGCAATGTAATTGCATAAAAACTCAAATGCACCATAAACATAAAAGTCATACCCCAGACATTTAAAAAAACATAATATTATCAAATTCCAAGCGTGGGCAGACTCCCAAGTTAATTTCCCATACCATGTAAGAGCCCCTTTAAGAAAACTATATACTATGCACAATAAATTTAGCAATTGTTTTGTATGTGTGAGCCCATCCACATCAGATCTCGAGTTTCGTTTGCTGTCATGAAGATACAAGCGCCGAACATCTGACAAGAATTTCCGTTAAAAAATACAGAATTACCAAACGCAGCGGCCGTGCTAAAAGTCCGTTTAATTTTAAGACTAGCGGGTAACGTGGGTATTTCCAATCATCGGAGGAAGCCGAAACCATTTTCAAACGATTGTTTGGTCACTGAAAACCAAAAAAGCATAGCAAATGCTGCAATTTTCCGAACGTTCTCAGAGTAGGCCTTGAGCTGGCTATAGACCCCCTCCCCCAGGGAGAATTTTGTACACTATGATTTTCTAAAACTACATGATATAAGACACAAAATAAAAGATGTTAGCTATCTGAGAGTGGCACCGTTTACGTGTAACAGCACGTTATATACGTTACCTCCCAAAATAGCATTAAACGTCCCTGATAATGTCTCAACCATGACATGTTCGTACATATTTGCATGCTGACACAGGTTTATGAACTTCTTATAATACAGTTACATATTTTTAGTATTGATTTTATAAATGTCTTGAGTAATTACCGTTGTATACGTTACTTAGTGTTTCCTGCGTTATTTCCGAGTATCAGTATGATATTTATTGACTATACGTGTATTACATCTGTCACAGAATATAGTAAATCTATAAGGCTGCTACTTAAATGATTTAAAGTTCTTTATTATGGTCGCTTACACTATTTTTAGGTCCATGGTATGTATGTTACCTTCAAAATAGCATTAAACATTTAAGTTAATGTCTCTTACAAGCCCTGTTTATACTTGTTTGCATGCTTGCACACGTTTATGTACTTCTTTTAACAAGGTTTACCTATTTAAGTATTCTTTTAATAAATGCCTTGAGTTTTAACTGTTATATGTGTTACCAAATGATACATAAGTTATTCTGAGTATCTGTATAGAAGCTGTTGACTATACATGTACAAAGTCATTCAGAGAATTTAGAAAATTTATAAGGTTGAAATAAATTGAAGTTCCTTATTAATTTATGGTGACTTAAACTAATAATATAATGTGATCTATCAACCTTCGCTGTTTGCTCACTTAAACAGTATAGATACCATGCGTTCAAATCGGAAGTTCTGAAAGACAGTCACTGTGAAACCGCTCAGTTCTGGGCAAGGTATATGTATATGATTCAGATGGTGTTGACACTGATTAGGGCTACAAGGAAAACAACTTTGAATTGCATGTCATCGATATCTGTATGCCTTGTTCCCAATGTTCATTGCAAACGATCACAACAACTACGCACAATATGTACCTGTGTAACTGATTACACTTATAAATGATACACATCGCAGATGCAAAGATCTTCTCGAACAAAATGGGTTTAGTGTGTCCCAACCATTGTTTCTTTGCTTGAGAAATGCTTTTGACATAACTACCAGGTAAACAATAAAGAGGTATTATAGGCTTCAGCAACTAGAACTACGCTTCGCACTACAGATGGAATGATGTATTACTCATCACATCAGAGCTCAATATATTAAAACAACTCTTCAACGCACTGAAATGAAATATTCAATCTGCTCAGATGCAAAGTAGAATGAGTACAAGAGGCAGTTTCAGGCTTCACCAATCCTTTTAGTTCTAGTTTTGAAGACAATGCTGACATTGAGTTGACACTGCCGTTCCTTTTGGGACCTATACCATGGTCACTGTCAACTCCTGATAAAATTTCCACCAAAACTGATAATTCCAAACTTCAGCATGGCTTGCAATCACACATTGAACCAACATTAGATTGGCCATGTAGTGCTGCACATAACTTTGATGTTAATGCCGTAACTACAGAGCATAATAGCTTTTCCTGTCACCTTCATGGATCTGATGGCACCAGTATTCAACCAGGCACTAAAGGCAGGGCATGTTGGTTTTGTCACTGATACATATAAACAATGTATAAGCAGCAGTCTATAAAGTTTTACAAACATTCTCGCAGAGGATAACCTGGGTGTTTTGTTCAACAATGGTGTATGCAACAAAAGGTGAACCTTCTGAATGTCAACAGCATTGGCCAAAATATGGGGGAAGAGATCTACAGTAATACACTGTTTAACAGATTGTGACACTACCAATGTGCCGATGTGTTAGTACCACGGAAATGCTACAAGCTAATAAAGTTTTGATGCTGGCGAGGTCAAGCAAGAAGAAATTGTCCAATTTACAAAACGTAAACAGACAGATAAGAGCTTAAAGGAGTGTCTTTGGTAAGCATGACCTTCTTTTTCTATTGGACATAATGTTGACCTTGAGTTGACACTGTCGTTCCTTCTGGGGCCTGTACCATGATCACTGTCAACTCCTGATAGAATTTTCACTAAAACTGACAAGTCCAAATTTCAGCATGGCTTGCAATCACACATTGAACCAACATAAGATTGGCTATATAGTGCTGCACATAACGTTGATGTTTATGCTGTAACTACAGAGTATATTAGCATTTCCTGTCACCTTCATGGATCTGATGGCACCAGTATTCAACCAGGCACTAAAGGCAGGGCATGTTGGTTTTGTCACTGATACATATATACAATGTATAAGCAGCAGTCTATAAAGTCTTACAAACATTCTCGCAGAGGATAACCTGGGTGTTTTGTTCAACAATGGTGTATGCAACAAAAGGTGCACCTTCTGAATGTCAACAGCATTGGCCAGAATATGGCAGAAGGGATCTACAGTAATAGACTGTTAAACAGATTGTGACACTAACAACGTGCTGATGTGGTAGTACCACTGAAAGGTTATTCCTATCTAACTGATAGAGAACCCTTCCCCCACTAGTTCATCAACATTCTAAGAAGGTTCGGAAAACAAATAAAGAATTGCTCTAGGCACTCATTAGTGATATGAAGCCCTAACATGTGCTGTTTATGTAATTGTGAATAAGCTGCAGTACGACATGTTTCTGAAAAAGTACCAAAGCCATACACATATACTGACTATTTCAAATGACATGACCATGACCTTACCTCCACCCTGCTTTTCTGTCCTTAAGATGTACATACAAAGATTGAACTATCAAGTCTTTCCCATGAAAACAAGTGAGGCAATCCAAATATAGACAAAGTGTGTGGAAAATAAATGGGAAGGAAATCGAGTACCTCTGGGTGACAGTAAACTTGATTGTACCCTAACAAAAGATCCACAGAATTATATTTCACATTTTGTGTGATATGGGGTTGCCATGTTCAAAACTCAACAACTCAAACCTTATAAAAGATAGAAACATAATATTTGCAGTTTCCAAAGGGTACATAAACATTCTTTAATACAAAATGAGTTAGTAAGCACATTCATATTTAAAAAAATATCAAACTATATTAGTTTCATAAATCATTTATATAGGAATAATGAAAAAAAGTAACATACATAACACTTTGGGGTGCATATTTGTTTTCAAAGGTCCATATCTGTGTTGCAAAAATAGCTTACTTGGATGATTTAGCCAATTTGGAAATCTTACCTTATGGTTTGCACTTTTCAGAAGTCATGTCATTAACTAAAATTATCAAAGATGTTGATGGGTAATATATATAATTGGCTGTTACAGGGTAATGGTGCCATTACCAGATTGCTAGCATATTGCAAAATCCTTGCAAGATAAATCTGATAGAGGAGTAATAAGTTGTATAGGAAAATTCTTTAAAACCCTTGGATAATATATGAAAATTTGCTCTATAACTTCTACCTGATGGATTTTCTTTGATCTTTTAAGTTGTTACTCGCACATTGCACTGAATGTTACAAACTTTCCATGAGTATTATGTCAACTATATTTGATGTCCCTATAAAAGAAAAGAGGGTTTATGGTAGTTTATGTTTTGAGTTACTTCCTCAGCAAATGAGCCAGAGTAAAAAGAAGTATATGGAAATGTGCCTGCATGCAAATAGGTGTAAGCAGGTCGTGTTGGAGACCATATCTTGAATGTTTAATGGTATTCAGAGAGTAACGTATGTAACCCTGGGCTGTAAAATAGTGTAAGACACCATAATAAGGAACTTTAATTCATTTGAATAGCAGCCTTATAGATTTACTATATTCACTGATGGATGTAATACATGTATAGTCAATAACTGCCATACTGATACTTGGAAAATAACATATGTATCGTTAAGTAACATATACAACGGCAAAAACTCAAGACATTTATAAAATAAATGCTAAAATTATGTATCTGTGCTATAAGAAGTTCTTAAACCTGTGCCAGACTTCAAAAAAAGTGTGAATATGTCATGTTGGAGACATTATCAGGAAAATTTAATGTTATTTTACGGGTAACGTACGTAACATGATGTTACCCGCTAACGCTGCCACTCTCAGAAGGCTTACATATTTCATTTTGTGGCTTATATAATGTAGTATCTGGAAATCATAGTGTACGAAATTCCCCCTGGGGGGAAATGGGGTCTATAGCCAGCGCAGGCCAGCAGAATTACATTTTACATTTTTCTGTGATATGGGGGTACCATGTTCATCATCTAATAACTCAAAAAGTATATAAGATAGAAACGTAATGCTTGCAGTTTTGAAAGGTAAATAAAAATTCTTTGATGTAATACCAAAGTAATGAACATAAACTGGTTTCAATTAAATTTAAGACAAACTATATTAGATGCATTTATCATTTAAAAGGGTTCAATGAAAAAATGTAACATACACTACATTGGGGTGACTATATTTGTTTTCAAATGCCATTATCTGTGGCTCAGTAATAACTTATTTAGAAAACATAACCAATTTGGAAATCTAACCTTATCTTTTGCACTTTTTTGAAGTCTTAAAAAGAATTTTAATTATCAAATATTTTGTAGGGTAACGTACGTAACAGGCTGTTACAGCTTAACGCTGCCATTGTCAGAGGGCTAACATGTTGCAAAATCCTCACAAGACATTGGGCTTTAAGAAAAATATGGTCTACAAAATTCCCCCTGGGGGGGGGGGCGGGGTAAACAATATCCAGCCAGTGGCCTAGAGAAATAAAGGGCCAAGTTTTCACAATTTGACGTTTTTACTAATGCTTTTACGTTATCGCCTTTAAACGGTGTTTCTAGTCGGTTTTTCTTGAACCACATAAACAAATAATTTTTTTTTATGCCTTCTAACACATTCAGACAAATACTGTTGGGTGAAACATCTTCACTACTACAGTAAACGAGCCGAAAGATAAAATCTAACGTCACCGTTATCTCGCAAATGCGTCGCACATTTTTTCAGTATCTTAAGGTTTTAATCATCCATAAGATGAGGTACATTGTAAACCTATGGTATCTTTGTAAAAGGATTCTCTGTTGAATAGAAATGCCAATTAACATTAGAAGTCTAATCAAATTTTGACTACGTTTTGACGTCATTGATGGCAGCTGATTATTTCAGCATGAAATCTCTATCACGTCTGTCACACAACCAATAGTTTTTATAGGCGTATGATGTATGCGGAAGATGAAAGACCACCAAACGAAAATTCACATGCTTATCATTTTAGCATTACTTACAAGGGATGTGAATTTTGCTAACTGACCCCTTCTTCAATTCTTGCTCTCCCCAAATTCCTATTTAAAGTATGGCGTCTAAAATTTCGTGATTTCATTTGCTTAAGATCCTGTTCTCGTCATTGCAATTGAAATTGATTGGCACTGCACGAAGATGAGCACAAAAAAGATGCAAAACATAAGAAATTGCTAAACTTATTGTGTATAGAATATATATGTATCAATTTGAAAAAGAATAAAAGACGAATTTAAGGCTATTAGTATAAAACCAAACTTGAATTGGTGGTTCTAAGCCAGCCTTTGTAGAATTGAAGGCATGTTCTTTTACTTAGACTTCTATCTCAAGGGACCTATCACAGTCAAGTCTAAACTGTGGCAACTTTTATTATAATATGATAGACAAGGTTAGCTTTTAAAAAAGCTTAAAACCATCGCAAAGCGTATAAAAGTTACTAGACTAGAAAGCATTTTAGTGTTTGCTGAGACCACTCTTTTTCATTGTTTCATCCATTTCAAACTCTGAGTATTTTTTGTTTTAGTTAACTATTTTTTGTATGCACTAAGTTCTGAATAGGTGATCCATTGGAAACAATAAAAAAAGGAAATTAAACTCTAATAGTGAAAACACGTAAGAGTGGTAGTGTTCATTCCCAGCCTCCCCAAGCAGACATTTTAGCAGTACATGTATGTATTCCTATTATTAAATCTAATTAACGAGGCATGAGCATACATGTATAGCCTTGGGGCATATTGAAACTAATCCGTCTAGATCTGAGAATTACGTCACACTTTGCGAAGAATATCCAAAGGCCCCATGTCTCCAGGGTTAATTCCCAGGGGGGTGGGGGGGGTGTACTCTTGATATTTTCATACATACGTAGGCGCGGTCATTTTTTGGGGTTCAAACTTTTGAATTTCAATACTTTTTTGGGTTTTCAGTAAAATAAATATTTTTTTGGGTATGAAGATTCTGTGGATATTTTTTTGGGGTCATCACAAAATTGGACTATATTTAAGGGTTATTTCTATGCATTTTAGGGTCTTTTCTTAAGGTCAAGGTACAGAATGGGGGGTACTTTTTTGGGTTGCTAAAATTTCAAATATTTTTGGGGTGCTTGAAATTCCTAATATTTTTTGGGGGTGATGGGTAGATGCTGGGCCTAAGCCTACATATGGAGAAAAAATGAGAGTACCCCCTCTCCCCTGGGGGTTAATTGTTGTAAAAAAAAAGGCTTAGAACTATCGTATAGCGCATTATTGTTACTAGACAACACTTTTAATAGTTTTAATTTTGCATTTTCTATAGCCACTATAATCACGCATTTCTTTGACTTGGGGCGTTTTTGAAGAACACACGGATTGAAGGCAGAACCGGAAGTACACCTCTGTGGGAAGTTTGATTTCGTTACGCCAAGAATGCTCCGGTGAGGAATTCCGGCTCAGAGGAGTATATCTCTTTACGACCTTTCGTTTTCAGAAAGGGAAGCGTACTAACGCATATCACCATCGCTAACGCGATGGTGAAATAGAACAGACTAGAATTTGAATAGAATAGTATAGAATGTAGAATAGAATAGAATAAAATAAAATAGTATTCGGAAAACCTACATAATAGAACTTGTTTTTCCGTATGTATCGCATACATACATATCAATTATTTAAATTGTATTACTTTATTTACTAACTAAAGACAGATGTTGTAAATACGATAGGAACCAGGCCTGGACAATGCTGGGCAACGGCCAGAACTCCATATTTAAAGCCTATGTGGGTGCTTTTCTAACTGGATGTAGTGAGTGCGCTGCATATGCCTAATGGCACTGGGCCTCACTGCACCGTCATATATAGCTAAAATATGTACAGGCCTCCAGATAAGAGTGCGTGAACGAAAATTATTTTCTTATGTATCAACCAAAACATAATAATGGTGTGTGTACTCAAAAGAACCGCCTCAATTTTAACGAGACGGTTCTCTTTTGAGCACTTAAAATACATGTTTAAATTGATGGACAGTCTTATGTTCCTTATCTGACCCTTTGTTGTATGCAAATAGGTTAGGAACATGAAATCGCAAGGTTGCACTTCTTTAAGCGAATAAAGAGTTATGTTGTCCAACTTACTGTTGATCATGCAATATATTCATATGTGACACAACCAATTGAAACCTTGTAAATAGCACGTCATTAATTCTCTAGCGTTTATAAGGGCCGACTCAAAGACATTTAGTACAAATTGCATAAAACATATGCTAGCAGCCAAGACTGTGCACCAGCTTCTTCTCGTTAGAACCTTCACTTCTCGCACATATAGAACAACATTAGTGTCAAATTAATTATTTCTAGCCCTACCAGGAAAATGTGCAAACGTTTTTAAAAGAGTAATTCATGAATTTTACGTTACTTTTGATCTGGTCCATAAATGATACTTGTCACATTGCGTAATCATAATTTACAGGTACATGTATACATGCTCAGCTCTCTGTACAATGTGTGTACCTATCGCATATCCCTTTATCGCACCCTTAAAACGTACATATGCAACAGTTCAGTTGGCTAGAAGTCACATATTAGGTCTACGCCCCCTCCCCCTCTAGTGCTTTTCTTGCGTATGGCAGCAGTATGGATCTGGCGAGACTGTACATATGCACAGGATCGACTGAGCCTTGGATGCTAGATTACAGTATACTATAGGTGCCAATACCTAATGAGCTGGTCCATGTATCACAGTAAGCAATTACAAGCGGGCCAAAAAAGGCACCATCGGCCCACAAGCAAAACGTCATTGGAATGGCGTTTCGGTGGCGGGCCGATGCATGCTGGCTGAGAAACTGGTCTGAATCTTCAACTGAGCATGTAAGCAAACCGAGCATTTTCTGGTGGGTCTATACTGCTGTACCCTCTACTGATGCGATAAATATCATTTTATTTCTCATGGCCCGGTCCATTTGTCGTCTGCAAGCAGTAACGGTAAACGCTAACTTTTTGCATGCTGGGTAATTTTACATGATTTTCTTGCCGTCTGCTGACTTTTTTCAATATTAACTTTAAAAAAAAAAATCTTTCAGCAGCACAGTCAGAGTGTCAAACGGTTTGGATCCAGATCAGGACCGACACTACGTCGGTCCTGATCTGGTTCCAAACCGTTTACGAAGGTTATCAACAGACGACAAGTCTCCACCAGCAAGGGAAGAGGTAAGCAAAACGAATTAGCATCTGTAAGCATGGTTAGATCACACGAACCCAAGACGTTGACACCTTAGCTAACGCTTGCTCCGTCTAACGTCGACAGGTCATTTGTCATAACAAGCCTTCTCGTAAGAAAACCTAATTTTATTGTTTGCGATCATTAAGGGCTCGGATAAGCCTACAAATCATAATAGTCTGGTCTGCTCTATTGGCATACACTGTTTAACTTGTATAAAAATTTCACTTGCTAGCTCCGATGGTCAAGATTCTAGCTAGTCTCTGGAGTGGCGCAGGCTGGTTTCCGTCTCATCTTGTCGAAATAGTCGACGACAGGATTAATTGCTATGTGTAAAATCTCGTTAAAGAGCATTTCCACGAGAAAATGGATGGTTAATGTGCATGTTTAACAAAAGTATTAGCCAAAGATATTCAAACAATAAATTGATATTTTACACAGAATTAATACTTTGCACATTTCTCTTGAATTTAAACAGCGTTATAAAATTATCCTATATATTCTTTTTTCTGGAGAGCACAGAATAATTGTATAGAAGTGTGAATTATTTTATACCAGCGAGCGATAGTGCAATTTTGGGCATCGCACCCATATAAACCTAACGTCCTTTTTATGGGACATAGGCAAACAGTGCAGAATTATAAAATTATCACAGAACAATTGCATAGAAGTGCGAATGTGTCTAAATAACGGACACCAGCGAGCGGAAATGCAATTTTGGACATCGCGTTTTTATTTTCTGAAAAAGCAAACAAAAAATAAAAATAAATAAGGAAAACATATATATATATATATAAACACAAATTTTGCCGTAAGCGTAGTCCCCTTTTAGAAACCTTTATTAAAATATTATTTGGAGCTTTATCGTTAAGGAATAATCTTCACAGTGGCACCAACTGGTTTTACTTTATTCAGTCTTATTTACAAAGTTATTTGCTAACATATTCACATTGCCCATCATTTTAACGTTATTTTAGCAGAATGTTTCAACCCAGCCAGCATAAATATCATACATGTACCACATCATTTGTCATTTTTCTGGCAAGCCGCCTGAGGGGCCGACAGTGGCCCGATTGTATATGCCTGTTTGGAACTTGGCCTTGTCGGAAACATGAAGCATTGGTTCTACATTTTGTATATATATAGCCTCGACATGCAAATGGAACGAGTCAGGACAGTCATCATCAAAATATAGCATACATATGTACTTATCAGGTTTATCGGTTCTTATCACAGATACGCTTAGATGTCTCCTTATTATTGGGCATGTGCATCGGAAAAGAACGCAAAATTAATTAGCGGTGTAAGAGCCCTTTTCCAATGAGGCTCCAGTAAGAAGAAAGGTCATTAAATAAGGTTTAGTTTCACTGTATAAGCAACATCTACGTAAACCAGTGCGTTGACACAGTCTCAGCCGAGTATTTTATGCCCGCTACTGATGTAGACTGTACTTGTCACTCCAACTATAGAATAGAACTGCCACTCAGTTTGTACAATATGACCGAGATGTCCACATCCCTTCTTGTCTGCATATAAGATGACAAACCTTTTCTACCAGACATCTCATTTCGCACCTATATAATCACAGGTGTGTCTTCATCAAAGCTTTTGTCTTGTTTTGATATTTAAGTGGTAACTTGTTAATATACAGACGTGTGCTTTTTGGTTTATTGTGTTATATATAAAGAAGTTCCAAAATTTTCTTGAGATATTTGAAGGAGTGTTCATAGCAAGTGACAGTTATCAATGGATTTAATGTGGAAATATTGTACATTAGGCAATTCTCGTAATAGTTACGTCTGAACAAATATAGTCAGTTTTCATAGAAGGATCCTACTCCACCGTGGTAAAATAATGTTGGATATAATTGGATACTTACGTGTGCTTCTTGGCGGTCTTGTAATATGCCGGTATATATACGGAACGGAGGGCTAGTTGTTACATTCTGATAAAATAACACATATACGCACATTTTGGTGTAAAATACTACCATGTGTTATCGACTGAAAAACAAATAAAACACATATAGGCGTGTAACAGTGGTAAGGATTGTTTTCACATTAAACAATGAAGTTCTCATCGATAGTTTTTCATTTTGGTTGTATGATCGCATTATCTTGCTTTATAAATCCTGCCACGACTTCATATCTTTGGAAGCCAATGGAACAGAAAATCCCAAATGGTGGGAGTGCCAGAAAAGACTGTGTTCCACCTTGTAAAATATTCCATTCCTGGTGTAGAAACAATGGAAAATGTAGAGAAAAACAAAGTTCTGACTGTGCCTGGTATTGCGAATGTCCTGAAAACTGTGAGGGAATATTTTGTGAGAAAATAATAACAAAAACAAATAACGAAGAAAAAGTGGAAGTTGGGCTAGAAATCATCAAGGATAAAAAGAAAGAAGAATCTCCCTTTAACCAACTTCAGTTACATGCAGCATTGGCAAATATTTATAAGAAGACTGCAAGTAAACCACTGGAGGCACCTGAGCCTCGAGATAAAGTTAAAGAAGCTGTACAAAAAGACCCAAAAATAATATGTACTCCTGAAACCCTCCGGGGTCTTGCAGAGAAACCAAACCAAACAAATTCCACAATAACAGGTGGGAATCCAGAAGAAACAACCAATGGTATTGCTCGATCTACTAAGAACATAATAAACATTGACACAAATACAACAGCGATGCCCATAATACAGTCACAAACAGTTTCATCAGCCGTTTACAATACACAAAATTTATCGTCAAGTTTAAGTTGGTATAACCAAACTACATCTGCTAATATATTGCCAATCGTCAACTCTTCCCATAGTGTTAACTATAATAACAACTCGGCATCAGATTTGAAAGGTATTGTAGAGTTTGTTAAACCTTCGAACGACATTTCATCACCCATTGTGTCGACGCTGGCTTCAAACGCACATGAGAATCCGCAAGTAACAGTTTCATTACAATCAACGCCACCGCCCTCAACAACAACGGTTGATCAGCAAACATTGCCACTTCCGTCGTCGACAGCAACTGTAAACTCAAACCAGACGAGCTCCATCAGAGAAAATGTATCATTAAAGTCTTTATCAACAGCAACAATAATTTTACCAACAATACAAATGGCAAGAGAAGAAACGTATTCGTCACTAGCGTCACCGCAAGCAGCAACGCTGATATCAAATACAACAACAACAACAACTACTACAACAACAACCATAACAGAACTAAAACAAGAAACAAATGCAAAAAATAGGTCAGCGCTGGCAATGGAAAATGGAACACTGCCAATAATAAAACCCTCGTTTTCAATAAAAACACCACTGTTTGAACAAACATCATCATCCTCATCAACTTTTAACCAAACATCGCCATTCTCATCAACATCGAAACAAACACCGCCATCCTCATCAACATCGGAGCAAACATCGCCATTCTCATCAACACCGAAACAAACACCGCCATCCTCATCAACATCGGAGCAAACATCGCCATTCTCATCAACATTGAAACAAACACTGCCATCCTCATCAACATTGGAACAAACATCGCCATTCTCCTCAACATTGGAACAAACGTCGCCATCTTCATCCATATTGAAACATACAACTCCATCTTTATCTACAGTGGAGCAAACATCGCCATCTAAATCAAATTTAAAGCAAACATCACCAGCTTTTTCACAATTTGAACAAGCATCTTCACCTTCGTCAGCATTCAAACAAACATCCCCATCCTTATCAGCATTGGAACAAACATCTCCATTCTTATCAACATTGGAACAAACATCGCCATCATTATCAACGTTGGAACAAACATCGCCACCATTATCAACATTAGAACAAACATCGCCGTTCTTATCAACATTGGAGCAAGCATCGCCATCCATATCAACAATTCTGAGTAAAACAAAACCATTAGCAGAAGAACTATCAACGAAAATGGTGAATACAAGTAAAGAATTGGCAACGCCACAGATAGTCGCTAATAAACCTTTCAAGGAAACTTTCCCTCAAACAGTGACTGAAACGCTAATTACAAGTGATAGAGAACATCAAGTTAAACCCACTACTTTATTTCAAGAAAATGAACTTACAAACAATATGAGTAAACGAATCGAACTTACTACATCTTTTGAACAAGGTGACGGAATAAAGGAAAAAAGAACAAGTTTGATAATCAATACATTGCCCAATGCAACAAAAGAGTCTAACGAAAAAGCAGGAACACACATAAAATCTTTAGAAAGTATTATAAATAGTTTAATAGTTAAAACGGCAAAAGACAAAACAATAAGTGCAAGACACACAAGTGTTAGCAATCCAGTGCTACATACAAATGGAACAATTCACAGCAAGACAGATAAAGCTGGTCAAGATAATAATTCAGACGATGTTAAAGTAAACATAAGTACTATTTTCACAAAAAGCAGTTTAGTATCAATGCACTTAATTGATCCTGACAATTTAACGGACGCTTCAAACATTTCTACTAAGCCAACTACTGATCGTATAGAGTCTAATCGTCAGCAATATGAAATGACAACAAAGTCGTCAATTACAAAACCACAAAATACCTACTCAAAAACAACAGTGTCAACACTAACTGCAGTATTGACTACGCAGAAAACTAATGAGGATAGATCTGATACAGCTTCGAATTATGTAAACATAACTTCTGAACAAAATGATGTAATAAACTCCACAGAAACAACAGCGCTAAAGGATGCTAACACTTTAATGCCAGTGGTCTTAAATGGAACATCTGCTTTGAAACAACTGGCACCTGGATCAAATATAACTACGAATGTATCTGAAGAATCACAATCTGGTGCTGTAAACGGTGAACATAATCTGACAACAAATGATACGGCACACAATGAACTGTATAATAATTATTCAATGCATTTGAATAAGTCATCCATGTCAATCCTAAATGAAATGCAGCTTCATAAAAATGCAGAGCTACTAGATACCACAGAATCAACGCAGCAGGAGAATGTAGAGAATATGTCAGCCATACCACAGATAGTAGATAATCAGACAGCTCAAGGTCAGTTGAGTGAGGAAAATGCAGGTTCATTAGTAATTGATAGATACACTAGCAGAAGCAACACATCTAACACAGGCCAAGGGAGTGCTAATTCATTGCAGTCTTCAATAGAAACTAATGCCACACATCGTGAAATAATAACTTCAAGTGAACATAACTCCAGCTTATATAACAGTTCGGATACTAATTCAAATAATTTTGTACTAAACACGAATGAAACTAATATACCGCGAGATGGCCAAAATTCTAGTTCAACTACAACGGTGGCATCAGACTCTACAATAGCTTATAGTACGACAACCAATTCACCAGGAAATGTGTTGTCTGAGAGCACAATCAGTGCCAGTAACATACAGCCTCCTAATAAAGAGACAGCACAGGAGGAGTTGCCTTCAGATGATAAAAGTGAACAAAAATACAATATAAATGTTTCTGATAGACAAGCTTCTTTCAAAGAATTGGGAATAATAAAAGAAACGTTAAAGGATGATATTGTTGAAATAGTCAATTCTGTCAATCTCGTCGATGGTGAAAGTATATTAAATACAAAACTTGGTGAAAGCATATTAAATACAAAACTTAAAGCCGGAGAAAGTCATCCTAACCAACATTTGTAATAATAACTCATGGAACATGTATGGTTTTACTTGCTTCAAATGCGGATAGATCTAAAACAAGAGATGACTGTTTTATCACCGAACACCGAAACGGAATGTTTGATCCTATAACAGTGTGTTCTTTTGTGCCGCTTGGTTGTTAATGATCACAACTACAACACTATTAATTTTGCTCAAAATGGATTTGATTCTGTCGAAAAGTCTAGACCCTGATGAGGTAATTTGTGTCGTCTCGACAGGTTCTGCACTGTTTGCGAACGTAGTATAAGTGGAACGCTTTGTTTAAATGTGGTCATCATAGGACCAAGCATCTTGCCATGACAAGTGCAAGGTCATATTTAACGTTGACCACATGATATTTGGTCACGTTTAGTGATATGACAGACGATACTAGTTGAGGACAGGAATAGGTCAACGTGCGATATAAACGGCCGTCATGTTTTCATTCATAAAACAGTTAAGCTGCCATGTTGTATGAGATAATGGTACGGAGATGTAAACCTTTGTCTACTGTCGCTCATAGCTCCAGATAAGCAAACTGTTTTGAGCGTAATATGCTCTTCATCGGTTAAAACATATGTTTTGGATACTCAAAATAACCGTCTCAAGGAGACGTTATTTAGAGTACCTACAACATATGTTTTGGTTGAAAAAAAATAAGATAAATTTTTGATTACAAGTTTTTATCTGGAGGTTTGGAATAGATAAATTATTACTTCATCTGGAGGTTTGGAATAGATAAACTGTTTGAATGCGATTTCCAACGGCCTTGAGACGATGCGCTGATGGTATGGCTTACCATAGTATTGGCTGTTTGATATAGTGTTGTTTTGTATGTGGCGGTTCAGTTGTTAAACAAGAGGATGACTCAATTATATAACGTATAACGAATATGGTGGATTAACTTCATCTACATAACTTTAAACAGAGCTAAGCACAAAATACTGTCCTTGTTTAGCTTACATGTACATATTAAGATTATAGTTTGTTTTATTTTAATCCTAAAGGAACAGTGAAAAATGTGAACAATTGCTCATATTTGCATAATCGTGACTGCGATGTCATAATAAAAAGGCCAAAACGGGAATGTGCTGCAATGTAGTGTTTTCGTTATATTCAATATTTCCTCTTGTTATTTCTAGAAAGACTAGGCAGTTATATTTCTTGTAGCTGTCCCATCAAACTGTCAGTCTGGTCAATTAGCGTTAACGGCGTTCAAACTGGACATATATATAGAAGCTGGATTAGATATGTTGTTTGCCATTTTCAATGTAAACAAGCACGTCACGTGACGTGAGCAGCAAAATGATCCACTCGCTCTGCAAAGACTCAGGGGAGCCTTGGCATCCGTCCCGTCTGATCAGAGCATTTTACTGGACGCATTAAGAAATATTCGAGTGCGTAGTTGATTCTTTTAAAATCTCAACCAATACATGTGTTGTGGGTACTCATAGGAGCCCTCTCAATGAGATGGTCTTTTGAGCATCCAAATCACTTAAACATTTAAATTGATGGGTAACAAACATAATATGCTCATTAAGGACTCAGATCAGCCTGGACGTCTGCCCAATCTTATCAGAGCATTTTACTGGATGCGATGTGGCAGAGTGAACTGTCGACTCGGTAGTACTGGGTATCCGAGCTGTTTGACGTCTTCATGTGGCGCCGATTCATTTTGTAATTTTGTTATGCATTGGCCCCGAGAATATAAACTATGTTCATGCTCAACTCAACTGGGGATGAAATTGAAACTGCTCTTGAAACTGAAAGGCTGAAAAAATAAAGACTCCTCGTGCTTTCAAGCTATCATAATATGGTGTATTTGTCATACTGATAAATGTTAAAACGCCAACAATTGTTGGCGTTTTAACATTTATGAGCATAGAAATGTTCATGCTCACTTGAGTTGAGCATAACAAAAACAACGTCAGAGCCTAGCTCATTTAAAATGTACCCTCGATAACTCGCATCCTGTTTATTCAAAACTCCTTACGTCAAATTAAGTTTGACCTTTACTGAATTCCGATCAAAGGGCATTGGTTTATTCAGGAAAGGTAATGGCAATTGCAAGGTACAAGCCAAGCTCATGGAATTATGGTACTTATTGTATAAATGAGTAAAATCACTGTACATGTGCATCTTCAGAGGGACTGGAAAATTTTAGTTAGGTAAATAATTCATATTCCCATGCTTTGTCATGTCTGTGTATGAGCAACGAAGGCTCCGGTACGAATGTGCGTATGCACGAACTCGTCTGCGCATTCGTGCTCGGATATACGATTATTACCAAAATTTGACAAGCCTTGCCCCGAGATTATAAAACTTTTTTCATGCTCAACTTAACTGAGCATGGAATTTATTCTGCTCATAAATGTTAAAATGCCAACAAGTGTTGACATTTTAACATTTATAAGCAGAATAAATACAATATCTGAGGGGTTTAAAGCAAGAAAGGTTGTTATTTTTCATCATTTTACCTTTTATGAACATTTGGAAATTTCATGCTCAGTTGAGTTGAGCAGGAATAAAGTTGTATAACCTCGGGGCTTTTCTCGGGTATTTTCTGTCTTCCTGGGTTGAACCAGAAATACGCAGATGGTAAAGTGGCTTGCTGAAGGGCACAGCACAGTGTTTCCGGTGAATGCTTTTTTGGGGGTAAAAAATACTGTATTTACCCAAAAATATTTTTTTTGAATTTTTGTTATAGATGTTCTTTGTGTTTCTACGAGTGCGACTTCAAACATCGAACAATATTCTGCAAGCTAGTTTAAGAGATATTTATGTTTAAAGTTTAATTTCCATTGATTTGAATAGTCGATTAATTTTGCAAAAAACAACAACAAAAACAACTTACGGTAAAAACTATATACATATTTCATCCACTGACAAAAATGCTTCCAGCAAGCATACTGTGTCGAGTCACCATCGGCCCGCCAGCGAAACGCCATTCCAATTACGCTTCGCTGGTGGGCCGATTGAGGCCCGCTTTTAGATGTGTACTGGTTTATGAAATGAGTTTGAAAATGAAGAGTGTTTTTCTCATAAATCAATGCACAAAACAAGATTCTGGTTCATATATTTTATGCTGATCCATAACCGGTACTTTGGCAAGCAGTGAAGATCCAGATGAAATTCCGCATAAGACGGCATTTCACCAGGGTCTACATTGTATGTTAAAAATAAAAACAATCTTCTCGGACAGAAATACACCATTTTATAACAGTTTTGATCGGTAAAACCTCAAAATACAAAATGGACAATTCCATTCTTATTGTACCGACATGTTTTGGCAAATCTATCAGAATGAAAAGGGCTAAGATAATACACAAGCAAAGGCATGACAAAACCAATAAAACATGTGTGCCCAGCCAAGACTCATATCAGCCTGGACATCCCGCCTAACCTGATCAGTTTCCACGGTCCACATGAAGATACGTCCTAAGTAATATTAAAGTTCATATTGAAGACTGATCTGAATGAGTTGATGCCCAGTCTGATATGAGACTAGGCAGGTCATACATTGTACATACGCGGATCCAGAGGAGGGAGGGGTGAAGGGTGTCCGGACCCCTTGGAAAATCACAAAGCAGTAGGTTTGTAGGAGTATTGGTATGGACCCTTTCATTCCGGGAAAATCACTAAGCTACTCAGCCAGCATTCAGTGTTGGACCACCATCGGCTGGCCAGCGAAACGCCATTGAAATGGCGTTTCGCTGGCGAGTCGATGGGACCCGCTTTGTCTACTGTGTACGGACCCCATCTCCCCTCTGTAAAGTAAGATTATGACAAAAAACGACAACAATTTGAAACTTGACCACCCCCGGCTCTGACAAAACTTTCTGGATCCGCACATATCATAATATTTTGTCCTTTTTAGCTTAAATGGGCTAAAAGTATTGTTACTCGTATCTATACCCTCAGACACGGACGAAAATGATGCATACAGTCTGTTTATCCATAGGTTGAATTTTTTGCATAAACGAGCATCGAAGGATCATGTGATTCTGCGCATATGCACAGGCTCACTAGAACCATTCCTGCTCACATACACAAAGTGTGGATGTTGATTAATGCTCAGACCAAAATTTACACTTCTAGTTTCGCTGGATACGCCAGCATTGGTGTTTATAATAGGCATTTGCGCATATGCGATAAGCAACGGAATCGTGTGTGCTGGCCCATATATAGCCGTGGCATGGGATTTCAAACAATGTGGTATGTGTGACCAGCAAAGCCTCAGATCAGTCTGCGCATACGCGCAGTCTGATCAGAGCCTTTGCTAGTCGCTTGGATATTCTATGAGTGTTACGCTACTGACTGAACATAATTTGGAGTTTCTAAGCTTAAAATGAGGCTGCACAGGTTCGTCTGAGTCTACACTTGTCAAAATGCTACGTTGTTGGAAATCACATGTGCATGAGAAACGAACATTGACATTTAACATGCAAAACATGTTCAGCTATGCAAATCATCTTTTTATGAATGTAAAAATTTAATGTAATTTTAAACATTGTAGGCGAGAGATGATTTATTATGTGGCACTTAGACAATATTGAAATGGTATGGCGAAATATAACTAACTTCAAATTTGTTTTAATGTGTTATTTGATTTATTTCAGAACAACAAAATTAAAGTGACGTATTGCGCAAACATTGTTTTGGCGAGGCTTTTTGATGAACATGCATTTTGTTTATCATTTGCGCCTCACAACAACAATGGGCCTTTATGCTCACCATGTGGCCTTGGTTTTTGTGTTTGAAATCTATATGCTTAAACGCAAAAGAATCGCAACACTTACTTTATGACCTACAATTTCATTCAGTGATAATGTGATCACTATGTCCAGTCATTTGCCTTTGATATGCAGAGCTGCAACGAGAATTTTAAGGCAACCCCCATTTTTAGACTGACACAGAATAACGATGTCTGTTTTCAAAAGCAAAATGGTAGACAAAATCAAATTAGGTAATCTTATTTTTTTTTATGTCAGCGTATGTTTCGTCTACGTGACGTCTTTAATGTTTGACGTAATATGGTCGTGTTTTCCAAATGAATAAAAAAATCAAAACATTTTAACGTTACAGTAGTACAGAAGCTATTTGAAAGCTGTTTCAAACGAAATCTCTATTAAATGACACATACATCTCATCGCCATCTCCCCTAGCGGTATTTTCACAGAAAGAGCTATCTCATGCAACGCCACTAATCCGGTGCTACCATACAGGTTGCAAATAATATCTTAATTTTTTCAAAATAAAAAATATCTTGCACGGATGCTGTTTTGTGTAACCCAGTGCAAGATATGGGAGCTATATTCGACATTTTCTAAACGTTGTAATAGTTATACCATGGGTTGTCCGCCTGTACGCGGAGATAATCCACGAGCTTTAGCGAGTGGATAATCTTACGTACAGGTGGACAAACATGGTATAACTAATTTATACCACCTACATCAGTGTATATCTTGCCCATCACGAGATAGTTCATGCTAAAGTTGGTAAAGGTGGTATAAAATACCATATATAAATGTTGTCCGAGTCTTCTGTGTGGCAAATAGCCACTAAACCACCAGAGAAGACTCGGATAAATAAAAATTGTTGCTGTATTACGAGTGATGAATATATCGACCGAAGTATTTTTGTTTGTTTATTTTGATTCTTTACCTCCCAATCAGCAATTTTCAATCATGTCGATACGGGTCTTCCTGGATTGAACCAGTACTAAGCAGCGGATAAAGTGTCTTGCTCAAGAATACAACACAGTGACTTCGCTGGAGGTGAGATTCGAACTAGCAATTGTTCGATCCCAAGTCTAATGCTCTACCAACTGAGCCACTGAGCTTCACTCGGCTGAAGTTGCAATTTGCAAAGTTTTGGGTACCATTCATATTGCAAGCAAAACTTCACCTGCTCCTTTTGGCTCTCGTTTGTGATGTCTAATTGTGAAGTTGTCACTTAGCTATTGGTATCCTGGGTCGGGCGTGGTGCTTGGTTGTGTCGATTTCTGATCTTTGCCTTCTTTCTTACTTTCAAGATGATTTAAGCAGCAAAACAGAAGCCAAATAAAGCTCCAAACCGTGCACAAACTCATACATGACAACACCCCTGCTTGTTTGTCAATATCTTATCCCTTAAAGCGCCAATCAACACTGCAGCAGACGACAAATTTTGTGACATCTTTCTTAATTTTCAGAAAACATAAGGAATTATATTTCATGTGAATTGTCTGCTGGCAGATGATTCGCAAAAAATTTCAAGCTTTATTTGTTATTTTTGAAAAGCAACAAAAATGATAATGTCGTCGGTTGCAAATTATAGGTGGTGCTGTAAGGGTTAAAACGTTGACCGAAAAACTCAATGCGTACGTACACCCCATGAAAAGTAATACTAAAAAGAAGAGGGTTGATTCAAGTGCACCAAGAACGTTTCGTTGTCTACAACAGTATATAAACAAAGTGACTGAGAATAACTTAAGAAAAGTGAATGGACATGATTATCACCTGACAGCTGAGCTGTCAAACGATTGATGTACACTCACGTTGACGTTGCACTTAGAGTTTGATAGGTGTTACGTCAATCGCAGCGTAATAGGTTGTATAACGTAATGGAATCAGCAACAAATGTAAATTGGCCCTAGCATATTAGACCCAAAAATAATCTTTCCACTGCGAGTGTCAGTACATGTACCCTAGCCCATCTAAAGCCGGATGTATCGATTGGATGAGTCCACTGCAAAATTGAGGGTGGTAGATATTCCGATTGTATATAAATTTTAAGGGATCATTCTGCAAGAAAACAATACATTGTTTTGAGGAGGCGACTTGCGGCTTCTGATCTAAGTCTGCACTGTGTGCATTCACATAATCTGTTCACTGCTAAGATATAAACAATTACTGTTTAATAATTTCTTTGATTCGATCTGCTTTATTTTGCTGAGCAGGCTGGTCAAATCTGTTCGAGATACATATTTAGGGCCCAGGGCCCGGAATTAATGCCTTCTTAATGTTAAGGAAGGCTTAAGTTAAGAATTTATATTTCAACATGCTATATTAGATGCTGAATAAATTGCCTGGATCGATGCAGTACTTGTGGTCAAATATATTATTGTGATCTACAGAAAAAAAGAAACTATTTTGATTTTAATCAAATTGAAACGTTATTTTTCGCATCCTGAAAAATCAATACTTAACTTCAGTCTTCCTTAACTTTAAGGAGGCATTGTAATTCCGGGCCCTGATCTGTAAATGTTTTCCATATTATATCTCCATTATAGCTCTTAAGTTAGCTGTTGTAATCACAATGAGGCTGGCTGCCATAGAATTTCAGATTGGACCTAATTTAATTTATAAAGAAGAGTGAGATATCCCGGTGACCAGCACGTTTTACCACTTTTTTGCCCCTGAAGGTGGGCACCCAATATGGGAGGAAAATTTCATTGGAAAACATATCTAAATGCAAGGTCTTTTTTTTCTAAGTCACACCAGTAAACTTAATCAAACAAACCAATGAGATTTGTTTCAAAAAGTGCAGCAAATATATATACCAGTCTAATAAATATGACTTCTTTCCATAAAAATCACAAAACACTTTAAAACTTCAATATTGTGCTGAGCCTTTTGAGCCAATCACTACCCTTTTTACAATCACAGGTCTGTGGTCAAAGACAGGGTTGCTCACTTCGTGTATGACATCCAGAAAAACAACGCAGTTTGAAGAGGGGTGCATATGTTACACAATTGTTGATTCCCTTGGTTATTCAAGTATTTTTAGCTTACCTGAGCCGAAGGCTCAAGGTGAGCTATTGTGATCGGTCTTCATCCGTCGTCCGTTGTGCGTAGTCCGTCCGTAATATTTCTCTTTAAACGACATCTCCTCCTAAACCACTGGTCGAAATTTAAAATAATTTCACGTAAATATTCCCCATAATGCTTTCTACCAAACTGGAATAAATGGCTCCGCTCCGCCGAATATGAGGGCCACCAGAGCTCTATATAAGCAATATTTTAACTGACATCTCCTCCTGAACCAATAGTACAAATTCAAAATAATTTCACAGAATTGTTCCCCATGATAATCTCTACTAAAATTGCACAAATGATTTCGCTCCGCTGAACGAAGGAGCCGCCAGAGCTCTAGATAAGAAATGTCTTTAAACGACATCTCCTCCTGAACCACTGGTCCAAATTCAAAATTATTTCACAGAATTTTTCCTCCAGATGCCTTCTATTAAAATTGCACAAATGGTTTCGCTCCGCTGAAAAAGAGGGCCGCTAGAGCTCTAGATAAGAAATGTATTTAAACAGCACCTCCTCCTGAACCTCTGGTCCAAATTCAAAAGAACTTCACAGAATTTCTCCTCATTATGCCCTATACCAAAGTTTTACAAAATGGTTCCGCTCCGCCAACAAAAGGGCTACCAGAGCTCTAGAGAAGAAATATCTTTAAACGACATCAACTCCTGAAACATTGGTCCAAATTCGAAATAATTTCACAGAAAGGTATTTTTTTTCATAACGCCATAGTCCAAATTTGCTCAAACGGTTCCTATCCGGAAAACAAAGGGGCCACCAGTGCTCTAGATAAGAAATGTATTTAAACAGCACCTCCCCCTTAACCTCTAGTCCAAATTCAATATCTTTTCATAGAAATAATCCTCATGATGATCTCTACCAAAATTGATAGAGATGGCCACCAGTGCTAAAAAGAAATATCTTTAAATGATCTGTCTTAAGCCACCGGCGGATACAGCATCTCTTCATGTGCCAGAATTCTAGTGAGCGATCCAGGGCCCTAGGACCGACTTGTTTTATTTAATAGGTCGTTTGAAAAAGGTACTTTTACCTTTCACCAATACAAAGTTACAAACGGCGTAGCTGTGTTGAAACGCAAACACGCTTCGTAAATTTTACACCATGTGAAGAATTGGTACCAGCACGTCACTTTGGCAAATGTGAAAACGTAATTTCGATAATTTTTAGGGGGTGAATTTTATGCTCAAATTTCACATTTTTATATATTTTCGTACCAAAGTTGGCCCGTCGTCCGTGCTTGTGTCCGTTCTTTCGTCATGTTTCTTACACATGCATCTCCTCCTAAACCGTTGAACGTAGCAACTTTAAACGTTTATGGTGCATAGAAGGAATGGGCAATCCTCTGTGTGACCTTGACTCTAAGGTCACTGATGTATTTTCCTGATATTTTCACAATTAAAAGACTACTGTTAACGGCCACCAAAATAAAAACGGACACAACAATTAGGTCCGTTTTTAAGGTAAATTAACGCTGTTTTGGGGGTGTCAGAAACGCAAAAAAGAAGAGGACGCATTTCAGTGTGGCTAAAAACGTTACCCAACCCGCACTTTTTTTTCAACGACCAGAATGCGTCCTCTTCTAAAACCCAGTTTTGGAACCCTCGATTTTCCGGTTTTCTTCATCAATGTGCCCTATATTTGAAGATGCCATCGAACAAGAGGACGGGTCCTCCTCTGGCAGTAGCTCAAATCATCTAAGAAGATTTACCAAAACTTCTGCGTGATTAACTCCATAATTTGAAGATATCGTTGATCACTAGGAGGATTCGTCCTCCTCTGAACAAAGCTCAAAATTCTATAAGTAGTCGTCACCTGAAATTTAATATTTCAATTTAATAGGAGGGTCGCATCCTCTTTGCTTTCTATATTTTAATCAAGACCTAATCAACTTCTGTGTGATTAAGCATAAACACTTGAAGGAGGATTCGTCCTCCTCTGACCATGGCTCAGACTCTTGGATTTTTTGTCATAACAAACATGCACAACTTGTTTATGACAACTGTTTAAAATATGAAGATATCGCTGTACACTAGGAGGACGAGTCCCCCTCTGAACATAGCTCAAAATTCAAAAAGGAGTCGTCACCTGAAATTTTATGTTTCAATTTTATAGGAGGACCGCGTCCTCTTTTTTTTTTTTTGGGGGGGGGGGGGGGGGGTGGGGGTGTAAAAACATAATCAAAGCCAAACTTCTGCCTGTTTAAGCATAAACAATAAAACTATGAATTTGGAAGGAGGATTAGTCCTCCTCTGAATATGGCTCACTGGGATTCTTTATCAAACATAAATGCAAAACTTCTTCCTGTAACTTTCTTAAAATATACATGAAGTATCGCTGAACGCTAGGAGGACGAGTCCTCCTCTGAACATAGCTCAAAAAGCTAAAATTAGTCGTCACTGGAATTTTGTATTTCAATATAATAGGAGGACCGCTTCCTCTATGCTTTCTAATTTTTAATCAAGACATAATCAACTTCTGCGTGATTAAGTATAAACATTTGAAGGAGGACTCGTCCTCCTCTGAACATGGCTCAGACTCTGGGATATTTTGTATCAAACAAACATGTACAACTTCTTTATGAAAACTATTTAGAAAATGAAGATATCGCTGAACACCAGGAGGACGAGTCCTCCTAAGGAACATAGCTCAAAATTCTCAAAGTAGTCGTAACCTGGAATTTTATGTTTCAATTTGATAGGAGGACTGCATCCTCCTTGCTTTTATTATTTTTTTTTCAAAGACATAATTAAAGCCAAACTTCTGCGTGTTTAAGCATAAACAATAAAACTATGAATTTTGAAGTAAGTAATGGTGCAAAGATCAGGAATCGATACAATCAAGTACCACACCTGACCCAGGATACCAATGGGAAAGTGACAAACTCACAGAAGACACCACAAACAAGAGCCAAGAGGTCAGCCCTTTCCCAGCAGGTGACCACAAAGCACATATAAACAGACGCGCACAAAACATAGCAAACACAAGACAGAACAAAAACATAAAAGATCCACAAAAGAAGTACCGCCTTGGAACGGTCAGTAAAATATTTTACTGGAGGGCTTAAACCGGTTTAACGGCGCCAACCTCACCCTTAATTCAGATGTGGATCAAGACACATAGATATTTGGTTTGCATGAAAGACCCCTAACTTATCAATGCATCATCTCCTAAAACATATAAATCAAGATATAATAAGGAGATAAAGCAAGGATAAGGACTCAACAGTAAATTAAACTGAATACCGGAGCAAAAGAAATCCAACAGGTAAACCCCGGTGGGCCGGACAAACAGCCAAAGCATCAGGCCCCTACCATCTCATCAATAGATAAGTCTTTAAGTCGGAACCATCATAGAGTCTGAAGTCCGACCCACCAGCGTGCAATTAAAGAGGAAAGCAAAGTTGCCAAAAACAAGACACATAGATATTTGGTTTGCAAGGATTCGTCCTCCTCTGAATATGGCTCACTTGGATTTTTATATCAATCAAAAATGCAAAACTTCTTCCTGTCACGTTCTTAAAATATACATGAAGATATCGCTGAACAATCGGAGGATGAGTCCTCCTTTGAACATAGCTCATAATTCTAAAAGAAGTCTTCACCTGGAATTTTATATTTCAATTTGATAGGAGGACAGCATGTTAAACACAGGAAGACCAACCCCAACTTTACTGAAAAAATGTTGACTGGGTCGAAAAATTCTAACATGTACAAGAGGGCCCAAAAGTTCATCCAGCAGGTTGAATTTTTGGGCCTCTTGTAGATGTTAGAACTTGAGAAGCTTAACCCATTTATACCAAATATATTTTCCCATCCTTATCAATTGGGTTGTTGGGTGGTATTTTTCATTTTTATTCAAATTTTATAAGAAACTTAACTTCAGTAAGCAAACAGTGGAGAACCTGACCAAATGCCGCGTTTTGTGGCGTCTGATCTGGTTTTGCACTGTTTGCCGATGTCCCACAAAAAGGACACTAGGCTTCATATGGGTTAATAAAATGGGTCCGATATGTAGTCCAAATGAAAATTTTCAAAATGATTAAAACTTTTAGAATTTAAGCTCCTAGTGATATGTTCGTATTTTAAGAAGCTGTCACGAAGGAGTTTTGCATTTTTGTTTGATAAAAATCACAGTGAGTCATATTCAGAGGAGGACGAGTCCTCCTTCAAAATTCAGAGTTTTATTGTTTATGCTTAAACACGCAGAAGTTCGGTTTTGATTATGTCTTTTAAAAATTAAAAAAGAGGATGCGGTCCTCCTATCAAATTGAAATATAAAATTCCAGGTGAAGACTTCTTTTAGAATTATGAGCTATGTTCAAAGGAGGACTCATCCTCCGATTGTTCAGCGATATCTTCATGTATATTTTAAGAACGTGACAGGAAGAAGTTTTGCATTTTTGATTGATATAAAAATCCAAGTGAGCCATATTCAGAGGAGGACGAATCCTCCTTCAAAATTCATAGTTTTATTGTTTATGCTTAAACACGCAGAAGTTTGGCTTTAATTATGTCTTTGAAAAAAAAATAATAAGAGCAAGGAGGATGCAGTCCTCCTATCAAATTGAAACATAAAATTCCAGGTTACGACTACTTTGAGAATTTTGAGCTATGTTCCTTAGGAGGACTCGTCCTCCTGGTGTTCAGCGATATCTTCATTTTCTAAACAGTTTTCATAAAGAAGTTGTACATGTTTGTTTGATACAAAATATCCCAGAGTCTGAGCCATGTTCAGAGGAGGACGAGTCCTCCTTCAAGTGTTTATACTTAATCACGCAGAAGTTGATTATGTCTTGATTAAAAATTAGAAAGCATAGAGGAAGCGGTCCTCCTATTATATTGAAATACAAAATTCCAGTGACGACTAATTTTAGATTTTTTAGCTATGTTCAGAGGAGGACTCGTCCTCCTAGCGTTCAGCGATATCTTCATGTATATTTTAAGAAAGTTACAGGAAGAAGTTTTGCATTTATGTTTGATAAAGAATCCCAGTGAGCCATATTCAGAGGAGGACGAATCCTCCTTCCAAATTCATAGTTTTATTGTTCATGCTTAAACAGGCAGAAGTTTGGCTTTGATTATGTTTTTACACCCCCCACCCCCCAAAAAAAAGAGGATGCGGTCCTCCTATAAAATTGAAACATAAAATTTCAGGTGACGACTCCTTTTTGAATTTTGAGCTATGTTCAGAGGGGGACTCGTCCTCCTAGTGTACAGCGATATCTTCATATTTTAAACAGTTGTCATAAACAAGTTGTGCATGTTTGTTATGACAAAAAATCCAAGAGTCTGAGCCATGGTCAGAGGAGGACGAATCCTCCTTCAAGTGTTTAAGCTTAATCACACAGAAGTTGATTAGGTCTTGATTAAAATATAGAAAGCAAAGAGGATGCGACCCTCCTATTAAATTGAAATATTAAATTTCAGGTGACGACTACTTATAGAATTTTGAGCTTTGTTCAGAGGAGGACGAATCCTCCTAGTGATCAACGATATCTTCAAATTATGGAGTTAATCACGCAGAAGTTTTGGTAAATCTTCTTAGATGATTTGAGCTACTGCCAGAGGAGGACCCGTCCTCTTGTTCGATGGCATCTTCAAATATAGGGCACATTGATGAAGAAAACCGGAAAATCGAGGGTTCCAAAACTGGGTTTTAGAAGAGGACGCATTCTGGTCGTTGAAAAAAAAGTGCGGGTTGGGTAACGTTTTTAGCCACACTGAAATGCGTCCTCTTCTTTTTTGCGTTTCTGACACCCCCAAAACAGCGTTAATTTACCTTAAAAACGGACCTAATTGTTGTGTCCGTTTTTATTTTGGTGGCCGTTTGTTTGTTTCTGTAGCTACATGGACGTACGCTAGCGGTTCTCAACCGGGAACCCCAAAGAAACGTTTTTTCGCGACGTGGCTCATATAATTGATTTGCCTTTGAATATTCTAGCTCCTGTCCCAGAAGTTTTAACCACAAATCTTATCAGACTTTTATGTTACCTGTTAAAATTTCCTTCCACGTCCACGCGTTTGAAGAATTTTTCGAATGCAAAATGTAGCAGATTTGGGGGGAATTTTATCAATGTGAGGAAAATGCACGTATGCTTATGAAATTTGACTTCGTGCGTATTTTTCATAAAGTGTGAGATATTGGTACGAAATATATTACCAATATGTCACGTTCTGTGAGGAATCGGTACCGATTTTTCACAGTGTGAAATTATGAAGTGTGAAATTTGCGGTGTCAATATACATGTAGCTGGCTCAAAAATGCTTTTATGGAAACGGGGTTAATGTATTTATGCAAATGATTCTAAAAATGGACCTTTAATAAATAGTTTCCAGATGAGACGGCGTCTCATCAGGGTCTGTGCTGTTTCCACAATAAACATATACTCTTGGTAATAGTGGGTGATGAAAAATGGACAGAATAAAAATGATCCAAGACTTCATTCATTTTGCGTAGACTGGCTACAGTCTGAAACATTGTTATTGTTTGAAGAAATAAAAAAAAATCAATATTTTGCAATCATAATGACATTTCTTATATCGTGAAATTCTAACCTAAAATGACACAATGATAGAAACATGTTTTGATGACTTGAGCCAGTCTAAACTGATAAAGGGTGTTCAAATACAATGTATGTGTTCTCCGCAAACGTGTGGTACACGTATCGTCAAGAAGATGCAAGCAGAAGGGTAAAACTGTTAAGACCCAGAGCAAATGTCGCATATGACACTGTTTGCTGGGTTACACAACCTTCAGGGATTTTTGGCAGCTGCTTTAAATAGAAAATTGACATTCCATACTTATTGTACCAATTCATCAGAAGGAACATGATTAAGCACAGTCCCTTTGATAATGATCAGACTCTTCACTCTTAATCCAATAATCACCATCGACTTGAAGTTTTGTCACTGGTTTTAAATAACACATCCTCTCCATAGCTATGTAGTCAAACGATTTGCATGTAAACTCTGTCATCCCAATGCACATTTCCTTGCATTTTTCCAAATCTCCACCAGCAATATATTTGTTTGTATTCACGATCGAGCGATACTCATGCCTCGTGAAACCATTTCCATATACATCACATTCTGCAATAACAAATGAAACAGCCCGTAAGATTTTGATACTTAGATAAGTACATTTTTGAGCATAACATTGTAAATATGTTCTAACCCATTAGTTTTAACATGTTTTTTGTGCTCAAAAGGACCGTCTCATTGAGACGGTTCTTTTGAGTACATACAACATATGTTTTGGTTGAGAAATATGAAAATTAATTATTTGGTACGCACTCATAACTAAAGGCTTAATTAGTCTTATCGCATTGCCGAGTATCAAAGGCTCAGGCCAGTCTTGTTCAGACTCGCCAGAGCCTTCGCTGCTCGCATTCATAATGTCAAGGTCAAAGTGACCCACAATGGTTTGCACCACTCCGCCTTCCCATGAGGAATCAACACACCAAATTTGGGATTCCTACATCAAAAATTATAGGAGATATGCTCCAGACACGATTATTCTAGAAACAAGGTCATAGGTCAAGATCACAGTGACCTAAAAATGGTATGCGACTCATTGCCATCCAAAGATGTATCCATACAGCAATTTTGGGATTCCTCCCTCAAATAATATATGAGATATTCTCCTGACATGATTATTCTAAAAATAAGTCATGGTCACAAAACTGATACATGGCACTCTGCCATCCAAAGATGCAACCACACACCAAATATGGGATTCGTAGCTCAAATTATATAATAAAAAAAGCCTCCGAACATGATTATTCTAAAAACCTTGTTCAGAGTTCAAGGTCACAGTGACCCGAAAATGGTATGCAACACTTGGCCATCCCAAGAAACATCCACACACCTAATTTGGAATTCTTACCTCAAAGAATATAAACGTGATGCCGATTCTAGAAGCCAGGTCAGAGGTCAAGGTCACAGTAACCAGAAAATTAAATAGGACGCTCCGCCATTCCAAGATGTATTAACACTCCAAATTTGGGATTCCTACCTCAAATAATAAAGGAGATATACTCCAGATAAAATTATTTAAAAAACGAGGTCAGAGGTCAAGGTCACAGTGACCCGTAAATGGTACACGACACTCAACCATCCCAAGATGCATCCCTCACCAAATTTGGGATTTCCATTTCAAATAAGGTAAGACATATGTTTTGGACACGAATATTCTTCAAATTAGGTAAAAGTGACCCAAAAATGGTATGTGACACTCCGCCAGCCAAACTTGCATCCACACACCAAATTTGGGATTCCTACCTTCAATAATATAAGAGATATGATTAGGACACGATTATTCTAAAACCTAGGTCAAGGTCACAGTGACCCATAAATGGTACACAACACTCTATCATCCCAAGATGCATCCACACACCAAATTTGGGATTCCTATCTGAAATAATATAAGAGATATGCGACGGACACAATAATTCTTATAACTAGGTCAGTGGTCAAGGTCACAGTGACCCAAAGATGAAATGGGACACTCCGCCATTCCAAGATGCATATACAAACCAAATTTGGAATTCCTACCTCAAAGAATACAGTGAGCCACTTTAGTTACGCACCACTTTTTAAGGGCCCACATTTTTTTAGTAAAAAGCTGGAATCGAACATTCTCTATGATAATTTACTAATTGACATTTTATCTGTTTGATGACATCGAAAAAAATACCGGAATCACTCATGTGAATCATTCTGCTACGCCAAAGGCAATTTTGACAAAAGTGCACGACTGCACGTGCAATCTGAACGTCTATATTTTCTATATGCGTTTTGCGCTAGGCGTTATCCATGGTGATCGTTGCGACAGAAAAACACCAAAAACAATTATTTTATTCAAGTAAACCCCCTTTTTCGGTCGTTAAAATCAGTAACACTGTTAGTGCTCGAAGAAATGCTAGTCTTGACGTCATATTAACGTCAGTTACAATAATCAAACAGATTTTACTTCTCAAATTGTCTTGTTATGAGTCACTTGTTGACATAAAAGTATCAAAGCACTAAAACATCTTATCATTGACACGTCTTATAGCCTTGGATTTATTGACGTCATCACTAACGTCAACACTGTGTCGCCAATAAATCCATTATTTTTTTTACGAAAATAAATGGCGGATACATGGCTGTTTAAATTGAAATGATAAAAGAAGTGTTTTGATAGCTGGTTTAATAAGAATCATACGAAATTTTATCTAACTTTAAAAAGAGTACTAAAATCAACTTTTTTCAAACCTTGGCCAGCTGGGAACCAAACTAGTAAAACGTTAAAAAAAATATTAATTTAACAAACCTATTCCAGACTTAGATATTGCCAAGAATAAATCGGTTCTTATCTCTGGCATAGCAGAAATTTGACCCTGAAAAAAGTGCAATGTGATCTGAGTTTCATTCGAAATAATACAATGTGAAATGGTGTTTTGAGGGTGCCCTTTAAGATCCATTTCTCATTTGTTTCTAATCTGATCACAATAAAATTTCAATGGCTGATGCAACTGTAGATGTGCGCTACGCTGGTGGTCTCAGATTAAAATATCATATTTCTTTTTTGAATAATTTTACATTTTATAAGTGGTGCGTAACTAAAACGGCTCACTGTATAAGAGATATGTACCAGACACAATAATTCTTAAAACTAGGTTAGAGGTAGTAGTAGTAGTAGTAGTAGTAGTTGTAGTAGTAGTAGTAGTAGTAGTAGTAGTAGTAGTAGTAGTAGTAGTAGTAGTTTCTCAGCCCTAAGGCTGTTATGTCACTCTGGTAAGGCTTATCTTCACAAGTTCATCGTTGGTATGGTCACACAAGAGGTCAAGGTCAAAGTGACCCAAAAATGGTATGTGACACTCCGACATCCCCAAAATGCATTTACACATTGAATTTGAGATTCCTATCTCAAAGAATAGGAGATATGCACCAGACGCAATGCAGTTTCTAGAAACTAGGTCAGAGGTCAAGTTCAAGGTCACAGGGACCCTATTACGGTATGTGACACTTTGTCATCCTAAGATGCATCCACACACCAAATTTGAGATTCCAACCTCAAATATTATTAGAGATATGCTCCGGACACGATTATTCTAAAACTAGGTCAGAGGTTAAGGTCACAGTGACCCAAAAATGGTACGCGACACTCCGCCAGCCAAAGATGCATCCACACACCAAATTTTGAATTCCTACCTCAAAGAATATAAGAGATATGCTCTGGACACAATAATTCTTATAACTAAGGTCAAGGTCACAGTGACCTAAAAATGGTATGTGACACTCTGTCATCCCAAGATGCATTTACACATCAAATGTGGAACTCCCTTCTCAAAGACTAAGAGATATGAACCAGACTCAATGCAGTTTCTAGAAACTAGGTCAGAGATCAAGTTCAAGATCACAGTGACCCAATTATGGTATGTGACACTTTATCATCTCAAGATGTATCCACACACCAAATTTCAGATTCCTACCTCAAATAATATAAGAGATATGCTCCGGACAGGATTATTCTAAAAAAATAGATCAGAGGTCATGATCAAGGTCACAGTAAACCTGAAAATGGAATGCGACACTTTGCCATTCCAAGATGCATCCACACACTAAATTTGGAATTACTACCTCTAAGAGTATAAGACATATGCTCCAAACGCAATAATTCTTAAAACTAGGTCAGAGGTCAAGGTCAAGGTGACCCGAAAATGGTATGTGACACTCTGTCATCCCAAGATGCATTCAAACACCAAATTTGGAATTCCTATCTCAAAGAATATAGGAGATATGCACTAGACTCAATGCAGTTCCTAGAAATTAGGTCAAAGTTCAAGGTCATAGTGACCAAATTATGGTACGCGACACTTTGTCATCCCAAGATGCATCCACACACCAAAATTCATATTCCTACCTTAAATAATATAAGAGATATGCTCCGGACACGATTATTCTAAAAACTAGGCCAGAGGTCAAGGTCAAGGTTACAGTGACCCGAAAATGGTACGCGACACTCCGCCATCCCAAGACGCATTAACAAACCAAATTTTGTAATTCCTACCTCAAAGAACATAGGAGATATGCACCGGACACGAAGCAGGATGGACGGATGGACGGACAGACTGACTGACGGACGGACGGACGGACAGTGCGATAACTATATGCCTCCCAAATTTCCTTTGGGGGCATAAAAATAAAACTTCCGCAAAAGAAGTACCGCCTTGGAACGGCCAGTACAATATTTTACTGGAGGGCTTAAACCGGTTTCAGGGCGCAAACTTTACCCTTAATTCAGATGTGGATCAAGACACATACAAATCTGGTTTGTATGAAAGACCACTAACTTATCGATGCATCATCTCCTAGAACATATAAATCAAAATATAAAAAGGAGATAAAGCAAAGATAAGGACTAAACAGTATATAAAACTAAATACCGGAGCAAAAGAAATCCAACAGGTAAAGCCCTGGTGGGCCCAACTCTTTATCATATTGGCTGTTGTGGTAAAACAAACATGAAAGTCATGGGTTTTCGTGGGTCTATTGACAACAACGGTTTGATCTTACCAAGTATTTAAGAGTTGAGCTACTGCTAATTTATTTAGGAAATTTTAGTCCAAAAAGATGAAAAACAAGGCGAGGTAGAAAATATTTGTTGACAAAAAATTTTCACAGCTGGCGTCTAGATCACTTCCGGTTTCATGAAAGGTGAACTTGACTTTAGAATTGCAATTTTTACATTGGTCACTATTGCATTCAACGCTGTAAAACTCAGCAATAGCCTTTTCAGTTCGACAACATCAAAATCTCTTGCATGTCCTTGTTCTGAATCGCCGCTTGTGTGAGGTGGTAATGATTTCTTATGATTTATGGTTAAAGTTTCATTCTTGCATAGATTTCTATTCGTATAGATGTTTACACCCATCGTCAAATGAACGAAAATCCGTGTTCAAATCAGGATATTCACGTGCTGTTTGAACATGGGTCTGAACTTGAAAATACTTAAAATGAGCCCTGAATTATTTGCATGACGTTATATACGGAAAAAATTGCGGACCAGACTGATCTTTTCGCCGAGGTTTTTGTTCGCGAAAACGTTGCGTACCGTTAGGACGTTGTGACGACGTTATGACGTTCGAAAGTACACAGCCGACGCCATTTTGTTTAGAGAAATCCAGTGTAAGAAAGGGACAATTTAATGTTTAAGCTGCGTTTTCAGTGCGAATTGGGCTGGAATAAGGAAAAATATGCAAGAATAACGATCACACATGTTTGTTTCATTGCATTTACACTTGCAGGGTCTCTCGGCCTCGTGTTCAAACAGCATCCTCGGGACCCAGCAAATGTTAATGCAAGAAAATACATGTGGTAGTAGTATAGGTGCCACTATAGCGCCAATGACGTCACGACGTCAGATCCAAGATGGCGGCCCCAACGACTTCCGATCCAAGATGGCGGCCCCCACGACACCAAGATGGTGGCCCCACAAAGTCAGATACGAGATGGCGGTCCCTGTGACGCGTTCGGTTACACCTCGGAGGGTGAGTCAACGCCCTAGACCACGAGAAGGTAGCGTCACGTCCTAGAGCGCGGTGTCGTTCTTCTATATACAAGGGTGAGGGGCCTCTCAATTATTTCCGGGTGGTTTTTTACGAAGTTCAGAACGAGATCCAGTCTTTAATGGTGTAGCGGGTCGCAGCGCTCGGTTTATCCCGTTCCCCGGGTGGACCCTTTTTTCAGCACGGTCCTTTCACGTCTTTTTTCACGTACTGATCGGCTTCGTAATTAGGTCGTAAAGGCTGAGAGGGATATGACTGTCTATCAACATAGAACGGGTTCCTCGCCATGCATATGGCATCTGGCTAACTTAGGAGCATATTGCGCAATTATTTGCTGTTCGTCCTTTAGTATCTTAATGAATTCCAGTCCGAAATTGCTGTCTTACGCCCTCCGTCCGTTATACTATCCTCTCCTTTTCGCTTAAGCTCCAATTTTGCCATTTCTAAAGCTTGGGCTACTGGGGTGACCAGGTTCACTACGGGTTTTTCCTTTTGTCTCATTTCTTTCAACTCTCTGTATTTCCGTCCACTACCCACAATATAATGACCCTGACTGTCGCGTTCCGCGTAGCCATCTCTAACATCCAGCAAGTGCTGATACCATTTGTCAGGATCCGACACGTAAGGAATCCACTTCTGCTGTTGGTAATCGTAAACGAGTCTAGTGCCCATCTCTTTTGATCAATTTCCTCCTTCGTGCTCGAGTTATTCTTACACTCTATTCATACCAACGGGCGAGAGTCTAGTTCACTATCCTCAAGCACCTCGATTAATCGCTCAGCAGCCTCTCTGGCTTCGCGCCGTAGTTGTCTACATCTCATCCGAAACAACAGTTCATCAAACAAAGCTATACACATAAAAGTAATGGCGAACATATTTACGCCTACACAATTCTTAATCCCTTTTCTTAGTTACCAGTTTTGATAGTCATTCGGGTTACACTCGGAACACCGTAATGCGCCTAACTGATTCATGTGATCACTTTGCACGTAACAGGGTACGACCCCGTCTAGTTCGGGTAAGGCCCTTCCAATTTCTGTTAAGAGTTCTTTGACGGCAATGTATTCTAGGGGTCTCAGGTATAATCCCTTTTTCGTAGGTATCACCTCTTCTTGCGGCTTCCAATACTGCCTTATATCCATACATGCGCTGCCCTGGGTGATGGTACAATAGACGTTCCCTCCAAGATGACTCTTATAGTTTTGTTTCTCTGTCCTCGCTTGATCCGCGTATTCTATGTAATCCACCCAATTCTTCCATCGCATCAAGGTTAAGCTGATACCTTTCTTGGTCGGTTTGTCATCTTTCCATTCTCTCAGGTCAACACGCAGTTCACCTTTCCATTCTGTGACCTCGATAAAGTGATCGTTTCCGAGACTGAATCTGCATCTAGACATGTTTACTGTTTGACTGTCAGAATAGATATGACTAGATTGCTGCAAAGCGCCTTATATAGTGAGAGGTCTCTTCTGATTGGTCAATTATCCAGCCATCCGATTGGTCAACCTCCTCACTCCTGATCCCTCCTCCTCATTCTCCTTCACGACGTAGTAGAGTCCTCTTGGTCTTCAGAGGCTTTCTCGGTTTCTATATTATGATTCGGCCACACGTCCATAAATAAATCTTTTCTGAGTTTGATGGCTTGTCTGATAGAGTCCGCCTGATTCATATCGTGTTGGTTCTTAAACGTTTTAGCCGATTCCAGTATTCGCTGTTGAACAGGATCCTCTTGTAGCCTGTAATAATCTATTAGAAATTGAGCGTAATCTTGTCTGAGTTTTTTGCGGAGAGAAGGCAAATCATCATTGGCTGCGAGATGAATAGCTTTATCCGAACTAAAACCTCGCTCTTCATAAGCATTCACTTTAGCTTTAAACTGCTCTACGTTCTCCTGCCTGATCGGATTTTGAAATCTCCTGTTCCAGATGTCGAGTTTAGAGCGCTCATCTCTTTGTTTTCTTCGTTTACCTGGAGGGCTTAAATAGCTTACCCTCCTATTCCATATATCCAGTTTATAACTTTCATCTCTATCTTTATCCGGAGGGCTGATAGAGCGTATATAATCTAGGGACTCCACACTGTCAGCATCTTCATCATCAGAAATATCTCCGTCATCGGGAGACTGTTGATCGACAAATATGTCAGTTTGTAGTCTGTCCTGTTCGGATGTACTCGATTTAAGATCTAGGACGAGGTAACCATAAGGTCTTGCCGTGGCATCTTCAAATTTCCTCATAAATGTGGCGAAAGTGGACAGATAAATTCTTCTTGCCAAGGTCGCAACTTGTTGTCTGTCGATCGGATTATTAAACAAGACCAAATATTGTGTATTTAAAGCGATATCCCTGCAAGCTCTACCTTGAGGAAATACGTTTTGAGTCAAATACACGATAGATATATTTTTGTGGTGACTGCCTTTCGTAAAAAGGTCGGCAATTCTCTGGTCACACTTTGCTTCGGTCATCAGGTCATAAAAAATGATTAGGTTCCTTTTTGAGGGATCCATAAACTGAGCATTATCTAGATAGTCTGGGATACCCCGTATAAATTCTATACACGGAATTCTCTTCTGAAGGTCTTCGTACAGGGGCTGCCATTGTCCAAAACTCCATAAGATTCGTTCCGGTGGTGGTTGTACTAACCAGGAAAGTAACAGTTTTCTAGTCCCTTCCGTTTTCCCCGATCCGCTGGGTCCAGTTACCATCATAGAGAATGGGTGTCTAAATGTCATTTCCTTCAATGGTTGTGACTGGTCGGTATATTTCCCACTGCCATGGACATTGCGTTCATGTCTTTGCAATGCATCACGCCTACTATAGGACTGGTTGCAGATCAAACACCTGATCATTTTGTCTCAGTTAGTATTGTTTCTCTACCTTCATACGGGTGTCATCCTTCTTACGATCATTGGATCATTGTTACCACCACTACCACCACCGACACCACCACCACCGACACCACCACCACCACCACCATCATCACCACCACCACCACCCACCACCACCACCACCACCACCACCACCACATGGTGGACCATTGTTTCCTGACTGTACATTCACTGTATCCTCACTGTATCCCACTGTACCCCAACTGAACCCTCACTGTATCATCACTGTGCACCACTGTACTATCACTGTATCCCCACTGTATCCTCCCTGTACCCTCACTGTATCCCACTTTACCCCAACTGAACCCTCACTGTATCCTCACTGTGCCCCAATGTACCCTCACTGTATCCTCACTGTACCCCACTGTGCTCTCACTGTATCCCCACTGTATCCTCCCTGTACCCTCAATGTATCCTCCTTCCCTCCTCCTCCTCACCCTCTCCTCCTCCCTCCTAATCTCACTGTACCCAAACTGAACCCTCACTGTGCCCCAATGTACCCTCACTGTACCCCACTGTACTCTCACTGTATCCCCACTGTATCCTCCCTGTACCCTCAATGTATCCTCCTTCCCTCCTCCTCCTCACCCTCTCCTCCTCCCTCCTAATCTCACTGTACCCAAACTGAATCCTCACTGAGCCCCAATGTACCCTCACTGTATCCCCACTGTACCCCACTGTACCCTCACTGTAGCCCAACTGAACCCTTACTGTATCCTCACTGTGCCCCAATGTATCCTCACTGTATACTCACTGTACCCCACTGTACTCTCACTGTACCCCACTGTATCCTCCCTGTACCCCCAGTGTATCCTCCTTTCCTCCTCCTCCTCACCCTCTCCTCCTCCCTCCTAATCCCACTGTACCCCAACTGAACCCTCACTGTGTCCCAATGTACCCTCACTGTATCCTCACTGTACCGCACTGTACTCTCACTGTATCCCCACTGTATCCTCCCTGTACCCTCACTGTATCCTCCTTCCCACCTCCTCCTCACCCTCTCCTCCTCCCTCCTAGCTCCATTATGAATTTGAACTGTCATGATCACTGTTTTTAAGGCCATTATACTCGTTGTAGAACGTTCTATCATCGTAGGTTCACCGGTAATTGTGGGTTGACCATGATTATATAATGATTAAGCATAACAGTTTCGCTTTAAACAACCAGTCGTAAGCTTTTACGCTATGTATAGTCTTAAGATGATGTACTATATTTAGCATATCCTTTCTATAACATATTAGACACTGGATCTTGTATCTATGGGGACATAGTTTTGATCTGTTTTTAAACACCATTTAAAACGAAACTTTATGTATATCAGCTTGCTGGGCAAGCCTTTCCTTTTAAATCGAAGCTTTTATAATACAAACGCGAACCTTCCTTTTATAACGACACTTTTATGTATAACCTGGCAAGCCTTTCCTTTTAAATCTAAACGCTTATAATACAAGTGCGAGCCTTCCTTTTAAAACGACACTTTTATGTTTCAGCTTCCTGGGCAATGCTTTTCACGCGTTCTTATAACGCGAAGATGAATCACGCTATGAAAAAAACGTGTGGCGTTCGAAAACACCAGTTTACACACGTTTGAGCTAAATAGTATCATTTAAACTGTTCAATTTGCATGTTTATTGTTCGACTGTCATATTAGCTATGACTCGATTGCATACGATGCGCATTATATAGCGAGAGGTTTTTTTTCTGATTGGTCAATAATTAATCATAGTAATATCGTTATAAATGTATATCATAAGCCATACATTTCGCAATTCGTCTCTAGACTATGAACAGACGATACGTAAGTTGAATTTAGGGGTTAACTGTCTCATGTACCTACCTGTACACGAGCAGCGAAGACTCTGACGTCTGACTCTGCCATCTAACAAAGGCGAAGAATGAGACTAATCGCATTATTGGTGTATTTATATACCCTAGACATTTAGAATGAAAAGGGCGAAAATCGCCATCGCCTTTCCTAGTACACGCTATAGATACATCAAACGTCTGGTCCGATGGACAGGCTCATCTGCTTGAATAACGCACTCTGATCAGTAAATTCGATGTGGAACAGCGAAGACCCAACGCAATGATACAGCAAAGTCGTGAGTATTGAAAAGGTGGGTTTTCCGTGGGCCTGTCTCAATTCATTCACCAATATAATCAGCTGCTGACCGGATCTGACCGGATGTTTTCACTTTGATCCATGTAATGAAATCGCTTATCGATTTTACAATTCAGGAGAATTGAGACAGGCCCACGGAAAACCCACCTTTTCAATACGCACGACTTTGCTGTATCATTGCGCTGGGTCTTCGCTGTTCCACATCGAATTTACTGATCAGAGTGCGTTATTCAAGCAGATGAGCCTGTCCATCGGACCAGACGTTTGATGTATCTATAGCGTGTACTAGGAAAGGCGATGGCGATTTTCGCCCTTTTCATTCTAAATGTCTAGGGTATATAAATACACCAATAATGCGATTAGTCTCATTCTTCGCCTTTGTTAGATGGCAGAGTCAGACGTCAGAGTCTTCGCTGCTCGTGTACAGGTAGGTACATGAGACAGTTAACCCCTAAATTCAACTTACGTATCGTCTGTTCATAGTCTAGAGACGAATTGCGAAATGTATGGCTTATGATATACATTTATAACGATATTACTATGATTAATTATTGACCAATCAGAAAAAAAACCTCTCGCTATATAATGCGCATCGTATGCAATCGAGTCATAGCTAATATGACAGTCGAACAATAAACATGCAAATTGAACAGTTTAAATGATACTATTAAGCTCAAACGTGTGTAAACTGGTGTTTTCGAACGCCACACGTTTTTTTCATAGCGTGATTCATCTTCGCGTTATAAGAACGCGTGAAAAGCATTGCCCAGGAAGCTGAAACATAAAAGTGTCGTTTTAAAAGGAAGGCTCGCACTTGTATTATAAGCGTTTGGATTTAAAAGGAAAGGCTTGCCAGGTTATACATAAAAGTGTCGTTATAAAAGGAAGGTTCGCGTTTGTATTATAAAAGTTTCGATTTAAAAGGAAAGGCTTGCCCAGCAAGCTGATATACATAAAGTTTCGTTTTAAATGATGTTTAAAAACAGATCAAAACTATGTCCCCATAGATACAAGATCCAGTGTCTAATATGTTATAGAAAGGATATGCTAAATATAGTACATCATCTTAAGACTATACATAGCGTAAATGCTTACGACTGGTTGTTTAAAGCGAAACTGTTATGCTTAATCATTATATAATCATGGTCAACCCACAATTACCGGTGAACCTACGATGATAGAACGTTCTACAACGAGTATAATGGCCTTAAAAACAGTGATCATGACAGTTCAAATTCATAATGGAGCTAGGAGGGAGGAGGAGAGGGTGAGGAGGAGGTGGGAAGGAGGATACAGTGAGGGTACAGGGAGGATACAGTGGGGATACAGTGAGAGTACAGTGCGGTATAGTGAGGATACAGTGAGGGTACATTGGGACACAGTGAGGGTTCAGTTGGGGTACAGTGGGATTAGGAGGGAGGAGGAGAGGGTGAGGAGGAGGAAGAAAGGAGGATACACTGAGGGTACAGGGAGGATACAGTGGGGTACAGTGAGAGTACCGTGGGGTACAGTGAGTATACAGTGAGGATACATTGGGGCACAGTGAGGATACAGTAAGGGTTCAGTTGGGCTACAGTGAGGGTACAGTGGGGTACAGTGGGGATACAGTGAGGGTACATTGGGGCTCAGTGAGGATTCAGTTTGGGTACAGTGAGATTAGGAGGGAGGAGGAGAGGGTGAGGAGGAGGAGGGAAGGAGGATACATTGAGGGTACAGGGAGGATACAGTGGGGATACAGTGAGAGTACAGTGGGGTACAGTGAGGGTACATTGGGGCACAGTGAGGGTTCAGTTTGGGTACAGTGAGATTAGGAGGGAGGAGGAGAGGGTGAGGAGGAGGAGGGAAGGAGGATACATTGAGGGTACAGGGAGGATACAGTGGGGATACAGTGAGAGTACAGTGGGGTACAGTGAGGATACAGTGAGGGTACATTGGGGCACAGTGAGGATACAGTGAGGGTTCAGTTGGGGTAAAGTGGGATACAGTGAGGGTACAGGGAGGATACAGTAAGGATACAGTGATAGTACAGTGGGGCACAGTGATGATACAGTGAGGGTTCAGTTGGGGTACAGTGGGATACAGTGAGGATACAGTGAATGTACAGTTAGGAAACAATGGTCCACCATGTGGTGGTGGTGGTGGTGGGTGGTGGTGGTGGTGGAGGTGGTGGTGGTGGTGGTGGTGGTGGGTGGTGGTGGTGGTGATGATGGTGGTGGTGGTGGTGGTGTCGGTGGTGGTGGTGTCGGTGGTGGTAGTGGTGGTAACAATGATCCAATGATCGTAAGAAGGATGACACCCGTATGAAGGTAGAGAAACAATACTAACTGAGACAAAATGATCAGGTGTTTGATCTGCAACCAGTCCTATAGTAGGCGTGATGCATTGCAAAGACATGAACGCAATGTCCATGGCAGTGGGAAATATACCGACCAGTCACAACCATTGAAGGAAATGACATTTAGACACCCATTCTCTATGATGGTAACTGGACCCAGCGGATCGGGGAAAACGGAATGGACTAGAAAACTGTTACTTTCCTCGTTAGTACAACCGCCACCGGAACGAATCTTATGGTGTTTTGGACAATGGCAGCCCCTGTACGAAGACCTTCAGAAGAGAATTCCGTGTATAGAATTTATACGGGGTATCCCAGACTATCTACATAATGCTCAGTTTATGGATCCCTCAAAAAGGAACCTAATCATTTTTGATGACCTGATGACTGAGCAAAGTGTGACCAGAGAATTGCCGACCTTTTTACGAAAGGCAGTCACCACAGAAATATATCTATCGTGTATTTGACTCAAAACGTATTTCCTCAAGGTAGAGCTTGCAGGGATATCGCTTTAAATACACAATATTTGGTCTTGTTTAATAATCCGATCGACAGACAACAAGTTGCGACCTTGGCAAGAAGAATTTATCCGTCCACTTGCGCCACATTTATGAGGAAATTTGAAGATGCCACGGCAAGACCTTATGGTTACCTCGTCCTAGATCTTAAATCGAGTACATCCGAACAGGACAGACTACAAACTGACATATTTGTCGATCAACAGTCTCCCGATGACGGAGATATTTCTGATGATGAAGATGCTGACAGTGTGGAGTCCCTAGATTATATACGCTCTATCAGCCCTCCGGATAAAGATAGAGATGAAAGTTATAAACCGGATATATGGAATAGGAGGGTAAGCTATTTAAGCCCTCCAGGTAAACGAAGAAAACAAAGAGATGAGCGCTCTAAACTCGACATCTGGAACAGGAGATTTCAAAATCCGATCAGGCAGGAGAACGTAGAGCAGTTTAAAGCTAAAGTGATTGCTTATGAAGAGCGAGGTTTTAGTTCGGATAAAGCTATTCATCTCGCAGCCAATGATGATTTGCCTTCTCTCCGCAAAAAACTCAGACAAGATTACGCTCAATTTCTAATAGATTATTACGAGCTACAAGAGGATCCTGTTCAACAGCGAATACTGGAATCGGCTAAAACGTTTAAGAACCAACACGATATGAATCAGGCGGACTCTATCAGACAAGCCATCAAACTCAGAAAAGATTTATTTATGGACGTGTGGCCGAATCATAATATAGAAACCGAGAAAGCCTCTGAAGACCAAGAGGACTCTACTACGTCGTGAAGGAGAATGAGGAGGAGGGATCAGGAGTGAGGAGGTTGACCAATCGGATGGCTGGATAATTGACCAATCAGAAGAGACCTCTCACTATATAAGGCGCTTTGCAGCAATCTAGTCATATCTATTCTGACAGTCAAACAGTAAACATGTCTAGATGCAGATTCAGTCTCGGAAACGATCGCTTTATCGAGGTCACAGAATGGAAAGGTGAACTGCGTGTTGACCTGAGAGAATGGAGAGATGACAAACCAACCAAGAAAGGTATCAGCTTAACCTTGATGCGATGGAAGAATTGGGTGGATTACTTAGAATACGCGGATCAAGCGAGGACAGAGAAACAAAACTATAAGAGTCATCTTGGAGGGAACGTCTATTGTACCATCACCCAGGGCAGCGCATGTATGGATATAAGGCAGTATTGGAAGCTGCAAGAAGAGGTGATACCTACGAAAAAGGGATTATACCTGAGACCCCTAGAATACATTGCCGTCAAAGAACTCTTAACAGAAATTGGAAGGGCCTTACCCGAACTAGACGGGGTCGTACCCTGTTACGTGCAAAGTGATCACATGAATCAGTTAGGCGCATTACGGTGTTCCGAGTGTAACCCGAATGACTATCAAAACTGGTAACTAAGAAAAGGGATTAAGAATTGTGTAGGCGTAAATATGTTTGCCATTACTTTTATGTGTATAGCTTTGTTTGATGAACTGTTGTTTCGGATGAGATGTAGACAACTACGGCGCGAAGCCAGAGAGGCTGCTGAGCGATTAATCGAGGTGCTTGAGGATAGTGAACTAGACTCTCGCCCAGTGGTATGAATAGAGCGTAAGAATAACTCGAGCAGGAAGGAGGAAATCGATCAAAAGAGATGGGCACTAGACTCGTTTACGATTACCAACAGCAGAAGTGGATTCCTTACGTGTCGGATCCTGACAAATGGTATCAGCACTTGCTGGATGTTAGAGATGGCTACGCGGAACGCGACAGTCAGGGTCATTATATTGTGGGTAGTGGACGGAAATACAGAGAGTTGAAAGAAATGAGACAAAAGGAAAAACCCGTAGTGAACCTGGTCACCCCAGTAGCCCAAGCTTTAGAAATGGCAAAATCGGAGCTTAAGCGAAAAGGAGAGGATAGTATAACGGACGGAGGGCGTAAGACAGCAATTTCGGACTGGAATTCATTAAGATACTAAAGGACGAACAGCAAATAATTGCGCAATATGCTCCTAAGTTAGCCAGACGCCATATGCATGGCGAGGAACCCGTTCTACGTTGATAGACAATCATATCCCTCTCAGCCTTTACGACCTAATTACGAAGCCGATCAGTACGTGAAAAAAGACGTGAAAGGACCGTGCTGAAGAAAAGGGTCCACCCGGGGAACGGGATAAACCGAGCGCTGCGACCCGCTACACCATTAAAGACTGGATCTCGTTCTGAACTTCGTAAAAAACCACCCGGAAATAATTGAGAGGCCCCTCACCCTTGTATATAGAAGAACGACTCCGCGCTCTAGGACGTGACGCTACCTTCTCGTGGTCTAGGGCGTTGACTCACCCTCCGAGGTGTAACCGAACGCGTCACAGGGACCGCCATCTCGTATCTGACTTTGTGGGGCCACCATCTTGGTGTCGTGGGGGCCGCCATCTTGGATCGGAAGTCGTGGGGGCCGCCATCTTGGATCTGACGTCGTGACGTCATTGGCGCTATAGTGGCACCTATACTACTTGTGGTATCCCTATAGTCATCCTATATATTATTTGTGTGAGAAAGTCTTTAGGTTGAACATGATTTCAAACAACAAAAATGAAAGTAGAACTTTTTCATTTATAGTTAAAAAGCCATATAACAAAACAGTTATTGACTTCAATTATGGTAAACATAAATTTTATCTACCATTAAAAGTGATATTCACCTCGGCTTTGCGGCCTCGGTGAATATCACTTTTTCGCATAGATAGATCCTCATGTCTACCTCGTTGATGTCAATAATTGTATAATATGGTTTTAAAGAAAATAGCGAAAATATTATTCTGAATGTGTTTTTCCGTTTTCTGGCGAAAATAAATCTAACGAGTATGAACTATTATTTTTATAGTTGTTCTACCTGATCTGCATCCAATCTGTTTGACACTTTGATTGTGTTCATGAAAGAATCTTTTGAAATAGTTATTTTTGAAAAAAGTCAACAAACCACAAAACAAATCATGAAAAAATACACCGAATGCAAAGAGCTGAACGTTGTCTCTGAAAGACAAGACAAGACAAGACAATGAGAAGTTTGAGCACACCGACAGCCTATTTTAATGTTTCTGTTTCCCGAAGGCGTACCCAAATAGCTCATTCCTGAATGTTGAAAGAAATGACATTCATGTATTATCTAGATTTCCCACAAGAATATTTTCATTATTATGTCTATAAATTACTTTGTTCACACCATTTTGAAATTGACCTCCGATGTGAAAAGCACCTGCATATTGAGAATTTTACAAATCTGTGTATTGAAAGCATATACAGTATAGACATGTCTGGCTGCGACTATAAAATGTCAATATAAGCTTCAACTGCACAAGCACTTAAGACTGATGCATGTAGAATTTGATTGTTAAAATATGTTTGTGGTCAGGAAAACATATCAAGAAAAATCTTACCTGTAACCTTACTGTAAGCGCAATGTTTACTGTCGTCGCCCTGGGCCCTGTCACCTGTTATACTAACGGTACCGGGAGCCAACTCACGACAATAAACATTGAATGCATTATAGTCCAAAACACGAATACACACAACAGAAAATATACATAATTGGTTTTACTGACCGCCGCTGGAGGTCAATTTGAATGTTGTACTGGGTGTGAGACAGGAACAAGAACATAGCAAACTACCAAAAAGTAACAACACGCAAGAACAAGCAGCCATTACTTCAATATTGAGATGGTGGCCAGACTTTTGAGCATTTTTGTAGTGGTGAGAGCATTTATACCACCATTACAAATTTTCTTTTGTTTGTTTGGTTTGATTCGTACGTCCCAGTCAACATATTTTGAGTCATGTGACGGGTCTTCATGGGTGAAAGTAGCAGATAAAGGGTCAAGCTCAAGGATACAACACAGTGACGCCGCTGGCGACGAGGCTCGAACTAGTAAACCTTCGATACCCAGTCTAACACTCTAAATTGTTATGGGTAGTCGGTAAACTAGCTAAGTAGAGGGAACGGAAAACGCCATTTAAAAAATACGTATTTTTAAGCCATTTTTTATAGATTCTGTTTATTTTTCGGTTTTAGATTATATTATACATGTATATCCAACTTGGTAACTAATGCACCATGAACATTGAACTGACATGGTTCATATCTACTTACTTTCGCTACATGTTCTGGATGCCGCATTGAAGCTATAGCCAGGTTTGCACTTACAAACCCAATCTCGACATGCAGAGTTAGGAGGATCACAGCCGCCATTTGACTGACAGTTACTTCCGATGTAATTGGCCGCTGAAAAGACATATATGAAGATTAAAGAATGAAACGAAAATAGTTTTTTTTTCAAAATGTTTTACCCTCTTTTGAAAACGGTGTAAATCCAGATAAGCTGGCTTCTGATGTCTTGTGATTGTTAGTGATCTGTGGCTCTTCCTCGCGGTACCGTGGGTTGGTATGCAGTGTGTAATTGTGGTACTTCCTGATCGTGCTCTCTTTTTATACCAAATTAAAGCCCAGCCATAGTTATTATATTCAATATGCAGTTATGCAAATTATCGATTTGCATATTCAGTGATATTAAAAAAAATAAGACGAAGAAAAAAAATAAAGAGAAAAATCCTAGAAAAATAAAGGGGAAGTACCTACAACATTACCTGTATGAAAGTTAATTGCTGTCCTAGACTACCAATTGTCTACGTTGTGTATTCATGAATATTAATTAAAGGAAACATTATAAGCAGAAACATTTAGAATTTAGATGGTGTACCTACAATATTATCAAAATGCCACTTACTTACTATCCTAGACTACCAAACACAATACCAAATTAGAGCCAAGACAAAGTACCTTTTCTCAATGGTCCAATATGTAAATGATCTAAGTTGCATAATCATGAATTTCAATGAAAACATCACAAATAAAAATATGTAGAAACATTAGGGGTTACATGCATGTACAGTATTGCCTATGATAGTGAAGAGAAAGACAAAGATCAGGAAACGACGCCAGCTGCTGTTTATTCTAGAATACAATACCTAGTGAAACATAGTACTTTAGCCCAATAGTTAAATATACAAAATATCGAATTAAAATATTGATGAATATTAAAGAAAACATTCAGAAAGACAGAACAATCTCAGAAAATTAAAGCGGATACACCTGAAAATGACCTATTTCTCATCAGCTACTTATTCTAGACTAACAAACTTGGTACCAAAGAAATTATTAGACATATCTCGTTTTATTCAATGATCGGATATACAAACCATTTTATGATTATATTCTTGAATATATATTTAGATGTTAGAAATGAGTGAAAACTGGTGTAAAACTAAGGGTGTGCACTAAACCAGGGGTCGCAGGTTCGATTCCCGGCTTCTCCCAGTCTGTCGGATGAGACTTTAAGCCGTTGCCCCGTCTTCTGAGACGCTTTAAAACCAGAACCACTACCAGTTGAGCCTTCGGGAGTTCCTGGACATAGAACCACAAAAAGCATAAATCCACCCGGCCAGTACTGGTACAGCCAAGGAACACGGCCACAAAAATAAATCACTCACATCACAGCTAATTATCCAAAACTATCAAACATGGGACTGAATTAAAACTAAGAGATAACACTACTTTACCCAATAGTCCAATATGTAATTTATCTAACTTTTTTTATTCATCAATATTACTGAACACATTTAACACTTATTTCTCATGTTTTCTTTAATATTCATGAATATGCAAATGTGACCATTTGCATATTGTCCCATAGGATACGTAACTGCTGAGATTTGCTATTTTGATAGATATAAAACGTATCAGATAATTGTGTATTTTAGGAAAAATATGGACATCATGACGTATTTGTTTTAAAACAGCTTATTGATTATCAAAGCTTTCTCATTTATCACTTGAAAAGCTGGTTAAGAGTCCAAATAGTGCAACATGGTGACTCAAACATACATTTAAATAGCAGGGTACTGAATAAAGCAAGTTTAAAAGAAAAAAATATATATAGACTAAATGGACATTTATTGCAATGAATACGGCGATAGCCTGCTATAGTTGTGTTAATTGTCGCAAAAATCATGTACTTTAAAGGTAAAGATATCCAAGGACATGATATAAAAAGGATTTAATTTGTCAAAAAATAAAATACCTAATGATTATGTCAAATTCCAAGATTTTGGCGGCCATTTTGAAAATATATAAAATAGGTCAACAAGACGCAATTTCTCAGCTTGCCAACATTGTATTTTTTTTTAATTCAGCAAACTACTCCTGATCAAAGCATAGTGTCAAATTCTTTTCTTCACAAAATGCATGAACTTGATAATTTTTTGTGGATTTTTTTCTGACTAAAATTTCTAGCGGCCTCGCGTTCAAACAGCTTCCTTTTGACCGGCAGATGATATTGCATGAAAAAATATGCATGATCCCTATGTTTAATCCATATGTGCCTTTAAAGTTTATTTTAATGGACAGCTGTAACCAGAGCAATTCCAGATCAGTGTATTCTTAAATAATAAACTTTTAAGATTCGAATCGAATTATAATTACTACCCAACAACCCTCAAATAAATTCGAAACGGGTGGGACATTTCATTCGGTATAAATGGGATAACATACCTCTACATGTGATATAATATTTCCAACCTCGTGACTTTGTTAGGGCTAGCTCATCTGAAATCGCCACAGAATGGGCCCGGCATCCTCCACTGACAGAGTAGAAAAAAACGACACATCGTTCGTCCCGCAGACACTGCACGGCGCAGCGCCTGGCACTAGCTGTTACTGTAGACCAAAGAAGCCGGTCCGCGGCCTGGACATTGTCAAATACAATCTTCCTCGTTGAAACACATGACACCAAAGATGATTCGATCAAATTAAATATATTTAAAAACAAACACAGAACTATGTTCTTCATCATAACCAACCTTAATGGATGTTAAGCTGAGCAAATCGCTATCAAGCCAAGTGTTTCAAAATATCGTTAACTTAACAATTGACTGTGCAAAAGGTTATAACAGAATATTGCTGTAAGTCTGGATACACTCTGAATAATCAGAAAAGTAACGTGAAATGGACATGTGCACTTAAAATGTACACGTGCCATTCATTGCCTTTGATAGAAGGATTGATTAAGTTCTTTTGTGACCAAGTATTTATTTCAGCGGACTGGTATATAGCCGTTTAGCAAAAACATTTCATTGCTCTAGCTGTTCCTGGGTGCATCCAAACCTCAGTATTGTTGTCCTCATGGTGCCACAGTAACAATTGTCGTTGCTCTGTGTCGCAACATTTAACAAGTATTCTTTCATATCCTACTGCTGTTGCATCTTACGAATGTAACACCGCCCTAGTGTCGAGATTTTCATTATTAGATGAGAAGTGGGGCGCTTCACGTCTGTTAGAAGTACCTCTGAAGGGATCTTCAATTCTTCATGTAAGACTTCAGGTAATTGAGAGAATTAGCCATCAAAAGTACAGACAAGATATCAGCCAAATCAGACTTATTCTCACCTAGTACTATGAACTGATCCCAAACTTGTGACAAAGTCCCAAACTTCCAACATATGAAATAACGAATCATAAGGACAAACTATCAACTTGATTATTATAATAATCAAGCTATGGTTTGTCTTCACGCAGACCATGCAACAATGAACCTAGAAAATAAACCAGCCGAGACATTTGGTAGGTGAGAAGGTACAGGTTTCGAGGTAGACTAGGAGTTGTTTGGAAGCACCACTAGCCAGCAATCCCAGACGCATGTATGAGGGTGGTAGTGTGGTTTACTCTCTGCTGCAGCTTTTAGAGATGGCCCTGTCATATTTGACTTGTTGTCAGGATAAAATATGCTTCACTTGAGGCAAGTTTTGGTGGGGGTTGGGGCCTTTTAGTCTTAGTTTCCTTTTCTCTCTCCCTCTCTCTGAGAGGAGTCTTGACATGACTTAAATATGGTTGACCAGTTAATCAATCAAACCGGATGCCTATATGCAATTAATTAGCTGTAGGTGCAAGGGGAAATGTGTGTTAGTGAGCTGCAAATGTTCTACAGCCTCTCTGAAATGCGCACCAGCTTGTGGATGTGATGCCATTGACGGCGCAGATTATGCATATGCTACATAAAATAGATCTGCTATAATAATCATTGTTGTGAAATAATTCACTGTTTGAGTTCTGCGAAACTTACAATCAGTGAGCTATCTCTCCACAACTTTCACAAAAAGAGCTATCTATTGTAATTGTAATATATATAGGAAATGACCAAAATGCAGCTGTAGAAGACTCAACAAAACAATGCTTACTTGATTATTATTGAGCCCATCTCATCTCAGGAGAAACATTTTTTTCAACCATGCATGACTCAAACCGACCTGCTCAGAACTTAGCTAGAGTCGGGAAGATTAGTACCTAAACTGGCGAACAACAAAAGTGCTAGTCAGATGCATAAGAGCCGTATATGCTTAAAGCATTTGAGCCGTGGCATGTGATTTCCAACAATGTGGCATTTTGACATGTACGTATAGAGTCAGACGAGCCTGTGCAGCCTCCTGTTAAGCTTAGAAACTCCAAATTCTGTTCGGTCAGTAGCTTAACAGTCATAAAATATTCAAGCGACTAGCAAAGGCTCTGATCAGACTGCGCGAATGCGCAGGCTGGTCTGAGGTTTTGCTGGTCGCACATACCACATTGTTGGAAATCTCATGTCGTGGCCCATATTTTCTCTTATTATGGTGCCATAAAAGGCCCAAGTGTTTCTTTGCAGCTAGTTTGCGATTGGATACCTATATTTCCTTCAATGAATACCCATATTTCCTTCTCACTTATGCTTTGTTTAATAGATGTGGTAGGTATTCTGTTCACAAAAAAGATCCAATATATCTGTATTTTTTCACAAACTATGCACTTAAGTGACCTTTGCACAGCCTGGTTTGTAGTGACATTATTAATATAACTAGGCACATGTTCCAGTAAACAATTCATATGCAGTTTTAACATGATTATGTATTGTTGGATTTGTATGTTACTTACAAAAATGCAGCATAAACTTTTCATACTTTTATTTTGCGAAATTTGCACTTCAAAGACCTTTAACCTTGCATGAGTAAATGCTCAGTTCTTGTATAGGTTATTATTAAATGCAACATGAATCTTAAGTATAATCTGGATATTTTCAGTGAATACAATGGGTGTCATGTGGGCAGAAGATGACATTAAAGGAGTTTTCGTCTATTTTTGTGTTATTTTGCACCTAGTTGACCTATGACCTAATTCTGAGACCCAGGGACATTTCCAGACTTGACATCCATCTCTATCGGTTGCACTACACATACAGGAACATAATTAGCATGGATGCCAGCTTCTACCCCATTTTGCCATCAGAAGTTATTTTTCATGAAATGGACTGCCAACTATAAACGGTGATTGCGAGGGACAGATTTATCTATCCCACTCTCACACGAATAATGGGTCCTTTTTCTTGCTTACCATCAAATAACGCATTTCATATTTAAAAAAGGCTTCCTGAAGTTCCAACTACGTGGAGATGCGTCATTGCATATGACGTCACTTTAACATAACAATGACGTTACCTTCTATGTGTGGCTGTTCGATTTAAATTTTTCCCACGGGTTGGTAAGGGGAATGTGAAACAAATAGAATTCATCATGTGTGTTCATCGGGAGCAGGAGTTTCCCACTTGACGGTGGACCCGAGGTTTGGCACGTAATGCCAGTGATGGATTGTTTCCCTCACATACTATTTGGCGACGTACTGTATGATACATGTTGGTGACGTCACAGTTTACTATGAAAAAAGTCAACTTGTTCAAGGTGGCCAATCACGTGGTCAGCATAATGGGATACGCGGAATTCCTAAACCAGTAAAATCGTTCATAACTTTCGTAATACTAAGTCAAATTTCATGAGGTAAAGTGCACCCCCCCCCCTTATATTTTTCTACACAAGACTGTGTCAAAGTTTTTCCTGGGTTGGCTGTAGTTTCCAAGATTACCTCGACCAACTGAAGAAAAAACGAAAAATTCTCCGCGATTTGGTCTACACTTCAGTTGGTCGAGGTAATCTGGAAAACTGCAGCGAACCCAGGAGAAACTTTTACACAGTCTTGTCAGAAAACTATGATGGGGGTTTTACACTTTACCGAATGAAATTTGACTCAGCATAACGAAAGTTATAAACGATTTTTCTTACCTGTGATGTCCGATTACTGGTTCGTAAACTCCGTGAACCCCATCAGGCAGACCACGTGATTGGCCACCTTGTTGTTGTCAGCCAAAAATGTATCAAAATAGCGGTTAATCAGCAATCTAAATGTTGTTTCATCAAAATGAATTAACAAGAACTACTCATCAACAACAACTGTTTACAGTAAGTAAATTTGTAAAGGAAAACAATACGTTTTACAAATCTGAACGACTCCGGGGGCACTGGACTCCTTTAGTCCTTGTCCAACACAATGGAATAGGTCAATTCACACTGCATTCAACGTGCTTAAAGCATTTGAAAAAAAAATGTTTGAAGACCAATTGCTCAGTTTATACCACGTGTGCTTTAACCGTTGTAATTTCGACATTTCTATGAACTCTGTTTCAGTAAGAATACAGTCATGCGCCTAAAATGTGTCTTGTAGGCTATCTCGTATTACCAATTGCCCTCGTGAAGCTTATCTTGCATTAGTAACGTTTGCCTCACATGGGTAGCGATTTAGGACATATTTTGCCGACAGCGAGCTAACATAGGGAACAATCTTGTAGGCATAGGTATGAGGGAAAGGATATTCTCATATGGGTAATGTAAACAGCGAAAACTCATATCTGGTGTGCAAGAATGCGTGGATGCGCAGTCTTCTGTGAGCCTTTGCCGGTCGCATTATAGGACAAGTGCCACATTCTGCCTATATACATTATGATTTATAGTGGACTAAACTAGGAGACTGGTCATATGACAATTTTGTACTCTTCAGTATAACAGGCCAAGTACCTGCTTTCTTTACTTTCTTTTTATGATATTCCATGCATGAACTATTGAAACTAATAATCAACATGTTTTTATAGTTAAATATTTAACCTCAATCAAATCAATGCCTACGTACAATGGCAGGAAAGAGCTTTTTTAGCGTCAGACTCTGACAGTGAGACAATTCACGTCTTAAATCAAAGTGAATTCGCACATTGTATGTTTGATTGGGTAACATTTCACATATAGTTTTCAACGAACGCTGTAATCGATGATCAGCCTGATCGGAGTATACACATTTTATTCAGAGTTTAATGTCCACAACCTATAGATACTAATATGTACGCTCAAGGTCACCGAAAAACCTGAACTTTGTGTGTTTAATACGAAAGAGAATAGTTATAATTTTAACAGTTTGAAAGAAAAAAATTCACTCTTATACTTTCTAGTAAGCCAATGGCTCTGGTCAGACTTCGTAGATTTGCATTCTGGTCTGTGACTTTGTTGATCGAATATGGCATAACTGTTTTCTCACGGCGTAGCGCAGTTATATTAGTTTTCCTGCTAATGTTCTTTTTAATCATTAAGCGATTGATTATGAATCTTAAAAGCCCTTTGATATGAGCAATATCTGTTCAAAAGACGCATTAGATGGAACCTTTTAATAAGACTTGCGTAGTTGCTTCTGCTTATATAACGGTACATTCCAGTCCCTGATTTCAAGTGATTCAATACTGTGACCTCAGATTAAAACATCGTAGGTATGCCTGTATCTCATATGTTTTAAAAATCCGCGTTTAACAGAATAAAGTTTATCTGGAGCGTAAGTATCGTTTTCATAAGCTGAAGATGTGGTGTTTATTGACTGCAGGAATTCCGCAATGGTGCCTGCTACAATATGCAACCTTTGTTCTGCTGTAGAATTAATTTTGGCCAGTCATTCAGTTGTGTTTTTCAACACATCTCAGGAAGATTTCTTACTTATTTGAGCCCAATCAGCTTATTGACCATGTACTTTCTGGACAGTTTAATAGATGACCAACACTTAGTCTAACTAGGTCCGGGTTTTCCTGAGTCCATTCGTTAATGGTAATGGAAAGTGAAGAAACTCTCAGTCCCCTAGCATCGGCTTAAGCAGTATTCTACTTTCTGTCAGTTCTGGAAGGACTAGAATATATATGAAGTCATATCAACACTTTATTGATGTCTGTAAATAAAGCTGACAGTTTTCACACAGGCTGGGAATTGAACCTGGATTATACCAGTAAAGGACCAATGCTCTAATCACTGAACCAATGATCTGACTCCCTATTACATATACACACACCGCAGGAAGGAGAGCGAGGAACATCTATATCCAGAAATGGAAAATTAACTATTTCAAAATTAAAATCATCTCGTTTATCGTAAAGTTTAAATGAAACTAAGTAAGTAAGGGTGCAAAGATCAGGAATCGATACAATCAAGTACCACAACTGACTTAGGATACCAATGGGAAAGTGACAAACTCACAGCCAGACACCACAATCGAGAGCTAAGAAGTCAGCCCTTTCCAAGCAGGTGAACACAAAGCACATATAAACAGACGCGCACAAAGACATAGCAACACAAGACAGAACAAAAACATGAAAGATCCACAAAAGAAGTACCGCCTTGGAACGGTCAGTAAAATATTTTACTGGAGGGCTTAAACCGGTTTAACGGCGCCAACCTCACCCTTATTTCAGATGTGGATCAAGACACATAGATATTTGGTTTGCATGAAAGACCCCTAACTTATCAATGCATAATCTCCTAAAACATATAAATCAAGATATAACAAGGAGATAAAGCAAGGATAAGGACTCAACAGTAAATTAAACTGAATACCGGAGCAAAAGAAATCCAACAGGTAAACCTACTCTCCCCTGTCAAAGATCATTTAAGGTCACTACCCATAGCAATAACCGTAACTCTAAATCATCAAGGGAGGTAATACTTGGTAGCGTTCGATTATTACAAAGTGTGATTTTACGCAACTATGATATGTTTTCTACCGACAGTAATGCCCGTTGCACTGCACGTTGGTAATCTGAAAGTGATTGATATAACATTAAAAATGCAAACAAAATTTTAAGTATAATGAACAACAAAAGTTGGCATTCTTTACGGATACTAAACGATGGACGCTCAGCTCTGTGAGAAGAAAAAAGTCAGTCAGTGTAATGGAACACGCATTTTACCAGGGAAATGTCAGTCGACTGTTCGCGGTTTTTTGACAGTCCACATCAACAATCATGATATAACTACTTGTATATAGATCTATATATGATTTTCTGGTTTTATTTTACCTGTATTAAAATTTCACCAAGACAGACTATCTCGTCACGTTCTCTAGCGTCCACTTTGAACCTGACGTGCGCTTATGACGTCACTTGCTCTTATGACGTCATTATGCGTAAACGACAAGTATTGAACTTGACGTTGACGTTGAGAGTCCCTCGCTTTAGTTTGCGTCCTAAACAATTTGCCTTATGTCAAATGTGTTCCAGTATTTAGCTACAAGGCTATCTTGGGCTAAGGTTGACTCAAGTATAGTCGTGATTCTAAATTATAGTAGGCCTACTCTAAATTATTAAAGGTACACGAGGAATTCTGCCATCGGGGTCTGCAAACAACAAAGGCGCAGACCAGCTTGCGCATCCGCGCAGTCTGATCAGCGCCTTTGCTATTCACAAATTGAATAGTATCGTATCTAAACTTGCTCCAAGCGAGATTTCACTATTCTATCTAGTCTCAGTGGCTGAGAAGGCTGGTTTTGGTATGATCTTATCGGAAACCCTGGAGACAGGTTTTGTCGCATCGATGCTCATTTATATTCATGTAAATGCGGACCCAATCTTCAAGCCTGGTTCATATGATATGCGCATAGAAAATGTCTAGCCCCTCTAGACTACTGGTGGCCAATTCCGCCCATGACCAACGCCGACGGGATCCGTACCAAAAATAGTACCCCCTCCCCCTCCGCGCCACTGAATACCCCCTTCAGTAGCGGGAAGGGTGTGGGCATAAAAAGAACCTTTTTCATATAAATGCGGGTCCAACCAAATCATAGGTAAGTTATAGTACTCCGTGAGACGGTTCTTTTGAGCACCCAAAGCAAATATGAAAATAATGAGCAATAAAATATTTACAATTTTACGCTAAAATCTTTGCTAATCTCCAAGGTTACTCTACATTTGACATGTTTCAACTAAAAGATGTCCGTCAAGGGATATATAGATCTAATAGAAATAAACCAACTTTGGTCAAGTGTTAAGGTCTGGCCTTGCTTCGCGATCGGGCATTAGTATGGCGCCCGAGGCCGCAACAAAGATTTAAAAACATTTCAAATTCTTGGATGAGTACAAAAAGTATATGCATCGATCAATTAAAGCGATGCATATTAAAACAGCACATTTTCACCTAAATTTGACATGCAGAGTTACCCCGTGACCTTGAAAAACGGTAAATGTCCCAAAAACATTACACCTCTATCCTAATGGCGTATCTATGCAAATTTGGTTAAAATATATCGACTAAGTGTTCAGACAAAATGCGGATAAGTTTCTTTTTACCGTGGGTGGGGTATTTCGTATCGTTTTTGGTATTGAAAAGTCTTCACATATATGCATATAAATGTTCCAAGTATTTGGAGTACATATAGTTTCATTTGGAAGTTCACAGTGAGGTATTTTAATCATCAGTGTTTGGTTCGTAAGGTTTTAACACGCTTAGAAATAAGAAAAGCCTGCTTAGTTCATTAATTTTTAGTTTAGGGGGTAGGGATAATTATTTGGTAATATCTCACTAACTAGACGGTGAATTTTTTTAAAATTTTGTCATAACGCATCTTATATAATGATCACTTTCCTAAAAAAAAAATAGAAAAATTTATTATTTTAAAGTATGTTTAAATATTGAATTATCAGTCAGTAATTGCCGAAAATGAATGCATAAATATCGGTGAATGCTGGTTTGAAAGTGTGATATGAAGAAAAATACTTGTATAGCTGCAAAAGAATGGTGTGCGGAAAAGTTCTTAATTATTTATGGCTTCGCATGCTTGTTTGAAATAACGATTTTCAAATATAAAATTGAGTTACAGAATATTTTACTTGTCTTAATGAGTTTCCAAAAAGCTGTGTAAAAAAGCCAACATAGGCCATATAATGAAGAGCTGTAACTTTTGAACAGGACGGTAAATTTTCTTTATTTTGCGTTATTTTGCTTATAATATGATGTACTACAGAATATCAAAAAAAGAAAAAAATCTATTTTTTGGAAAAAAAATCGCCCAGGTGTGGGCAGTGACCTTAAATAAAACTATTGTCCCCAGCTACCTCACAAAAAATGCTCTATTTGGTAGTGTTATTGTTTTTTTACACGAGCCATGCTTATATTATTAGCCCAGTTAAAGGTATTTTTATTTTGTTTGGAGCTCAGTATCATCATCGCTTTAAACAACTTTCTGCCTTTTTAAGATGATCAGTAAATTCAGTTATCCTTATTCCCATAAGTGATATACCAGGATTTAGAGTAGTCATATTTTCGCCAGTAACGGGTAACTTTGATGCATTAATCAGAAATATAGAGAATATTCTCTAGTTAAGAATGTCACTAGCTAAGAAGCACACTACAGCAGTTTACTGATCAGACCCACTACTGTAGATCCGAAAATTTTCGCGATAATTATATTTTCGCGAATAGCGTTAAAATACATATTTGCGACGCTAAAAAATCGCGATTAAAGCATGATTTACCCATATCAGTAAACGACAGAGTGATTTCGGCATTTCGCGAGGATTTTATTTTCACGAAACTTCGCATATGCGAAGTTTCGCGAAAATAAAACTCTCGCGAAAAATTCCTAATTTACAGTAATATTTTGACTTGTATTTTTTTTTGGTTGTTTATAGAGGGCCTTGTGGAAGATTAGCTGTTTTGCTAAATATGTTACCCTCTGAAAGTAAAGACTTTTATCATTATTATGATTATTGTTTAAGAAATAGATTCGCGCTCGCAGTGATTTGTTGCTTAATATATCACTGGCTGGAGGTCAGTCGTTAATGTGGATAAATCATGAGCGCGAAGCGCGAATGATTTATAAACTTACGACTGACCGACAGACAGTGATATATTAAGCAACGAATCACTGCCAGCACGAATCTATTTCGATTCTAACACACAAAAAGATTGAAAGAATGAACGATTCCTTCAGATTCTATACAGATTCCGCCATCTTGAACAGGGCATTATAATTTCCCGCAAAACTTTCTTTGACTGAAACACGTATTTTTACGTACGTTTTTGATGCCCATTAGTTGTAAATACGACGTTACGCCGTCTAAGTATGATGTACGTGATAGATTACGTCATTGAAAATCAAACTGGCGGCTGAATGACGTCACGTCAGTACGTGCAGTGATTTATCAACCAATAAATCACTGAGTTTAACCATTAGCTTTATAGGCGAGGTGTGTTAGAATACTATATTATTATCATTATCATGTCTGTTAGCATGTGGAAAATGTCCTTTTGCTTGAAGAGTTACTTCGAGAGGTACTTTTGAATGTTATGTTGTTGCTAGGAAGTCCCTCTGATGTTTGGGCAACAGGGTGCCCAAGGTGTAATTCAGAAAGTGTTTATGCTTTTACACCAGAGTTTGATGTAAAGTAACTTAATCATATACACATTAGTCAATTTTTCAGCAAATGGCAAATTTAAGGCATAAATTTCATACCTCTGAAAGCATTAAATAACACCAAAATTGAAATCCTGATTTATTTGCAGTATTAAATTTACCTGTGAATTTCATCGCACATTTACAAATTTTAAAGTGTCCTTTTTCTATTAATATATTTAGTAGCATATAGAACTGCTGCAATTGAAAATAGTTTTTTTTATCAAATCCGACCCTCCAATTCGATATTTTTCACCGAAAAACACAGTGTTTTGGGCAATGAAACATATCTAAAATGCTGCCATCCCTAATTTTTTGAAAGCATAAATCTTAATATATCTACTATAAAGCACAAACACCAAATACTGATCACTTTCAGCTGAATTCAATGAATGATGAAAATCACATTAATGTACAAAATGTAGCTTTTTTGCTTGAACGTGCCTGTTTTTGGAATTTCTCTGTCCATTACTATGAAAAGGTTGCACTCTTTGAAAAACTAAACACAGTTTTTATTTAAATGTCATGCAGCTCTCCTTGAATACAACATTTTAGCCATGTTGGTGGTTGCAGAGAATGGCTCGTAATAGGTAATACATTAAATTAAGTATATCATTTACATTCCTTACAAAATATAATGTGTATTCAATTAATTGTACCTGATACTTGAGCGAGAATATTGTTGTTGTGACCATTTAAGAATCTGTTGTTTAATTAGTGTATGTGTGACTAGAAATTCCATAGCTTACATCAATTAAACACAGTTATGTTCTGTTCTACTTCAGATACGAACACGAAGTATGCAAAAGTGCTTGTTTAAGGTCGATAACTATGTACTATGTACAATTGAGAAGTTTGTAGCTACAACTAATTAACAATGATCACATATTTATTTAGTTATGATGTTTCCTGTCTAATTTCAGCAATGAAAGATGTTTAGCAGAATCCTCTCCTTTGAGAATGGAAAGCAGTTGCAGCCACGCATATTCACCATAGAATCGTTTGTTAAGACATATCAATTGTTTACCCAATTAAGCCAAATGGAATTTCCCATCGTCATCAAGTGGAACAGGCATTTTCCGTTTTAAGGGATGTTGGGTGGTATTTTTCACTTTATTCAAATTTTAATCAAAAATTATGCAAGCCAACAATAGAGACCCTGAGCACTTAGCAGACGCCGCCTTCTGTGGTGTCTGGTCAGGGTTTTCATTGTTTGCCTATGTCCCACAAAAAGACGCTTGGCTTATATGGGTTGACTAGCATAGAGGCTTTCTATGAGAGACACAATCAATCAAATTTACAAGTATTGCTCAGACAATGGAAAGAGTTCATAACCTATAGACAGTCAAAACTTAACAGTACTTGTTGAGCCACAGTGAACACCGACATACAATCTAAAAAGGGCACTCAATGATCTTTAAAACTGTTTTGTTATATGACTCCTATAAAATATATCCTCTGATTTGCTGAAACTAGCTTTCAATAGTTGTGACAGATCTTGATGTCTACCAGTGATGAGGTAAATTTAGCACAGGGCAGGTAGACATCAGGATTTGCCAGTGATGCCAGACAGATTAAAAAAGATTGATTTAAAATAAGCCCAGGACAGGTAGATATCACTTTTTGTATTGTTGCCTGACAGCTAAAATAATTATTGGAAAACTGACTAAAGATATAGCACGATTTTTATGTACATTTCACAGGTCAAATGTTTTTTTTTTTGAATTTTGAATTTGTTCATTATATGAGAACAGTAATTTAATAAGTGCAACTGTTTTGCACATTTCATAAGAGTTTCAGAAACTCGAAAAGCAATTGTTAAAATAATCTTGTTTTGAGTGCACTATGAACATCTGACTTGAGTAAATTTATAAATATGAATAGTATATAAAAACTAGGAAAAGAGAGACAGTGTCATATGAAAAATTGTTGTTTTCTGTTAATACCTTGGTGAACATCTCTGTTCTTGGGTTGACAAATCCTTTTGTTATATGACTCCTATAAAAGACTTCCTCTGATTCGCTGAAACTAGCTTTCACTGGTTGTGGCAGGTCGTGATATTTACCAGTGATGCATTCAATTTAGCCCAAGACAGGTAGACATCAAGATTTGTTAGTGCTGACAGACAGCTAAAATAGATAGACTTAAATTTAGGCATGGAAAGGTTAACATTAAGCTTTTTCACTGCTGCCTGAGAGCTAAAATAGATATTGGAAAAACTAACCCAAGAGATAGAGTGATTTCTTGTGTATATTTTATAGGTCAATGTTTTGAATCAAAAATTTGTATATTTTATGAGAACAATAGTTTTTAAAATGCAATTCTTTTGTACGTCTCATAATTTGAGATTCAGAAACTTGAAAAGCAATTGTAAAATAATCTTTGTAAGTGCACCTGGAATATCTGGCTTGAGTAAATCTATAAATGTGAAAATAAGTGATATAAAACTTGGAAAAGAGAGACAGTGTCAAATAACAAAAAAAATGGTGCATTATTTTTCAGTTGACATCAGGATTATGTCCATTCTAGTTTTGCAATTATCTTAATAGGGAAGAGAGAGCTGGTTACTTTGCTTAGTTTGTCTTCCTGATGTCTCGTGATGATTGTGTGGCTCTTCCACGCGGTGCCATGGGTATGTCTGCGGTTTGTGATCGTGGTATTTCCTGATCATACTCGCTTACTATTTTTTTAGTCAACCCTCGAAAGTGATTTTCACCTTGGCTTTGCCTCGGTGAACATCAATATTCTCGGGTTGACAAATTCTGATGCTAACCTCAAAAGAATGCTTCAATTGTATAATGTTAACCTCAAAAGAATGCATCAATTGTATAATGTTAGGGTTTTTAAATCAGCCTGACGTATTACCTATTGTCATGCAATTAAAGAAGAAGCCAGTTGCTGTATCTGCTATCAATTATGAGGGTCCGTTAAGTTGTTTTCTTTGTTTCTGTTGCTTTCTGTTCATGTGCATTTTTGAGTTGCAGTTCAGCGCTTTTAGTCTTTTCTGGTCAGATAATCTTCTCACTGAGAAAGTGTGCACTTCTGGTTTAACATACTGTGTTCTTGTTTGTAAATATGGCACGTCAGTTTAATGTTGTGTCTCTTTCTCATTGTAACGTTGGTACCGTGATTGGGTTGTGGTTTGTCAATGATTTTGGTAATGAAGATTTTTTTCTGAATTAGTTATGTATTGCAGACCAGTTATCGACACCACATGTCAATATAAGAAAGCTACCTAAATCACTTAATTGTTGGCACACCACTTTTCCCACTTTTGATCTAAACACTGGTATAAAATCATCACGCTTTGTTATTTAAAATCACTCTTTGGAATTTCTGCACATGTACGCAAAGAACTTTCTTGTCTCTACTAAGGATATGCGCAATGCGACGTCTCTTTGGGCTCCCAAAGCAAATGTTAAACTGATGGATAAAAAATATTCTCAATTTTACATTCCAAAAGTTTGCTTGTCTCCAGCAGTGTAGACTAAGTTACTTTGTTTAATTTGTTCTGACATGCCTCAGTCTATTGGCCAGCTCATGAACGTTTGGTACATAATGCATATGCACAAAGAGCCCTTTTTAAACGCACTTGATGCCTACACATTGGACATAGAGGTCTACATTTTCGCCTGAGTTTTCATCTAGATCCTTATTTGTATATGTGAGAAGTGAAGATTCTGGCTTGTGTTTGATTAGTACAGACACGTGTGAACCTTCGTCTCTTGACAATGGGATAAGTATCAAAATCGTCTGCGCTAACTCGATTAAATAAAGATTACTAGGTGAGTGCCTTTCGATATCAAGTTTACCAGGCAATGCTTTGAGAACGCTTGTTGACATCGCGAGGCTTGCCGAGCGCTTCAACAAGCGTTCTCAAAGCCGAGCCTGGTAAACTGAATATCGAAAGACGCAAACCTGGTATTATATATTATCCGTTTACCCACTGTTTCACTCGTCAAACTAGCGATAATGACGTAATTTTTGATTTTTGGGTTGATTACGCGTCATTTGCGACGTCATTCAAAAGTGCAACGTCAGCATGACCTGATAATGGCACATGTCGTGAGATAGACAACGTTTATCAGGCAACTTGCAACAATGCAGTTAATATGAGAGGTAACTGAATAAACTGATAAACTCTTTTATCATATGACGTCGCGTCTGGGATTGAAATAAAGCCATGCATTAAAATCGATAAACCACTAGTGGTTCCCAAATTTTTGGGAAACGTTATGACGTCCATAACAACGTTGCATACATAATGACAAGCTAATATTTTTATGCAAGAATAGAGATTATAAAGTTATCTTTATGTCATATAATAGGTTCTAACATTCAAGATCATGTAATATTGAATTTATTAAAAATCGAAGTGAAAAAGTATGCCTCCCATTTTATCACTTTTCCCCAACTCGTTTAATAAATTCAATAAAACATGAGCACTCATGTCAGATCCTCTATGTATTAAACGGTTCGTCTTGATAAGATGTACATGTACTAATTTGGTATTTCCTGGGCAGTTCACCCTGTATGTTGTTTCATAATGGGAAATACAGTGTGATAAATGAATGAAGCCGAGTTTGTCAAACTGGATTTGCATTTAGAACACAAAAAACGCACATACATGTAATACTATTTATATGATTTTTCTGTGACATTTCAAAAAGCCTTTTAACGAAGGCATTATTTGGCCATCTCATGAGATATTGGGACTTTTCACATAGGAATAAAGACATAATTTTAACCCATTAAAGCTGGACTGGCTTTACCATCCTTATTAATACCATGAGTCTCTGTCTAATTTTAGGTTGGTTGATGTTTTTATCATTCCTATTCAAATTTCAGCGAAACATTCTTTGAGCAATTAATGTTAACCCTAATCAGACGCCAATTTCTATGGCGTCTGAGCATAGTGTGCACTCTTTGGATATGTCCCAGCATATGTCGGTTAACATGCATGCACAGCAATCTAGTAGGGAAAGAGGCATACATATTGGCATACGTCTTTATCTGCACCCTTTTGTATATGTCCCAGCAATTAAAGCTTTAATGAGTCTGTGCAGACATTGGCGTAGTTCTCATTACGCAGTTAAGCACATGCGTAATAAAAATAGTAACATTCAAGGGAGGTCACCTAATGAGGTCTAAGTGTTTTTCCATACCATAAGGAACTGCTCTTAATAGAAAGAATTCGCTCCATCTGGGAGCAAATTCTTTCCTTTAATAGAAGTTCCCATTTTGAAAAGGGACGCGATTGAAGAGAATCGTTGCTTGATCCAGTAGTCTCCCTTTGATGAGCATATTTTTCAGCGTTCTGGCTACGTCATTGGCATTGTGCAGGCTTGTTCGAGCATTTGCTGATCACCTATGCGACAAGAGCCAAACTCTCATGTACTGGTAAACTTGATTAATAATACAATACAACAGGGTATCCATAACTATTAGTTAGGTACTATATACAATCTTACTACTATTCACTCACGTTATAACATCACGATATACATTAGTATGTACAGCAATATAAACAGAATTCTGTAATTTAACAGAGTAACAGAATTATTATTAAATTTGCAGTTGTAGAAACATTGTACTGCATCATGTAAAAATTTGTTTCTGTTATGTAGAAAATACACCTTTAAAGTTTGGTCTGAACTTTTTGCACTGTCTAACATTGATAACATTATTTTCCAATCAGTCTGGATAAGGCCAGAATATTTTTATTAGTTGATTTACAAACCCTCCTACTGTAATTTTCTGGAAAGGTGAAATAAAATAAAATTTAATTTCTAAAATTATTTTTATATTTTATCCACGGACTCTAAATATTATTTGTTTTGTTGATATTTTCTTTATATTTTTGAGGATATGTCTGTGTATTTTTGAGAGTGATACTGATAAAAGTGATTGTCCTGTCCAGATTTTTAGTAAAATGGTTAAATATTTAAAGACTTTATATAGACTGTTGGTTTACCTATTACTAGTTTTACTGTTTCGGGAGATATTTAAAAAAGCCCTGAAAATATTTTTTAAAAAAAGCTCTGAAAATGACCAGTTAATTGGTCTTTTCAGAGCTTTTTTATTTTATTTTTTTCGTCCCCCCCAACCCTAAATCTGGAAAAACATTCCCGTAAATCAACTAATTAAAAAATTCTGGCCTAAGAGACCATGGGATAAACGCATCTTATTATGGCAAAATACGGGTTACCTTAAGGTAAAAGTTAACTATACATGATGTATCAGTACATCATATCTAATTGTTAAGAGATAAAGAGAGCTCCACTCAACATTTATACTTAAACTTTTTGTGAAAGTGTTTATGTGTCAATTGCACTAACATGTGAAACAAGAAGCACTAAGTCCAAAAGAATCCATCCCGAGTTGCCGATTTTGATCTACTGTTTGTTATATGACGTTTTGGTTGTGACCGTTTTTCAGCGCGACACTCTTTCTTTCGACACTTCCGGCGCCTTGAACCTTTTGACCTTGATTTTGTATTTGAAATATCTCTTTTTGGCGGGGAGCGACTTGAGTTGCCCGCTCCTATGTCTTGTTCACATACAAGTCTAGATTTTCTCTTATTACATATTTTATTTTTCCATTTTCCCTTTTTATCCACAAGGACACAATTTTTCCTGTGAAGCATTCGTTTCACCCTAGGTCCACCTTTCTCCCATTTTGTGTAGGCCAAAGCTTCGCCATTTGAATATTTCCAGACACCCGTCTCTTCTTTGTCATTCAAACCTGAAATGGGAAAATTCTTACATTAAAAGAACATTCCATAAATGAGCTAGTAGTTATTTGGGGTTTGCATCTTATCACATATGCGCAACAACATGTACAGATATGTAATGAAAACCATATATGCGGCATCAAAATTTGGCGATTTTAAAAGACTGAAATATTGGCGTGCTTTAATTTTTGTGGTTTCTCAACTAAAAGTCATTTAAAGTAATTATATATTCCTTTAAGGGCTACTTTTAAAGGACAGAACATGTGGTGACTACTTTAAAAGGAAAAATGTGTCAGGGCTACTTTTAAAGGAAAAAGTATGCTTCCTATGGGGAGCATTTTTTCCCTTTGGGGAACATATTCTTTTCCTTTAATAGTAGCCCCTTTTAAGACGAGGTTTCCTATACGTTGAAACATACTCTACCATTCAAAAGTTGATTTGGACTATACAGAACCAACATACTAAGGTTGTGTGTCCATTTATTGCTTAGAGTGTAACTGAATTAATCACTGTATTTCGCGGTCTAATAGTTTGGCAAGTTTTACCGCCAATAGTGCCGAATAAAAATACTTGATAAATATAAGTGCCATTGGTAAAGTTCATTCCGCAGCTCACCATAGAATATCGAATAATTGAAAAGGAAATGCTGATGACCATGAAACAACCGTTGCTTGCAATATCTTAAAGTGTTTGGCATCGTGTTTGACAAATATGACGTCACAAAATTATATTTTCTTTAAAACGTTCAGTGAAAAACTGATATTTTCCAAAAGTTGTTACATTTATAACCTTGGGTAGTTGTTCTGAGCCTTGCAGTTTAAGAAATGTACCAAATGTTTATATAAGATAACTAACACTACAAGCAGGATTCCTTAACCAATTAGGAAATGTTCTAATCACTAAGAAGATCATTGCATGGCATTGTTGTTTGTCGTATACACCAATTTTTCTCCTAAAGTCGCAAAAAATTCAAGAGAGTACTGATTTAAATTTCTAAACCATTTTTTCATGGCAAAGGTTTTCCTGATCATATTCACTTACTATTTTGGATAATGTATCCTATGACGTCGCCTCTGGGACTGATATAACGCCATGTTTTAAAAAACGATAAACCAGATTTTGGTTACGTTATGAAATGGCGCTCGTAACAACATCGTGTATATATGGCAAAATATTGATGTTTGTTTCACCAAAACGAGATTAAAAAATAGATATTTACGTCAAATGATAAGATTGTGATCCTGTATTACTGAATTTATTATACTCGTTGCAGAAAAGGGATACTGCCTCCTTTAGAAGCTGATAACAAACTGTTTCATTTCTACACAACGCAGATACATGTCTACTCTATACTAATTATTTGATTAGCTCATTTGCCTCTTAGATGATAATGTTTACAGTGTTGACGGATCGACATGCTGTCAAACGATTAATTAATAATAAAATGGCATTGGATGTGGTACAATGCTTAAATCACTCATATGTGCTTAAATGCCCACAGAAGCTTATCCTTTGTAGACTAGAAACCCCTAAATGGGTATTTAGGCAAACAGTGAAACCCAGATGAAATGCTGCATATTGAGGCATTTCATCAGGATCTGCACTATTTGCTAAGACAAAATCGGACTTCAGAGAAAAAATACGAAATTTAATGGAAGTTATAACCTGTGACTCATAAAATTATACAATGGACAATCCTGACTAAATGGAAAAGTTCTTTGGTCTGAAAAGGGTTACTATCAATCAAACCTACCGATCCAGTAGGCCTTTTTCCCAGACAGCTGGGAAAGCCAGGTCAGATGTTTCTTTGATCGGATGGTCGACAAATGAGCTTCATGTGACATCTGACACAATGTCTCAGCCACTTCCCAAGTCAAGCGTTCGTTTATAAATTTATAACACCTTTCTTCAAACTTTGACCAACCTGTAAAACACAACGTTATGTTCGTTTACAAAAACTATAGATGATATGATAGAATAAGAAATATGAGCCGCGACATGTGATTTCCAACAATGTGGCATTTTGACATGAATAGACTCAGACGAGCCTGTGTAGCCTTCTTTTAAGCTTAGAAACTCCAAATGGTGTTCAGTCAGTAGCTTAATAATCTTAGAATACTCAAGCGACAAGCAAAGGCTCTGATCAGACTGCGCATTTGCGCAGGCTGGTCTAAGACTTTGCTGGTCGCACATACCACATTGTTGGAAATCTCATGTCGCGGCTTAATAGCAAAATTGTACAATTTCTGTTCCATAAATTATTAAGCACAACATATACGTCACTTTTTACGTTGACACATTTTATTTTCCTGTCCTGTGGGTATGTTGTGGTTCAGAATTTATAAGCAGAATACAGCTTAAGCTTCTGGCTTCTAATGTAAAACAATATATTTTACTTGTCTAACAATAAAAATGAATGAAACTGATTTAGTTTCATGAGTTTGCATCTAAATATATTCCTTCTCTAACGCTTATTCTACATAATATGCTCTGCAAACATTAACTATTTTTAACATGTGATTGACACTCAAATACATTATTCGGAATATAGATAAAGAGGGATATTTGCAAAATGTAATTGTTGTATCAAAAAGTTTGTGAGCAAAATAGTTAATATTGGTGTGTTGGGTGGGTGCTGGTCCAACGATGGTACGTCGATGCCCATTTTCCTACCCACTACAAGCATGAGGTCATCGTAGCCTTGCTATCTGTGATATTCCCAAATGGTCTCCAGTGTTGTATAGGAGTTTTCATGTAAATTGATTGTTGAACACAGACAACAAAAGAAAACAAGTTATATCAATATGTCATGCCCAACTATAGTCTATTGTGTATTTGGAATTATGATTTTTTCACACATTCTTAAGGAAGACTCCATTCAACCAAAAGAGCAGCTAACAAATGGTTAAGATTCTTTAACTATGTTAGAATTACGTTATTGTTTGAGAGATATATTCTAATCAAATATTACAGTATATGGAACATGTGATATATACCTTGCTGGCATTCCTTGGTCTCTGGTTGTTCATCTCGATTAGATGCTGGTTGCCAAGCCTGCCATGACAGTCCATTACATTTATACATCTGTTGACTCTCAGGGTCGAAATATAATAAATCCTTAGTAGTTCTACCACAGGATTGGGGTGCCTACAAATAAATTTAATAGTGTCAAATAGATGGTACAATTTAACTAATTTAGAGATCAAAGGATGTGTTGTTTAAAGCCTTTTAAATCTGTAGAACAGCTCTGATATTAAATTTCATTTTCTGTTGCCTTTGTAGTTTTTCAATAAAGCCTCTAACAGATTAAAGGCGTTTGCATGATTAAGCACATTTATTTTCTCTGAAGAAGAGTCCTTAATAAGTCATGGTGAAAAAATGTGTTGTTCTCTCCTTTTAATAAAGATCAGTTTTGTTTTCAATTAAGAATTGAAAGATATTTTTTCTGCGTTTCACTGAGGCACGGAATGTCGAGAAAATTACATCTTATTTGCATGAAACCCAAAAAATTAGATGTAAGTTAAACGAAATTTCATACCTCAGTGAAACGCAGAAAAATAACTTTCAATTCTTATTATTATAAATTCTTTCGCTATTTTTTCTCCTAATTATTTTTAATTATGTTTTCCTTAAAATTATGTTTCCAGTTAATAACGTTGCGCGCATTTAGGCTTTAACGTGCACTATGACGCCTACGTTGACGACACGACGTTCAAAAAATCAAGATGGTGGCAACATCACATTGGACAGCTGCTAGACTGGCATGAATACTGTTAATTTAAGCGTCGTATGTAAGTTAATGTTTGCTTTACCACCTAAACATATCTGTGTAAGTGTAAAGTAAAGTGTAAGTAGTTGCCGACTGTCCATTTCTCTTCATAGAAGCATTGCACAATATCACAAAAGAATTTCTGCCGTGAATGTCCAAGCCCCTCATGAATACGAATCGAAGTTCATTGAAAAATGAAATACAGGTCAATACGATCAGAAGAACGTTCTTGACCAATCAGATTAACGGATCTCTATAAATGTTATGACAGTTGTAACTATAACAATTATAGACATAACTTGACAACTTGTCACCTTTCCAGGGTATTTATGGTTCCATTGCCCTGTTTATCGTGGTGTAATTGGTTTGTTGAGATTTTATGTCCCAGTCAGAAGCTTTTGTCACACTTTGCTTGTAACTGACAACAACCCTATTTGAACTTGCTGCTACAGATACATATTTTGAGGTGTGGTCCTTAGTGCCATTTACAGGTTGATGATTATATCACTGGGTTAGATCGTTTTTATTGTACTGTAAGTTGTGTGTTTTAGTTTCTATTCCATACTGTGCCAAGCGTTGCTCTGGGGTCTGTGATGGTGGAATTTCCAGGTCATACTTGTTTGTTAAATGCAGCAAAAAGGGTATAGTTTGAATAATATCTGCCTTAAATTATAAACTGAGGTAAATTCATATTATATTGTGAGGTCCTGCATGTGAGCAATATAACGCTATGTTAAAAGTTCGATAAACCTATAGTGAGTATCAGATTTTAAAATGCAATTCAATGACGTTAATTAGACTGTCGTGCCTATATGCAAACGTCTTGACTTTTTTACGTTAAAAATGCAATTTCGATGAATTTTTGTGTGTCACGTGATAATTAGAGCCTAACATTCGTTCTTCTGTTTTATTTCATTTAACAAACTCGTTGCGAAGAAGAGTTAAAATGAAAATATATTTTACTTACTGTTCCAAGGCGGTACTTCTTTTCTGGAGCATTTGTGTTATTTATGTGTTTTCACTTCCGTTTATTGCTACCTTGTGGTCACCTGCTGGGAAAGGGCTGATTTCTTGCCTCTCATTTGTGATGTTTAATTGTGTTTTTGTCACTTACCAAAGTGGTATCCTGAGTAAGGTGTGGTAGTTGATTGTATCGATTCCTGATCTTTGCCACCCTTCTTACTTTGGCAAGCCTCGCATTTTATCTCTTTTCTGCAACTCATTAATAATTGAAATAATACATGATCACACATATGAGATTCTCTCTGTAAAACAGTACTTTACCCGTATGTCTACATTTTGCAAGACTGGTCTTGAGAGAACTGTATCTACATCCTCTGTTCCAGCTTCTATTGGCTGCAGTGGTTGTCGAGTTTTACCCACTTTAGATCGCTTCTTGCCCTTTCTCTTGCGTCTTTTTCTCTTCTTCTTCCCATTCGCAGGTTGTTTAACTACAGTTGTATCAGGTTGTTTTCTTGCATCGCCTGGTCTAGGATCAGAAAATACATCTACATTTGTCTTTGGTGAACCCTCATCTGGGTCTGTGTTGTAGGTGTTTTCCAATGGATTCTTTTGTTTATCGATTCGGTTAATACGATTACCCTGAAATAAGTAAGCATTTGTATATGTTAACCAACCTTTACTTCTAAACATATATATTATTTTAATGGTACAAGACCCGATATTCAGTCAGATTCAGCATCTTAATTTTGTTATGTATTTGCACCTTCATTTACTTCATTGCAGTTTGGGTGTATGTGTATGTGCGTGTGCATGTACAGTATCAATTAAGGTGAGGCTGGTAACAGGTGTAGGAGAGTGGGGGCTCATCCACTTTATTTGATTTGCTGTGTATAAGGTAAAAACACACAATGGGAGCAACAATAAACAATGAATCAACAGCAACAGAGCCACTGCTGTATAACAGTCAGAAACTGTCCAAAAAGTAAGTGAGTTTGCTCAGGAAATACCACAATCACACACAGCACCGTGAGGAAGAGCCACAGAACATTTATAGTATAATTTCATCTATAAGACAATAAAAGCCAAACAACCAGCTGTCTCTTTCTCCCCAAGATGATTGCAAAACTAGAATACATAAAAAAGCAAAGACAAACACAGAACTCCCACAAACAATAATCGCAAACAGCTTTAAACATATAAAGCTGACCAGATCAATGTGCCAAAGCAGAATCAAAGTGATGTTTACTCTATCAATAAATAGTTTCTTCCAAATGAAGTATTGATGCTAAACTATCATATGCTATGACTTGGCACATTAAAATGCAGGTGTTTTGTATATGGTGTGAAGATGTGTATATGGTTTGGACATAATCGCCGCATTATATTATGTTTTAGTTTGATCACAGAGTTCAGAAGAGAGCTTTAACAGATTATTTGAATTTGATATCTGGTTTCTGATAATATTATATTTCAGACTCATTTTGGCATAGAAGGGAAATCATCACCGTCTCCTGGAAATCACTGACATATCATGCTTTGTGGGCAATAATTGAGACAACTGTTCAAATCACAGTGCTTGGGTTTTAATCCTTAAGTCGCCAATTACATGTATTGCATACAAATCAGCCTGAGATTGCATCATATAATTTTTTCATTTCCATGAGAAATACTATGGTGAATTTAGGCTTGATATCAATGTAAATGCAGGTCGTAATTGCTTATAACAAAAAAAAATGCTAATTTTTTTTCAAAATGCATCCTGCTTTAAATAATAGGAACGTCCTTCAAGGGAAAAAATGAAGCTTTCAATACATTGATAATAAAATATCTTAGATAAACAGATGATAACATATTGACCCATTGAACACATTTCGCCATCAAATGCTTAAATTTGTATGAAAATACTATGGTATATGTTACTTTACCAGCAAAATGGTGTTAGATTCTGTTTTGATGCTGTTGCCAGGTAAGTATAGTGAGTCTGGAATTTCTCTCTGGTGCTTGCTTATCATGCCTAAATATTGGGGACATTCACCTGGAAAGAAAATAACAACAATCACTATAGATATTTGTGGACATCAATAAGTTGAGTTATATTCAATTACAAATTTGACGGTACAACGTAAAATGTAGATGTTGAATAACACATTTACTGCATTCCATGTATTTATGCTCGTAGATACTGTAATAGCAATAATCTTAGCTAGCATTTTATGATCTGAATGATCATGAGTTTTTAATCCTATCAAAATATTTACATGTATAGCTTCATAGACACGGGTGGCAATCAGTGGAACTAGCTCCAAAAAAGTCAATGGGTTTTCATTCCATTGACACATCTAGGAACCTAAGAGCTAGTGCTCTCGACAGCAAAACAGTAAAAAAGGTAGGTCTTGAAGAATTTTATCAATTTTCATTTCTTTATTTGCGATCTTTGGAAAAATCTGCCAATGCTATTGTGCGTAGAATTGATTAAATTATATTCCTCACCTGAGTTCGCAACAGAAACATGCAGGGCTTGATAAAACTTGTGGCGTCAAACTGAAAATCCACCAATTTCTGTCAACATGGAGATTTTGGTAAACATTTGTTTCTCATTTTCCTTCCAAACTATAGCCTTCAGGCCCCCTGAAGCACCATCCATGGTGAATTCAAGTATGAAAAATCACAAATAAGCAAAAAGCTTTTGGTGGAGAAAACGTACCTGGACAACATTGACAATTTCTACCTGTGCTAGTGTGCTGGACATGGAGCTAGTGCATTCAACAAGGAGCTAGTGCGTTCCTCCTTATTTTTATCTCGTGGTGGATCATACTGTATGTTTGAGTTTGAATCAACTCTTGTTTATAAGTAAGGTTTTCTCTTTCTCGTGTGTCTTTGATTGGTTACACCTGTTGATGCACGACCAGCTGGTCAAATGCCAAGTGCACAAAGTGATATTAAAATAAACTCATTTGATGGGAAGAGGGAAACACGGTTTTAAAAGTTAAATGTGGCACCTGTGGCATAAATAAACATTCAGACAGGCATAAATGTACGTTCAGCTGTCTCTTAGTATGTGTAACAATTAAACTATATACCATCTTCTGCGTTAATCAGTCGTATCCTCATCTTGCGACGTCGACCAAGGACAGCATTGACTGGCTGTTGTATGTAGACAGCGAGATTTTCTGTATTCTCCATCAAACCATCATCAATAATACGCAGGTCCCATGCAGCTTTAGACATACCTGTTAGGAAAGAGCAAAACAATTTAGGTAAAGTTTCCTCAGTTGATTGCATTTCTAATAAAAGTGCCAATTGCAAAGTGAAATTAAAGATTATGATTCAATAAATGCTTAAAATAATCACGTGTCCATAATCTATATAAATAATAAAAATGATGTATTAAATTGGAAAAGTGTCATATATGAGGCTTGTATAGGGGTTACCAGTTTCCTATATCCCTGGAAGTAAATAGGAAAGTATCCCATATCCTTTTAAGTAAATTGGAAAATATGCCCTTAATTAGATTCCCTAAATATCCTATATCCCTGGAAGTAAACAAAATTATCTCAAAAATTACCAACACAAAAAAAACCTACCAGTACAGGAACATTTTGTCAAGTACATACTTCATGTAATGGTTTGTGTTCTATAACTTTGCGCAAACTAATTGCTATTGAGTGTTCTATTTCATTGTCTTAGCTTTTCCATATACATCTTCAAGATACCAATTTAGACGCTAAACATTGATCCTTTTAGGTCATCAGTTTTGTTGGCTAAAAATGTTTGGCTCCAGTTGCAGTAATAATCAGTATATCACCCTTACAGTTATAAGCTCATATGATCCGAAGGCTCAAGGGAGGCTTTAGAATGGTAATGTATGTATTGTCAGCGATGTCTTCGTCATCCAATTAAATTTTTATGAAAGAAAGTAAGGGTGCAAAGATCAGGAATCAATACAATCAAGTACCACACCTGACCCAGTAAACCAATGGGAAAGTGACAAACTCACCGTTTTACACCACAAACGAGAGCCAAGAGGTCAGCCCTTTCCCAGCAGGTGACCACAAAGCACAAATAAACAGACGCGCAAAAAGGCATAACAAACACAACACAGAAAAAAAACCCATAAGATATCCACAAAAGAAGTACAGCCTTGGAACAGTCAGTAAAATATTTTACTAGAGGGCTTAAACCAGTTTCACGGCGCCAACCTCATCCTTAATTCAGATGTGGATCAAGACACATAGATATTTGGTTTGCATAAAAGACCCCTAACTTATCAATGCATCATCTCCCAGAACATATAAATCAAGATAAAAAAGGAGATGAAGCAAAGATAAGGACTCAACAGTACATAAAACTGAATACCTGAGCAAAAGAAATTAAACCTGGTGGGCCCAACAAACAGCCAAAGCATCAGGCCCCTACCATCTCATCAATAGATAAGTCTCTAAATCAGACCTGTCACAGAGTCTGTAGTCTGACCGACCGGCGTGCAGTTAAAGACTAAACAAAGTTGCCAACCATGATTGGGTTGACCATCAAGTATATTTCTAATGTCAGTCGTCCAATTGTGTTCTAATGGGAAAAGCTACATAAGTATTATGTCAGATTGTATTGGAAATATGGTTGCATGTCAACATAAAACTTCCAAAGAGGCCATGGTGGCAAACAACTCACATATTTAGCCTGTAGGAAGATCTTGTGGTCTCCAACACAAATTGTGTCATTAAGTCCCTTTCAATAGCTCCTATAGACTTTTCATTGAGACAATTTTTAAACATCTCTGAGACCTTGATGCTTACAACTTATACATATATTACCGGGCCCTGAAGGGCAATCAGTAGTGAGTCTGATTGTAGATCCAGAAGCCATGAGTTTGATCCTGGCCTGGTCCCATGGTTTCGTTGAGTTTGATCATGAAATATTTTCAACTGTCATTCTCCTCCTTCCACTGAATCAAAAAGGGTTGTGTCAGTTTCTAGCAAAGGCATGTCGACGAAGTACTTGCTAACCCTTTAGTCAAGCTTGACCAGGAAAAGCATTATTAGTTTAACTGACTATTCCGACATGACCATAACTGGGGCGTAAAACCGCTAAACAAATCCAAATAAAACAGCTTACATATTTACTTTGCAGTAATGTTTAGTGGTCCCCTACATAAGTCCTGCCAATCATGCCCTTGTAGTCCAAATTGGCCATGTCAATTCAATAAACTTAGAATGGAAATAACTTACGACTTAGTGAGGCCCACAGTTTAAATAATTAATGTTTAGCAATATCTAGTGGCGCCCTTCATCATTCCCGCCAACCATGCCCCTGAAGACTTTATTGGTCATGCACCAAGGATCTTAGGTTCCATACACATATAATCGGGAAAAAATCTTTAAAATACTTCTCTGAAACATTGTTCCCCACAGCTTATAAGATTGCAGTTTATAGCATGGTTTTGTTGTCCCCTACATAAGCCCTGCCAACTATTTCTCTTGGGTTCATACTTGCCACAAATCAGGGGTATTTGGCTCCCACAGACATGTGGTAGTAAAAGTTTGAAAACAATTCATGAGACCTAAAGCTTCTATATCTGTTTTATTGCTCACACGTTAATGCTGCCACTCTCAGAGGGCTTACATATTTCATTTTGTGGCTTATATAATGTAGTTTCATGAAATCATAGTCTACAAAATCCCCACTGGGGGAGGGGGTCTATAGCCAGCTCAAGGCCTATTGGTGGTATCCTTCTACAATTCCTATCAACCATGTGCTGGCTGTGTATAAGTTATGCATGGTACTTGCATTCTAAGTTTGAACATGGCTGTGATCTCGACTTTAGACAAATTACTTTCGATCTTTTATATAGCACATTGTCTTGTTATGGTGGACATTTGTGCTAAGTGCTAAACTTTGATAATTGGTCGAAGGCTTTGCAAATTATGCTCCGGCAACAAGTTTTCAACAGCAAAGTGGCCTGTGATCTCCGCTTGGACATATGTGACACATCGTCTTGTCATGGTGGACACTTTTTGCAAATGATATGATAATAGGTCGATGGTTATGAATGCTTAAAGAATTGTTATCGTGGCCTGTGACCTTGACCATACAGACAAGGTGCCTTGTGGTCACCTGCTGGGAAAGGGCTGACCTCTTGGCTCTCGTTTGTGGTGTCTACTGTGAGTCTGTCACTTTCCCATTGGTATCCTGGGTCAGGTGTGGTACTTGATTGTATCGACTCCTGATCTTTGCACCCTTACTTACTTTGTACAGGACAAATCATCTTGTTACGTTGGACACGCATGCCCTTTGATGTGATAATCAAGAGAAGGATTATGCCCTTAAAACATCATTTCCCAATAAATGTTCTTTTTGATATAAGCCTTTGACCTTGGACTTATATATATCATCCACTGGCTATGTTGCACACCTGCACAGTGATATGGAAATCGAAAGGAGGATGTTACCATGACCTTGCCAGAATCAGAGACCGTTGATCATCCTCGGAAACGTTAGGAAAAAACACAAAACACAGACATACGTAACACAATTGACTAGATCAACCAACTCAACTAACAGTTATTAAGAACTCAACACAAAACACCACACAAGTTTGAGGAAAATCAAGCAATGGATAAGGAAGTTTGATCTAATAGAGTCCACTATATATACAGTATGCGGTCACCTCTACCTCCTTCAATATCTTAGGCAAGGGTATTATAAGTGCATTCGCTCTTATACTCTGTCTAAAGGTCCAGGTCGAGATAAACTTGCCATGTCTTGTACATACAGCATTTCATCCTCAGTGAAAAACTTAAAATGATTTTTATTTATGTAATTGGTATTTCTACTCTGTATTTGTAAATTTTGAGGGAGAATAGCAGTATCCCTGAAATTGAACATAGTATCCCATATCCCTGGAAGTAAAATGGAAAGTATCCTATATCCCTGGAAGTAAAATGACAAATATCGTGTATCCCTAGAACCCCTATACAAGCCTCATATATGGCAAAACGTCTTTTTAACCAATCCATATTTTTGAAAAGAGTTCCAAGTAAATGTAACAAATGTGGAAATATCTGGCTCTTTATTTTTATAGCGCTCTTGCAATGCAAAATATACAATTGGTGATGCATGCAATAATTTTTTTTATTTTATATTAATCAGCTTATGGGTCGCTGTCTAGCCACTCCCCAACTAGTTCTTATCTCTGTCAGCTTTACAAGAGACGGGGACATTGCATACCACGTGGCGATACAGTGACCAAATAGCTGTATAATACTTAGGCAACCTCTTCCATTCTCTTAATGTAGCTCACTTCGAAAGTTCAAACACCTAGCTATAACTTTCTTATTCGTGAACAAAAACATCAAGGTTTGGTTAGAACATTAGGAACATTTTGGTTCCAAAGTAATTTCAATTCAATTTTTCGATTTGCATTTTCAGCACCTCCCGCTTCATGCCTGAAACCCATGTTAGTAACTTCATAAAACATTTATGACGTCACTTGTGACGTTTGTTGTCTCGCACTTTGACGCTGAATTAATTTCTTTTTATCTGTAAGTCCCATGACAATAGATTGATTCAGGTATTCTGTCACAACGTTTCCTTTGTCTTCTTTTATATTATTGTGATTCCGCTTGAAGCATGGTTAATTGATAAATGATTAACCGTAAATCTTCTAAACGAATTTAGAAAAAAAGAAAAAAATCTTTTTTTCTGTAAATAACAAATATACGTCATCTCATGAGTTGAAAGCATCATTTTAATAATTATTAAAGTTTAATAACGAGTATTTCGAATTTACATAAATTAGAATTCCCTTGGATATAAGTAGTTTTCATGGCGATTCATTTTTTCACTCGCTCAATGTGTCATAGTCAGCACAAAAATGATGATGTAAAAATTATGCAAAAGTATAGTGGTAAATTAACAGTTACACCATTTGTACCCAATGTCTTTCAAATTGGACAGTTGTAGACCGACATATGATTCTGCAAAATCGCAGCATCTCACCAGAGTCTATATACATTATTGTCAAGGATTAAGCCATTTCTATCAAAGAAGTTATGACTACCAATCTTTTTTATGATTAATCGAATATTTTGACAGGTTAAAATCGTTAATCAGGGCGGATGTCTCTGTTCTTTATTTATAAATAAAGACGTTGTATTTTTCATCAATAGGTTTAGATAATGGGAGTTTATTGTGTAAGAATTATGCATGTGAAATGGTTTCTACCCATGGTCCACATATTTGTCATTATTCAATTGGCAATGCTTTATATGTTTTAACCCTTAAAGCGCCAATCACGACAGCATACGACAAATTTTGCAATATCTTTCCTAATTTCCGAAAAAATAAGGTATGATATTTTATGAGAATTGTCTGCCAGCAGACAATTCTCATGAAATATTATGCCTTAATTGATATTTTTGAAAAAGCAGCAAAATTTGAAAGTGTCGTCTGCTGCAAATTATAGGTGGCGCTTTATGTTTAGAAATATGGCAATAATCTTTTAAAAAAATCGACGCTACCTGGATCAAACTGAACTTGTTGCGCTGAGCTAGGTATATAGTCTTCATCCTTCTGAGTGGTTCGATCACGTGCATCTATAGAAACGAAAGCCAAGCCCTCACTATCACCAGTTCTCTTCAATGTCAAAGGCAGGGTACCTATATTTTCACAAACAACCAAACTGGATCTCTCGAACTCAATGACTGACCACTTTAGCTCAAGCCTGGAAGGAAAAAATAGGATGCATGCGCGGACCCAAGGAGGGGGGCAGGGGTCCGGACTCCCCACCCCTGAAAAATCAGAAAAAATATTGGGTTACTTAGCAATACTGGTCCAGATCCCCTGGGAAAACACAAAACTACCAAGTAGTTGGACCTTCTCTCCCCTCATTAATTAAAAAAAAATCAGAGTTGGCCCCTCTGACAAAACGTTCTGGATCCGCGCATGGATCGTCTTCTTTTTATGGTCGATACTTGGTTTGCCTTTGTCACATTAAGAGGGCTCTTGGCTTATTTGAGTTAATGGGCCATTCTGGCAGAAGCAAATACATGGGCACGAAGAATGAAATAATCAAACATATTGTTCGCGATTTGATTATTTCCCTTTCCGTAATACGTACTGATTCTATTAAATTTGAGATACACTGGATTCACAGAATACGGCATATGTTTGGATTTCCTTTGGGTGCTCAATTAGATGGTTCTCCTAAGCAACCAGAAAATATATTTAGAAAGAAAAATACTGAAAATAATCATCTTTTGGTTATACCTCACTTCATTTTCAGCAAATGATAGTTTGAAGTAAAAGCAATAATAATGTGAGTCTCCTGATTGTTCTTTATGTGGGATCTCAGAAAACGTATAAAAGCGATCCGCTATCGACCCACCAGCGAAACGCCATTCTACCCAGAATGCATATAAAAACGAACCACTATCGGTCCGCCAGCAATACGCCATTAGAATGGCGTTTCGATGGCGGGTTGATAGTGTCCCTATATGAATGCTGGCTGGTTAAAGGCATTATACTGGCGGACCGCCGGATAGTGGTCTGAGATTGAATGCTGGCTGGGATACCATTGATTGAGTTTACTCACTTCTGTCCATCAAGTACGTTTCCTCTACTGTCTTCAATTCTAAATGTGAAGCTGTCGTTGGTTTCTCTATCTTTCTCATCTATAATGAACTGCAAAGAACTCTCATCCAGGTCTCTTTGTGTAAACCTCCTCCTCACGAACCGCTTAGCCTCGCTGTTTTCCAAATGACCATGCTTTGGTCGTTGTTTGATGACATAAACCAGTTGGGAGTTTGTTGTGTCCGAATCCACTGCCTTCAGTACGTGGCTGTTCATCTCAAAACCAAATCTATAAAGCAAATGTTATTGACGGTTAGCCTTATAGCCATAATAGCTTGAGCTGCCTGCATATGCCGATTGCAAAATAAGAGAGTATGATCAGGAAATACATGTACCACAATCACACTCTGCGGATCAACCCACAGCGACGAGAGGAAGAGCCACAGAACAGCAACAGTCTTAAATTTTAAGTTTGAATTGATCAGTTCAGGGGTTTTATTTCTAATTTTAACCAGCTAATGAGATTTTGTTGTTTATTGCATATGCGTAAAGCTACCATCTAATCATGCTTATCTTATGAAGTCGCGCGTCCAGGTGTGATACATGTACATGCATAACACCATGTTAACCACTAGTGGTTTACATACATGACGATGACGTCCATATATAATAACAGTTTTGCATATTTTAATGACATCTTCAGGTTTTCATGCCAAAAAGGCGATTTCAAAAATATTTTAGTGTCTTATGATAAACAGAATCTAACATTCGTGCTCCTTTATTAATGAAATTAGTAAACTCGACAAGCCTCGCATTTTACCTATTTTTCTCAACTCGTTTAATAAATTTGATAAATAAATACATGAGCACTCATATTAGATACTCTACAAATACAGCAACCTATTGACGATATGGTTTCTTAGAGACTCCAAGAACCTCCATAACATGTAGTTATGTTTGAGAAGTGAGGATTCTGATGAGACTGTGTGTACATGTATTCGCAAGCTCGTCTAAACCTTGGCAGCTACTAATCGATTCAAGAGCAAACAAAATCTCATGAACTGGCCTTTTTATATATTTTTCTTCTATTTTAACCCTATTAATACTAGTGGACTCTTCCTTCTAGTTTGATACAATAAACTTGGGATAGATCATTGTACATATCTATGGGTGTCGGGTTTTATTAAAAGATATTGTATATTTTGTCTGGAGATCTATTTTACCTTAGCAAGCAGTGAAGAACCTGATGAAATGCCGCATATCTGGGTCTTCACTGTTTGCAAAAGTACCCGTTTAGGTGTTCCCAGTATACAGATACTTTGCTACATTCAGCTAATTCTAAAATATACTCTATTAATGCTCTACCAGATCTAAACAGGATATCAATTGTCGCTAATAATTACAGATATAGACTCTTAACAATTACCTTAAAAGGTTCACCTTTTGGTATCGTTGTAGCATCTTGGGAAAGTATCATCAAGCAAGTAATACTTTAATGAAATCCATTTGTTATAGGTATACATCATTGATTAGTGTTTTTATGTAGCATTTCTATGGGAAAATGTGTTATGGTGTTGAAGCATGCATGTGTCTTTTCATTCTGGATACCGGTACACAGGTACTTCAGCAAATATTGAAGACCTAGATGATAAGGCGGCATTTAATCAATATCTGTACTGTTTGCGGGGATAAAGCACTCTTAAGGGACATAAATCCATCATAATTTAGAAAATTCAACCTTTGACCTCCTTAAAGTAAGAAAGGGTGCAAAGATCAGGAATCGGTACAATCAAGTACCACACCTGACCAAGGATACCAATGGGAAAGTGACAAACTCAGTTAGACACCACAAATGATAACCAAAAGGCCAGCCCTTTCCGAGCAGGTGACCACAAGGCACATATAAACAGACGCGCACAAAGGCATAGCAAACACAAAACAAACATAAAAGATCCACAAAAGAAGTACCGCCTTGGAACGGTCATTAAACCCAAAATGGACTATCCCATACTTATTGTTTTGATATGTTTTGGAAAAGCCATCAGCATTAAAAGGGTTAAAATACTTACATTGGCGCATGCTCACACACTCTTTGTGAAAATATCTAAATTTTATTCTACGTTTTACCTAATTAATACATTAACATAGTCTTTTCTGTCAACTCTTTATAGATTTTCGCGTATGATAATACATGTTTATCAGTTACCTCTCATATTAACTGCATTGTTGCACGCTGCCTGATAAACGTTGTCAATTTCACAGCAGGTGCCTTTATCAGGTCATGATGACGTTGCACATTTGGAATGACGTCGCCAACGACACTGAATGACACAAAAATCAAAAATTACGTCATAATCGCTAGTTTGAAGAGTGAAACAATGGGTAAACTGATAAATAGAATACCAGATTCGCGTCTGTTGACGTCAAGTTTACCAGTGACGAATTCAACAATGCGAGAGCTCGCTGAGCGCTCGTTGATTGGTACCTATCTTTATTCTTAATGTGTAAAGCCTGACATCAGTACAACGAGCGCTTGTAAGCGCTCGCATTGTTGAACTCGCCTCAGGCTAGGCTTTGAGAACGCATGTTGAATCGCTCGGCAAGCCTCGCGATGTCAACAAGCGTTCTCAAAGCCTTGCCTCCTAAAGTTGATATCAAAAGACACTCACCTAGTATTCTCTATATATTAGTAGGGGTGTTGACATATGCGAATAAATGTACATTGTTGAGACTGTATATGCTATGTTTTGCTGCATTTTGTTTGTGATGATGCTTTAATCCCGTGAATAATTATTCAGTCATGTCGGGACGGTTTTCTGTCTTCCTGTGAACCAGTTCTAAACAACGAATAAGTGTCTTGCTCCTACGCAATGACTCTGGTGTGCCTCGAACTAGCAACCCTTTGATTCCCAGTCTGACACTCTACCAACTGAGTCACTGCACTAGATGTGTTCTGCCTATATCAACTTTATAACTAATAACATGATACAAACCTTCCATCAGAAAACATTTCCAAGTTTTCAGGATGCTTAAGGGTCAGAAGCCTGGGGGCATCGTTAACTAACGGTTTGATGTAGACAGAACATGTCACAGGTTGAAGGTGTAAAGTTCCATTGATCAAAAATCCCTCATGACGACCATCGGTTACAGTGAATAGAAAATTGTCTAAACCAGTGTGTGATCCTTCACTTTCATAAGTTATGAAACCTCTATCGATAGAACTCTGAGTAAACAGGCTTGTAATATATACTCCTCGGTTATATAGACGTCCATACGTAGGTTGTTTAGCTATCATATATGTCACATTACTGCTGGCAGTGTCAGGATCTTCAGCGTTCAGATGAGCTGATGTTATTGCTATTTCTGTGCCCTGTAATACTTCAACTAATTTGTTTACAACTAACGATGGCAAAACTTTATCTAAAGGATCAATTTTGATATGGAATTCTGCATCTTTAGCATCGCTGAAACCATTAGTCACCGTAAAGGTAAAAACATCTTCTAGAAAATCAGTCTTAGTCAAGTGATTATAAACTACCTTCTGAGATGCAAGGTCCATCTGTGTAAAGCTGCTGACTGCAACCAAAGGTCTGTTTATCAGTTCCACCTGACCAAGTCTAGGTGGTCGAATAATAGCAAACACAATATCTTCACTCTTAGTATTTTCATCTGCACCACTCAGGTTACTGGTTGTAATAACAATGCGTTCACCTTCACGGATGGACATTCCCTTGTTTAACAAAGCAATATTGGATCGCTTTGAGTTCATAATTTGGATCTGAAATGTTTCTACTTGCCGTTTATTCTTCCCGTCTGTTAATACAAATGTGAAACTATCAGTCCCAGATCCACCTGTACGACCTGTATGTAGGTATCGAATGTGATTTTCATTAACGTCCATCTGACTGAAGTTTCTACCAGTAGTAATTTCTCGACACTCTAGTGAAAACGTTGGGGAATGTGGATCAGAGCAGTACTGGAGCACACCTTTCTTTGGAAGAACTACAACTATATAATATATTTCATTAGCGTTATTGTCCCCATCTGCCGCCTCAAGCACAATACTAGATAGAACAGCGTGATCACCATATTCTAAAATCACTCCAGTATTCCGAATTATTTCAGGGAGGACGTCATTTATTGGTTTAATAGTCACATTGCAGACTTTTTTGACTTCATGCTTTCCATCAGATACTGTCAATGCAAATCTGTCTGTGAAATGTTCAGAATTATCATGTCTGTACTTAAGTTTCATCCCGTTGTGCAGTTCTTCAGCAGTGAAGTCATTGACAGAGGCTTCAACGTCCCCATTTTTAGTGTGAAGCATTAAAACGATGTCACCATGTTCAGGTGGTTGAGAAATTGATAGAGTTATATGCTCTTTTGGCAGGTCCATATCGACAGCATCTACAGTTGACTGATCAATAATCTTGCTGCCACCTTCTTCCACATATATATCATTCAGCATTACATCGGGTTCTTCATCATTAATTGGTTTGATTCTTATAACAGCTGTGTTTTCAGGTGAGTTTAAATTACCATCTGTGGCATAAAATGCGAAAGTATCTTCCGTTGGTTCAACGCCCTTGTGAGTTGCCTGCATATAGTTTATTGACTTGTCTATTACGTCTTGAAGCCTAAACGTTGTCACTGGATGACCAACATTACTCTTTTCTGACCCTAAATCTGGTTTGATATTTTCAAGATATCCCCAGCGAGGTTGTTTAGTAATTACAAATTTAATCTTTTCAGGCTCTGTATCAGGATCTTTCACTGTTATTATATCTGGAGTAAACACAAATTTATGTCCTTCTTCAATTTCAATTTGACCTCCAGTGATTATTGTTGGTTTTTGGTTATCAACAGGTGTTATCGTTATGTTTAGAATGTACATGGGTAGATCAGCAGTGGCCATAAAATTCTGATCAGACACGATAAATGTCACTGAATCTTTTATATTCTTTGGACCAATTTCTCCACTTGTGTGTATATATTTCACTAAACCTCTGCTGACATCATGTTGCGTAAATTTTGTTGCAGGCTCCTCGTTTAGTTGTAGAATACCATACCTGAAATAATGAAAATATTTATATACGCAAAGATGTCCACAATGATTACACAAAGAAAGATAATGTATGCATTATTTTTACAGCACAAAATAATTAGGTTATCAATCTGGGCCCGGAATTAAAATGCATCCTTAGAGTTAAGGAAGACTTAAGTTAAGTATTGATTTTTCAGGATGCTAAAAATAACGTTCAAAAGTGATTAAAATCAAAATAGTTTTATTTTTTCTGAAAATCATAATGATATCTTTGACCACTAATACCACATCGATCCAAGCAATTTATTTAGCATTTAATATAGCATGTTGAAATATCAATAATTAACTTAAGTCTTGCTTAACTTTAAGGAGGCATTGTAACTCCAGGCCCTGCTCCTTGTTCACAAGAGAGACGAATGTAAGGATTTAGGGGCAAGCAGAGTACTAAATGAAAACAGCAAACAAACAAATGAATAGAATTTCGATTTTCAGGTCTGTGATTGTGGTATAATTAGATTATATTTAGATCAGAAACTACCACAATCACAGATGAGATCATAATCAAATTTATGACGCCACGAGAACACGACATAAGAACATTGTTGACGTAAGAGGTCTCATATAGAATTTAGGACAAAATAAACATGGCAATCTGATTAACCCGTAAATCACGACTACAGCAGACGATAAATTTTGCGACACCTTTCCCAATTTTCGACAAAATAAGGTATGATAATACAGGAGAATCGTCTGCCAGCAGACGATTCTCAGGAAATATCATGTGTTGTTTGTTATTTTTGAAAAACCGGCCAAATTTGCAATTGTCGCCTGCTGCAAATTATAGGTGGCGCTTTAAGGGTTAATTTTCCATGTGGAGATGATTAACAAGCAGAATAACATATCACAAAATAGGGAGTGTGCATCCACATACATTTAGAGTAGCTATAAAACAAAGATTGTGTGTAACAGAACCAGTTGCCTGCAGACAGGCATAGGGGTTCAAATATATTAAATGGCTAAAATACAATTGAGTTGACTAGGAAATGCCACAATTAATGGCCGCAGACCAATCCACAGCATTGTGCGGAATATACATAAAACACAGACAGCCACAACACTATTAAAATAAAGCAATCTGTGTTCTATGATTGCATAACTATAAAGGACACTAAAAACGCACCTATAAACAAGGATTCGCCACGAAGTCACCACACACAATGGGAGCACTGACAAACAAGCTTCTGTTAGGGGGCTGGTTGTCTGCGGTTTGTGATTGTGGTATTTCCTGATCATACTCACTTTCTATTATTGAATAAACAATAGTATTCACAACCTTAGAATGGAAAGAAGATGAGGCCATTATAAAATAATACTGTATGACGTCACGTCTGTGAGCGATATAGCGCCATGCATTAAAATCGATACACCACTAGTGGTTTACAGATTTTGGAAACGTTATGTATTGAGGGCCATAAATATGTAAATATATATGGCAAATATTTAGTATTTCTATGCAAAAACGCGATTTCAAAGTAGTTTTAGGGTCATAGAATCTAACATTTGTGCCCCTGTAATATTAAATTTTATTAAACTTGTTGTGATAAAAAGTAAACATGCTCGACAAGCCTCGCATCTTATATCGTTCTAAAAATTTCGATTAATCAATTCAATAAATCATGAGCACTAATGTAAGATCCTCTATATTTTCATCTGAGTGAATGTTCTTATCTCAGGTAGAGACTGCCAGACTTACTCAATGTATTATCACAGTAAACAATCAAACCAAATTGATAAAGGATCTTACATGAATGTGCATGTTTTGTAACATTTACGCATGAGCGCAAAGAAAAATGGTTGTTTTATTGACGTTGTTATTTTTTCATTCATTAATTTCAAAACTTTCCGCCTGCTGTTTCAATGATGGTACTTACTTTGGTTGTTTTACTATCAAGAAGACAAGTGAGCCATCGTCGGTATCGTCGTCAGTAGCTGCAAGAACATTTGTAGAGATAATAGCCTCATCTCCTTCTGAGACTATCATGTTTGGTCTTAGGTTCCCTTGAACTCTTGGTGCCTCATCATCTATTGGTACAATCTCGATGTCAAATACTTTAGATACTCTGTTCACACCATCAGTTACAGTTACAGTAAATGAGTCTATGAATACCTCTGAGCCATCATGGATATACCTATTTGAAATGAAACCGTTTTAACACAAACCTAAAATGGAAAATCATATGGGCCAGCACATGATATGTTCGTACATATCACATGTGCTTAAATGTCTTCATTAAGTGCCCATACCATCGTATCGATTTAATTGTATCACCAGAATTTAGACCTTTTGCCCAAGAGGTCTAAATTCTGGTCTTGGTCTTCATCTACATTCTATATTTGTGTGTGTGAGTAGCGATGGCTCTGGCAAGTCTGTACATTCAAACAGGCTCGCCTTTGTCTCCAATGCTTGAAAAGATAATACATACCAAGGTAGCATGTGCTGGATTAATTGTGAAACAATCCTTGGTGTGAGTGTCACATACAATAAGCCTATGTCTTGCAAAGTTGAGCTATACAGTGACCCGATAGGATGTATATTTCTTTTCACTATTAACGCATATTACTTTTTTAGCCCTGCATATATATTTCAATGTTGGCATATTTACTTGAAAATAAACATATATGAGCTTCTGACAGTATTTATATGGCAATTAGTATTGACATAGTAATGGTATTGAACTAACGTCACTTTATTACCATGTGTTACCATGTATGTATGCAACTCTAGGAACGATATTATGCACAGTTCCTATGTGATGCTCAAGTTATCCTTCATCCGAATAGTCTACAAGGGGGAAGATAGAAATGGCTCAATCTGTCAAATGATCAGTGTTCTCTTAGTTTTTAGTAACCTTTTACTTATTGATTTTCATCATTCATCTTATGGAGAAAAGTATCATGAGATAGGATTTAGTGCAAGCATATAAGCTACTACAAATTAATTAGCACCGACAATTCCAAATCACCAATCAAAGTTATCATGGTGACATATAAAATGAATAAATGTGCTTGAGGGAAGAAGTCAATAATAATGACAACCTTGCCAGAAAACTTACCTTAAGTTCTTTCGTTTTAAGTCCAACAGATTAAAAGTTCCCTTCTCTCGTAGGTTAACACCTGAGCGTTGAAATATTCCGTACATTGGTCGTTCCTCAAGGACAAATATTAAGTCAGAATCATTCGTATCTTCATCCTTTGCAGATATATGTGTATTAGAAACACCTAAAATACCTCCTTCTTCCACCAGTAATCTGGATGAAGTAAACACTGGATATTTATCATTCACTGGCTGTACGTCTATATCAAATTGTTGATTCAGAACTTTGTTACCACTTGAATCCTGAACAGTATAAACAAATCTAACAAGTCTTGCCTCTGGACCAATGTCTTGTAGTGGAGGCATATAACCTATTTTCATATGATTTATATCCTTCTGTTTAAAAGTGTGAGCTGCTGGGATATCGTTGCTTTTAATTACAATGGTGTGATTGTGCGTTGCTATGACTCTACCAGCATCTTCATTTTCTCTGTCTTCAAGAGCATACACAAAATAAGGTGGTGTGGTGATGATATATGTAAGCTTATCATCTTCTGTTTCAGTGTCAGTATACTCAAGCTCAGATCTTGTGATGAAAGCAATATCTGTCTCTGATACATGCATCAGTTGTGTAGCGTCTGGTGATAATTGGGGCGGATTCTCATTCACTGGGTTTATAATTATATAAAATGTTTCAAGTTTGGACTCATTTGGGGGATCTTGTTCATCTCTTAATGTAAATTGAAAGTGATCTTCAAACTTTTCACGACCAAAATGACGATAATAAATTTGTCCTTTGACTAAGTCTCGCTGTTTAAATTTATTGACTCTAGCTCCAGTGTCCAAGGGTTTTTGTTTGCGAATAATTTCACCATTTTCAGTGGGTAATGCTATCATGTATATAATGTTTAGATCAACTGAGTCAGTGTCATGTGATAATAGCATTTCTGAAGTAAACCGCTTTGTGTCGCCTTCATTTAGCTCCATTCCCATATTGTTTATTAAATAAGGTGCACTATCGTCTTTGGGAATTATCTGTATATAAAATCCTACAGACATCGTGTTCGCACCATCATATATTCTAAAATCTAGCTTGTCTCTTGTAGATTCACTATCATCATGAGTATATTTTAACCGGCCTTCTCTCAAATCATCAACAGTAAAATAAACAAGAGGTGAATCATCAAGAACAAGTTCTCCATGCTGAGGTCCACCTGTTACATATATTCTAAGATCTTGTACATTGTCTTTGTCAACAATCTCAATACTGCTAGTATCAAGTATTCGAGATTGTCCCTCTAATAACACAAGTCCTTTATTATATGAGATTCTAGGAGCATTTGTTGATGATGGGCGAACCGCGATGTGTAAAACTATTGGCATGCTTTCTGTAAAGTGACTGTCAAATACTTTAAATTCTACTTCGTATATTTTTCTTTCTGGAAAGCTTCTGTTAGGGGGCTGGTATCCTATTCTTCGATTTTCTAGATCATCCTGAAGGAAAGACGTTATCTCAGTCGTGTGATCATCCAAGCTCACAAAGAAGCCCTGTTCTGGACCAGGAGGTTTGCTAATGTTATACACCAGATTAGAGTTTGGTGTTTCATAATCTTCAGCAGAGATAATGCCAGGAATTATAGTTGTGAGCACAAACTGATCCACGTCCATCATATACATGCTCATAAAAGATGACCTGGGTGGAGAGTTGAGAAGAGCGCCTTTGATATATATTGGGAGGAAATATCGTTCTGTTATGACTCCATCGCTGATTTCAGGGTCATATAGTTCTATAGATAATGGAAGATAATCTACATCCGGTGTTGGTTTTTGTAAATGCTCATAACGGAGATTCATGTATAAAAATTCCTGACACTTTTTCTTAAGTCCCTCGACTGGCCTGTTTTGTTTCCCCGTGACTATATGTCCGACGAGAGGCCACTGGGAACTCCATTTATTGAAACTGACAATACAAGAAGCTTTTGGAGAACTGCTATGGTTGAACCATACGGTCGATGAATCTATTGCATTTGAGAATCCGTTGAATTCAGGAACAGTGATTGATTTGAGGCCGAGGCCACGAGTCACTACTATTTCTGATGATGCATTTATAATTTTGATGTTAAGGTAAACTATTTGTGTTGAAGTCTTTCTAGAGGTAAAACGATGAACACGTAACTTGACTTTGTCTTCGTTCAGAAATGGATTCCCGGAATGGATATATTTTACTGTGTAGGGTTGGTATGTACAGCCAAAAGCCTGGAAATAAAAGAAAGAACAATGTGAGACAATCATATTCTTCTTAATAAGCACCCTCATACTTCTTTTTGAGTTATGAATGCTATTATGTTTTCCAGTTTTCAGCCAGTCATATGGTGCGATTTAATTGTTTGAATGAATCCGTCCTGTCAATGAAGAACAGTGTAGATTCTGACGAGCACACTTCACTAGAAGTCAGATGACTCGAATATGCACTGCCTGTTCTACAAAGAGAATAAATAATTTTGAAACAGCCATGCGCATATTGTAGATACAAGTTTCACGACGGCATTACACAAACCCTATGATAATAGTATGCCTGGCCTCGTAACTGAAAATTATTTTCTTATTTCTCAACCAAAACATATGTTGTGGGTACTAAAAAGAACCGTCTCAATGAGACGGTTCTTTTGAGCACACATAACATATGTTTAAATTGATGGGTAAGAAAATGATCGCAATTTTACGCTGTCATTTTTTGCCTAACTGGCCCTATGGACTATGCCATGTCGTAAGAAACACGTGGTGTTCTTGCTTTTGAGCAACAACCCAGCAGGGACGTGACGTTGAAACAACGTCGTATCGATGTCAATGCGTCGTCACATTGACGTCGATACGACGTTGTTTAAGGTTGTGTGCCTGCTGTGAAACCGATTGAACTGTTTAGTTTGAATAACGCCTTTTTATTGATAATAATGTAAAGATTCCAACCAGAATACTTTGACAGGAAAATCATGGACAAACAAAAGTGCCGCAGATCAGGCTGTTCTTCTACAGAAATATTATTGCAGACAAAGTTGTTCCAGATCAGACTGCTCCTCTACAGGAAAATCATGGGCAAACAAAATAGCCCCAGATCAGACTGCTCCTCTATAAGAAAATCAAGGGCAAACAAAATAGCCCCAGATCAGACTGCTCCTCTACAGTAAAATTATGGACAAGCAAAATAGCCCCAGATCAGACTGCTCCTCTATAGGAAAATCATAGGCAAACAAAATAGCCCCAGATCAGACTACTCCTGCTATTTCTTGCTTTCTTCATCGAGTAATTCATTGATAACTATGATGAAATAGTCCATGTCATAAGATGGAACGTTCCATGTTATGATTTCAGCGCTTGAAGGGTAACTTAGTTTCTCGCGTCCCAGTCAATACGCATCGACCGTAGGGTTTACTTAGCTGATTAAGTATATCTTAGGCAAATACTGCACATTATTTATTGTCTAGCTAACAAACAGGTGTGCTTTTTAAAGTTGTCTAATTCATTTATTACACTCACACTCAAGCACGTGTTTTACATAAGTATTAGAATAATTTATAACTGTTAATTTCTTTAGATCTTGCAAATATATGGCGTGTTTGTTCTAAATGCGCATTCATACATATACCCCAACCACACTATAGTGGTGGAGCACATGTAAGGGATGAATCTGCAGTTAACGCAGACCTTATCGTTTCAATGGATGGATTCACCCTTTTGATGTTAATGGTTGTGTTTGATACGAAAAAACGTGTTCTCCGTGAATCGATCGAAACCCACGTTTGACTGGGGAAGGTTGAACGTGGCATCTTGGGCCCTCTTATCCTCTTCAAGTTGATAAATGCAGCATGTCACATTTCGCAGGCCAGTTTAGAAATTAGATTCTTTGGAAATAGATCTAGAGACCCTACAAATAGGAAAGAGCAGACAGTTTATCCAGTCTGTTCATGAAAGCCAATGGTAAATGACTATTTGTAAAACCAAAATTAAATCCTTATATGAGCCACTGGTTCAAAACAAATTGTATTGGTAGGGCCATGGCCTCAGTAATGTGAATCATTGTAGAATACGTCTAGGTCTTAGCCACTTAAATTCACATTTGCATCGCTATAATCTTATCGACTTTCCCAGTTGTTCAAATCCCGAATGTGGAAGAACCCCAGAATCTGCAGTGCATTATTTTCTTAGTTGTCCAAGATACAACAACGAAAGACGCATATTGTTCGAAAGTTTATCACGTAAGCTATTTCCAAACGTAAATTACAACACATTTATCGTATTAATGCCTAATCATATATGTACAAGTTTACTAGAAGGCTCCGAAGATGCTTCATATGAAGAAAATACTTCGATTTTTGATGAGGTGAACAACTATATAGACTCAACACAGCGGTTTAGTACTTTTGAAGATATGTTTGACACCTCAACAGACAGTTAACTCCTCGTTCATACAAATATACGAGTTCTGAGTGCCGCTGAGGAATCTCCGTCCTGGGCCCAGAATTAAAATGCCTCCTTGGAGTTAGGCAGGACTTTAGCTAAGTTTTGATATTTCAACATGGTATATTAAATGCAAAATAAATTGCCTGGATCGATGCGGTATTTGTGGTCAAAGATTCGGAAAAGTTAAATCTATTTTGATTTTGGTGAGTGTTAAACGTTTCTTCGCGCCCTGAAGGATCGATGTTTGACTTGGGTCTTCTTTGACTCTAGGGAAGCATTGTAATTCCGAGCCCTGTTCATTATCTTCTTATCTCTGTGTGTGTATGGTTGTGTCAGCATTGCTTACTTTGTTAAATACCTTAAAAACGCGTTGTTGGCACTATTGGGGCAACGTACGATTACGAACACTGGTTCTTTTATTTACTGCTTCAACATGGGGTGACTGCTCTTTTTTCCTTTCCCTACACTTTTACTTTCTCTTGTTTGTATTCTCTTGTTTGTATTTGTCTGTTTGTCTGTCAATCTGCTTGTCTCTCTCTCTCTCTGTGTGTGTGTGTGTGTGTGTCTCTCTCTCTGCATGTCTGTCTGTCTATGTGTCTCTGTGTTTGTCTGTCTGTTTGTGCGAGTGTCTGTCTGTATGTCTTTATGTATTATGTATATATGTATGTTGTCTTTATTGTCATAAATGTCTGTAAATTGTTACATGTAAGGAGACCAACTAGTAGCCCCAGGGCTGTTTGGAATCCTTGTAAAATAAATAAAGCATTAAATTAAATAAATGCGGTAGGCGGTGAATTCAAAACTTGAAGTTCTAGTTCTATAAGGTTTGAACATTTGAAATCTGAATACCGCCTAAGCAGATTCAACAAATGTCAGACCAGTTAATCGAGCAGTATTAAAATGCACATTCATATATGCGAACCTACACTACTACTGTACCAATATTCATACATTCTAATGCACTTACAAATGCAACGCGACGTCTGATTGAATAACGTCATAAATTTGCGACAGTATATCCTGCGATATACTGTCGGAAACCCGACGTCATTGCGTAACGTCGCTTTTCATTAGTTGTCAGGTGAATTTACGTATGCAGCTTGCGAGCGGTTTTTATGCAGCTGGCGTCGCTGGACGTATAGGCGCAACAAAGTACATTTTCACTGTCTTTTTGAACGGAAAATGCTATTAATAGTGCATTAGAATCGGCTTAGGCGGTACTCAGATTTCAAATGTTCAAACCTTATAGTCCTAAAGAATCAGCATATGAGATATATTATTATGTTATTGATCAAGTAATTTAGTACTGGCCCAGTGTAATACAGATCCTTGGTCAGCAGTATTGGGACGAGGCATCGGACCAATGCAGCTGATTGAAGACTTGTAGCTGGACCAATACAAAATATATGTGTCAAAGCAAATTTTAGATAACCGTCTGTAAGACCAGGTGTTCTCTGGAGTTAATCCTAATACTTGTAAATCTCCCTTTAAAGTTTAAACTTTCGCAGATCGATTTCAATCTCCTCTTGTAATAAACGTCGATCACTGCGATAAGATTGTGTTATTTATTGTCGTAATTGGGGTTTATAACGGTTGGAAATTCATTTTTCAACAATATAAAGCTTATTTAGTGACTAATCATGCATCGTTAGAATTTCATAAGGCCAAATAAAACTGCAAATATGCATAAATTCATCATAAAACCCTTTTATCAGTGCAATATTTAAAATGTTCCACCGTGTTCACTCGGGTAATTGTACAAGTACACACATGCGTGATTTAACAAAAATATTTAATAATACTTTTTAATGATTTAACGTTGTACACTAATCATGCAAAGGTAAATGAATCAGCACGTGAGATTTTTGTATTTACACTGTAGTAAATATGTGTAAGATACATGTAACACCAAAAGAGGTGCCACCTCTTTTGGTGTAATTGTACACTTACTTCCAGCTAAAACAACTTGAGGCCAACATTTCCTCAGAAAAAAGTGTTTAATCTTTCTTTCTGTAACTGTTGTAGTAATTCTCTGGACGAACAGAACATATATACACTTTAAAACAATTAAAAGGTAACACCAAGATAAATGGCAGTTCAGCTGTCACTATATTTGGCGCAAGGTACATGTACACTCATTTTTAACAACGTATCACAAGGCTTGGTTATTCATTAGTCGTTCCTACAAATTCGTATTCGATGCAAGTTCCCTTGTGCATGCTTCAAGAACCACGAGAATAAACGTAACGTTATCCCTATCCCCGGATGCTATATGTGAAAGTAGGGTTCGATTGGTCCATTCGATGCATGATTGTTACGACGTACAGTGCCGATTCAGCTTTACAACGGTTTGACTCGAGTGAGCTAATATAGATCTATGTCGCTGTTCCGCATATCATGGTTGGGGCCACACCAATAAAACAACTGAGAGAGACTACAATATATACTGCAATGCCTTGTAACTAAATCCACCATTTGATATATCTAAAGTGTTAACATAGGCAGATGATGTTTATGATAGTACATGCTAGCAATAATCTGTAAAATGGAAGAAAAAAATAATCAGAAATCAAAATCAAATATACATCCTAAAAAGAACATGACACAAAGGGCACCCATGGGAATGGTGTTAACACTAGGTGAGGATTCCAATGTGTAAAAAGTTGGTCGCTACCTATTTAATGCGAAGTATTAGGGGATGAAGTACTAGAAAATAATCAGAACAAGCACTTAAAAAGCCATTCTGATGACACACTGCGATTCTTTCCGAAGCAACGAGCGCTATGACACCCAGAAGGTTGGCCAATATAGTTTATCGCCATGCGATGAATTGCCTCAGCATGATGATCGCCTATTTTGGGCAACACGACCTGGATCATCATCAACGACCCCGTTTATTTACTGTGGAGTAGTAAGGAGCATCCCCAGAAAGATATTTTCCACCATGGTAGTCGCTGCTCCCATATACATGTGTATAGTAGTAGATGAAGACTGAAGTCAAACGCTAAAGCTCTAGCCGCGCCTGACCTAATACAATGTAGCTATGATTTCAAGTTTGAAGATGCCTTTCATGCATACCTCAGTCTGCTACATGCTATTAGTGTCATTATCGCATTAGCTTGGACTTTGCACAGACTAACCTGAGCCTTCGTAGCTCGACAATAATTTCGTGCACTGGCGCATATGTGCTTAATCATAATATGTACTCTCTATATATTTTGCTTATATGATTTATACCACCCTTATAAACTTTAGCACGAAATATCTCGTGATGTGCAAGGTCTACACTGATGTAGGGGAGTTATACAATGGGGTGTCCACCTGTACGTAAGATAATCCACTCGCTAAAGCTCGTGGATTATCTCCACGTACAGGCGGACAACTCATGGTATAACTATTACATATCTTGGTCGTTTTCGTTTCTATTATGCTCTATGATTTGATGAGTGTGTCATTTTCTGGTCATATTCAATCAGGTTTATCAGTTTCAAATATGGCCAGGTATATGGAACACCAATGTTTGTCATATCTTTCTGGTTCATCGGGTATTTTGTTGAATATTATCTCGTCCCTTGATAATTCTATTAGCTCTGCCTTAATCAAATGAATCGTTGCGCTCGTGAGTTTTGAGACTAGTAGGAAATCTGAGGATCAAAATGCTCCAGAATAATCAGCGTATCAGATTGATTCTTAATTGAATTGTTCAATTAGATGTAGCAGAGCGGAAAATAGAGACATCGGGAATGATTGGGCTACTTTTAAACAGGTGGTGGTTTATATCGATTTGTGGTATTGCAAATATTTCGATCAATTTGAAAATGGATTTTGATAGGCATTATCATGATTGCTGAGAACAAAATTCTAAATCAAAATATGTTAAAAGCGTGAAGGAGAAGCGCTACATCAAACTTGCACCAAACTAACTTCATTTTGTTCGCGTCGCATCGTTAGCTGGTCTGCAACTCATCAACCATCAGGCCCTAGTGTTATAAAACTTTTTTCATGCTCATCTCAACCGAGCATAAAATTTCAACTGTTCATATTTCGAAAAAAAAAAGATTTTGCTTGCTTTAAAGCTCTCAGAAGTTGTACTTCTCCTGCTAATAAATGTTAAAATGTCAACGATTCTTGGCATTTTAACATTTATGAGCAGTATAAATGTCATGCTGACTTGAGTAGAGCATGAAAAAAGTTTAATGTCGGTTGACCAATAGTTTCGATATTTAGTCGGTGTGGTAGCTGCACATAATGGTTTAAAACCTGATAATCCAAACTGATTTGAGACTAAAAAGACTGTATACCTGCTTAAATTGTGCTTGAAATACGTTTTTACAAACCCTGTCCCCAAGATGAGTTATAGTACTATTACTGGTTATATATCGTTTCACTAATGAGGTAGTCATGGTCATGTTTTATGTTTTTTCTGCAATGCCGAATTCGTATGAATAAACTTATTTTGACAATAAACAAAGACGAGGGCTACTTTACTCTGATTCTGAAGCCGATGTATCCTAGCTCAATCTAATAGTGTCTAACATTATTTAAGTCTTAATTATACAAATATTTGTGACAATACCATGCTTTTGTACCACTCTTACCAACTTTAGTACGAATCAGATTGTAATTTGCAAGGTCTATCCTGACATAGATGGCATAATAAATGAATAGTTAGACCATGGTTGTCCACCTGTACAGGAGACAATCCTCTCGCTAAAATTCGTGGATTATCTCCTCCTACAGACGAACAAATTATGGTATAACTCAGATTTAATTTATCAAATAAAATGAGCCGATAGTACAATTATCTGTGACAACAGACCCATTCCTTTTCACCTGTACGTGGCTGAACTGATAACATAGTAAACATCTTTTCACTAAATAATTAGCGGTTAGTCCCTTGTTTATTTGCGAGTACTAACGTGCTATGTGAAACAAGTGCTATTTTATGGCCTCAGTAATTTCTAGTTTACTCCTTTAAAACCAATTAATCACAAAGCTGTTTGTTTACCATATAACGAGACTATTAAGCTGAGTATGACAATTACATCTATGACACCCTACAACGACAATACAATGTTCCTAGGGCGGCGATTCACCAGCAAACTCCCCATCGCGGTAATGCTGTAAGTTCTGTGAAAACTACTCTTAAAACGGAGAAGATTCAAACGCCAAATTCAAGCAAATAAAGCGAGCCACAACAGAACCACAATACGCACACAAGCGAAACGACATCCGAATTGCGTTTCGCTGGTGGGCCGATAGTGGCCCCAGACATTATATGCTGGCTGGAAATGTGAGATGGTGGAACAACATATAGCTCCATGTTCGTTCTTTTAATCATCTTTCATTACAGGGAATAGAAAAAGATTCGAGTTCTAAGTTAATACAGCGATGCGCTCACACGTAAAATCCTTTTTGATCCATTCTAATCTCTGTAAAGTAGCTCTGATCTTGACAAATTGCGTCTGACGAGAAAAAAATGTACTGTGATATGGCAATGCAACCTTTAATATCGATGTCTAAGGCCCCGCAGTCTGGTGAGAGTTTTCGCAATACACATGGATATTCAAAAGAGAACAACTTTGACCTAAAAGGCAGAGCAGACTTAAATGATATTAATCTGCACAAGTGCACAGAGTGGGTAGATTCTTTACTGCTGCTCATTTTGTCATGCAATGGCACGAGATGTGTGCAGTTAGCAATTGGTAATTTCGTTGGAAGAACTTTGTCATGGAATTACAAACGTTTGCCGATCTTTCAAACAAGGACACCTACGTAAAAGCAGCGATAAATCTAGTTGAAACTTCAATGTTTTTGGAACAGTTTTCATGCGCATTCAACCCCTAAACATGACCCCTCCAAAAAGAATGATAATATATGAGCCAGCACACCAGATTTCGGTACGCATCGCATATGCGCAAATGTCCGAGTCTAAACTACCATGCTAAGATATCCAGCGAAGTTAGAGGTCTAAAGTTTGGTCTGTGTCTCAATCCGTATATATAATCTACATACATACTTCGTGTTTTCGAGCAGTGGAGACTCTGGCGAGTCTGCGCATATGCGGAGACTTTCCTGAGCATTCGTTGCTCGCTCATGCGCTGAGTACCGAAACAGTGTGAACTCCTGAGTGCGCTTGCGCAAAGTAAGTCGGGAAACGGCTGAAAATTTGTGAATCATGAGAATGACCAGGAGTGGATTCAGGATTTCTGGAAAGGGGGTTCATATGTATAAAGTAGTGGGGGTTCACTTTGCTGTTTTCATCTCATTTTTCTTAAAATATCACATGAAAATGAAATAATTTGGTCACACTGAGACCACATTATTTCATTTTCATAGGATTTTTAAAACAGGGGGTAGGGAGGGGGGTTCAAGCGAACTCCCCTGAACCCCCTCTGGATCAGCCCGTCATGATATTGATATAACTGAACTATTGTTGAAATTTATGTAACACTCCAACTGTGAACACAACAACAGCATTATCAGGTAAGAAACGTTAAATTTCCCATAATCGTCATGATGGTTGACCCATATGAACATCCTAAAAGTGGCCGGTCGAGCGCCTCGAGGTGGTAAATAATCACACTAAACATAACAAGTAGGGACCATTAAAATGATAAATGGTGATTAGATGTGCAAAATTATACAGATATTATATAACATCAACAAAAATGGTGAGAAAAGGAATTTCCTCTGGGTTACCATGTCTGAATATGCGAATACAAGTTTATAACCACTTTGATATATTACAAGAGATGTTGTATGGGGATGTTTCACCATTTCACGGAAATATAGCGAGGTGTGTCTTGCGAACCGACGACCAAAATCTTTCTCATTTATATTGGTTCATGAGAGTTGACTTCCTTAGTGCAATCATCCTAGTGTTAGCCATCAGGGGATATCAGCTTTTGTGATCACAGTATGGAAAAACTGAAAATTTACTCCCATGTCAACGTGCTCCCTTCGCATGCGATAGGTCCCTGATTCAATCTTCAGTAAACTCTTTCCCCATTTAAGAGGGTCTGGATGGGGTATAATGATTAGTGAATAATGGTCCTTTTTTTAATGAAAAGTGAATAATGAGCCAAAAAATAATGAATAGTGAATAATGAGGGCCTAAAAAATAATGAATAATCCTATTTTTTTATTGAATTGACGAAAAAATTAATGAATAGTGAATAATCAGATTTCTTTGCCACCTTTCTTACTTTTAATGAATAATTGGTCTTATTTTAATGAATAACCCAAAATTTTAATGAGATGAATAATGGGATAATTTTTAATGAATAGTGAATACCAGACCCCCCATCCAGACCCTCATTTAAAAGAAACACACACATTCAATAAGTATAGGGCTTAGGTTGACTAGAATTTCCCTTCTTTATACCGCCCTTACCAAGTATAGCACGAAATATCTCATGATGTGCAAGGTCTACACTTATGTAGGTGGTATAAAATAGTTATACCATGTTTGTCCACCTGTACGTGAGATAATCTTCTCGCTAAAGCTCCTGTATTATCTCAACGTACAGGCGGACAACCCATGGTATAACTATTACTTAACCAGCTTTCGCTGAGTGGCAAATCGGGTCGAGTGGATTTTGCCACGGACCCTAAATATCCATGGTTGTGCACCTTCGCATTAGTTGGCTCACTTTACAGACATACAGACAAATACTTTTATTTAGGCTCAGGTCAAAACATTCGTGATTTCGTCTCTACTCGCACACTCGTCCGATATTCATCATGTTGAGATACGCTTATAAGGTTTCCTTTATGGGTAACTGACAATAAAAGACCAACAGTAATATGATAGGAAACCCATGCCGACCCTGGGTGACTTTGTTACTCTGATGATTTATGGCTTAACTGACCCACGAAGAAGATAATAAATTGCCGGGTATCTCTACATCGTCGAATGCCTTAATTAATTTATCTAAACGATAATATGAGTTTTACACCAATGACAACTGACTATTCATCCACCCAGCAGTAATCGTACCGGGATTTTAGAAGATTGAATATTTTTTATTGTTCAGCAGTTTTGACAAAATCATAGTACGTTCGTGTTTGGACTCGAAGCAAAGACCCAAATCTAATACTAGTAATCCTGGGAAACGACACCAGCAGCACAGGAGAGACCCAGACGAGACCCATAACATATGGTTTTGTTTATTATGAATATTATTAGTAATTGACCCATTACTACTATACTGACGGGCAAAAGAAACGCCACACTCATGTATTGCATGTGGCTCACAAACACGAGTTGCGTCAAAATCTTGAGTCAAGCCTCGGGGTTAGTTTATTTTGTCGTTTTTTTGGTGTTAACTTACATATGTATTAACACTGTAGAAGTATTAAAATAGTAATGATACCAGGCTCGAGGTTATAAAATCTTTTTCATGCTCAACTCAGCTGAGCACGGAATTCTTCCTGCTCATAAATGTAAAAATGCCAACATTTTAACATTTATTAGCATGATAAATACAACATCTGAGAGGCTTAAAGCAAGAAACCTCTTTATTTGTCGGTATTTTAGTTTTCTGAGCAGTTGAAATTTCGTGCTCAGTTGAGTTGAGCATGAAAGAAGTTACAACCTCGGGGCCTGCTCCCATGCTAAATGCCAGCCTTTGGTAAACTAACAAGCGAAGCAAGACGAGAAAAGAGTAACGATCACAGGATTTGAGACGTCATTAGAATTAAATAACTTGAGAAGAAAATAATATGTTTATAAAATAGACATTAACAGCAATTATTATATAACCTATAAATAGACATCTTTTGATTGGCCCAGATACCTATCCACTCGAGTCCATAAAACTACATATCTACTGGGCTGCTGGTTTTTCCCATTCAATATTAGTTACTAAAAATAGACTTCATAGAACCATTTCATAACAGGTGTGCTTTCAGCATGAAACTTGCATGATTTGCTGTAATTACAATTCAGTGAGTGACAGCAGCATGAAATTCACAAGATTTGGTGTTTCATCATATACATGTAATTTAGACTTTGCTGTTGAATAAAGTAATTAGCAGAACTCTTAAATGAACTAATGAATTCTTCCTTCTGGATTGATGCAATAAACTTGGAATGGTCCATTGTATAATTCAAGGGGTCACAGGTTTTAATTTTTAAACAAAATTGCAGTTTTTTCCCTGAAGATCATTTTTGTCGCAACAAACAGCGTAGAACCCTGATGAAATGCCACATTATGCGGCATTTAATCTGGATCTTCTCTGTCTGTAGTTGTAATTGCAAATAAAATATGCATTCTTTCCTCTTTTAACTGAATGAAATCAATTAGTCATCATGTAAAAAAAGAAATTCAAGACTGTCCAAGACATAGTCCATAGCTAAGATGTTGTTGTTGTTGTTGTTGCTTTTTTTGCTAAGGGAAATTATATAATAAAACAATTGTTGACTATTGAGGCATTGGACATGATGTGATATCGACCTCAGAATACCAATATTGACCTCGGCTCGGCCTCGGTCAATATTGGTACTCTCAGGTCGATATCACATCATGTCCAATGCCTCAATAGTCAATAATTGTATAGTAGCAATTTTGACTGACATCTCCGCTAAATGATGGTGACATTGACTGTCAATCAACATTTTGATAAAATGTTATGACACCTTTTCACCGTTTTTTTTTGTTCGCAGTGCCTTTTTTATATTAAAATTAGCAGTTCAGTATTAACATGGATTCTCTGTAAGAATCAAAAAATTCCCATAGGGGTCTGGCACACTACGTCTGGGATTTTTCTCATTCTTTGTGTGTGAAGCAGGTATGACCCCTAAACAGCAAAACAAGCCTTAAAATTTCAAAATGACATCTGGTTACCATGGTAACCAGGATTATTTATGTCAAGCTGAGCTTTGCAGAAAATGCAAAGAAAAAAGTAAAAAATAGGCATACTTGGCTGACCATTCCTTCAAAATATGTTCACCAAATTTCTGAAACTAACATACTTGTATACTGTACCGACTTCGCTCTATATGAGAGAATAAGAAAACATAAGGTATGTAACCCACGTGAGTAGCACGTGACTGTTAAAATATGCAGATCTTGCCAATTTCCAAAATGTGGAAAAAATGGGAATTTGACAAATTTTGAAGCAGTTTTTGATAACTTTTGCAACGGGGTACAAGAAAACTACTGATATGAATATAACAAGCAATATGTCTTCTAATGGAAACATAAAAATACTGGATGGAGAAATTTTTTATTAAAGGTCAAGGTCAAGGTCATAAAAACTCCAGTTCATGATTTTTTAAAATTTGGCATTTTCACATGTTTTGGACTAATATCAGGATGGGTAAATAAAAGTAAATAAGAAAGCAAGTGTTACATTCACTAAGAACAACATATAGGTGACCAAACACAATAATAAAATGTATGTATTTATTGCAAGGTGAAAGTCAAGGTCAAGGTCACAAAATGTAGAATTTCAAAATACGGAAAAACTTGGTTTTTCTCATTTTTTGCACAATATTAAGATGCGTAAATGAAAGAAAGGAAGAAAGCAACTAGTCTATGCATTAAGAACAACACATCAGTTATTAAAAGCAATTATCATATGGATTAAAATATTTTAATGTAAAGGTCAAAGTCAAGGTCATTAAATGTAGAAATTTAAAATGTAGAAAAACAGTGATTTTCACATGTTTTGGAATATTAAAAACATTCAGATGGGAATATGAAACCAATAAGAAAGCCACTAATGTCTACATTAAGAACAACACATCAATTAACAAAAGCAATACTATAATGGATGAATATATTTACATTTCAAGGTCAAGGTCATTTAATGTAGAAATTTTATATGTTAAAAAAGATGGGATAAAATCAGCAAAGTGAACCCATATAAAAAAGATGGATATCTCAAGTATTCTTCAGGCTATACAGAACAATTCAGCTTCTTCAATGTTTTCAATAGAGTCTATATCTGATTTTATACTCTTTTCAAAGGAGTTTGTATATGATATCGCACATTAGAAGTGATCTAAGTTATCTATTCTTTGAATCAAGTAAAAGTTTGCTATTTCCACACCCACTGAATTATGTCTTATAAAGAGGATCTTACAAGAGTGATAATTACATTTGAAATTTATCAAACAAGCCTTTGAACGAATCTTTTTATCATTCATAAGACATACTAAATGCAATTTATCACCTTCAAACTTTGTTTATTTCAATGAAACATTGCATTATGTGTCTGTCAACCAGCAGGAGGAAAGAAAATAAAAAATTCAGTAAATCCCGACAATTTTATTTCCAAACTTTTCCTTGAGATATGATTAAGAAAATGAATACCCACACTTTATGTTTTGCTTAAGAAAGTGCTCGTAGTGATTTGTTTCTTAATATATCACTGGCTGGGGGTCAATCGTTAAAGTGAATAAATCACGAGCATAAAGCGTGAGTGATTTATCCACTAAAGACTGCAATATATTAACAGGCCCCCAGTTAAGGATGCGAAACGGAAAATATTTTTCTCATTTCTCAATCAAAACATATGCTGTGGCTACTCAAAAGAACCGTGTCACTGAGACGGTTCTTTTGAGCACCCAAACACATGTTTAAACTGATGGATAAGAAGATAATCACAATTTTATGCTGAAAATATTTGCTTAACTGGCCTAATGTATTAAACAACAAATCACTGTGAGCATGAACATATTTTGAATAGATTCACACACAAAATTAAAAAAAAGATTGAATCCTTCATAGTCTAAAACGATTTTACCATCTCAAACAAAGTGTAAGAATTTCCCATAACTCTTGTTTGGACAGAAATGCGTATTTTTGCTGTTTGGAATGAATATACATTTATTTTCATTGAGTGGAGTGAAAAATGAATATTTTATTAATCTTCATCTACATCCATTATTGAAGTTCTATAATTGTAAAAACGATGTTTCGCGATTTTCTGTCACCGTTTCAAGGCCTTACATGATAGATGACGCCAAGAGAATCAAAATGGCTATCCAATGACGTAAGGCCAGTCTATCCCAGTTCGTCCAGTGGTTTATCAACCAATTAATCACTGAATTCAACCATTGGCTACATTGTGATTTGTTGCTTAATATATCGATGTCTTAGAGGTCAGCAGTTAAAGTTAATAAATCACGAGCACAAAGCGTTACCGAATTACTTTGCATGAGCTCATCAAACACTTCTGGCACCATTCAAGCAATTCTAAAGGGAAAAAATCTTTGGGTCCGCCAGGATTCGAACCCAGAACTCCTGCGTGACAGTCGACCACTCTAACCATGTCGCTAAACAGTTAACCCAACAGCGAGGCTGTTAGGAATGTCACTGTCACTACAATATGATACAGGTCTTTTTTCAAAGGGCTTACATAACAATAAGCATAAACCCACATATCTTACAATTGGAAAAATGCTATCTTTGACCTTGACTATCCATTCTTCTATCATATGCTTATTTTTTGCTATTGCTTACATATATGATGGTGTCCTTTATGACTGTACAAGAAGATTTCATAGGTTTTTTTACCCACAAACAACCCGGGCAATCCGAGTTACAAAATGAGCAAAACCCGTTTTTTCAAGTTGAATTTTTATGTTCTGTGACCTTGAACTTGACCTTCACATTTAAATATGTTATCCTTTTAACTTTGGCTTTTGTTTCTTGATGTTTTGATCTACATATAGTAGCTGTGGCTTTTTCAGAAACGCCTTTAAACCAAAAACTGTGAATAAATAGATGAAAATTGCCATAATTAAACATTTGGATATAGAAGAATTTGTGACCTTGATCTTGAACTTTATATTTTTATATCGTTACACCAGTTTGATATAATTTAAATAGTTGCTGTTATTATTTGTATTACTATATCAAAGGATTTATAAATAAATATTCTGGACACATTACAAAAAAGTGTTAAAAACTATGACTAAATTACTGTTTTTTCGCCTTTTTTAAAAAATGTTCTATTGTGACCTTGACACTGACCTTCATATTCATATTTTTCATCTGTTTAGGTTTTGATATCGATAAAATATACCTTTTTCTTTATAACCATATTAGTTTTTTTATTGCTATCTTCAGCTACACGAAGGGTTTAAATTGGTGAAAATCCCTTTTTCTTCATTTCAAAGAAGATAATTTATGACCTTGACTTTGACCTTCATACATCAATTCCTTCAACCGGTTTGATATAATTTTTAAAAGTTCTTTTATTATCTTTGTTAATATATCAGTGGGTTTATAAGTATATTCTGGAAACATTACAAAAATTTGTTTCAAAATATTACTAAATAACACTTTTTTCGCCTTTTTTGAAAATGTACTATTTCTGACCTTGACATTGACCTTCACATTTATAATCATCATCTGTTTAGGTTTTGATATCGATAAAATATACCTTTTTCTTTATAACCATATAAGTTTTTTTATTACTATTTTCAGCTACCCTTCACAAAAAGGGTTTAAATTAGCAAAAAAATCTTTTTTCTTCATTTTCAAAGTAGATATTTTATGACCTTGATCTTAACCTTCATACATCAATTTCTCCAACCGTTTGGTATAACTTTCAATAGTTACTATTATTATCTTAGTGAATATATCAAAGGGTTTATAAATTTATTCTGGAAACATTACAAAATTTTGTATCAAAATATTACTAAATTACTATTTTTTCGCCTTTTTTGAAATTGTACCATTTGCAACCTTGACATTGACCTTCCATCATTTACATTCATCATCTGTTTAGGTTTTGGTGTCAATAAAATATACTTTTTTCTTCATTACCATATTAGTTTTTTTCTTACCATCTTCAGCTACCCTTCATAAAAAGGGTTAAAATTATTGAAAAATCCCTTTTTTCTTCATTTTGAAATTAGACAATTTATGACCTTGACCTTCATACATCAATTTCTCCAGCCAGTTTGATATAATTCTAGATAGTTACTATTATTATCTTTGTGAATATATCAAAGGATTTATAAATATATTTTGGAAACATTACAAAATTTTGTTTCAAAATATGACTAAATTACTATTTTTACGCCTTTTTTGAAAATGTACCATTTGTGACCTTGACATTGACCTTCACATTTATATTCATCATCTGTTTAAGTTTTGGTGTCAATGAAAGATACTTTTTCGTTCATTACCATATTTGTTTTTTTCTTACCATCTTCAGCTACCCTTCAAAAAAGGGTTTAAATTAGTAATAAATCCCTTTTTTCTTCATTTTGAAATTAGATAATTTATGACCTTGACCTTCATACATCAATTTCTCCAACCGGTTTGATATAATTTTAGATAAGTGCTATTATTATCTTTGTGAATAAATCAAAGGATTTATAAAGATATTCTGGAAACATTACAAAATTTTGTTCCAAAATATGACTAAATTACAGTTTTTTTCGCCTCTTTTGAAAATGTACCATTTGTGACCTTGACATTTACCTTCACATTTATACTCATCATCTATTTAGGTTTTGGTGTCAATGAAAGAGATTTTTTTCTTCATTACCATATTTTTTTTTCTTACCATCTTCAGCTACCCTTCAAAAAAGGGGTTTAAATTAGTAACAAATCCCTTTTTTCTTCATTTTGAAATAAGACAATTTATGACCTTGACCTTCATACATCAATTTCTCCAACCGGTTTGATATAATTTTAGATAGTTGCTATAATTATCTTTGTAAATATATTAAAGGATTTATGTATATATTCTGGAAACATTACAAAATTTTGTTCCAAAATATGACTAAATTACTGTATTTTTTTCGCCTTTTTTGAAAATGTACTATTTGTGACCTTGACATTGACCTTCACATTTATATTCATCATCTGTTTAGGTTTGGTGTCAATAAAAGAGACTTTTTTCTTCATTACCATATTAGTTTTTTTCCTTACAATCTTCAGCTACCTTTCATAAAAAAGGGTTTAAATTAGTAATAAATCCCTTTTTTCTTCATTTTGAAATTAGACAATTTATGACCTTGACATTGACCTTCATACATCATTTTCTCCAACCGGTTTGATATAATTTTAGATAAGTGCTATTATTATCTTTGTTAATATATCAAAAGATTTATAAAGATATTCTAGAAACATTACAAAATTTTGTTCCAAAATATGACAAAATTACTGTTGTTTTCGCCTCTTTTGAAAATGTACCATTTGTGACCTTGACATTGACCTTCACATTTATATTCATCATCTGTTTAAGTTTTGGTCCATATTTGTTTTTTTCTTACCATCTTCAGCTACCCTTCAAAAAGGGTTTAAATTAGTAATAAATCCCTTTTTTCTTCATTTTGAAATTAGACAATTTATGACCTTGACCTTGACCTTCATACATCAATTTCTCCAACCGGTTTGATATAATTTTAGATAGTTGCTATATTTATCTTTGTAATTATATCAAAGGATTTATGTATATATTCTGGAAACATTACAAAATTTTGTTCCAAAATATGACTAAATTACTGTGTTTTTTTTCGCTTTTTTTGAAAATGTACTATTTGTGACCTTGACATTGACCTTCACATTTATACTCATCATCTGTTTAGGTTTTGGTGTCAATGAAAGAGACTTTTTTCTTCATTACCATATTATTTTTTTTTCTTACCATCTTCAGCTACCCTTCAAAATAGGGGTTTAAATTAGTATCAAATCCCTTTTTTCTTCATTTTGAAATAAGATAATTTATGACCTTGACCTTCATACATCAATTTCTCCAACGGGTTTGATATAATTTTAGATAAGTGCTATTATTATCTTTGTGAATATATCAAATAATTTATAAGGATATTCTGGAAACATTACAAAATTTTGTTCCAAAATATGACTAAATTACTGTCTTTTTCGCCTCTTTTGAAAATGTACCATTTGTGACCTTGACATTGACCTTCACATTTATACGCATCATCTGTTTAGGTTTTGGTGTCAATGAAAGAGACTTTTTTCTTCATTACCATATTATTTTTTTCTTACCATCTTCAGCAACCCTTCAAAAAAGGGGTTTAAATAAGTAACAAATCCCTTTTTTCTTCATTTTGAAATAAGACAATTTATGACCTTGACCATCATACATCAATTTCTCCTACCGGTTTGATATAATTTTAGATAGTTGCTATAATTATCTTTGTAAATATATCAAAGGATTTATGTATATATTCTGGAAACATTACAAAATTTTGTTCCAAAATATGACTAAATTACTGTGTTTTTTTCGCCTTTTTTGAAAATATACTATTTGTGACCTTGACATTGACCTTCACATTTATATTCATCATCTGTTTAGGTTTTGGTGTCAATGACAGAGACTTTTTTCTTCATTACCATATAAGTTTTATTCTTACCATCTTCAGCTACCCTTCAAAGAAGGGTTTAAATTAGTAATAAATCCCTTTATTTTCTTCATTTTGAAATTAGACAATTTATGAATTTGACCTTGACCTTACTTACATCAATTTTTCCAGCCGGTTTGATATAATGTTAGATAGTTGCTATTATTATCTTTGTGAATATATCAAAGGATTTATAAATATATTCTGGAAACATTACAAAATTTTGTTCCAAAATATGACTCAATTACTATTTTTACGCCTTTTTTGAAAATGTACCATTTGTGACCTTGACATTGACCTTCACATTTATATTCATCATCTGTTTAGGTTTGGTGTCAATGAAAGAGACTTTTTCTTCATTACCATATTAATTTGTTCTTACCATCTGCAGCTACCCTTCAAAAAAAGGGTTTAAATTAGTGAAAAATCCCTTTTTTCTTCTTTTAGAAATTAGACAATTTATGACCTTGACCTTGACCTTCATACATCAAATTTTCCAACGGGTTTGATATAATTTTAGATAGTTGCTATTATTATCTTTGTGAATATATCAAAGGATCATAAATATATTCTAGAAACATTACAAAATTTTGTTCGAAAATATGACTAAATTACTATTTTTTCGCCTTTTTTGAAAACGTACCATTTGTGACCTTGACTTTGACCTTCACATCTATATTTATCATCTGTTTAGGTTTTTGTGTCAATAAAAGATACTTTTTTCTTCATTACCATATAAGTTTTTTTCCTTACAATCTTCAGCTACCTTTCATAAAAAATGGTTTAAATTAGTGAAAAATCCCCTTTTTCTTCATTTTGAAATTAGACAATTTATGACCTTGACCTTGAACTTAATTCATCAATTTCTCCAACCAGTTTTTTTCTAAGTTCAATAGTTCAGATGTCGCTTTATAAATACACGTGAGTGGTTTTCTTGAGGGCCGTTGCAAAAGTGTTTATAATAATAGCTAAATATGTGTAATTTTGCGATTTTCACATATTTGGCATTTTGCCAAATTTCCCCATATTTGGGCCCCTTGTGTGAGGAATCTGTAGAAGAAAGTGATTTTATTCTTGTATCATTCTGTCGTTCCAATTTAGTAGCCCCCAACTCACGTAAAAAACTTTTGTAAAGAATTATATAATGACAAGAAAACAACAGCACAATTGGGCAGGGTCTGGAATTTTTCCTGTCAATTTCTGCTGCATTTTCACAGGATCAAATAATCTTCGTTTCCATGGCAACAAACAATAAATCGAAAAGTTTGGCACGAGTTATGTAGGTTTTGGGTCACACCCAACATATACACAAAAAATTATGAAAATCCCAGACATAGCGTGGCCAACATTTTTTGATTCTTACAGAGAATCCATGTTAAGATTTATAATAGGCAATATCACAATGCATACCATGGTTTGTTCGCCAGTGGATCGTTTGTAACCCATGTACATCAGTTTAGACCTCGCACATTACGGTATGGTTTGTGAGAAAGCCGGTAAGGATGGTATAAATAAAAAAAAACAGCTATATTATATACAGTCAGGTGCATAACTTAAAAAAGTTAAAAACATATATCACTTAAAGCAGTTAAGCAAAAGTAACTTGGGTGAGTGAAAGTGTCTTTTTCAGTTTCATATTCTGGAGTTACCGCAATGTTCATGGTCATGTGGGTGATTTTATCTGAAATACCTATTACATAACTAAACGATTATGCAATAAACTTTTGTACGCTTCCTGCGCAAGGTCATTGACGATCAGAAAATAACCTACTTTTTAACTTGAATCAGTTATATTTTGGGCTTGTAATTTTGACCTTGGCCTATATAATTTCAGAAATAACCTTAATAAGTTACTTTTTGTAGCCTCAAAGCTTCGTTGAGTATTGGTGAGTTGCTGTGGCTGACAATAGTGAAATATTTTACCGTATCTATCCTAGTTAATCAGTCAAATTTATGGCTTACTATGGTAAAAAATCTATTTGTATCAAATTTTACTGAAAATTCAATTGGTCTGAAAAGAGTAAAACACGAGAGAAAGTTTCTTTGACAGAAGCTACATGGTTTAGTGAAACAAACAGTTTTAAGGTCACTGCCCATAGCAATAACCGTAACTCTAAAATCATCAAGGGAGGTAATACTTGGTAACGTTCGATTATGACAAAGTGTGATTTTACGCAACTATGATATGTTTTCTACAGACAGTAATGCCCGTTACACTGCACTTTGGTAATCTGAAAGTGATTGATATCACATTAAAAATGCAAACAAAATTTTAAGCATAATGAACAACAAAAGTTGGCATTCTTTACGAATACTAAACGATGAACGCTCAGCTCTGTGAGAAGAAAAAATCAGTCAGTGTAATGGAACACGCATTATACCAGGGAAAGGTCAGTCGAATGTTCGCGGTTTTTTTACAGTCCACAACAACAAAAATGATATAACTACTTGTATATAGATATATATATGATTTTCTGGTTTTATTTTACCTGCATTAAAATTTCACCAAGACAGACTATCTCGTCACGTTATCTAGCGTCTACTTTGAACCTGACGTGCGCTAATGACGTCACTTGCTCTTATGACGTCATTATGCGTAAACGACAAGTATTGAACTTGTCGTTGACGTTGAGAGTCTCTCGCTTTAGTTTGCGTCCTAAACAATTTGCCTTATGTCAAATGTGTTCCAATATTTAGCTACAAGGGCTATCTTGGACTAAGGTTGACCCAAGTATAGTCGTGAGTCTAAATTATAGTAGGCCTACTCTAAATCTACTAAAGGTGCGCGAGGAATTCTGCCATCGGGGTCTGCAAACAACAAAGGCACAGACCAGCTTGCGCATCCGGGCAGTCTGATCAGCGCCTTTGCTATTCACAAATTGAATAGTATCGTATTTAAACTTGCTCAAAGCGAGACTTCACTATTTCCATCTAGTCTCTGTGGCTGAGAAGGCTCGTTTTTGGTATGATCTTATCGGAAACCCTGAAGACAGGTTTTGTCGCATCGATGCTCATATATGTATTTATATTCATGTAAATGCGGACCCAATCCACAAACCTGTTTTATGTGATATGCACATAGAAAATGTCTAGCTCTTCTAGACTACTCGTGGCCAATTCCGCCCATGACCAACGCCGACGGGATCCGTACCAAAAACAATACCTCCTCCCCCTCCGCGCCACTGAATACCCCCTTCAGTAGCGGGAAGGGTGTGGGCATAAAAATAACCTTTTTCATATAAATGCGGGTCCAACCAAATCATAGGTAAGTTGTAGGTACTCAGTGAGACGGTTCTTTTGAGCACCCAAAGCAAATATAAAAATAATGAGCAATAAAATATTTACAATTTTACGCTAAATTTTTGCTAATCTCCAAGTTTACTCTACATTTGACATATTTTTACCGAAATATGTCCGTCAAAGGATATATAGGTCCTCATCTGGTCAAGTTTTAAGGTCTGGCCTTGCTTCGCGATCGGACATTAGTATGGCGCCCGAGGCCGCAACAAAGATTTAAAAACATTTCATATTCTTGGATGAGTATATGTAGTATATGCATCGATCAATTGAAGCGATGCATATATTAAAACAGCACCTTTTTCACCTAAATTAGACATGCATAGTTACCCCGTGACCTTGAAAAACGGTAAATGTCCCCAAAACACTACATCTCTATCCTAATGATGTATCTATGCAAATTTGGTCAAAATATATCGACTAGATGTTCAACCAAAATGCAGATAAGTTTCTTTTTACCGTGGGTGGGGTTTCTTTTTACCGTGGGTGGGGTATTTTGGTATCGTTTTTGGTATAGAAAAGTCTTCTCATATATGCATATAAATGTTCCAAGTATTTGGAGTACATATAGTTTTATTTGGAAGGTCAAAGTGAGGTATTCCAATCAATAGTGTTTGGTTCCTAAGGTTTTAACATGCTTAGAAGTAAGAAAAGCCTGCTTAGTTCATTATTTTGCAGTTTAGGGGGTAAGGATATTTATTTGGTAATATCTCACTAATAAGATGGTGATTTTTTTTAAAATTCTGTCATAATGCATCTTATATAATGATCATTTTCCTAAGAAAAAATTAGAAAAAATTATTTTTTAAAGTATGTTTAAATATTGAATTATCAGTCCTTAATTGCTGAAAATGAATGCATAAATATCGGTGAATGCTGGTTTGAAAGCGTGATATGAAGAAAAATACTTGTATAGCTGCAAAAGAATGGTTTGAGAAAAAAATCTTGATTATTAATGGCTTCGCATGCTTGTTTGAAATAACGATTTTCAAATATAAAATTGAGTTACAGAATATTTACTTGTCTTAATGAGTTTCCAAAAAGCTGTGTGAAAATGCCATCATATGCCATATAATTAAGAGCTGTAACTTTTGAACTGGACGGTAAATTTTCTTTATTTTGCGTTATTTTTCTTATAATATGATGTACTACAGAATATCAAAAAATGAAAAAATTCTATTTTTTGGAAAAAAAATCGCCCAGGTGTGGGCAGTGACCTTAAAACCCTTTGTATTCTAATGGATTTTACCATACATATTGATACAATATTAGTATGTACTGTCCATTGTGCAGTTTAGGGGTCACAGGTAGAAATTTCTAAATTATGATGTTTTTTCTGTCCCTGGAGGTTGTGTTAATCTTAGCAAACAGTGCTGACCCTGGTGAAAGGCTGCATTTCATCTTGGTCTACACTGTTTTCCAAAGTACCCCAGTATACAAATGGCTAATATAAGCCCAGGTATCTCCCCTTTCGCATTATATGGCTCGTCGACAGGCCATAGGGTGGCTTACATTCCACTGAGCATCTTTTCATTGATACTTCATTAAATGAGTATTAAGCCGGATTATAGCTTAATAGCTACACTTTTTACGAATTCATTGAAAAAATAAAATAGAAATTTCATATAAATCTGTCACTGCTGTAGCATGAAACGTTATAAGATAGGGACAAATCATTAGACAAAATGTTTAAGCCATCAGCAAAGAATAAAGGGGCAGATCAGCATGCGCAGCCATGCCTACAGATCAACGCATTTAGCTTCCTGAATAGACAGTATACTGCGAGTATCTGTACAATATCCATTCAACTTTCCCGAGATTCAAGATGGCCTCAGTACCATAAACAGACTGCCCTACTAAATAAAATCTACAACAACAGGTTTTGTCGAGACGTGGCTATAGAACCATAAGTAAATAAACCCATCGTAATCTTATGAGTAGATAGAAATGATAATGACAGATGGATGGAAGGATTGACAAAACAACAAAAAAGTGAGTGAATGACTCGACCATGGTATGCAGTCTCTTGGATTTTGCAGAATGTGCTTTGGCGAGAGGGTTAAGTGTGGCTCGGTTAAAGTGAAAAGCTGATGATCATTCGGTTGGAATGAATTTTGCAATACATTTTACAAGGTCTGCCTTAAAGTTAACAAGCGAATGTCTCTGTATTTCTCAGGGAATCTTCGCCTATTCTATTTCAATATTAAATAAATAATAACTTACAAGCTAGGTTCAACAAGTTTTCTATATGATTTATTTGAAATTGATGATTCGGTATATTTATATTACGCCAACAATTTATCAATGGCTTCTCTTTACAATAATTTCCCACTATTCCATTTTTCAATTCTGTTTTGTATGAGCATTACCTATATCAAGACGACCAGCACTGATGATGTATTCAAAGCCCTGTGACACGACTAAGTCATAAGATAAGCAAAAAACATTCATTCCCGTAGCCAAAAGCTATAGGACACGACAAATGCTCTACACGAGCTCCCACGATCTCGTAGCCAAAAGACCTGTGACATGGTAGACAAGGCTAAGTCAAAAGATAAGTAAAACAATCTCGAAGCCAAAAGCTATAGGACACTACAAAGGCTCTACACAAGCACTACCGATCTCGTAGCCAATAGCTCGAAGCCAATATACGCTGTATTTTCTTTCAAGCCAAAAGTTATGGGACACGACTAAGTCATAAGATAAGCGCAAACAATCTAGTAGCCCAAAGATATGGGTCACGCCAAGGGCATAACACGAGCACAAACAATATCGTAGCATAAACTAAGAAACTACACGAGCCTAACATAAAGGTACTACATGAACTCCTACGATCTGTATCCAAATGACATTAGACACGACTACACGACTAGACAAGCAACAGTAACCTTGTATCCTAAGCCATGAAACACTACTAATGCGCTAGACAAACAGCAATCTTGCGACACAACTAAAGCACTAGACGAACAACAGCCACGACATGACCAAGGTACTAGACAACTATGTTGTGTCCAAAGCTCCAGACACAAGAGTAATAATCATTTGACGTTCACAGTCCAAGACTGTACTGATGCATTGGACGAGCAACACGCTGTCTATGTCCAAAGCCCACGATACGAACAAGGCACTAGGCGAATAACAGTTTTCTTTGTCCAAAACCCCTGATACGACCTAGGAACTAGATGAAATAACACCTATTATGTGTCCAAAGCCCACGGTACGAACAAGGCACTAGGCGAATAACAGTTTTCTTTGTCCAAAACCCCTGATATGACCTAGGAACCAAATGAAACAACACCTATTATGTGTCCAAAGCCCACGATACGAACAAGGCACTAGGCGAATAACAGTTTTCTTTGTCCAAAACCCCTGATACGACCTAGGAACTGGATTAAGCAACACCTATTATGTGTCCAAAGCCCACGATACGAACAAGGCACTAGGCGAATAACAGTTTTCTTTGTCCAAAACCCCTGATACGACCTAGGAACTGGATGAAGCAACACTCATTATGTGTCAAAAACCGACGACATGATCTAGGCACTATATGAGCATCCAAAACTCTATTCTACGCTTATTATGGGTGTCGTAAAAGTTTGCAATTATTTAACGGCTGTCTAGTCTATTAATGTAATGGTACTGATCAAGCTGAGCGGTGCCGATCTGTGCATTGTTCTTTCTCATATAACATCATGAGCTGATCCAGAGGGAAGACAGGATATGCGGACCCCACCCATGGAAAATCACAAGTGTTTCCTTAGTATGTACAACGCCCTAGAGAAGCAATTGGACCCGAGGGAGGTCCGCACGGCCTTCTGTGAAATACGTTGATGATGAAAAAAGTTGTGATGACCCCCTGACGGAATTGGTTGGTCCGCCCATGAACATGAGCAGATTCCTAAGGTTTGTTTTGACCCTGTAATTCAGATTGTATATCCATCTTCCAATGACAACTTTTGCAAACACTTTTAACCAAGATCAGGCCCAACAAAATTTCAGGTCTGATCTATATCAAAACGCTGTGACAGTCGATCTGATTGTAGTCATGAAATTTTTTACGGATATTAATTTTGAAAATTTTATAGACGCCAAATATGATAAATTAACCAGAACAGGCTAGTTTCATTCACTATTTTTTTTATTTGTAAGAACCCTTTTCTAGTTGCATGCACTGAATCGTTTCTATCCTCCTTCATTCATCCAATTTGGGCAATTTTCTTTTTAACCGCCTCAATTCAATTTCTAAAAAGTAGGGGCTTGTATTTTCAAACCAAATAAATAAACTGTAAATGAGAGGATTCGATAAAGATCTGATATATCAGATGATTATAGCAGGTGGGAAATATAAATATCAAGACTGCCTTATTGGGGTTAGAGTGCAAGAAAAGCGGCCTTCGGGAATTTTTGCAGTAGTGAAGAACACACAAACCTACAAAATGATTTTCCACGCATGATCACTTGTCGTAACCCAAGATGAGGCACGACAGAGCAGAACGACGGGCCTGAGCTGTGTCCAAATGGGGGAATTTCTTATGGTATTCCTTAAAATTGTTTGAAAAAAATCATTTTGATAGAAGGGAACAGAGCAGACGAGCAGGGCCTGGAATTACAATGCCTCCTTTAAGTTAAGCAAGACTTAAGTTAAGTATTGATATTTCAACATGCTATATTAAATACTAAATTAATTGCCTGGATCGATGTGGTATCTGTGGTCAAAGACATCATTGTGATCTTCAGAAAAATTAAAACTATTTTTATTTTAATCAGTTTTAAACGTTATTTTTCGCATCCTGAAAAATCAATTCTTAACTTAAGTCTTCCTTTACTTTAAGGAGGCATTCTAATTCCGGGCCCAGGGCCCAAAATTATAATGCTTCTTTAAAGTTAAAGACGACTTTAACTTGATCAGATAGGTTTTGGCAGGTTGTGGTTGGGTTGCGAGACGTCTGTTGCATGATTTAGCCAGTAACGGAAAGAATTGAATTTAACTTTATTTTTCTCCATCTGTCCCTCAAAGATACATTGAGACTACTAAACATCTAAAGTGTTAGACTGGCCCCAGTCTCTAATGTCAATTTTTAGTAAAACTGATAATCTCTCTAAGATAGCAATTTATAAACTTTACTTGGAAGAAGAAATTCTGGGCTTGGACATCACTAAATTTGACTATCAGAGAGGATAGAATTTTTAGAAGATTATTTTTTACATAATTAAATATAATTTTAAATGTAATTATATATATTTAGTGGACTGATGCCAGTCTACTAAAGTGTCGGCATGTCGGTGAAGCAAGGGCTGATTTAACGCCAATAAACACAATTACTACAGCTTTGAACACATATGGCTTACATTAATGTCGATGTTTCGGTGTTTAGTATAACCATCATGGTGGAACTTTTTTCCCTCGTGTAAAATATTGACTTTTTCGGGGAATATCTTTGTTTCCATTCATGAATGAAAGACATAACAAGTGACTAGTCTATATAAACAACATGGGTCGCAAAAAGCCGAACTTCTATGCAGTGTCAAAGGGCCGCGATATGCAGAATGGCCTTGATCACGGTGTGTTTACAAATTGGACAGACTGCTCGATACATGTGAGCGGTGTAAAAGGGGCGATATTTCAAGGTTGTCAGTCCTATGACGAAGCTGTAGATTTATTAACTTTCTCGAATCTTTCCCCAATCCTAGTTTTCGTTAATGGTGAATGGGTGACCGACCAGCAATATAAATCAAGTGCCCTGTCGAATGATGTACCACACGAAATTATGTACAGTGAATCGAGCGATCCCGAGTACGACGCCGATCTTGATGATAATATCGACACTGATAATATTGACACTGACTATTATGATTGTGACGAGGACACTCTAGATAAAACATGCATAAATGACACTGAATGCATTTTCGAAAAGTCCCAGTTCAATTGTGTTGATTTGACGGATGAGCAAAATACCGTACTGGCAAAACAGGGAGACGAGACGGATAACCGACAACATGAAGTACCACAATCTCCACTTCCAAACCAAACTGACACTGACGATACGGTAGTGAAGCAGATATTCAATATGGAACATTCAAACGATCAAAATATCACAGTTGACCCTCTTAACTTGATCAATGGTGCTGAGACAGCTGTCAAGAAGAAAATAAAACCTGGTCAATCTACTGGCCCTGCCAACTGTATTGTTTGTTCAGACCCTTATAATGATCATATGCTAAAATGTAATACTTGCACATTAAAAGTACACTACCACTGTTCTGGGCTTCCAAACTATGAAATTGCTAAATACTTGGGCCACAAATCAAGGAAATATGTTTGCGAAAAATGTACAGTTGTTATCCCTAAATACAGGAATTTGTTAGGCGATTCTGAAAAGCCTATCAAAGGTAGTCATTTTCCTGTCTCTATCAGCGCTCAACATTTTGGCGAACAAGGCTTGCAGCATGATTCCTTGATTAGTAATATAAGGTCGGTGGTGTCTAAAGAAATGAAAGCATTTCAGTCAGAAGTTCTAGTAAAGTTTGAGTCAAAGTTTGTAAGTGCCGTTGAAAGTGTAATGAAAGACAGCTCTAAAGTTACAGATGAACTACTGAACATTAGCGGTCGCATAACTGCCACAAACAGCAGCATTCAGAACCTCAGGAAGACATATGAACAGTCAATCTCTAATCTCAAATCGCCCAATAAAAACTCCCCAGAATTATCGTCTCCACAAATCCCAGCAGATGATAAGCTAAAAGATGAGAATAAAGCTCTTAAGGATCAGGTTAGCTCTCTGAAACATGACAAAATGATGTGTGAAGAAAACTTAAAAGCTAAGTATGAGTCCAAAATGGAGTCACTAAGAATCTCTATTGAAGGGAAGGACAAGGAGATAAGTCATCTAAAGGATGATGCTGACTTCAAATCGTCTGCCATAGACAAGCTCTTCTCGGAAAAGGAATCATTAAATGACAAACTGTTAGGGAGTGAAAGAGCTCTAAATGAGGCAAGAGATGAAATATTGTCGCTAAAGGTTCATATCGCTGGCATAAGTAAAGATGAGAATGACCAGTCTATATCTGACTGGTCTACAGTTCCAGGTAAAGAAAAGAAACAGAAGCCAACCGTCATGTTAATTGGAACTTCCAACATTAAAGAAATCGAACCAGCAAGGCTAAGCTCTAACATTAACATAGAAAAGCATATTTCCTATTCATTTGCCGAAGCAGAGAAAGTAATCGATGACTCTGAGAGTAAACCTGATGCAGTTGCTTTTCACGTGCTCACTAATGAGTTGAAGTCAAATTCTTCAATGGAATGCGTCCATAAGCTTCAGAACCTCATCAAACTCACCAAAGAGAAAATGCCTTCGACAAAGATCATTATTTCACAAGCTACTAACCGCAGTGACAATGATAACCTAAATCGTAAAGTTAACACTGTCAACTCTTTAATAAATGAGCTTGGTCATGAGGAAAACAGTGTTTTTTCCATTTGTGACAATAGTAGTCTGGGTTTGAATGGGCTTGTGAAGGATAAATTTGTGCGTGATGATGGCTATCACCTATCTTTCGATGGTGTCAAAGTACTGGCTTCTAATTTGCGGAAATCACTGGAACAGGTTCTGAACATCCCATCTTTTAATAATGGTCAAAGAAAACCCCCTTTTAAAAAGAGATGGCAAACCCGAAACAGAAACAATCGTCAAAAAGACTAAACCTATCAATTTCCTGTTGGAATGTTGTTGGTCTAGTTACGAAGGATCACAACAAATTTTGTGACAATGACTTTCTGAAAAAGATATGTCATTATGATATTATAGGGTTAGTTGAAACCCACTGTATCGAGTCATTGAAATCTCCATTACCAACCCATAAAATATACCATAATCATAGAACTCAAGATCCAAGATCTAAACGTAATTTTGGGGGCATTAGCATGTTGGTTAACAAATCAATATCAAATGGCATAACTACTTTACCATATGAAAACTCTAGTTTTATATGGCTAAAGCTAAGTAAGTCATTTTTTAAATTGCAGAATGACGTGTATATTTGTTTTCTACATATACCTCCCAAAAACTCAACTTTTACTCAAAAAAATGGGGATGATTTTGAAGTTTTAGTAAATAGTGCTAGGAAATACTCATCGGTTGGTGATTTATTGGTAATAGGAGATTTCAATGCTCGTACTGGTAGGGCTGCTGATTTTATCACTAGTGATAGTGATGCTGATTATGCAACTTATGACACTCAATACTCACCTGATTTGAAATGTGACATAAGGAATAGTGAAGATGAGATAATTTGCAGCAGGGGCCGAGAGCTGCTTGACTTATGTATCCAGAGTAAAATGCGCATTTTAAATGGAAGGATGCTAGGAGACCTCAGTGGTAAATTTACATCACATTGTAGCCTTGGTAGTAGTGTAATTGACTACTGCATTTGTAGTGATAAACTTTTGAGTAAAATATTAAGTATGAAAGTTCATGACTTTGATAGGTCACTTTCCAATCACTGTATGCTGTCTTGTATCCTTTCTGTCAATTTTGAAAACATGGAAGCAAAATAAATTGACCATATTTTAGCATCTCATTTAACAACCCATCAGCACCTCCACTTTTCTTGTTTTTTAACTCCTGGCAAGCTGCACTAACTTCATTTAATGTAAAATCTTGGTCTAAGACACAGTTTTCTGGAATCCGTATGGATTTAAATTGCTCAAGAAATGACTTGGCTAAGGAAATTTTCGAAGGTTCAATTGAATTGAGGTTCTTGAAATAATCTTTCCAAGTTGACGACTCTATCAGACCATCAGAATTATCCATACCCTCATCTTTTAGTTTATTAATCAAATCCCAGAAAGCTTTCGGGTTATTGCTTGAAATAGATTCAAGCTGTTTCATTATATTGCTAAAGTAATTTCTGCGCTTGGCTCGTTTGGCTTTGATGTATTTCCTATGAAGACAGAAGCACCTCTGTCTCAGCTCCTTATCATAAGGCTTAAAAGCAAGTTTTTTACTGCAGACAATAAGCGAGGCCTTTATTTCTTTTAACGTGAAGTCAAACCATTTTTTATGCTTAAATGTCCTTTTCTTACTTGTATTTCTAGCCTTAAGCTTTAAAGATATACTTGCAGCCTTATGAATAAAAGATTAACAAGTTTCTTAACTGAAAATGGCATTATATGTGATGAGCAAATTGGCTTTCGCCATGGATCTCGAACAAGTGATCATATCTTTAAACTAAAAACTTTGATAAGCAAATATTTGCACAACTCCAAAAAACTCTATGTAAGCTTCATTGACCTAAGGAAAGCTTTTGATAGTGTACTGCATCCTGCATTGTTTATAAAGCTTGTGTCTTGTGGTTTAGGAGGTAATTTCCTATCTGTTTTGAGGGCTATGTACTCTCAAATTGATCTTCAGGTCATCTGTAATTCTCGTGGTTTAACAGAAGTATTTCCGTCTCAGCTCGGTGTTTTCCAGGGAGACAACCTTAGTCCAAACCTGTTTAATATATTTGTGAATGACTTGACTAACTGTTTTGATGAAACATGCATGCCAGTTTTACTAGGCGAACACAGAATTAACTGCTTATTATATGCCGATGATCTTATTATTTTATCAGAGTCAGCATCGGGTCTACAGAATTGTCTTAATGTTGTCGGTAAATTTTGCTCTACATGGGGTCTCGATATTAATTATAATAAATCAAAAGTCATGGTTTTCAGTAAATCAAGTAAACTTTTTGATTTCCCTTTTACCTTAAACAACATTGCATTAGAATGTGTCAGAGAATACAAATATTTGGGTATTATCTTTAGCTTAAATGGCTCATTTACAAAAGCTTTAAATGACTTGTATCACAGGGGTCAAAAAGCCTTTTTTAAGCTAACTAGTTTGTTTAAACATGCTAAATGCAGTGCTGAGCAATTTCTTTTCTTGTTTGACCATACAGTGAAGCCTGTTTTGATGTACGGTACCGAAGTGGTCGGGTTCTTTAATAGTAATAAGTTATGTAAGTCGAAGGAGAAAACATTGCATGATATGTACGTTAGTTCACCCTTAGAAAAATTGAATATTCATATGTGTAAATATGTACTAGGAGTTGGCAAGAGGACCTCTAATATTGCAACATACGGTGAGCTCGGCCGGTATCCTTTGTATATAGATACAGTATTGGCCATTATTAAGTACTGGCTGCACATTAATAAAGATGCTGAATCTGATAAATTAATAAAAGATGCATTGCAGGACAATCACGTCATGTTTCAAAATAAGAAAGACTGTTGGTTAAGCTGTGTATACATGATATTGAAAGAGTGTAACCTCTTAAGATTTTTCAATAATCCTCAAGCTATGACAAGACGGCACTTAACTGATCTCAAAAAGTCATTGCAGTCAAAATTTGTTAAATACTGGTCTGTAGAGCTGCATAAAAGTGAAAAGTTGAGAACATACAGAAAATTTAAATCAATATTCATGTTTGAAAAGTATCTAACACATGTTTCCAATGATTCAGATCGCAACAATTTGGCTCGTTTTAGAACCAGCTGTCATAAATTACTTATTGAGTATGGTAGATATACTACCCCAAAAACTCCTATTGCAGAGAGGCTTTGCAAACAATGTGTAATAAATGCAGTTGAAGACGAGAGTCATTTTTTATTGGTGTGTCCAAAGTATGCTAATCATAGAATTAAGATCACTAATCATTTAAACAACAATACAAATTTTGCATCTCAGTCTTATATGTCTAAATTCCAATGGCTTTTGAGTAATGAAGATGAATCTGTATGTAAAGATATTGCTAGTTTTGTCACAATATGTTTTTCCCTTAGGAATTGATGATTTTGCTTTTACTGCTTTGCTGACTGTAAAGCAAATATTTGCCCTTCATGTATCGTAGAATAATTATTATATATATTGATAAAAAGGAATTTGGTTGTCTCCAATGGATTACAAGACTAATCTAGTCTTGCATATTAGTTTTTCATTCTTTTTTCTCTTTCTTGTTCATTGTCTTTACTCTATTGTATTTCTGATATCCTTTATGGATTTTCTAATAAATAAATTGTATCTTGTATCTTGTATCTTGTATGCATCTGTCAGACTTGCATATTTGCTTCACACATATTTGCACTTCATTTAATGCACATAAATGTTATTTGGAAATAAACGTCTTTGCAGCATATTACAACAGTAAACTTTCTTTTAAGCTGATCGACCTGGTTTGCAATTGATTATGGGTCAGCACATTCGAGTTTTGCCTTTATCACATATGCGCTAAACAGACCTTTACCCCAATTTTTTTCTTATTTCTCAACCAAAACATATTGTTGCAATTTTACGCTAAAAGATTTTGTTTATCTAACCTATGGCTAAAGGCTCCTATAAACGCCCATGCTGGTTTACCAAGCAGGGCTAGATATTTGCATTTTGCCCTGAGTCTTTAACAATACCCAAAACGAAGGACAGTACGGGCAGTGAAGGCTCAGGTGACCTTTTTCTCTTAATACTATTCTGCTTCCGTTTCTATGCATGTTCGAGGCAAAAGACTCTGATAAGCTTTTTAATTTCACTCTACTGATTAACAAATGTCTCCATAATCAAACTGAGTCATTCTGTTGACCTATTTCTCCATTTCCGTGGTAGTCGGGAGCCAGACATTTCGTTCATGGGTTCTCTGTTAGAAAAGGATAGGACCAGTCTTGCACAAAGCGTATGCTCGTCCGGATTCCGGACGAGCATACACTTTGTGCAACACTGGGTCCTCCTAGACGGATCAGTAGCCCAGGTCGTTACTGTTCGTGAATATCGAAATCGAAAGCTCGCTTTTTAGGAAAATACTACATTTGTTGTCTATGACATAATGTTAGACAATTTACGTCAAGCTGTAATCATTATAACTCTCCAAATTGTGATTAACTATGATTTATTAGCCTCTTCGAAGAACAGCAATGGAATGATGTATCGTGTCTGGTCTTCGAGTAGAATCAAGGAGCTTGATAAAGCAACAGAGTCTCGGATTCACGTGCATTGCACTCTTTTGATTATACCTTGAAGCCTTAATAACGTGTGTGCTAGCAGTGATATACTGAGACTCTAGGAGACAATTTGTATGATGCTAAACTGTCATTTTCTGCGTAGATACATGCATAATTATAGTGCTAGCTGGTCTTATCAATAGCTCTACAGATAAAACCACTGGTTGAGCATCAAACAATTATTTTTGATAGAGGAATGCAAACATGTTTAGTTTGATTAATTGGCGCAGTTCTATTAATCTGGTTCTGCTTACGGTGTGCTCTATGCGCTGCGAGCTCTACACAGCTTAGAGCTTACAAGTGAAAGGTATGCGCCATAAGATCATATCACATCCGCCAGAAAATTCTGCCAGGGGGTCCTGAAACGATTAAGTCAACTATATGTTTCACAGAGGGCCTAACGAACCTCCCTCGAGAAGCAATTGGTCCCAAAGGGTACAATTGCTTCCCGAGGGGGTCAGTACCAGTGTTTGTAAGGAAACCTATAGCAACTTGTAATTATCCGGTGGGGTCCGGGCCCAATGTCCCCCACCTCTGAATCCACCCATGTAGCTTCACACAGAGAGGTCCAGTTAAGCCAATGCAAAGGGTAAAATTGAGATGATTTTCTTATCCATACGTTTTAATATTTAAGGTGCTCAAAAGAAGCTTCTCGTGGAGACGGTCATTTTTGATTACCGTCAACACGTGTATAAGCAAAAAAATCACTTTTCAAATGCGCTCTCTTTTCTGGAGGCCAGAGTCCTTATTCTTCAGGTGTATCCAGTCAGTATCAGGTTAATTAGTTGCACCTTTGATAGATTTAGACAGACCGTTTGCTGCTAACGGACAAGAATCTAGTATGTGCCAGATAGGAATTTTCCTTCTAATCTGGCACGCGCCCGTTCACCTATTACTAAACTTAACAGATAAGCACTGCGACCACTGAATTTATGCTTTTTTCTGTTTCTCTACAGTTACTTAATGTATGTTCTTGAAGGATGGCAAAAAAGAGGATGTCATTTATAATTGACTAAGTTTGCAACCTATATGGTACCACCGCTGGGTAGTGTATTATGAAAATGCCCATTCTGTGGAAAATTACTTGTATGTATTGTCTAGTGGTGTCATAAAACTAAAATGGCACACTCAGCTTCCCGAGGGGGTCCGTACCATTCTTTCCAAGGTAACACATAGCAAATTGTAATATTCCAGCGGGTGGGGTACCGGTGTGTAAACTGGGCGTGTCATTTTATAGATCATCGCTTTCGGTTTTTGCAACAGCTTTTAATAAATGGCTTCCGTGCTCTCAGTCAGTAGCCAACAACCCACTTTTAGTTTTAAAAGTGCTGAAAGATAGCAAGCTTTTTTGAAAAGCTGTTTCTTCAGATTGTGCCCAATACTGCATAAACAGATAAAGTGCACAGGGTGTTTTTTGAGTGCTCGCTTACCAAGTGAACGGTCCCATGTTCAAATTTCACTGAAACCGTATTCTTTATGTGCCATTATCATCTGAACATTGATTTAGTTAAATAAGGGCCAACAATTACAATACCTCCTCAAAGTTAGTACTGCTTTAGCTCGCCTTTAATCAGCGTCTACACTGTTTGCTAAGATAAAAGTTATCTTCATAGAAAGAAATGTAATATTAATATTTATTATTGGAATTCATAATCTTTGACCCTTCGATATATACAATGACAATACCAAGTTTACTGTAACAAACTAGAAGGAAAACCCCATCAGTTCATCAAGGGGTAAAGGGAAGCCCCTAGTCAAAGCGAACCCCACATGGTTAAACACTTGTAAATGATGAAGCTATGCTGTGTATGAAAAGAACGTCTAGTCATTCCTTTAAACTAGAAATTGTGTTTATGAAACACTATGCCACCAACCATAAGCTTGTCACCATAAGCTGTTCACCATGATATCTATTCACCACCCTCCTACAGCTGACCAAATCTGAGGCTACTAGCTGTAATAGTTTTCAAGATATCTTTATTGGAAGTTTTCGATATCCAAATTTGCAAGGGGCATTAACTCAAAAAATACAAAGGCGATAACTAAATAAAAAGAAATATATTTTTATTAATTTTCCTAGGTAATCTACATATTACCCTCAATTAGCTGTCCAACTTTGGAGCTCCTAGATGTACCGGTTTTTGAGATATCAAGTTTCTGTGTCAAAATTTGCATAGGGCAATAACTAAAACAAATGATTTTTTTAACTTTCACCAAGTAGTCTACTCATTATCCTTTATAAGCTGACCAAGTTTGAAGCTCCTAGCTGTAACGGTTTTTGAGATATCAAATTTTCTATGCCCAGATTTGCAAAGGGCAATAACTCAAAAAAATATGTTGATTTTTTAAAAAGATAATCACCAGGTAATTTACTCATTATCCTCTATAAGCTAACCAAGTTTGAAGCCCTTAGCTTTATAATTTTTGAAATATCCTGATTACAAAATTGCATGATGACCATTTAAAAGTGGCATAACGCCACAAAGGGAGATAGTCCAGATTAAAAAAACACGGGTCTGTTATTTTTAATGCAGAGTCCATCTATGAAATTTCAAAACCATATCTTAAACTTGTAACGGACGGAAGGACGGACAAGACCAAAACAATATGCCCCTTCAACTTTTTTCAAAGTTGGGGGCATAAAAAGTAACTGAGTATGATTAGGAAATACCACAATCACACAGCTTGCAGACCAACCAACGGAACCATGAGGAAGTGTCACAGAACAATATCAGTCACAACACACCAGGAAAACCACTAAAGCAAAGCAAGCAGCTCTTTCTTTTCCCCATCAAAACGAACGCAAAACCAGAAAGAACACAAAGTATTGCACAACAAAACAAGGAACACACACAAACCCCCCACTATGGGAGCAACACTAAACAATGAATCTGCAACAGCAGACCCACCGCCTTAAAACGGTCAGCAGCCCAAGGCACGGGGGGTCCTTTAAATCTTCAACCAAACTAAATAGTACATTGTTATATGAAAGCAAGAACACAATAAATTAACCTATGAGCCTAGCGTCATCTTTTGGTGATAGGCAAACAGTGAAGACCCAGATCAGACATCACATGATTTGGTGTCTGACCAGGATCTTCACTATTTGCAAACAGAATGCTCCATTAAAATTTGGGCAAATGAAAAATACTACCCAACACTCCTACTATTTGAAATGTGATCATCCTACTGATAAGGGTAGGCAATTGCATTGCTTAATTAAATGGGTTACACAATTTCCTATATTGACTGCACACAACCCTATAAGCATGGAACTGTTCATGGTTATATTTGAAGCAACAATATAAACTAAATATAGTGCAATAAACAATGCCTTTTCTCCTGGTTCTTTGATTAAGACCAGAAGTTTATTTTCTTAATGATCAAAGCGTGTTTTACACTCATAAATGTCCCACACTCTGCAATAAAATCATAAATGAGTTCAAACTGTTCTGTTTCTAGCTAAAGATGAACCAATATAGAGGATCCGTCAAAGTCAGTGCCAGATGGTTATATGTGGGACAAAAAGGAACACACCATAACGTGTCATAGAGCATAAATTCTTAGATAAATAGCACATGCATTAGTCTGATCGGTCTCTGTCTGTTAGGAAATAGTCTTGGTAGACCAGGAAGCCCTTAAACATCAGGAACTTCTAAAAATAGTCTAGATATACAAGTGTGTATGTTATCAGGAAATGGTTTGATTAAGCCAATCTCTGAGTCTGTCAGAAATCGGTCGAAAATGGTAAAATTCCTTTGCTAGTGAAGCCTCTTTCTTGGCTTCGGCTTTTCAATAACAAATGGCATAATTTCATCTAAAATTTACGATAAACGAAATGATTTTAATTTTGAAATTTAGTTAACTTCCCATTCCTTCTTGGAGATGTTCCTTATTCCCTATGTTTAGCAGCTTATTCGTTTGGCGAGATAATGTTCTAATGTAAGTGATTTCGACAATTGAAATCCAATTTTTGACTGCGAAGTTACTAAATCAAGGCTATCGATACCATATACTCCGTAAAGCGTTTTCTAAATTCTGCCACGGACAAAATACATGCTTCTGCAACATCTAAAATCAAGTAAAGGCGTATCGCGTTCAACCCATTTCAACAGAATGGAATTTCCCACGCTTATCAATTGGATGAGTCGATCCTAGTTTTAAGAGTTGTTGGGTGGTATTTTACAGCTTTATTCAAATTGTGATAGAACAATATATTGGTAGATAAGCAAGACACAGCGGAGGTTGAATGTGGTGTCTGAACTGGTTCTGTAATGTTTCCCTATGTCCAGCAAAAGGACGAGAATCAACTGGACGTAATGTACACGACCCGTGGTGAACGTAGATTAATCAGTATCAGCGCGAGAAGGAATTGTCAAAAGCCTGCAGAATGATGGATAATTGGATCATAATAAACCATTATGAGCATTTGCACTTACTGACCACGGACGGACGATACGACGGACGGACACACACATGTTTCTGTATAAAAGGTGAGTTGGCTTTTCAAATGTCTGAGAATTATTTAGCTTGTTGGTCTTATTTTGTAAGATGGTTGGATTTCTCTAAAGAAACCTGTTTGAGTTGCAAGGGTGATTGCAATATAAGCACTGATAAAATTTTGCAAAGCTGCGGCTAATATGTACATTCCAAATAATGCTAATCTGTAAAGATCAGACAATGTACTGCATACCAGTGTCTAGACAATGTTTAAATGTATAAGTATTTAGAAAAAGTAGCCAAGAAAACGTAAGCAAATCCCCGATAATTTTTACGGAATTAACCTCATTTCGGTATTTTAAATTACCTTACTAGGGTTCACTAGGACTGACGGACTCGCACAGTGATTATAGCGCAGAAATGCGGTTCGTGCACCATTACATTCTCCCTTCACCATTTGTCATGTTTGTGTTACTAAATATCTGTTTCTGGTTCTACCTCTGGTAAGAGAGATTCCTTCACGTTTAAAGATAATGTGCTATGGTTCAATCGCACAATTTTATTCCGTTGAAAACATGTGAAACTCAGTGCTTCCAGCACGGGTAAGCTGCGACTTGTCTTTCATAACTTATGAACTTGAGAGTAACTGGTTAAGGAAATGTTTCACTGTATCTTTAGAAGTTTTCGTAAATGTATAAATCGAACTTTCGATAACTCAAAACCGGATAACTCAAAGTGTTACAGTCGAAGGCATACCTTATATTCAGACCATGTGCCTTCTTTCCTAAATTGTTCACCTTTTCCCTATCAAATTATCATTATCTTCCGCTAGGTGGCATTCTTCAACTACCGTCAATCTTCAGAGAGCAAGGCATGCACAGACAATGATCAAATTATACGTTTTAATAGGCAAGAAGTACCCAAGAGTCCCAGAGGACCAGCATATGTAAACATGAAAAGAGAGACGTTATGCATACTCCATGCGGCACAAAGACAGCAGTTATGGTCACTCTATGCTTTGGAAACCCCACCCATCCAGAAATAAATTGAATCTATATCTTTTGCAATATGGAGTCTTTTGAAAAATCTTGCTCACCCAAGTGATAGCTTTGGCTTTTGGATCTGAGAAGAAGAACAATAGGAACTAAATCATTATATGTAGCAGAGTGTCACTCAAGTCGATTTTCTTGTAGACGGTCTACCAGGATGGTAATCAGTGTTGATAACTGCTTGATTAATTGTCGTCAGGTTCGCAGAGATGATTTGCAGCTAGTCAAGATACAACTATTGGCAGAACGATATTTTATAGATGTAGCAGAATGCATATACATTTGGAGCATCTACATAAAATGCAAATATTTAGACAGAAACGTACAAAAAACCACTGTATTTCGCGATCAACGCCTCTAACGTCATACAGGCGTTTGCAAACAGTGTAGACCCTTATGAGAACGCGGTATCACTTTTGCGCTAGAGCCCCTATCTACCTACAGGCCTCCAGATATGAGTGGAAATTTAAAAAAAATGTTCTTTTTTCTCAACCAGAACTCCAAAGAACCGCCTCAGTGTTGCATGTAATGAATAAGAGGGAGGAAAACCTTTTTCAAGATTTGTTGGTATACATGGTATAGGTGCCTGCTACATGTAACTAGCTGTATTGCTGCTAGGTTGGTCGGCGACAAGTTTTCTCAAGACATCACTTATATTTGATTATCTTTATCATCAAATGGCAATAATAGAGCATTGATGAAATTAATGAATACGACCTGGTTGCAGCCAACAGAAAAGGGGTAAGGCAATTTTTTGTGGCTATGTTATAGTTTTACTATGGTTTGACCGCCTATAGGGGAGATAATTCACTCGCTAAAGCGAGTGAATTATCTCCCGAACAGGTGGACAGCCATGGTATAGCTAGTTTTACCACCTACATCAGTGTAGACCTTGCACATTATGAGATATTCCGTGTAAAAGTTGGTAAAGGTGGTATAAGAATCTTTATCCCACGATAGCAGTAAAACATATTTTTGTTCAGATTCTGTCTGTCATTGATCTGATATGACGTGTGCCAGAGTTTCTCTAGTCTAAACCTTACAGCCTGTGCCGACAGCGAGCGTAGAGATCGCTCAGTCCCATCAGAGTCTATACTGTCAACATGTTACATGGATGTAACACAGTTTGCATCAAAGACTAGGCGCACTCGTGCGGGCTGATCCAATACCTTGCTATTCGTGTATGCCGTAAATTTCAGCTCGCAGTGATGAAACTGACATGATTTGATGTTCACTGCCACTATCAGGCCCATCTATCATTTCTTCTACAGAGAAAACATAGCCAGAAATAAAAGAACAATGTCTTAGATAATTGCAGGCAACGTGAACTAAAAAAGGAACCTTTTTGATATATTAACTTACTATTACACAAGATATAAGGCGAAGCAATACATTTGTCTTTTCATTGCGGAATCTGAACCTACCATCACATGCACGCTATTAAACTCGACATATTTTATCTTTCAATTCCTGTTTGTTCGTTGCGTTGATGCTTTATGTCCCAGTCAACAATTATTCAGTCGTGTCGTCTCCCTGTGTTTAACCAGTACTAAGCAGAGGATAAAGGACACAACACAGTATCTGCGATGAATCTCGAACCACCAAACTCTACCACTCTACCACTAAGCCACTGCGCTTCTATCGGTTATTGTTCCAAGCTTCATCAAATATCTTTCTGGGAAACCAGAGTATTAACCCTTATAAGCCTAGCGTCTATTTTATGGAACATGGGCAAACAGTTCGGAACCAGAACAGACGCCACATAATGTGGCGCCTGATCAGGTTCTGCACGGTTGGCTTACATAATGTACTTTTCAAATTTTGAATGAAATTGAAACTTACTACCCAACTAGCCCGTATATTCAAAATGGATTCGTTAATAATAACCTTGTATTTTGAAATCAAGATTAGAAAATAAATCCACGAGATAATGACCTTTTAACATATTGCTACAAAACTTCTAGCCGTTTTTTTCTTTTCCCCTCTTAACACAGTATACACAGTGCCAAAGGAATTTAATCATGTGTTTTGCTGCCGTTTATACCTTTTAATTCAGACAATCAACTGCATTTCTTCTACACATTTTATCAATCTGCTCTGCTATTAATTAGTTTACAGACTCAACATTTTAGTCTGCCAGATTTTCAAGATAATAATCTATATTAACCCATTAATGATTTTAGGCATTTTCAGCAAAACAACTCTTTTCCCAATTTGGGGGGTATTTCACCATCGCCGCGTCAGCGATGGTGATATCCCTGGATACCGGCTTGCTTCTGTAAAGAGATCTACTCCTCTGTGCCGGAACCCAAATTCCCCAATGGAACCAATTCGGATTAGACTGCTTCACCGACCTCGTATACAGGTATTACAGGCTAGTTCATACGAGGGGGCAGTGCAGCAGTCTAAATTCGGATTTTCTTGGCGTGACGAAATCAAACTCCCCACCGAGGTGTACTTCCGGTTCTGCCTTCAATCTGTGTGTACTTTAAAAGCGTCCCCAAGTCAAAGAAATGCGTGACTATAGAATGCAAAATTAAAACTATTAAATGTGTTGTCTAGTTACAATAATGCGCTATGCGATAGTTCCAAGCTTTTTTACAACAATTAACCCTGGAGACATGGGGCCTTTGGATATTCTCCGCAAAGTGTGACGTAATTCTCAGATTTAGACTGATCAGTTTCAATATGTCCTATAAAAACTAAAACAAAAAATACTCAGAGTTCGAAATATATGAAAAAAAAATGAAAAGGAGTGCTCTCAGCAAATGCAAAATTAAAACAATAAAAATGTTTTCTAGTCTAGTAACTTTTATACGCTATGCAATGGTTCTAAGCTTTTTTAAAAGCTAACCTTGTATTGTCTACGCAGGTCCCCCGTATGTGATACACCGTGCGCTATTGTCACTCGAATCGTTCGTTAACAGTGTAGTCCCCAAGTCAAAACGCCCAGAATGGGTATTACTACTCAGACAAATCTTTTTTTTTTTCGCGAAATCAACTATTTTGACGTAGTCAACTTCAATGACGCTTATTTCTTTAATAAGCTAGACCGCCCCTACATCGCTCAATACAAAGAAAGCATGTAGGCACCTACATGCCTACATGTATGTGCGTCTGTCTGTCTGTCTGTCTGTCTGTCTATCACAGGCCCTCTATTTGAAACATTGCTTGTTCGGACACACACGTTCCCAAGAAGTCAAAACGCCTCGAATTGGTCAATTCAAAGACAGTAAGTGGTGGGGAGTTTGGACCACCCGGGCAGCTCAGGTGGATTGAGCCGCTGACCAATACTTCGAGAGCTGTGGGGTCGAGCAGCACAATGTATCTGCCTGACTGCATGCTTGCTTGTCTGTCTGTATGTTTGTTTGTCTAACTGTCACAAATCTACGTTGTTGCACACCTGTTTTCACCTCGCAGAATTATGTATATCAAATTGAAGGAAACGTGTCGGAAGCAGCAATTCTTAATACATATTTTTCCGCATCGGCAGAGACCGTTCTATTGTGCAATGAGTTTGGACATACCTATAGATATCATTTATTTGTCGTTGTTGTTTTGTTTTAATATCTAAAGAAGGCAGCAATAGTGAAATTAAACCATGCCCTTTGCACCAAACCCGAAAAATAAGTAGGTGTTTGTATAATAGAGAACAATGAAAAACTATGGAAGGTAGTAATTATTTTGGGCTGGTGACGTCACACGTTCCTAAACAATATAACCAGTTTCCTGCTATTCTTTTTAACTTTTCAATTTTATTTTGAAACAAGTTGGTTTTGGAAAAAGATAACAGTAACTATTTGCAATGAGATTGGATTTTTTTTAATTTAAATTTAAGGTGGCCTCAATTTTTTGAAGTCAGAATTTTGATTTTCAGATTGATATATAACTTTCTTATTATACATCCAGTTTTGATCAGATTCGCGACAGACTGCATGGTTTATAGCTAATCAAGACAGAGATACATACAAACCGTTATGAAAGTTTCTTCTAAACCTCTTGTCAAACTATGAACTCACCATTCATATTCATTGAAGGCTTATAAAGTTAACTTGCAAGCATAGAAAAGATTTAATAGGTGTTTCTTTAACTTATCACAGGGTGTTGATATGCCAATGAAGTTTGGCTAGGCTAGGGGTAGGTTGATAACTCCCTTGAATAGTTGAGAAATGATTTTGTTGGTAGTTTCCTCTTCTCTTCATCAAAATCTATGTCAATAATCTCTTTACAATAGAACCTGGACAAATAATTTTATTTCCATCAGGTTCCTTGTATGGTCACATGTGAAGTACTTATTACACTTGTTTTGTAAACCAATCACTAATGAAGATTGAAATGAAGATAAATAAAATCAGCTCTAAGGTTCTTTCAAAGGTTAAGAGTCAACTTTCCTGTCCACCATTGAATTTGAAAAGAATATTGGAAGATAATTAAGATATTTGGAAGAAACTTTCATAATGGTTTGTATGGGTCTCTCCCTGAATTCGCTGTAAATGGCATTTGAGATTCATGCTTTCCAAAGCTGCTATTCGTTATTGAATCATAAAACATGATAAACGTGTAATAAGGCGAGTTAGGCGACCTCAATGAAAAATGTTATTACTTAAGGCCTAAATGAAATATATGTGTGGTTCATGTTGCATACCAACAAAATTTAGGGTAGGAGGTAGGGGTATATTAAATTTTGTTATAGCATTTAACAAAGAAAATAGTGACAAAATCTGAAAAAGTACCCATTTTAGGTATTTTTTTCTCCCAAGACCATTTTAATGTTTAGGGTAGGGTTAAAATAATTAGGGTAGATAGGCCAACAGGAACCACACATACATTTCATTTAAGCCTAACATACCTGGACTTGATTAACTAAGTATTTCAATACTCATTTATAATTTGGTGAGTGCTTTTTAGTCTTATTGTGGACGAATGCGCTTCTTTTTGCCTTTACAAACATGTACATGTGTACCAAGTACAGGCCTTGCTGACCCCCTGTCCATTTTTATCAGCAAATAATGTTGTTGTAAAATGTGCGTGCGTGTCCGTGTATGAGGGTGTTGGTTCCAATATTTAGTTTCGTTGGCTCGTTGGTTGCCACAAACCGCTAACTTGTAGCGTTCATTAGAATGCAGACGTTATTTCTAGTTTATTATCAGCGGGAAAGGAGTGAAAGTATGTATAAAATTCTAATTTGTTCAAATTGTGAACTCTAACACATCGTTACAATGTTGATTTTTATCATGAATAAAATCATTAACAAAACTTTATATTATCATTAAAATCATTGGCTCATTATGCCAGAATTCCCTTTAAAATACGCCATACGAAATATGAGCCTTGTCGCGTGAAAATTTGTCTCGAGGTTTGTGGCCTCGTAAGCCTCATACCACATCAGACTCCGTGCATACACATGCTGATATGGGCCCAGACCTGTAAATGTTTGTTTTTTTTTCATAGACCTCCATTATAGCTTTGAAGTAGGCCGTGGTCCTCACAACTCTTCAAGCACAACGAGGCTGCCATAGAGTTATAGATTGGACCTAGCTCAATCAATACACAAGAATGAGATATCCCGGTGACCGCCATGTTTACCACTTTTTGGGCCCTGAAGGTGGGACCCTACATGAGAGGAAAATTCCATTGAAATAAATACCAAAGTGCAAGATCCTTTTCTCTAAGCCACACCATTAAACTTAATCAGCAAAGGCAGTGAGATGGTTTTTTTTCAAAGAGTGCAGCAAAGATATGCCTATCTAATAAATACAATTTATTTCCCATTATTTTATTATTGAACGATCACGAAACACCTTACAACTTAAATATTGTGCTGAACTTCCACCCACCTTCTGAGCCAATCAATGCCCTTTTTAAAATTACAGGTCTGAAACCATGTGAGTACATCAGTGATGCAAAAACTCAGGCGTGCGATTGATCCAAGGTGCTTCGTTTTAGAGAAAGCTACTTAATTTGCTCACTTAGTTTGCAACCACAGAGATTTGATGATTTATTTAGTTCGAAAATCATGTTTCTATCCCCAAATAATAATTGTGAAGAGTTTAATCAGAGTAGTCAGCGCTAATGCCTAATGTAATAGATAAGTTGACAGCTGACGAAGTAGTGGGTAGCGTCATCAATTAGATGCACATATACTGACGGGCTAAATACAAAAATTTCGATAAATTACAGAAGGAAATAAAATTAGTGACAGCAGTTAAACTATTCATGTATATTAGCCAACATGCCTGATAAACAAAAATCGATAAATTCAAATAAACCAGATGCTTTACTCAAGCTTCTGGTCATGGTAAGCTTTTGCAGCTTGTGTTAGTGAAGCGTTTCTTTTGCCCTTCACTATACTTAATGGATCAACTATGATATTTTACCCAAAAATGAGGTGTTGGTTCAAAAAGATGCAACCGATTTATAGTTCTGTGTTTATAGATACATGTATGTCCCAAACGTTTTCCCTTAACCTTTTGACGGATACTTTGGCAAATAGTCAAGTCCTAGATAAAATGCCGCATTAAGCGGCATTTCATCGGGGCCTGCACTGTTTGCTGAGATAAAAGTAATCTTCTGGGACAGAAATACTGCATGTTATAGAACTTTTGGCCGGCAATCTCTTAAAATACATTGTGGACAATTCCTTACTTATTGTATCAATATCAGAATGAAAATAAGCAAAACAGTAGGGAGGGTTGCTGCTTCTCTTGACATTCACACTGTATTTAATTGTTATTTGCAAGAGGACATTTTATTAAATGATATTATAAGAATTTATCACGAGTGTGAGTGGCGAGGTATGAAATATCCGATGGATCCCCGTTTTGCGTCACGAGACTTTGTTATCCGCCCCAGGGATAAGCCTGACCAAAAATGGTGATTGACCCTTAAAATAAACCAATGGCCCCTACCCCCATCCAAATACGTGCAAAGTCCAAGTTTTAAAGATCCTTTTGTAAAACGGGCCCTTAGCAGAATTTGATGGGTCCAAGAATCCATAATATCCACCGTATAATTAATATGCGATTTGATTGACTTATATATGGGGCCCAGCCAAAAATAGAGTCCATTTAGGATAACAAAAATAATTTTCTCACAAAATGGATCGGGTCCATCCACCCCATGATTATCCCTACGCCCCACACCAAAGGTATATTTTTAGCTTTACATACCGGACAAGTTAGCTGATTGCAACCCCAATGACAAGTAAATGAGGAGAAGGGGTCTGCAGGGAATATACTCGAATCAGACTGTATACATACATACGGAAATGAACATTGTCATATAAGAGGACGCATAGGTACTCAAATGCAATATGAGATAATATTATAGAGATAAGCCGGCTGATTAACACATTTTTATGGGTCTTTGATGGATTTAAAATTGCTAAAAAGTCAATATGTACTTCATAAAACGAATCTCATTAGCAGATTATCAATATTTATTCCATTGTTGGGAGATCTCTCAATATCATCGTTATCATTGACATCGATCAGTTGCGACTAATCGCGCAACAGAACGGTCGATTATTGACGGTCGATTGTTGGCGGTCGATTGTTGTATATGTGTTTCTCTTGCCTCTAGCTATCCCAGGGGGTGGGGGGGGGGGTACTCTGAAATTTTTATACATACGTAGGCTCGGGCTATTTTATGGGGTTCAAATATTTTAATTTCAATATTTTTTAGGGTATTCAGAAAAATAAATATTTTTTGGGTATGAAGATTTTGTGGATATTTTTTGGGGTCACCACAATATTGGCCTATATTTAGGGGTCATTTCTATGCATTTTAGGGTCTTCCCTTAAGGGCAAGGTACAGAAAAGGGGATATTTAGGTTGCTAAAAATTCAAATATTTTTTTGGGGTGCTTGGAATTCCTGATATTTTCAGCACATGCGATTTTAGTACTTATCACAGGGGCAAGCAACGAAGGCTCCGACGAGCATGCGCATCCGCACAGTCTCGACAGAGCATTCACTGCTCGCATACAAAAAGTATGAATGAAGATGAATACACGGGTCAAAATTTTAAATGTTCAGACTCTATAGTATGGGTGTTAAAAGGAGTTTTTTTCTACATATGCGATAAGTGCTTAAATCCCATGTGCTTGTTGAATTATCTTATTTGATTCTATATTGATGATAGCACTTGTGCAAAATGCCTTAACTCTGCCTACTGGGTAGATTTGCTATTTCGTCGTCATCTGATTTTTTTTTCAAAATTAACTTTTCAAAAACATTATTTCAGGAGTACCATCAGAGTGGCAAACAGTTTGAATCCAGATCAGGCCCGACGCTTTGTCGGTCCTGATCTGGGTCCAATTTGTTTGCAAAGGTTATAAGCAGACGACACCAGTAGGCGATGAGCTATAAGCGACATTGCTTACCTCGGGTTCCAGCTGTCCGACCCGTTGTGTGATCGGGTCAATTTGGACAACCTCTACCCTGCAGGCCTCGTCCCCCTTCCTCAGCTTTTTGAACACAAGATCATCTGTATTGAGGTAGACCGTCCGTCCGACTTTCACCGTCAGATCGTTCTGTTTCACAAGTAAATTAGCTCCATTGCACAATGAGATCAAAACAACGAAAACCACTGCCGACAGAATTTTCCGCCCGGCGTATATCTCCGACGGCATGATATATCCAACCATTATCTATATCCTTTGTATTTTCATAGCCTGAATTCACATTTTCTCATTTAACATTTTAAGCCAATATCGGTATTAAATTTAACCCATTATGTGCACTGAGAATGGTATTTACTCCGAAAGAGATTTCACAGTTAATTTCACATTTTTATATCCAAAATATTTGCCATAAGAATCATCTCTTTTATTTGGTTTATCCCAGCTCGACGGTCACTTCATTCTTTTTCTGTTTGACTTCCTGCTAATCTACTCTTGACCAGGTGGCAGTCACTGTTTAACTAGTAGATCTTTATCAATACCTGTATCAAAACAGTAAAAATATTATTATATCACACATAGATCCAGTGAAGCGATTTTTTTTCGCGTAAAAATTGCGATTATTTTCTTACCCATTAATTTAAACATTTGTTTTGGGTAATCAAAAGAACCGTCTCATTGAGACGGTTCTTTTGAGTACCCACAACATATGTTTTGAGTGAGAAATAAAAAAAAGTATTATTTAAATTGCGGACTCTTGTCATGAGACCTGGATTCGCATAAAAATTACACTAACCCTGTTATGAAATTCTATAAGAAAACCAGAAACTTCAAAGGTGCGAAAGAACAACTAACAGGCCTGTCAGACGGCATCAAAGACATTGCTTTATTGAAGGAAAATCGCAGCTTTATTATCCCAGCACTTACAAGTGTTTTAAAGCTGAATCCATAGAAAACACTCTTTCCGTATTTGCACTTGAGCTTGACAGACTGCGTGAATGTGCTAGTACAAATAAAAGAGAATTAACCCTTTGCATGCTGGGTACTTTTTCATAATTTTTGTCGTCTGCTGATTTTTTTTTCAAAATTATTTTTTTTCGAAAAATTCTTTCATGGATATTATTAGAGTGTCTAACAGTTTGGATCCAGCTCAGGCCCGTTATTTTGTCGGGCCTAGTCTAGGTCCAGATTGTTTGCAAAGATTATAAGCAGACGACACTTGCAGATATTTTAAAAAGCAAAATGGGAAATAACTATTCATCTTATCATATTTTTTCTGAACTCTTTGGCTACTAGTGTCGTCTGCTGATAACCTTTGCACTCTTGTTTAAACCCAGAACAGACCCGACAAAACGTCGAGCCTGATCAGGATCCAAACTGTTTGACATCCTGTTTGTATTCCTGAAAAGAAATTTAAAAAAAAGTTGATTCTGAAAAAACTTAACAGACGACAAAAAGCGTGAAAAAATACACAGTAGACAAGGAGTTATTTGAACGTGCATGCAGTGAATCTAGATTCATATTATAATAATTAATAATAATAATTATAAAATTGTCCTATCTAAACCATCATATACCCCAATGTTTACTGCGTGCAGGCGTAGAAGGTTTTGACGAGCCTGTCTGTAAGCGCAGACCGTTTTGCGACGTCGCTGGACGCCCATACGATAAGTGCCACACACAGGATCTGCTACTAATATTGTAATCCTATTTTCTCTACAAGCACTTCGCTTTAAGACGAAATAAATCCCTCCAGTCACTTTTTATGTATCCGTGTGCTTTAACACCTACTAATTGTTTGTTGGCCAGTGTTTAAAGATTTGCCACCAGGGATTGGGGAATGGGTCGATCAGTGGGAAAATGGAAGGTTAAATCCGTAGTTCTATATAATTTTACCGATTTCAAACAAAGCTGCGATATTTGTACTTATATTATAAGTGTACTCAATGCTAAGACGCATTAATCATTAATAAGTACATTGATCAGCTGAAAAGAATATATATTTTTGAGCAGAAAAAAAGCTAAAAAAATGCCGACCCCTCGAAACCTGAAAGCAGAGATATTGAAATATTGTGTTTAGATGATATGGACATATTTAGTCATTTATGATCATTACTTGTTGGAAACTGGCAATGGCTAAAACACTTAATAATTTGTTTTTGATTTTGTTTACCGAATGATGGCATTCTGGCGCGAACCAATCATCTTGTTTGAACCCAACTTAACATCCAAAATACTATATAATCCCGTGATTCCCCAATCATGTCTTTATATACGTGGCATCGCATCAGGGCAAGCTTCGAAATATACCAAGATAGTGACAATCAACTCTTGGTAGCCAAATTCAGGAACTGAAATCATTTGGAAATTGCCACCAGCAATCACGAATAATGAATAATAAATCCATTCCAAAACATGATAAAAAGGTTGATGTATGAATGGAATGTTCTATTTGACAAAAGCGGTTTAAGCAGGTATTTTGAGTTATTAAGATTCGAGTTATCGAGTGTCCACTTGATATTTTCCTGTACGTAGATATATGTTTATCTGTATTAAGGGTTTTGTGAACACTTGTTGGGTATTCGTTGGCTTGTATTAACCTAAACTCTTTAGTACCTCTTTAAATCAAAGTTGATGTTTGAAAAATCTTAACTTTTTCCTTCTATTTCATATTCAAATCATTGGGTCATATTGGATTTTGAGCCATATGCGGATCAACAAAGGCCTCAACCAACATTTGTAGTTTCAGAACCCTTTCAAAATTGAATAGCTTTTTGAAAATATATATTATTCTTATTAAGCTTAAATGCTGAGCAAATATGGGCTTAAGGAAACAGTGGTATAAGCGCACTTTTCACTGTGCACGGCCTATACTTAGTAGCGATTGAAAACGTAAGATCTTTCACAGTCCGGAGGGAAGATTTGTCATGAAAGAATTTGACGTTAAAGCCGTAAATCTTGCTTTCCATGCACAGGGCAACATTAAACTTGATAGCTTGCCGACAGGACAAACTGCACATTATTTGAATTTGTCTCATAGGAAATAATCGCGCTTGTTTTCAATTCCATATGACAACATCGTATTAACATCGATGCGACGTGATAACGTCGTGTCTACGTTGATATGACGATGTTTCGACGCTATAAATTTGGTGGGAAATAATGTTTTTTTGTTTGTTTTGTTTTTTTATTTTTATATGCATTATTTAATGAGGGTAAAACACATTTAGCTAATATAAAACTATTCTACCATGTGGCCCTCAGTATCAAACGCAACACATATACAAAAACAAAATAAATTCACATGACATATATATAAAATAATAAAACTTATACGACCATAATCACAGTCATTAATGAAATGATCAGCCGTGATGCATATTAGAGGAGTGCCAAGCTTCTGAACTCAGGCGACAGAGACTCACTGCTCAGTCGCCCAGATCCAGCAGATGGATGCAAAAAGACAACGAGTTTGGGTGCAACCCCAGCCTGGGCCAGAGCCTGAGCTGCGCATTTGGTGTAAAAAAGCAACTTACAGTGGAAGGGCGTATAAAACTGAAATATTTAAATCTTTGCATCGGACAAAATATTATTTAGTTAAGAATAAAATGGACTAAGTTAGCATGATATGCGTTGAATTTGTAAGTAAGGTGAAGCATCATGAATAAAACACAAAGCACATATAAAACAGCAGAATAAAAAAAGATATTAAGTCGATATATCAAGATGGTAAAAGTCCAATTGCCTATGCGCGAGAGTAAATCGAAAGTTTAAGTGGAAAAGTTGAAATTTGGAGTTTAATAGTTGCATTTACAAGATGAAAAGTCTAAATGTTTAGATGACAATGCGGCAATTCAATATGTATTCTCTAAATTTCGGCTTGTCGTTTCGTTACGCAATTTCTTTATGTTCCCATGCCTTGGGTCACATATTGGGGAGGAGCATGCTCTTGCATGAGCCTCCGCTGAACGCACATGAGACAAGTACCAAAATGGAATTAGTTTTTTTCTCACCAGATTGTCTTTTGTAGTTTGAACACACTGCACCAATACTAATTTGGCCAATAACAGAATAATAGGTGAATCATTCGAAAAAGGTCTGATATATCTTCTTCCTTAATTGTGCTCCCAAAGGATATACGTTATCAGAAACCATTTCAGTTGCAGACAGACAGTTATCCTTCAAGGGATATCCAGGTACCAGACGGTGAAAAATCATTTCAACGTTCAATGAGTATGAAATAAAACCGTGGGTCCATCAAAAGATGAACTCGTCATCCCTTCAAATCCGAGCTTTGCCCGCTCATACCATTAGGTTTGAAATGTAGTTTGCTTCTGAGTTGTTCGAACACAATTTTCATTTCAAGTCACTGTACTTATTCCTTGTTCAAAAAGTAGTGCTATGAAGTGATCTTTTTCTATCAAATTCGTATCAGCGTCGATGCGACGTCGTGACGTCGTATCGACGTTGATATGACATTGTTTCGACGTCATGTGCCTGTTGGGTGTAAAAGACTGGAACCGAGGATTCATATCGACTGTCGTGATTATCTACGCGCAGACTATCTAATATTGGAAACAATCTATGCGACAAGACAGTTCACCGACGAATTTTAAGAGAGTCCACCGACAGATAGCGTTCCGAGATCTGTGAGCCCGAGCAGCGAAATTTATCTGTCTGTCTACCTGTTTGTCTGTCTGTATATATGTACATATGTCTGCCACAAACCTACGTTGCCTTTTCATTAAAACGTAACTTGTTCAGGCAGAGACGCCCACAAGACAAAACGCGCTTAATTGGCCAATACAAAGGAAGAATGTGGTGATTTTGGAACACCAAGCTAACTCAGGTGGTTAGAGCGTCTGACCAGAGTTCCAAGGGCTGTGAGCTCGAGCAGCAAAATCTACAAGCCTGTCTGCCAATGTGCGGATCCAAGAATTTACGTCAAGGGAGGTCCAGGCCTAATTGGTTTACAAGGGGGGGGGGGGCTCATATGGCTCATTACAAAGAAAAAAATAGCACGTGGTTTTCTAGGGGGGGGGGGTCCAGACCCCTACCCCCTAAATTTGCACATGGTGCCTATACCTGACTGCCTGTATGCCGGCCGGTCGGTCGGTTGAATATATCATTCATTGCTTAACACATGACATATTCAGAATAGCATTATTTTTTCGTAGACCAAGTTTTTTGAAAGGTTGTACTTGTATTAGGAGAAATATTGTTGGAAAGCGACAAACAAAATCTCGTTAACTTGAAGTACACTTGTTCAGATATTCGCTTCCAGCTATCTATACAAGTGGGTGAGTTGACAAGAATTGTCATGTAAAACAATTATAGGCAATATTCATTCCTTATTCCCCATTTAAGTTACATTTGTAAGGAATGTCTGAGACTGTTTCTATTTCGCGATAAATGAAATATAAAAAAAAACTCACCATTAGCCGGATATCGTATTCTACATAATAAGCGCGATGTGCACTTTTTTTAATCTGTTGAAGGAATGTAATGCAACAGACAGTATAGACCAGTGTGCGCTTATAGAAGCATGTGCGCTTATAAGGTCGATACAGCCTTTCCTTCATGAATATTCATGCTAGGCTCCACCAAGTATGAATAATCAAATATTACTTGTAAGGTCCACTAGAATTGGATCATGTCTAATCAGATTTCCATAAGCAAACAGAGTAGACCCTGATCAGACAGCTCTTACAAGAGCTTCCTGATCTTGGTCTGCTCTGTTTGCAAAAGCGTTAAAAGGCGTCTCTATGGGATAAAGGGTGGAAATAGAATAATAATACTTTGACATAAGCATGCACTTTCAGCTATCAGGATTCGAGAAATGGAGAGAGTATACATAAAGTGTATTTTGATCTGATAAGTTTGAAATATAGCGGAGCGTAGTGGCTCAGTTGGTGGAGAGTTAGACTGGGGATCGAAGGGTCGCTAGTTCGAGACTCACCGGAATCACTGTGTTGTGTCATTGAACAAGGCCTTTATCCTATGCTTAGTACCGGTTCAAACCAGGAAGACATGATTGAAAAATTGTCGACTGGGACGTAAAGCATCATAACAAGCAAAACATGAGTTGGAAATGATTCCATTCCTAGAATAAGTAGTGTTTAACTCGAGTTTTAAAAGCTTTGAAGAGCATTTCTGAATTTAATTTTATCTTGTTCAAAGACGATTAGTCTGCTCTGCTCTACTTTTTATCACGCTGTGCAATTACACACTCAGACACAGAAATTGGATGGTTCAGATAATAACTTATTTCGTTGCAAGATGTATTAAAGCACAGTATGCAGTATTAATGAGATATCGTATTGGAAATAAGAGTTCATTAATTAATATACTTTTTCTAGCACAGCGCTCATTTTTCCCAAAAATCTATCTTATGTAACTGATTTTTTTTATTACAAAGCCCACCGTTTTTATTGCATCTATTATTGCATCTAATGTTCTACATCAAATATCCCACAATGCACAAAGTGCACATGCATACTGGTGCAATAAGGCGGTTATTGTATGGCTGTGTGTATGAACGGGAGATAATCCACTCGCTAAAGCTCGTGGATTACCATCCCGTATATACACACAAACCATACAATAACTTACACTTATAATGAGCATACAAAATTATAGGCTTGAAAAGTCTAAAATGTTCTAAATAATTATGATTACATTTATCAAATGGGCCTCGTCGCAAGAAAACCTGTCTTCGGGGGTTCCCGACAAAGCGAGATTCAAACCAGTCTCCTCAGCTACAGAGACTTGCTAAAATATTGAAATTTCGCTCAAAGCAAGTCTAGATATGATACTTTCCAATAAGCGAATAACAAAGGCGCTGATCAGACTGCGCGGATGCGCAGGCTGGTCTGCGCATGTGTTATTCGCAAACCCCCGAAGACAGGTTTTCTCGCGTCGAGGCCCAAATTTGGATCCAATGTTTAGCATGCTTTGTTATGTTGATATATATCTGAAGATGGCTGCTCTTTAACCATGCAATCAACAAATCGTACATGTACATTGTAGCAGAGTCTATCGTGGGCGTAAGCAGACAGTGTCGTGTATTAGACTGATATATGTCACTAGTATGAGGGAGGGATAGATGCTCGGACATTTCGGCCACGGACATTTCGGTCACGGACGTTTCGGCCACGGACGTTTCAGCATAACACAGCGACCGCTTACTTTGTTGCTAACAGGATTACAGTTTTGCATCACGAAGAAAGCCAAGTGATTACAAATGGTGGTCCCGACAGACACAGTTTTTTCTCTCCCATAATCACGCAAATAATGGATTTCTTTTCTTGTCTCATTATTGAATTCTAAATTTCTTACTTTGAAAAAGACTCAAAGACGCACAAATGTAGATGCGGCACACATGTTGACGTCACTTTAACGTGGCACCCTGGGTACATGTAAGTTATTAAGAATTTCTATCCCAGGGTAAATTCTCAGATCTCAGGCCATATCAGTTGTACAAGAATTCATCGCTAAGATTAACGAAATACCGTTTCTGCAGGTTTAAAGACATTTTGACACCTTAACTTAAATGCCATTATGGCTTCCCGTCGCTCCCGACGCTACATCAGTTCGTCAATTGCTCTTTACTCGTGGCGTGCCCACGGACTATTAGCCCTGATGAAAATACTTAAAGTCGTCTGCAGATATTGATTAGTTAATAAACGTTTATTAGCATGACTTAACAATGCTAAAAAGCCTTTTATATCAGAATTATTTTCTCTTTTTACACTAGCTTTAATCTTCAAAGAGCTGCATTAGAGATCCACGCTGCCAGATTATTTCCCCTAACCAACTAGTGGCACCATTTGTCGCCTATTGATGACCTTTGCAAACGGTTTGAGCCCAGATCAAAAATATCAGGCCTGGTCTGGATTCAATGGGTTTAATACTCTGGTTGTTTCCCTACTTCATTATTTTTTTAAAACAAAAAGATTAGTTTTTGCCAAAATTTGCAGATTGCAAAAATGTTAGAACCAGCAACAGGAACGTCAATGGCGACCATTTACAGACGCATAATCAACTATTTGATTGAATGCAAGAAACGCATGCAGTTTTTAAGCAGATAATTGGCAAAACTAACATTACACATTCGCATTCTATAGTATGGGCATTTGTTAAAGCATATACATTTGAAATCAATCAGTCCAAACATACACCATTGTAGAAAAATTGTTAATTTCGCATAAATGATCTTATTCGCGAAAAATGACTCCTTTTCGCTTTTCATGGTAACAGCCAGCTTTTCCCGTTAGGTACTACATATACCCTAACACCATGAACGCGAGAAAGTATAAATGCACAAGAACGAATGAACTGATAGGAAAATACTAAGAAAAAACAATTTTTTGCGCTAGCCGCGGTATTGGCCTAGATCTTGTCAAAATGGCATAATCATGCTTTCATTGGACAACGGTTAATTTCCCTCCTCTTCTGAGGATTTTTACATGCTTTTTTTTCTCATAAAAACAATAGAAAATATTGCCCGACACAATTTGTTCACATGCATTAAACTCGGTGACAATGCCATTAAAATCCTGAGAATGACTGACGGGTAATGAAATAAAATAAATTCTATGGTGCTCGGACATTTCCGCCAATGACGTTTCGGCCACGGATGTTTTGGCATTCTACAGCGACCGCTTAAGTTGGCGCCGTAGCTCAATACCGTATTAACAGTTCGAAGCAAAATAAATTGTATCTTGTATCGAGGTCTATGAATTAACGAAATTTGAGTAAACAATTCAAAGATATACACTAACCTGAATCAATTTTTATACTAAATTTAGTTCGACTTAAACACGTGTGCTTTGAATTAACATGAGTCGAGTTATCATGATGCCAAACAGTGATGTTTACTTAATGAATGTTCTTTCATATTCTTGCTCTCAAAGGCCTCTTTTACACCAAAAACGGATGTAAATTGACAACGTTTTAACATTACACTGTGTCATGCAAATTCAAACTTCAATAGGGAAATATTCTCATTAGGCAAATCGTTTATCACCTAATCTGCTTAATACCCTTGTCATACTGAATATTTTAATATACAACACGCCTCCCCACTTTTGTATCTGATTAACATGCAGGTACCCGCTTACTAACATGTATTAACCGGCAGAGTGGGAAACAGTGCAGATCCTGATCAGCTGGTTTCTGAGAGGCCAGCTCATCTGGATCTACACTGTTTTCAAAATGCCATATATCCGGATTCAGCAGGGCACTGGTTAATACCCAGTCTCCTGCATCGCAAACTGAATACACGTCACTGATTAAACCACATCATAAGATATGTTGCGACGACGTTAAACGCACACCAGCCTGCTCCGTTACACAGATTCTGTAGACTCCTGCAACTTTAGATATAGCTTGCACGTATCATCTACTAAACGTTTTAGAAAGCAAGTAACAAATGCGCTATCAGATTGGTCAGACGCCCATGTTGATCTGCACCTGTGTTGTTCGTATATTTTACAAGGATAGACTCATTTGAAACCGTTATCTGCATAATAAATGCAGCGGAAAACCGAATTACAGTTGGACCTGACCCCCGGACCAATATATAGATAGAATTTGTAGTCTTTGTACTTAGGCGTTTCAGTAACAAAACTTGTTGCGACATTGCTCACAAAAAAGTAAGTGAGTATGACCAGCAAATACCACAATCATACACTGCAGAATAACCCACGGAACCGTGCGGAAGAGGCACAGAATACAAACAGCCTCATGACAGCAAGAAGACAATCAAAGTAATAATTAGGAAATGGCTCTCTCTTCCTCCGTGAGATGATTACAAAACTAGAAAGGACACTTTAGTACTGCATAACCAAACAAGTATCTAACACAAAAGTAACTCTTTTAAGACCAATGGAATTTCCATAAAAGTTGATACAGTTAAAAAAGCAAGTGAGTATGGCTAGTAAATACCACAAATACATACCACAGACCAACTCACGGCATCGTGAGGAAGAGGCATATAACAATAACAGAAACATGACACATCCAGAAGACAATACAAATCAAGCAACCACCCTCTCTCCCCAAACGGGGTGAAGGACACAAAATACTGCATTTCAAAAGAAAGACAAAACACGAACCCAATAGACAATGGTAGCAGCATTAAATAATCGGAATCAACAAAATCGGAACTCTGGCTGATCTTCAACCGAAAATTGCCCATGCAGATCCGACAAAAGGAAGGCAAAATGAGAAGGCATTTATTCTTAAACGTATCACACATAGGAAAATGCATATAAACATGAATCATCCGCGTTCGAACAATTTAAGAGTTGTCGTACGAACTTTATTTATAAAGTGGCCCCTGATCCTCTGTTCCAGCCAAATCGTCTCACTTATTTTTTCATGCAACTTTAACCATTTCTCGTACATACTCGACTGAAGTGACTCCTAAATGCGTCCATTGGCTAACAGTGAAGACCCATTTTGCTAAGACAAAGATGATTACAATTTATCTGGAAATTGTAACCTGTGACTCCTCGAATTATACAAAGGACCATCCCAAGTTTACTGTATCAAACCAGAAGGAAGAATCCATTCGTGCATAAAGCGTTTTAATATACAGTAGTATACTGCGCTGATAGCTTCATTATTCCGCAACAGCTCTATCCTTTATTTGGATAATTTGTTTGACAAAACGTAATCTTTGCCACTTTAAAAAGCAATAAATTCTAATTTTGGTCTCAGATACAGTAGCGAGGTGTTTGACTATTTGACAGGAGGTATATGTTTTATCCCACACACAGGAGATAAGAATCTCTTGACTTTACAATGAATGGGGAAACAAGACGATTTAATGATAAGATAACAAGTACTGGAGTTAGGATTTTGAACCCCACTTGAAAAGCAAAGTATATAGTTCTACAATTTTATACAAATATACGAAAAACTTGATACTACATAAATAATATATCCAATCCTCAAACAAATAATGGATTCTTCTTTTTTTTGCACATCATTGAATATGACTTTTTTTTCAAAAAAAAAAACTCACAGAAATTCCTGAATACACCGAGATGCCACGTCACTTTGACATAACAACTGCATGTGCGTGACTTCCAGCACAACCAATGTACGGGCAACATGTGCCAGACTGGGTAAGGTAACATGGGTAAGATTTCTATATCAGCTATTCTGATACGTCGTGTAAGAATAATCGTTACTAGTGTAGACGTTTCTGCCTTGAATACATTGAAATGCAAAATTGAATGATAACCTCACTTTGACATAACATTAACATCACTTGTCAACCATGTTTGTGCGTTTGAATACAACCATTAACGGATCCACACGTTACAGCCTGGGTAAGATAACATGGGTAAGATAAGGATTTCTAACCCATGCTAAAATCTCACATATTCTTACCAGTTGTACAAGGAAAAGGCTTCCTGAAAAAAGGGCACTCAAGATACAATATCGTGCCTTGTCAGTAGTCAAATCAGGGGTTGCTCAATGGGTGGTAATGTGGGAATGTACAGTTAAGAACTTCAAATTTTAATGCTATCGTTATATGCGTTTGTTAATGGTTTAATTCATAAATGTGACACTATACGAGGGCTGTTCAAATATGAATGCAAGTAGCTTCATAACTTTCTTTACATATATGCTACGACAAAATGTCATACCTGTCTGAAAAGAACAATTTGTTGCCTTTAAAATGGCACCGAATATTAAGAAACACTCATTATATTTCTCGAGTTACAGACCTTTATATAAAGGCCATTCCTGTATACTGGAGTTTTTCTGAAGCAAATTGCAATGCACGTTTTGGTACATCTGCGATAAAGTGCCATATCTTTGTAAGTTTTAGACAAAAAGGCACCAAATTTTAAATGCAAGTTTAAGTAACAATCGAAAAGTTGCTTGCAGGAACAAGTTTATATAATCCTGTTTCAATCTCGAGTAAACAGGCACGTTTGTGACGTCATTAATTTTATGATTAACGTCATTTTGAGTTTTCTACTGGTGATGGAATAATAAACTTCGCTGTGTCGTTTTCTTTGCGTTTTGCTGAAAACATGCTAAATATGTCATTAGGAAGTTTTCAAAATAATCCGTCCTCTATTTACAGAGTTATCCCATTTTATATAATTTTTCAAGCATGTTTCTGCTTCTTAATGACGTGTTTACATTACTTAAAATATGTTCAATCTGTCTTGTTCTCAAGACCAGGTGAGTAATTTTATTGTAAATAATGCCTATAGTGGTCAAACTTAAAGTTATATTCAAATTGAGAATAAAGCCGCAATGTAATGACAAAAAAATAAGTATAAATTCTATAACCCCTTTCACTTAAGGCATTTTTGACTTAATGAAAATGCTTTTCAGCGTTTAAAAATTACCCACTATCCATCAATAATTTGTAGCAACAACTCAGTATGAGCGATCAACATATATTCTTTGAGTTAAAACTAGTTTAAATGTTGCTTCGTGCATTTTGTTCTAGATAAGTTTAACTGAAAACTGAAAGGTGATGTTTTGTTTACCATTTATTTGCAAACATAAAGAGACTTTAGTGAAAACGATTCGTTGTAATTAAAAAATAGCATGTCGGATTTTCGCAACTTTCACAGAATCATTATGTAAGAATATGGGGATACTTTCTTTAAAATTTCAAGGAATTTCACCTGTTCTTCGAAGAATTATACGCTCGTCTCTATCACTGGTATATGTTCGAGCATTGAGTTTGTTAGTATACACACGTGACCCTCATTCAAAGGGCTATAACTCGATAAGTATACTGTATTTTTCTTAAGGTCTGGTGTCACTTTAAAGGTGACATATAGTCCTTTATGGAAACGTATACCAATTTGTCGTAGCATATATGTGAAGAAAGTTATGAAGCCGCTTTCATTCATATTTGAACAGCCCTCGTATAATCTGTGATATTACGAAAAGTACAGTATACTCGTACAATATACAATTACGACGACGCAACTAGCGGGTTAGCAAAGAGGTAGTTCATGAACTCGAAGAAGCTCTAGCGATAAGGTGTATATTTTCCCTAGTTGACATGATTACAAAAGTTATATTTTCAAATAGCCCTAACGATTTTAAATTTCGTCTGTTTGGGTAGTATAATATGCATAGTTAGCATTAAAAATACGTTTTAAAGCGATTCGTCTTTAACAAAGCCTTGAAAACTTGCGCTTTCTACTCCCACCCCTCATTTTACGTCTTTATACTGGGTGTCGTTTAGACCAGAATTTTTGTTAATCCATTATAGGTTTTCAAAATGTAAAAGTACTAAATCTTTAAGGATATAAATGCCCTTCGTTTCCAAAACTTTGCAGTATTCCTTCTGCGCATGTACACGAAAAATACTTAAAATTGTGATGTTTGTCATTGAAAAGATGAAACTGGTGTCTTTCAGTTTGTTTTTAGATGCTCCCCCCCCCCAAGACCCAAGATGCCCTTTGGACAATTGAACGTCATTATATAAATATACAACATGTGTAAAGGGCGTCTTGGGTCTAGGGGGGAAAGGGGTTGTATAAGCGAAAGAAGACATCAATCATATGACAAAATAGACCACTTTGCAAGATGGGCGTTTTTATTGTACATCAACTGTATAAATATATATAATATACTCTATGGTGATAAATGTAGGACGATTGTTTACCTTAGTTTAACGGTCTATTTTCCACACATAATACTGAATAGCGAGCACAGTTGATGATCAAAATAAATTCTCATTCAAAACGAAGTAGATATATTACATGCATTTAGGAAAACCCATTTTAAATATACGAAATAGCGGCCAAGGGTACATAGACGGCTCTTCTATATGTAATTGTTGAGTGTGCCGAGTGGGTCCAGTCGTTATTTCAACAAAATAAAACGAACGTCCTATTAAGGGAAATAGACCGCCTTATCGCTAGAAATTCTTTTGAGATATACATGTAGCTGTCATGCAAATATAGAGTGACAGGAATTTTAACACTGATTGGCAGTTTGGGATGTTGAAAAGAGGTAAAGACAATAAACATGATACTTGGAATTGTAAATTTAGTTTGTCATGCACCTGGATGACAATAATAGACTGTCTATTTTATGCATCTGACAGCTTATCTTGAGTTGTTTCATGGGAGTATATTGCTAAATTGCTAGTTGCCTTGTTGTATGTTACCATCACTAGTATGTGATATTTAACCATCAATTTTAGGTAATTTAAAAGAGCATATATACACAAGTAAATATTGTGTATTACATCATAACAACAGTATACATTATATTATATGTAACCATAAATTTAGAGCTATCTCCAAGGCCACAATTTACACTTGTATATACTTAACTATCTCTAAGAGAACAGTATACACAAGTATATACATGTGTAATTATTTTATATAACATCTCCAAATCACAGTATTCACTATATTATATGTAACCATCAATTTTGAGGTACCCCCAAAACCCGTTGCTTACACTATTATATGATATCTAACCATCTCCTAAGAGCACAATATACACTAGTATATACTATATAAAATCTCCAAATCACAGTATACACTATCTTGTATGTAACCATCAATTTAGAGACATCTCGAAAAGCAAAGCTTATAGATGTACATAATATATGTTTTAACCGTCTCTAAGAGCATAGTATACACTACTATATCCAAATTCACAGTATAGACAAGGTACATGTACTAGATTACCATTAATTTTGAGACCACTTTAAACCATCAATTTAGAGAGATCTCCAAAATCACAATAAACTCTGTGCTAACCATCAGTTTTGAACACTAAACATGTTAAGCTCGAAATATGTCTATTTCTCTCACCTGGTCAGCTGAGGTCAATGTAACGTCCAGGTGTGCTCTCTTGTTATCAGTTGTTGGTGTACGAATCAGATACACAACATTTGATAAATACCCTAATTGAAGAAAGAAAGCTAAAACAAACACTCACAGCTAATCATAGATAGATTAGAGTTTTCATGAACTTGAATTGAGCCGCGGCATGAGATTTCCAACAATATGACATTTTGACAAGTGTAGACTCAGACGAGCCTCTGCAGCCTCCTTTTAAGCTTAGAAACTCCAAATGGTGTTCAGTCAGTCGCTTAACAATCATAGAATACTCAAGCGACCAGCAAAGGCTCTGATCAGACTGCGCGTATGCGCAGGCTGATCTGAGGCTTTGCTGATCGCACATGCCACATTGTTGGAAATCTCATGCACTGGCTCAATTATTGTCACTTTGAACATTTGAGGATCAGAATACACTACAGTTAGCAGATAAACTTGGACAAATTTTATTCTTTAAGTGGGCACATAAAATCATTCATCTCGAATGGTAAGAATAAAACTAGGGTGAAATCGACTAAACGAGTAATTTCTTTGTCCCATGAAAGAAATTTTGTGAAAATTAGAATAAGAAACCTATTTGTAGCAGTTCGCTTCTAAAGGTAAACATGGCAAGGAATTGCCACAAGCACAGACTGCAAACCAACCCACGGCACAGCGTTAGAGTGACACAAAATACAGACAGCCACACACCAGCAAGAACACAATTAAAGTAAAGCGACACGTTCTTTCTTCCTCTGCAAGATGATTGCAAAACCAGGAAGGACATCAGGAACTACAGTAAAACCTGTATGAAGCGGCCGCTCAAAAAGAAGACCAACAATTTTGTTTTCAAGACAGATTATCGCTAAATGCAGGTCAAAAGTATTGCAGAATGCTCCAAGAGGATATACATTTGACCTGCATTAAGCGATACTTGGTCTTTAAGACCTTTGTTTTGTATATCTTTGAGTGGTCGCTTAATACAGGTTTTAAGAACATATTTTACTGTGCACACCACAAAAAACAAGGACCCAACACATGATCACCACACTCAATGACAATGAATGAACAATTACAGAATCACCGCCCTAGAACGGAAAGCAGCCGAGGCCACCGGGGGCTGGAATAAACTTTTCTGGCCAAATCATTGCCATTGATTATTATGTTGTTATAATAGAAAAAAAAAGCTTAGCTCGTCGCATAGAGGGTTTCTAACGTATGCAATGCACCATTACAGAGTAACAATCAAATCAAAATATCATAATATGACGCCTTCGCTGCTCGCATACGCAAAGGACCTCGGACAGTCTTAATGAAGAATTGCCCATAAAAATGACCAGAGAAAAGTTTCAAAGAAAATGATATTTATTCTATGAAAAAGATAGTAGGTTCAACCCTCGGCTTATTCACAAAAGCCGTTTTCTCATTGGACAAGTACCAATTGAAAAATATGGGTTGAAACCTCTGTTTTGGCTATTCAACATATAGAAAATAGAAAAAAGTTTTACTAAAGTGCTCCCCCCCCCCCCCCCCCCGTGACCAAACTAATCCTTTTGCATACAGTTGTAGTTATACATTTCACACATCATATAAAAACGGCATGTTTGGTCACGGGGGGAACGCTGTCAAAATGCCCAAAACTCTTTATTATAAAAACTTATAAGGAACTTATTTTGTAAAAACCTGTAGGTAAATATCAATTTGCAATGGCATATATCAGGGCTTTAATTATAAGTGCTTACAAAGAAATTAATTGTCTCATTTCTCAACCAAAATATTATGTTGTGGATACTCAAAAGAACCGTCGCAATGAGACGGTTCTTTCAAGCACCATAATTATAGGCTAAATCTGATGGGTAAGAAAATATTATGATATTACGCTAGAAAACTGTGTTTTTATACAGTATACTGATATGATAAACCTCAGCGCACAAGTCAAACTGGTTGCTTGAAACATTACAGGTAATAGTCAAAAGTAATTGACAGTACACTTCTTTAGACGAAACAATGAAATCTTCTCAACCCGAATTTTATGCAAACGCATCACTTTTGTCTCAAGTTTTATGCCGCAAACATTATATTAACATGTATTTAGGTGAATAATCGACAAAACTTTGACTTTCTGTGAAATAAAATTTGGTCACAAAAAATACCCCCACCCCCTAAACCCTAAAGTCCTGGCATAATTATGCAATATTTTCAAAATATTTTTATTTTGTTAGATGCACTAAATGATAGGGTTTGATTTAAGAACACAACTATAGTTGTCAGTTATGCATTATGCTAGCCACAGGCCGTCAAAATTTGGGCAGATTGAATAGGAAACTATCCGAGGTCCTTGTGGATGCAGATAAAGACTGGGACCAACATATAGACAGCTTGCCCCGCTTGATACGCCAGTGTAGGCGTTTAAGTGAGGCTTTTGCGCATATGCGATAAAAATAAATTCTCCGATGCGGGCCCATATATTAACGCAGCAGTTGTCATTAAACAATTGAGGCTCATTCACATTCCATGGGCGGAGACGACAATAATGTGAATAATGAAGAGAAAAACATTTTAGCGACAGGCACGGTAATGCAAACCACATTCAACACTATTATATTTCAATACATGCTTAGTGAAGAGAATATACATTAATAAATGTCATAATTTTTAATTTCTGAGATGTCACCCTATGTGTCAGTTTGTGGGTTCTTTTGCTATGTTCATTACATTGTGTGTGCGCATTTTCTGGGTCACCCTAACACCACCTTGCTTATATTTACTACGTCGGGGGCCAGTCATTCATCATGATTGATTTTGTATAGATATTACGTAACACTAATCTGAGTTGACCTAATCAAGGATATTTTCAAACGGAAAGAAGCTCAATACCCGAAAACATTAGTGGGGTCCAATTCAAGCGATTCGACCGACAACTATCAAGGTAATATAACTATGCTTTATAGGAGAAATAAGAAATTTAACCCATCTAAGCCGAATGAACTCGACTACCCTTATCAGTAGGACGAGCCCATTTCCAATTTTAGGGGTGTTGGGTAGTATTTTTTTTATATTTTTTACACATTTTAATAGAACATTCTGAAATCAATCAGTGAAGACCCTAATTAGGCACTGTATTATGCATTGTATGATATGGGTCTGCATATTATTTGACTATGTCGCATTAGAAGGGTCCTAGGCTTATATGGGTTAAACCGTCTTGGTGATTGTCGTGTAACATTTAATGCTATGTTTAATCATTAGCTTCCTCATTGTTATCCCAATGCTTAACCCAGCCTGCATACAACCTCTGGACACTATAAGCCGAACCAGCGAAACGCCATTCTAATGGCGTTTCACTGGTGGGCCGATAGTAACCACCTTTTATATGTTTATCGAGTAGGTGAAGACTGAAGAATATGTTTAAAATGAAGATATTTTAAAATTTTAAAACTGTTTAATGCAAGCGGCTAATAATGCTTTTTACGTAGCTAGAAGTAAAATTGTCCAGCATACGTCTAGTAAAATGTGTTTACTGTTAATAGACAGAAAGCACACACATGATAAAATATAATATTTCTTGAAACATGTATAAATGAGTAAAACTATGAAATATTATCCTCTTTTATTTTAAACATAGATTGTGCACTTATTGTGGTATTTGTAGACCTTAATGTGGGAAGTATGCGAGCAACATGTCAAGAAGTTGTGTTTTACGATACACCTCAGAAGACAAGATTAACTATTATGGCCAAAAACAATGATTATACACGGAGTTCTAGTTGTGACATTGTCGTTAATGAATGGTCATCTGTTTGGCCAAACACCTGTGGTAGAGAGAGAGAGAGAGAGAGAGAGAGAGAGAGAGAGAGAGAGAGAGAGATGCGTATTTGTTAAGACAGAATCGCCTAGCCCATACACCAATACTATATATTGATTTTATATACCTCACAATTAGCATATAAAAAGCAAAAGCAATTAAACATGATCAGGAAATATCACAATCACACACTGCTAACCAACAACGACACCGTGAGGAAGAGCCACAGAACACTTAAGTCCGATGCACGCTGTACACTTTCGCGCACTTATGGGTCAAGATATTTAATCCAGTATAAGTGTCTAGATTTTTCCCCCAAGAGTCTCGGTCAAAAAGTAGTGCTAGTCGATTCTGACGAGACAATTACTAATTTGTGGTAAGGAAGCATGAATACAACATTGAGTCCCACAGGTTTAGATAAGCACAAATTTGCAGCATAAAATTGTAAATATTTTCTTACCCATAATTCTTAGCATATGTTTTGGGTGCTAAAAAGAACCGTCTCATTGAGACGGTTCTTTTGAGTACCCACAACATATGCTTAGGTTGAGAAATAAGAAAATTATTTTTGGTACGCACTCTTATGTAAAGGCCTGATTAATTTGACCAAAGGACATATATTGGGACAGACGGAAGAGTGGACAGACGGACACGCGGACAGGCGGGTGCATGAGCTGCGCAAACACTGAGACAAAATTAGGATTATGTGTTTTTTGCTGTTTTTTTGTTTGTTTTGAAGATTATCTACATATGATTGAAATTTAGAATGAAGGATTAAGGACTGTATTTGATCGTCGTGTTAAACTGGTGTCTTCTGTAATTTGAGAAAACAACAGTAGAAGCTGAGAGTAAGCCCTTCGTTCACACTGAACTAAACATGTAGGCCATGTTCGACAAGATACCACATATACATCATCTTAAACAACTTCAAACGACAGTAAGTATCCCTTATTAAAACGCCAATTATCCTCCGGTCTACGATGATCATTGATCGGTCTGTAAATCATACAAGAAAATGTTTTTTCATCGATTTTTAGTAATTTAAAGCAAATAAATCGCAATAAGACCGCTCCATAATTTGTCTACAAGATGTAATTTATGTCAACGTATGTCGGGAATATATCAGATAGAACCAATTGCTCTGGTCTCATTTTGTGCGGAAGACAACCGTAGTTGCCACAGTTACCAACAATATTCTAGTAAGCACACGACACGTATAACGAATTCATGAAGCGTTCGATATGCGGGGTGCAGTACAGTCAAGAGAGACACGACAACAAAGCCTGCACCAAACCGTGATCTAAATAGAATAAAAGGTTTAAAGGCATTGTCACAACCACCAATTGACCTGTGTGCCAATCAGATACTCAGGTAAGCATATGTATCAAAGCAGTTTGTTGTGATTTCAAAAAGTACGGTTTTGTTTCTGTGTGGCTATTGCATTGCCAGTTTTTGCCAGAAACCAATTTTGACTGCTAAGTTAATAAAATACGGTTATCGATATAATAAAATTTGTACAGCATTTTCTAAATTCTACCACTGACACTCATAGTTGGTTAAATACAATATTAGTTTGAAAACTCTTCTGCAACAGGGCATATCAGAGCCAGTATTTTATGGTGATTTAGTTAATAAATTCAAAAGAATTCTGGGAAAACCTAATATTAGTGATCAATTCAAAACGATAATCATATATTATAAAAAAAAGTTGGATATAACATGGATATCATGTTGTGTTGTAAACCCAATCATGGTTTATAGCTATGAGTTCCTCTTTAATTGCATGACGTGGGTCAGGCTTCATACCCATTGACCGCCCTGACGTAAAGCTTTAATCAGTTAGTTGGTGCCTGATGTTCGTCTTTGGCTGGGCACACTGTCGCCCAACTTGAGATTTTCTTTAGCTCGGACTATCTCTTCCTCTCGGTGGCGTGGGTTGTACTGCAGTGTGTGATTGTGATATTTCCTGATCATACTCTCTTGCTTTTTTTTGAGAAGTACAATATAGGTTGGCAGGACGGTTGACTCGCGACAAAGCGTTTCAACTGCCCTGTGATTTACAGGAATATTGTAAAGTTCTACACTTCGAGTTTGTTACTTTCCAAATATAAATTCGCTGCCACCATAAATAGGGAAGGTGAAGAATCAGGAACAAGTAGTTAAATATATTTTCCTTTAATGATTAAACACTAGCTAGTAAACACAGTTAAACACACACACATACAATAAAGTAAATTTATAAGCAATTTGCAAAATATGAATATTTCCTGTTAATTTAGTAAGTATTTCCTAAAACAAATAAGTTCCTTAAGAATAAACGTAATTCCAAATATGAACACTTTTTAGTGCCAAACAAGCGTTACTTAATGCCAAAACAAGCTGCTTTTATACCCAGAGCTAATTAGATGCCCGAAAACCCAAACTACCCGACAGGATGTGTCCTACTTCCTGTCCGAACATGATAAATGTATTTTCGGGACTTATGATTAATGTATATTCGGGTTTTTCCATAAAATAGACAAAATGACAGGCCCGAGTAATTAATGACTTCGGACCTAAATGTTCTTAAGATAAAAATGACAGGCCCGAACTATTAATGACTTTGGGTAACCAGGCTGACAAGCCCGAAGAATTAATGACTTTAGGTAAACAGGCTGACAGGCCCGGACAATTAATTACTTTTGCTAAACAGGTAGACAAGCCCGAAGAATTAATGACTTCAGGTAAACAGGCTGACAGGCCCGGACAATTAATTACTTTTGCTAAACAGGTAGACAAGCCCGAAGAATTAATGACTTCAGGTAAACAGGCTGACAGGCCCGGACAATTAATTACTTTTGCTAAACAGGTAGACAAGCCCGAAGAATTAATGACTTCAGGTAAACAGGCTGACAGGCCCGGACAATTAATGACTTTTGCTAAACAGGTAGACAAGCCCGGACAATTAATGAGCTCAGGTATACAGGCTCTAAGATTAGATGACAGGCCCAAACAATTAATGACTTTGGGCACAAATGATCATCCCTAACCCTATATTGGTCAGGTGCCAATACATCAGGCTACCTTATTATGAGAAAAATACATTATTTACACTATTCCCTCCCAGGACTGACAACTCCTGTTGGCATTTTATCAGATTAGAATAATTACCACATGTTAATAATCATTATTGGTCATTATTGCCATGATAAATTTCCCATTAATATGATATCATTCATCGTTGAAACGAAATAAACAAATTGTCCAGATACTATCCCTTTCAATATTGGTTAGACTTTGATTTTATTAGATAATCAGTAATAAGTTGTACTCAGGTTTTCAAATACAGCTTTTGCACAGAGCATATACATAAATAATCATTGATATATGAAGATATTAAAACCTAAAATAATTATTTCTATTGCAAACAATTCACCTGATTTATGATTATGTCCAACGGCTAGCTCATCAAGTCTGTCACACTGTGTCATACTTGATTTTCCAACCAGGAGCACAGATTGAAAGCTTTGTGATCTTGTTTCCTTCTCATTAGTACGTACAATGGCGTAACGTCTAACGAAAAATGAAAATTATAGTATTACAGTCTACATATGTCAGACTAGACACAAGCGCTGGTTTAGCTCAAATGAGCTCAAATGCCCAGGTACATATACTTTATAGGGGATCTAAAACTATTATTTTCCAAGGTTTCGACAATTGCAAGTGCAATTAGTTTCGAATCTAACTTAAACATCACTCAAAGACATTCAAGTTCATTCTTTTCGAACCGCATTTGAAATCATAAGAATTTTACCACTGCAAAGCTTGGTCTACATCTGTTTTTTTTTAAAAGGGCTCATTTGCTAACAATAGTCCTTCAAAACCGTAACACATGTGAATTTTTTTTTCTTTATATAATTGATATACTTCGGTAACGACATATAAGTATTTACAGAAACAACTACTATGTACTTTCAACCTCTCTTATACAACACAGATCATTTAAACCATGTAAGCAAAACACATTCATCGATTTTCATCATCAATATGATTTCATATCCTACGTGAATAACTGATTACTGATAGAAAAAGAAAATATCAAATTCGTAGTATAATTTTGATACAATAGTAGCACGACATTGTTGCTTATATCCTTACTTTGTTTCATATGTTTTGCTTACATATTGATTATATATATGAATATAGGAATGTATTTGGATATAGTAGTATATATGAAACATATAAATAAATTCTATCTATGCAACTAAAGGTTCAATATAGAGCTATTTGTCTAACTGAGAGATTAACCCTTACTTTTTTTTTTAATTCCAATAGTCTGTCAGGACAATGTCCATAAACTATGTTAATTATAGAATCATTAAAACTTTTATGGGTGAACCCATCAATGTGAAATATGATGATGACTGAAATTAAAGTTGAAAGGACGAAAACTAACCATTTTGTCAAGCATGTCTCACAAGAATTGGCAACGTGGCGCTAAGTTCGGCTTTAAAAACACAATTAATATCGTATTTGTTTGTAAAATGGCATTTATCAATGCCAATAAACCATCCAATGTAACACAACATTTATAATATTGGATAAGTTCAATAAAATCTTAATGTCTGGGGGAAAAACCCGCCACCTTTGGTGTGCCGTAGGCAACTCAGACACGCCCCAAATCCTGTGAAACAAACTAAAACCAATAACTATAACCAAAATCTTAAAAATTAAAAATCAAAGCTAAAATAAGACTTTTAAATAATGTCTTAATATTTATAAGTACATTTATAACCAATTTAGATTAGAAATCTTGCCCCACTAGATAGCTGTAGATGCATGTCCTAAGATTGATATTGTCGTGTATGTGCGATAAATAACATGAGTCGCTTAAATAACTTACAAAGATTCAAACAAGCAGCTTCATAAAGGTGCTGTCTTTGTCATGTTGATTGGTGGAAAAATACCAACACTTGTTGGCATTTTAACATTCATGAGCATGAAAAAGGCTTCTAACCTTTAATTCAATTTAGTTAGTTATCTAATTAAGCAGCGCCATACGTTCGTTACACCGAACAAAGTTTTAATCATAATGTTATAAACAGCTTGATACCAGTTACTGGAAAATAATATCAAAAATAATTTAAAGTGTTCCAGAGGTTTTTATTATTATTATTATTATTATTATTATTATTATTATTATTATTATTATTATTTAATTTTACTTATATAACCAATATATGCCGAAATCTTCCCAATAAGCGCACAGTACCTATTACTATATACAATTTCTGAAGAAAACATTGTAGATCCAATTCAGCTGACTTTTGATAAAGAAAGCCGACCAGAATCCACTGGTATATAAGTAATAAGTTTTAGTAATACCATGAAACGGCTCAGATGACTCGGAGGAGAGTCAAACGAAATATTAATGAACAATTAAGCACTCACTATTCACGAAAAGAGACATGTGCGCTGAAAAGGTTAAAGTCGGTGTCAATAAGCAGGAGAGCCCGTCAGAACATAAAGTTTTTCGCCAAAGTGAAAACTCTCTGCAATTTCGATTCAAAATCTTTTAAATGATTACAAAATAATGTCAACTCAGCGACACTACTTTTTCTTATACGCAAACATTTGACGTCTCTTCAATTAGCTCGACATGCAACCTTTAGTAGGTAGCCCTCTTTGTCCCTTTTCTTTATATAAGTAAGTAGCGGCTGGCTTCAGCCCACTTCATTTTACAATATTATATTATAGCCATGAGAATCATCTCTCTAATAGTCAAATTTTAGTTAACTGAGATGTTATCTAATGCCATAAATTAGTTTGATGGTCTGCTAAAAGTGCTTATCATAATCTCAGCATCAGCATCTAATTGCCTGTTAAGATTAGATTTATTGCCCTGGGGTGTATTTAGTTTGCTGAGAAAGTGTGAAGTGCGCAGAATTTTTTTTACAAATTACTATGTAAGAAAATATTTTATTATCGTGACCTGTGCCTATGCAATCTTTAAAACAACATATGAAACCAGGTCACCTTATACAATTATGTAATCAACTATCAGAAAACTGAATAATATACATATTCCGTAATACAAAATGAACATTTAGGTAAATCTACAAATGCAAATTTGGTTCACGTGCTTATGTGTTGTACCTCAAATGTGAAATAAGCGAACAGTGCAGACCCATATGAGAGGCGAACAAAGGACGCCTCTCAGCGGAGTCTCTCCTGTTTACTCACAGTAGAGCTCTTTATCAACCGAAGCACTATGAACAAGCCCAGTACCTTACGATAGAAATTACAGAGATAACAGAATGTTTGTCCCACATAGACGGTTTAATAGTTTAAGATAATTTTGTTGGAAGTGGAGGGAGAAGATCGGCATCTGACACGACTCAACTTCTAACCACGTCGATCCTGATCAGACTCCTCCAAAGAGCAGCCAAATCCGGGTCTACGCCACAACCAAATGAGTGCAAAGGTAGAAACGGGTCTATTGATAATTTCAACTGAACTTTAAAAATTTAACATCGTTCACTGTACATAGCACGCATTTGATTATATCTACAACTGCAGAATCGTGTCATGCTGCCAACATAGGCAAACGAAGCAGACCCTAACGAGATGTCACCAATGTGGCATCCAATCAGAGTCCTTCCCGTCTGTTAATATTAGCATGATTAGAGATTTTCAGTAACTCGGGTACCAACAGACCAATTTAATATGTTAAAGGTGATACTGATGGAAATTAATCTAATTTGATTCTGGAAGGATTCTTCTGAAACTTAATACTAGTGTTGTCTGTTGATAATCTTTGCAAACAGCCTGGACCAGATTAAGCATCATAAGGATCCAAATTGTTTGACATTCAGATATCAGTTCCAAGTTACACTGACCCCTTGAAAACGGTCAGGATAATACAAATGATAAAGACCTTGTCAGTTGGTTGATGACAATTGGACCTTCTCAGTCTAATTAGCAACTTAAAACATTATATAAATATACATGAGGTTTGAAGGTATATTAGCATTCTAGTTAGTGAACTCCCATTCAACAATAGCCAATAGTTCACAGATATGCATCCCCATTCATGACGCATGGCATTTCCCCCATGGGTCTAAAATGAATTGTGCTGTCACTGATTGGTACTCGTTTAGCACTTCTTTTATTTGATCGGCCTTTAAAATAAACAAGCAGATATTTCCCCGTATTTTGAAATACACACGTAATGTAAAGGGTTACACAGCCGGACAAACAGCTATAACTAAACATATCAACTTAGCCTGTGTTTTTTTTCTCGCTCACTCTTTTCACATGTTATCCGGACGCCATGTCTAATTCCCTTTTCAATAGAAACAGCCACCAGTTTTTTTTTGCCACACCAGAATTTGGCAAAATCACATCATCTTTCTAGCGGTGCAAAAGACTCAAAACCACTAAAATACATAAAAACAGACATAAGGGAGCAAAACATATATAATTATGTCTCAAAAAATATATGCCATCATAATGAAAAAAATGGTCAAAGTCAAAAACCCCGCGGGGTTTTCCAAAAACCCCGCGGGGTTTTTGAAACCCCGCGGGGTTTTTAAAACCCTGCGCGGGGTTTTTCCCCCACATTTTCAAATGGGGGAAAAACCCCGCAGGGTTTTTTCAAAAAAATAAATATAAAAATAAGTTCAAGAAATAAGTTTGTTTGATTGTAATTATTTCAGAAAATGATTGGTAAGGCTTAATTCCAACCTTTAATTTCCCCCGCGGGGTTTTTCTCCCATTTCAGATTGTGGGGGAAAAACCCCGCAGGGTTTTTTGAAAAAATAAAAAGGTTTGTTTTTAATTGTATTGCTTTACAAAACAATATAGAAGCTGAATTGAAGTTTTTCTCATCATTTGAAGCCTTTCAAGCAAAATAAAAAAAAACCCGCGGGGGAAAACCCCCGCGGGGTTTTTCCCCCACAAAATGAAATGGGAGAAAAACCCTGCGGGGTTTTCACCAAAGAGTGATTATCAGTTTTATTAATGATTGAGATCAGTTATACATTTAGAGCTCATATTATTTAAGTTTTTACAGTAATTAAAGGCCATAAAACAATTCTCTCGATGACCCCTCCCCCCCCCCCCCCCCAACCCTTGTCCGCCCCCCCCCCCTCGTCCGCCATGCACTGCATCAGAGGTGATCACTACCAAGTTTGCACCACCGAACGGCCCAAAAATTATTGTTCAGGTAGCACTGATATTATTTGTTTAGCACGATTCATTACATCCCAGTCAACCATTTATCAGTCATGTTAGGATGCGTCTTATGGGTTGAAACAGTTCTAATAGCAGATAAAAGCACTAATATTAATAACGGCCATTGCAGTACCTGTCATACATAACTGCAATCTTATAAACTGGTTAATATGTAGTACATTGACAGACAGTGCAGACCAGGATCAGATGCAGCAGAATGTGGCATCTGATCACGGTCTTCATTGATTGTTTAGGAATCATAGAATGGGTTGGGCATCAAGAAATTTGGGTCTTTTCTACAACCCTGTGTGTATCCTATAGAAAGATCCTGGTCTAAAGCAGACCAATTTCACAGATCTTAATTGATGTACCAATTCCGGCTCCACAGTGTCTTTCATGCATCCAAGGGTCCATGACGTGGGTCGCGCCTATAGCAATGCACCAAACTCCTGGGGAGTGTACAGGAAGATAGAGTACGGATTGGGTAGTTTAAAAAAACTAAGATGGCAGATTGATTACTAAATGATCTGCCTGACATTCTATTTTTACTAGTTACAAAGGTATAGTGAGATTTACAAGAAAAGTATTACTGGAATGTGTTCACTTTGACAACTAGCTGATGAAAGGTAAATTGATTTTGCCTTGTCAATTAGTTTTTAGCTACTTTCATTTTGCCTACAAGCTGACAAGTTCCCCACCCCCTGGCCCTGCCTCTGTAGACAGAAAATAACCAGTGATTAACTGTGATTTGCAAATAAATTTGTGTTGAGTTGAGTGAAAGAGTTGACTACTTGCGAGACAATACAGTCAAAGGGCTGTTAATAACAATAACAGCTTACATAAACTTTTGCACTGTCACATTTTTAAACAACAATTTTTAAGCCGGTACAGACAAACCATTGGCAGAACGGATAGAAAGGGCCGACTGGGGACCGAGTCTGTTGTGTTACAGTCAATTGTGACAGTACAATGTATCGATGTATATGTACAGTCGATAGTAGTGGTCGGGCGATTTATCGAGTTCATTGATCATTGGTCATTTTCAGTGAACTGATTAATTGATCGGTAGTTTTTCAATAATCGATTACTCAGTATAGACATTCTGCTTCATTGGCCTTCAATTTTTAGCTTGGTGTATTTATTTAATATGACCCTTTTCTGCATTTTCAGTTTCTGGTATGAACAGCATATGGTTCAAATAATGTACATAGGTTTAGATAAACAAAAGTTTTGAGTGTAAAATTGTAAATATATACTAATCCATCAGTTTGAACATATGTTTTGGGTGCTCAAAAGAACCGTCTTATTGAGATGGTTCTTTTGAGTACCCACAACATATGTTTTGGTTGAGAAAATTAATTTTTTGGTACACACTCTGAACACCTAACATGTCTGGTCAATCCGCGTAGCGCAGTCGGTAACGTGTCTGGCACAGATGCGTGTCTGACTGCAGATCCAGGGGTCGCGAGTTCGATCCCGGCCCGGTACCATACTTTCGTGGAGATTGATCATGAAATAATTTCTACGGTCATTCTCCTCCCTTCCGCTGATTTATTCAAGAAGGGTTGATGTCAGTTACAAGCGAAAGTATGTGCACAAATTACTGGTTAACGCTTGCTCAAGCCTGCCCAGGAAAAAGTGTGGTTACGGTAAGTGAACTGACCGTCCCGCAATGACCATAGCTGTTGACATGGGCTGAAAGCAACAAAAACAAACAAACAAACAATCAACTTGACCCCGTAAGGCATCTTAGACATACCTGGCATGATATGTACCATATATAATATGTATTTTATTTTAGTCGATTAATGATTGATCATTGGTCACTTGTTATTTTCAATGATCGATTATAAAAATCCAGCCGATTCCTACCACTAGTCGATAGAACCTCACAACCAGAAGAAATGATGCTGCATTCTCGGGACTGCCGTGACGTCACAGCCTTAGCGGCACATATAAACAAATGTACCGAGGTGAATTGGACAGTGAATTTTAACATTACGGGTAACAGGAAAATGATGAAAAAACGTGCTGCATTCATTCAAATTCTCTGATTTTTTCACCAGTCTGCGCTTAATTCGAAGGAAAAACATTGTCTTTTGTCCCACCATGATTAATTTAATTATAATTTCACCGATTATTCACAAATTATTGAAAAACTTGGATGTGGGTGGGGTGAACGGCAATCGGTTTGCGATCATTTAGATGTGATCTCTAATGTCTTAGGAGCTTTAACAACAGTAGAACACTCAATGCCTTTGGTACAATATGCAGCCTGTCATAAAAGCTATTCTTTTCAAGAAAAGTTCACAGCTATTGTTATAAGGAATTCGAGCATAACCTCAAGATTTGTATCAATAGGCCTATATGTGGGGATCCAAGAATTTTCGTCAGGTGGGGCGTCCAGGTTTATCTGTCATAAAAAGATAAAAAATCTTAGACAACGTTTTTCTTTGGGTTTTTTATGCCCCTAAAGGAACTTTGGGAGGCATATAGTAATTGCACAGTCCGTCCGTGTGTCCCTCCGTCCGTCCCGCTTCGTGTCCGGTGCATATCTCCTAGATTCTTTGAGGTAGGGATTCCAAATTTGGTATGTGGATACATCTTGGGATGGCGGAGTGTCCGATACCATTTTTGGGTCACTGTGACCTTGACCTCTGACCTAGTTTTTAGAATAATCGTGTCCGGAGCATATCCCTTATATTATTTGAGGTAGGAATTTCAAATTTGGTGTGTGGATGCATCTTGGGATGACAAAGTGTTGCGTACCATAATTGGGTCACTGGGACCTTTAACTTGACCTCTGACCTAGTTTCTAGAAACTGCATTGAGTCTGGTGCATATCTCCTATATTCTTTTAGATAGGAATTCCAAATTTGGTGTGTAAATGCATCTTAGGATGACAAAGTGTCACATACCATTTTCAGGTCACTATGACCTTGACCTCTGACCTAGTTTTAAAAATTATTATGTCCTGAGCCTATCTCCTACATTCTTTGAGGTAGGAATTCCAAATTTGGTATGTGGATACATCTTGGGATTGTGGAGTGTCGCGTACCATTTCCGGGTCACTGTGACCTTGATCTTGACCTCTGACCTAGTTTTTGGAATAATCGTGTCCGGAGCATATCTCTTATATTATTTGAGGCAGGAATCTCAAATTTGGTGTGTGGATGCATCTTGGGATGACAAAGTGTCCCGTACCATAATTGGGTCACTGTGACCTTGAACTTGACCTCTGACCTAGTTTCTAGAGACTGCAATGAGTCTGGTGCATATCTCCTATATTCTTAGAGATAGGAATTCCAGATTTGGTGTGTAAATGTATCTTGGGATGACAGAGTGTCACATATCATTTTCGGGTCACTGTGACCTTGACCTCTGACCTAGTTTTAAGAATTATTGCGACCGGAGCCTAAATCCTAGGATGTGGATGCATCATGGGATGGCGGAGTATTGTTTACCATTTTCGGGTCACTGTGACCTTGACCTAACCCAGTTTTTAGAATAATCGTGTCTGGAACATATCTCTTATATTATTTGGGTAAGGAATCTCAAATTTGGTATGTGGATGCATCTTGAGATGACGAAGTGCTGTGTACCATAATTGGGTCACTGTGACTTTGAACTTGACCTCTGACCTAGTTTTTAGAAACTGCATTGAGTCTGGTGCATATCTCCTATATTTTTTGATGTAGGAATCCCAAATTTGGGGTGATGATTCCTCTTGGGATGGCAGAGAGGTGCATACCATTTTGGGTCACTTTGACCTTGACATTGACTTCTGGCCTCATTTCTAGGTTTTTCCTGTCTGGAGCATATCTCCTATATTACAGCTTACTTTCCTCAAATGTGTCTTATGCTAGACCAATTCCTTTGGGGGCATTCGTCATGTGTTTGTGACATTTCTTGTTTGGTCCTCAACTTATTTTACAGAAGTCCAATGGTTTATTTTAAAGAAAATTGTAATTTTCCAAGGTTCCAGAGGGGGTCTATCATTTTTTCCAAGGGGGGCAGGGGCCTATTGGCTTCAATGAATGTGTAGGCCTAATGGTAGGGGGGTCTGGGGGCATGCTCCCCCAGAAAAATTTTCAGTCCTAGACTGTCCAAATATGGATTTTGCGATTATTTCGCACTTATAAATGCGTTCATGCGATTGTTAGAAATTACAGGTAGTTATCACCATCATCGCCCATATGGCCTAATATGCTTATCAAGTTTGATCAACTTACGGTGCTGAAATGCAAAAACAAAATCATCGACCTGGGAGTCAGGGACAGGTATCATACTGTTTTAACCATTAAATGGACAATCACTACAAAAGTAGTCCGCTTTCTCATCTGCTGAATTGTTTTACAAGCGTCTTCGACAAACAGTGAGAGATCCAGATCTGGGTCTACACTGTTTGCCTCAATACTGACATTAGTCAATAATATTAGCAAATATATGCAACAGAGGACTTAGGCAGACGCGTCTTTCATTTGCAGTTTTTGGCTGGTGCTTTAAGGGTTAGAAGGCTTATAGGAGCCTACATGGTTATATAGCAAGAAGACAAGTGACATTGTAATGATCATCCCAAATAAAAGATACAATGTACTGTACATGTATGTTGAAAAACAAGCGACATCAAGTTTCAATATCTAAATGCAGGTAGCAACAAAACTATTAATCACAAGCCACTTTAGAAAAAAAACTAATTTTCTGCATTAAATTTGTCTGACGCAAACATGTTTATCACCCTGTCAACATCAAGTGTCTGTAGATCATCGCTACAAAGGACAGCCTGGCAGACATCATTGTTGAGCGCAAGTAGTTTTTAATTCTTTTCATGCTACCTTTGGCATGTTGCGGACGTCGGTGGCATGGTCAAAAGGACTCCAATTATGATGAAAATGCAATTATACAGGTTGCAAAGCTTCGTGCGATGGTTCATTTCCTATTGGGTAGGCTAGCAACATCACGTGACAGCTCGTCCTGGAACACAAACAACCGTTCTTCTACAGTGGGTAATGGGTGACGTCTGATATCAGGATAATTTGGAATATCTTTCTGATTTACTCACCCCCTACCCCCTCCATTTTATTGCATTTTTGGCGTTTATATTTTTTTTACTTTCTGAAAAAGTGTAGGCCGCGGCCTACATGGCCTAAAGGAAGCTACGCCACTGGGAGGGGTCCAACTTTTTACAGGGGGGGGGGGGGGAGGAGGGGCAATCGCTTATTCCCTATACCCATATCAGCAGTGTTTCTGCGAGAGTGCGTTTCTTGCGTTTTTGACGATTTATATTTTGTCATTTATAAGTTTCTCTAAAGTAACCCTTCGCCCGGAATAAAAATTCGACAAATTTGCCTTGATTGACTTCTGTTTGGCCAGGCCACACATCCGATTGTCGGAATTCTAGTGTTTTTTTCCTTATCTTATTGTTTCAAGCTGTATATACCATACATGTACAAATTAATTTGAATAAAATATAATATTTGATCCAATTGAAACTGCTGATGGGTGATTTAAAAAAAAATGCATCCGAAGTGTGACATTGGGGGTCAAATTTCAAAATTGCTCTATCATTATCTTTTTTACATCCTCTTAACCAGGGAACATCAAAATTTCAGAAACAAATACTGGTTTAAGAATAAAATTTAGGACAATGCTTTAAATTTAATACTTTAATCATTTTTTCCTTATTTTTTTTACAATTCTATAAGCTACACTTAGCTTGATTATAAACAACACAGGTATGCAGAATTGTGAATATTCTTTCATGAACTGATGAAGTAGTTATGTATACACATTTTCAAAGTAAAATTTAATCGTTTGCTCAAAATTTGCACTTGTAATAAAATTTTATGTGAAAATACACCCCTCGATTTTCACTGTGTAGAGGAAAAAGTTTTTCTAATTGAAATAATAAGCATGATTTTTGTTAAAAATTGTTTTTAGATAACAAGTAGGGTATATGAAAAACATAGAACAAATGTCATTTGAATATATAGGATATAAAACATATTAAACACAATAACATATGTTGGTAATGGAATGTGTTACACTTGTGACAAAATCAGAAGAGGGAGTTTCTCCTTTGAATTTTTGATCTCATAGATTTTATATAGGATGAAGTGAATTGGCTTCATGGAAATTGATTAAAATGTATCAAAACATAAATCAATTCCCTTTTTTTAGCACAAAACTTTAAAAAATGAACTATTCAGATCTGTTTATTAAGCATAGTAAGTAGTTATAAAATGTTAATGATCAGAAAACAGTTGACAGCACTCATTGTGGGATAAATTATCAATTGAATGATTTGAATGATACCATTTTTGCAATTCTAAAGAATCTGTAACAAATTTAAGGCTTAAATAGAAAGAAATAATTGTGTTACACTTGTGACAAGCAAACAAAGGAACTGATTATGACCCTTTTGTCTTTTCTTATCACTTATACTTTATGTAACCTACTATAGTATGTACAACTTAGCATCTTTTTTGGTTTTCTTCAATAAATTCCTGTAAATATTTTTTGAATTGTGAAAAAATACCTTTCCCTCCTTGTGAGTGCATAATTTTATCCTTTTTGTTTACACCACTTTGTGTTTTCTTTGTATCGAAAGAGTGAATAACTACCCTAAATACCAAAATATATCAAATTAATTGTTGAATAGATCATCCTTTGACCAAACACAGGAAAAAGTGAGATGAATTCAATCCATTATAAATGTTACACTTGTGACACAAATCACATTTTAAAGTCTACCTGTCTAAATCAAGTTATAGTCTGGTTTAAGATTGTCTGATTTCTTCAGTGTTGAATAGCATGATTCCTATCCCAGAATGTAGCTCAAGGATGGCCAGCTTCATAATGAAACTAGTATATGGGCTTGAGGAAGTATCATTCCTGCTGGACCGTAACTAGTATTGACTACACATTTGGTGAAGTTGTTGACTTTTTGCTGTGTTTAAATTATATTTATGCATTCAAGAATTATCAAAAAGACCAAATAAGTAATATTTCATTTAAGATTTGCCATGTATATGCATTTATCACATATTCCTAAAATGTGTTACACTTGTGACATCAGTTAAAATCATGCCACAAAGTCAGCAGCTTAAGGATTTCACCACAATTCCTCATAATGTTTTTTGGGGGCTCCCTTGACCAGAAAAACAGCAAAAAAAGGCTATGAAATGCAAAACAAATTGAAATGCTGATGGTTGAAACCTTAAATGTTACACTTGTGACATATCTGGGTGGTTTTATTCAGTACTGGCTACATAAAATCATACTTGTTTTATAGGCAAGTTGGTTCCTTTAGAAAGCTTAAAGACTGCTAGTCATTAAAACAGCATTCCTTTTGAATAAAACTTTGTATATTTTATGAGGCTATTCACTTTACTCCAATCATATGAAATCCTGTATGATAAAAATTTGAAAGGGTGTGTTTATAAAAGGTTACAAATTTCCGATTTATCTGGTTTAAAAAAGATGAAAAGATTGTTTTCCTACAGCTTTTATGCTATATTTCAACTGCAATTCACCATTTGACTATACATGAATAGTGTTTAATACAATTTACAGTTGAATTGAAGGTAAGGGAAAAAATGTCACAAAAAAGTGTTACCCTTGTGACAATTTGGATGACATTTTTCCATGTAATTTTTGAACGGAACATTCTAAAGCGATGAAACTTGGCATGATGCAAGAAAAACATTAATTACATATCTTAAAATTAATCATAACAATAAGTCTGCTTTAGATAGTCTATAAACATTGATTATAGAAATGGATGCATTATTTTTGAAATCACCCTGATCCATTTAAGATTTTCATAGCTGGATATTTGGCCTAATAATACTTTTCCATTGTTCAATCTTGGAAATCTGGGTGATATTCATTTGATTTCACGTGATAATATAACTCAATATTTCCCCATCCACATACAATGTAATAGATGGCCCACTCTAGCTTTTCAGCAAGGGGTCAAAGGCTTTAGATTGAACACTGTTTTCCCTGACCTAATATAGGGCCTTGTATATTTTCAGTCAGACTGAAAAACAGTAAGGATTTTGCTCGGATAGCTCCACAGACACCAGCTGATCTTAATTGACAGTACATGTATTTGAAAAAAAGGATAAATCCAGACTCAGCATTTAAATGTTCTTCAGAGCATCAACATGCAACAGCTGCCATCCAGCAGTCCAAGTCATTCCAGAATTGTAGGATTAGTATGGCTATCAGTAGCCAGGAGGCTGTAGAGGCTTCTATGATGAACACATACTTCACTGACAAGAGGGACACCACAGGCAGTTTGGTCCCTCAGCTGAACATGCTGAATGGTGATAAATGAGGTAAGATTTTGACCTTAGTATGAACAGTAAATATTTTTGCGCTGATGAGATTACTGCAATACATTGAGAGACTGACCCAGAATCTAGGTAGCTGTACAATTATCTAAATAAGTAAAACAGATGTGTTTAACACAAATCCCCCACCCACATTCTTCCAGAGCACTGCAAGTCACCAATTGTTATGTTCTAAGTACTACTAGTCAATTGTATAGGCTCAAGGTGAGCTATTGTGATCATAGGATGTCCGTCGTCTGTCAACAATTTCCTTTAAATAATGTCTCCTTCTGTACCACTTTGTGGTATTTCACCAAACTACACAGAAATCCTGCTTCAAAGCACTTGATGAGCTATTGTGATCGTTGGAAGTCCGTCGTCGTCTGTGGTCAACATTTGCATCAAAGGACATTTCCTAAACTACTAGCTGGATTTTGGCCAAACTTGGCAGGAATGATCTTTATATAGCCCTCTTTGATAATTGTTCAAATGATTTTGGTCAACACAGGCTAAAAATAGATTTTCAAGATGAAAAATTTAAAAATGTTCTTGTCTGAAACCACAAGCCATATAGATTTGATATTTGGTATGTGCATCATCTAAGTGACCTCTACCAAGCTTGTTCAAATTATGCCCATTATGCCCATGGGTCATAAATGGGCCTGGACCTGGGGTTACATGTGATACATAGGCTTATATAGGGAAAACATAAAAAAATCTTCTTGTCTAAAACCACAAGGCATAGAGCTTTGATATTTGGTATGTAGCATCACCAAGACTAGTGGACCTCTACCAAGTTTGTTCAAATTATGATCCAGGTCCACCAAGTTTGTTCAAATTATGACCCTAGGGCCAAAAATGGTCCTGTCCCAAGGGGCCACATGTTTTACACAGGCTTATGGAAAACATGAAAAAATCTTCTTGTATGAAACCACAAATCATAGAGCCTTGATATTTGATATGAAGTATAACCTAGTAGACCTCTACCAACTTTGTTCAAGTTATACTCCTGGGGCCAAAAATGTTCCCGCCTCAGTGGTCACATGATTTACTATTTTACATAGGCTTTAATAAGGAAAACTTGAAAAAATCTTCTTGTCTGAAACTACAAGGCTTAGAGCCTTGATATTTGGTATGTAGCATCACCTCACATTATGTCATAGGCTTATAAATAATCAATTTTTTTCAGAAAATAGTCATATTGCATATTAAATTTAAGGGAATGAAGCATACAATAACATGCTAGCTAATATTTTGTGCCAACACACACCCTTGACCCCTGGGGTGTGGTCAAAAGATCATTTTTTTCTTTTCTGAAATTACACACTGGGTAGGCGCAACAAGAATACAACCGAGGAACTGTGATCAATATTTACATTTTACAGCCGCCGTTTTGGGTAAGTTTAATATTTTATTTTTTTTCATTGGAATGCTCAGGTTTCAGTAAAAGTAAGCATGATATCAGTTTTAGGTAAGATCAAAGAAATGTGCTTGGTGTTATATTTGTCCAAAAAATGTGTGAGATTTGGCTGAAAAATAACATTTTATTTCTGATCATTACTTATTTCAACTTAAAACTGAAAAATAAGTATATTTTTTCGCATTCATTGTCGTATTTCGATCTTTCAGAGACAGAAGGGTAAAATTAAATTATTGGTGGATATCCTGTGTGTATTCAATAATTTCTATCTGATAAGTGAAAAGCGCAGTATCTGTTTGAAAGGATGATGGTAATGATACTAAGGCAATCGAAAACTTCATTAATGGCAATCGGTTATCGATAGCAATCAATGTTTTTGGCAATCAATGAGCAATTTTTTGTTTGCTTTTGTCCGATATATATATATATCCGAGCTTTATAAGTATGTTTTCTGTTTTGTATTGATCCATAAACTCAAATCTGACCTGGAAGGCTCAGGATCAAACCCTATGTCACATGCCTACTGTGTGGCCCGACAGTTCAGTGGTAAACATACACCCGCATTCTGAGAGGGTCCTGGGTTCAAGTTCGGGACGGGTCATGGGGGGGGTGTGTGTAGATGACACATGTAAAGAAAAAGCATATGACCAGATGGGGACTCGAACCTGGGACCTATCACAGACCGTGCAAATACTCTGACCACTTAGCTAACGGGCCACACGATGAGCCTGCCAGTTCTACAATATATACGGCAGGGTAGTTGTACTCCTTCCAAGGTCTGTTTGGACATCACCAGACACATCGAAAAAAAAGGTTTTCTTGTGACGGAGCTCATATGAAAGAAAGCTAAGAACCCATTGTCTGCGATCGGCCGACTGTAAGTTCATTTTACTTGTTTATCAGAAACAACACCTGCATAGAACAAATCACGATTCATTTCAGAATAGATAGGCGAAACCAATTTTATTAAAATACTGCTATAAATTATAAAAAAAAAACCCAGATAAACTGACTTATTTATAACAGCGCCTGTACATACATGTATTGATCGCAGTTCCTCGATTGTGTTCAGCGTTCGATGTTGCCGCCTACCCGGTGTGAATTAGTTGTGTTGCATATCAAATTAAAGGGAATGAAACAGGGTAGATAATCCTTGTGTCTACCGAAGTTGAAGTCAATAACTGTTTTGTTGTATGGCGTTTCACCTAAGAATGAAACTTTTCTACTTTTTGTTTTGTTGTTTAAGTTATGTTCAACCTTCAGCCGAAGGACTTTCTCATAAGTTTTATCAACTGTTATTAAAATATTTAAACATAGTATTTTGCATGTTGAAAAGGATACTAATTCTCTGAGTGTGGAACGTAAAATTTAATTAATATAAAACTTTTTTTTATACTTTTTGTTTTTTCAAAACAAAGATAAATTAACAAACAAGATAATACAAAACTGTTTTCAAAAAGATCATGAAAGTCTTTAATTTACCTGTTGGGATGTGAAACAGCAAATCATGTCAATTTCATGCAGCACATGTTAGTTTTATATTAATCATGCTATTTTTAGCTCTACAGATGGTGATATTAGTGTCAAAATATTAACTTCTGGAAACTAGTTTGAGCTGGTTTTCATGTAGGCCAGTTTAGACCGGTTTTCAGGTAGACATAGAGATTTATGAAGACAAATTGAGTCAATCAGGAGGGTCCGATGATTAACCGAAATCAGCAGAAATCACCAAGAAATCACCAGATAAAAATAAGAAAAAACTACCATTTTATTGTTAGTTTAATGTCATAATATAATAAGAATTAGTATAATAAGCTTATTTCTACTTTGATTTTAAAAAGAAATGAAAAAAATGTTATGATTTCACTTTCAAATTCAGTGCACAGTGAATTCACCGAAATCACCAGATAAAAATAGGAAATCACAATTTTATTATTAATTTAATGCCATAATAGGATAGTAAGTAAGTAAGTAAGTAAAGTCTTTATTTAAAGAGGGTGACAACATTTAGTAGTACAACTAATCTTCCATGAGGCCCTCAAAATAAATAATATTTACACACACAAAAAAAAACAAAACAAAAAAACAACAATTCTACACAAGACCGTAAACTGAATGCAAAACTGTGGATCCCGATCAGCTGATCAGTTTCCACACTGTTAGTGTTTCCAAAAAACAGGATATATCTAGGTTCAGCAGGACAAGGGTTAATTTGATATTTACACAAGTGCATTTATTATAATATAGTAACCCTATATATCTTGACAAGCATCCGTTTCTATTTTACTCTGCTTGCTGGAAATTTTTTGATATTTTTGTCATCTGCTGTCTTTTTTAAGATTAGTTTACTATATAGTTCTCAGAGAGTCAATTTTCAGTTTGGATTTAGATCTGGCCCAATATTTTGTTGGTCCTGATTTGGTTCCAAAACTGTTTGCAAAGGTTATCAGCAGACAACAATTGCAGGCAGAGTAACTTCAGCTGTGTTTATTTAACCAACTTGCAGGGTACCACTTATTTGTATGCCTTTGCAAGCAAAGTAGAAAACAATATACATCCTGATCAGCTGGCTTCAGGACCAGGAAAATGTTTAGGTATTTTGTCATCTGCTGTCTTTTCTAATTAATTTACTATATAGATTACCATATAGATCACCATCAGAGAGTCAAACAGTTTGGATCCAGATCAGGTCTGACATTTTGTCTGTCCTGATCTGGCTTAAACTGTTTGCAAAGGTTATCAGCAGACAACAATTGCAGGCAAAGAGTAACTTCAGCAGTGTATATCTAACCAACTTGCAGGGTACAGTAAGCGCAATGTTTACCGCCGTCGCCCTGGGCCCTGTTATGTGTTAAACTAACGGTACCAGAGCAAACATTGAATGCATTATACCACTTATTTGTATGCATTTACAAGCAGAGTAGAAAACAATATACATCCTGATCAGCTGACTTCAGGACCAGGCAAATGTTTAGGTATTTTGTCATCTGCTGTCTTTTCTAAATGAATTTACTATATAGTTCCTTAATGATCACCATCAGAGAGTCATACAGTTTGGACCCAGATCAGGTCTGACATTTTGTCGGTCCTGATCTGGCTCTAAAACTGTTTGCAAAGGTTATCAGCAGACAACAATTGCAGGCGAAGAGTAACTTCAGCAGTGTATATCAAACCAACTTGCAGGGTACAGTAAGCGCAATGTTTACCGTTGTCGCCCTGGACCCTGTTACCTGTTAAACTAACGGTACCGGGAGCCAACATTGAAGGCATTATACCACTTATTTGTATGCATTTACAAGCAGAGTAGAAAACAATATACATCCTGATCAGCTGACTTCAGGACCAGGCAAATGTTTAGGTATTTTGTCATCTGCTGTCTTTTCTAAATGAATTTACTATATTAGTTCCTTCATGATCACCATCAGAGAGTCAAACAGTTTGGACCCAGATCAGGTCTGACATTTTGTCGGTCCTGATCTGGTTCTTAAACTGTTTGCAAAGGTTATCAGCAGACAACAATTTCAGGCAAAGAGTAACTTCAGCAGTGTATATCTAACCAACTTGCAGGGTTCCTTTTAATAGTATGCATTAACAAGCAGAGTAGAAAACAATATGCATCCTGATCAGCTGGATAACAATTTGAATAATAAGCTTATTTCTACTTTGATTAAAATATGAAAAAAAAAAGTACATTTCAATTTCCAATTCAAGGTATGCCGAAATCACCAGAAAAAAAGGAAATATCCATTATAATGTTAATTTTATGCCTTTATATGATATAAATGATAGTAGAATAATTGATAAGTTTACAAAAGGCTTATATTTTAATGTGCCAGCAAATAAATATTTCAATAAAAAATATAGCAACACATTATAGCAATTTGAAAGTGATTTTTTTTATCAACATATTTTTAAAAACAGACTAGAAATAAGCATATTATACTAATTCTTATCATATTATTGCATTAAGTAAACATTAAAAAGGTGATTTCTTACTTTTATCTCCTGATTTCGGTGATTTTCTGGTGATTTCTGTGATTTCTGTTGATTTCGGTTAATCATGGCACCGAATCAGGAGATGGGATTCTCTCCAGTTATATAACAATATGTCATATTGGTTTGTGCAATAATTTTTTCAGGGTGAACAGCATCTCACAGATAAGATAGTTTGGTCTCAGAGAAAGTCCAGTTCTAAGGAGTACATTGACCACAGTCACCAACTTACAGCAATATCTGATGTGATTCAAGGGAATTATACCTCTTTCATTTTAATGTTTGATAAGAGTACAGATTTGTTACTCACTGAGCCAAATTTTAACTACTCAGTATGGTCTCAGCAAGAGTTGAACATTTAACATCTTTCTTGGCCATTAGGACTCTATTCCAATATTGAATCCCTAACCCATGATTTCTGGATGTGATAAATAAGGAACAAGTTCAGCTGGACAAACTGATTGGCTTGTCGAATGATGGCCAGTGATGGGCAGCTTCAATGTCAGCAGGAAATCAGGAGTGGTACAAGACACTTTAACCTGAGACTGATTGGTACTGGTTCAACACAGAAGACCCATCCCGACATGACTGAAAAATTATTGACTGGTTGAAGAAACAAATCATCCATAATCAAACACTTTGGATCCAGATTAGGACCGACTTCAGTGTTAAATCCATTAAATTTTCTGTGATTTCAGATGGAAAAACACTGTCTAATATTTGCCCATTTGCATGATGTTGATGATGGCCAACTCTACCTTTAGCAAGGGGCCATTTGATACAAAAGGGGGCCACTAAAAGGGGGCCAGTGGCCGCCTCTAGATTTTGCAGACGTAGTCAGCAGACAACAATAATAGGCAAAAAGTTAACTCATAAAGTGCCACATACAATTTGCAGCAGACGACAATTGCAAATTTTGCTGCTTTTTCAAAGAATAAAAAAACAAATAAGGCACGACGTTTCATGAGAATCGTCTGCTGGCAGACCATTCTCATGAAATATCATACCTTATTTTTTTCAAAAATTAGGAAAGTTGTCGCCATATTTGTCATCTGCTGCAGTCGTGATTGGTGCTTTAAGGGTTAAACAGAAAAGACTGAAGAAATAATCAAATGTCATCTGTTTTAATAAAATGCATAATTTTAAGCTGTATAACTTTTAAATATTGAAATAGATGAGTTTATATGTACATGGAGTTTGGTCTAACATAAGTCCAGATAAGTGAACTTTTATTGACAAAATTGTGAGAACATATGCAATTTTTCAATCATTTGAACATTTGTTTTGGGTGCTCAAAAGAACCGTCTCATTGAGACGGCTCTTTTGAGCATCAAGAAAATTGTTTTTTGATATGATTTTTAAGCACATTCAACTGGATACCTAAAGTGTATTAGCAATTTTCTATAATGGACTTAACTGACAAGAGACTGCCTGCAGCCAAATCAAGGACAGGTGCCATACTGGGAATTTAGTCATATAGTACACAGGTATAGGTAAACCTCTCAATAGCCTTTCAAGAGCCTCTATATCACCAAATGAGAGTTTTTATCTAAACATCCAGAATATCTGTTCTGGTTGTTTTATTTTATGTGATTCTTTACATCCCATGAACAATCTTTCAGCTATAAAGGGATGGGTCTTCCTGGGTTGAAACAGGACTAAGCTAGGATTAATGTGTCCTGCTCAAGGACACAACACAGTGATGCCGGTGATGCTCTAGCCCGGGGGCCATCTGTCTCGAGTCAAGCACTCTACCACTGAGCCACTGCACTCCTGGTTTTGGTTTTGAAATAACAATTTGAAAATTATTTTCTTATAAACACTTTCATCTGGAGGCCAAATAGTGGATTTGGAATTGGACATATTAAGTCACCTGGCTATTAAGTGCTCAAACTGAGCTATACATTTAATATTGCCTTCAAATATGTCTGCAAGATGTGAATGGTGTGTCTGTCATTTGTGTGTCAAGACAAGAGGCCCTTCTGAACACTAAACTTAGCATGTGCATTTTCAATTGACAGCACACCATGAGGTCAGGTCATGAATGTTTGCATGCCGCATAGTTTTACAAGCTTTTGTTGTCCTCTGCTGATCAGTGCCCTAACCCTTGTTCTGCTGCATAAATATGAATATGGCACATTCACTTCTGTTTTTCCAGTGGAATCTTATGCTGTCTGGAAAGCAGTCAGATCTAGATCTCATGTCCACAGATGTGTTCACTAGATTTAGCCAGCTGATTCTGGATTTACTCTCTTTTCTAAAGATGACATATCCGTTTTCAGCAGGACAAGGGTTTATCCATCATTTTATGGGACATTGGCAAACAGTACATAACCAGATCAGATATGACATAATGTGACCTCTGATCAGGTTCTGCACTGTTTCCTAACATTACATACTTTTAATATTTGAGTGTAATTTAATCCCAACTGGAGATGGATGCATTCAATTGGAAATTCAATTTGTGACTGGGGAGGAATTATTGAAAATTTACAAGCCATTCTTTGTGGAAGTATATATTAAATGGGTGAGTGCTATTATGTCCCCCAAAATGTTTGTTCCTGAAATGTCTACTGTGCCAAAATGTCTATTCCCATGATGTCTACTATGGCAACTTGCAAGACCGGGCGGATGTCCATGCCCATTTCAGCAATCTCCGATCCCTAGTATGCATCGTATTAACCTTTTTACCTGCTAGGGACAATTTGAAAACAATTTGGATCTGGATAAAGACTGTCAAAACGGTAGGCCTGATCTGAATCCAAACTGTGTGCCTTTCTGATGGTATTCCTGAAAATTCATTAGAGAAAATTATGATAATGGTCATCATGTTAACCCTCTTTCTGCTAGTAACTTTTTGAAAACTGGTTGTAACCAGATCAGGAACATCAAAATGACTTTGCTGGGTCTGATCTGGATCCAAAATGGTTTGACAGTCTGGTATTCCTGAAAAATTCATTAGAGTTACTTCAATCAAGGGTTTTGATTGAAGCACTATCGTTTAATTTGGACACTTTAATCCTTGCATTAGTACTGGTGCAATCCAGGTAGACCCATCCCGCCATAACTGAAAAATTATTGACTGGGGCGTAAAAAATCAAATCAAACCAAAAAAAAAAAATTGGAGAAATCCATTGTAATGATGGAAAAGGCCTTTCAGGAGTATATTGGTAAGTAAGCAAGTAAGTAAGTAAAGTCTTTATTTAAGAGGGTGACAACATTTAGTGGTACAACTACCTTCCATGAGGCCCTCAAAATAAAGAATATGTACACACACAAAAAACAACAACAATTCTACACAAACTATCAAATTTAAATTGTTAAACCCTGTACTGCTGAGCAAATATAGCTAAATTTTGGCAAGACCGTAAACTGAATGCAAAACTGTGGATCCTGATCAGCTGATCAGTTGTTTCCAAAAACAGGATATATCTAGGTTCAGCAGGACAAAGGTTAATTAGATATTTATGCAAGTGCATTTATTATAACATAGTAACCCTATTTGTCTCGACAAGCATCCATTTCTATTTTACTCTGCTTGTTGGAAATTATTTAGGTATTTTGTCATCTGCTGTCTTTTTCTAAATTAATTTACTATATAGTTCCTTCATTATCACTATCAGAGAGTCAAACAGTTTGGATTCAGATCAGGTCTGGCATTTTGTCGTTCCTGATCTGGTTCTAAAACTGTTTGCAAAGGTTATCAGCAGACAACAATTGCAGGCAAAGAGAAACTTCAGCAGTGTATATCTAACCAACTTGCAGGGTTCCACTTAGTAGTATGCATTTACAAGCAGAGTAGAAAACAATATGTATCCTGATCAGCTGGTTTCAGGCCAGCTGATTCAGATCTATACTGTTTCCAAAACAAGTTATACCCAGGTACAGCATGGTCTGGGCCATTTTACATTATTTACAGGTCATCATATTTCTTTAATTTTTATTTTTGTTAATTTTCTCCGAATTTTATGCGCATAAATTTCGACAAAAACACATCAGAAGAAATTTTGGATACTGCCTAATTATGACTATTCCCTATGAGTGTAGATCCAGATCAGCTAGCTTCTGAGAGGCCAGCTGATCAGGATCCACACTGTAAGGTACAAGAATTGTCATAGGTAAAATAATAAATCGATAGAAGAGAAATGAACAAAAAATTCACTAAAAATATATACAAACTACAAACATACACTTAAAATGAATAGTTTAGCATTTTAAAAGGATTTTTGCTTGGAAGTAGATATTGTGGGAGTATCATTTTGGGAGCAGACATAGACGGCACCTTCAGGTGTGTAAAAACAAAAACCTTACACCCTAGTGCACATTATGTTTACTAAGTTTAGACATAGAGTGCATTAGTAGTGAACATCATGCAATTCACATAACAACTTTAGTTATAATTCATTACTCGAATATTAAGCGAATAAAGAAATGTGCTTCATGCAAGATTGTCATTTTGTATCCTTCTTGATAACTTAAATCACTTTAACTATCCTTGTTAGCAAAGACTTTTGTCATCTGCTGAACACCTTTGCAAACAGTAAGGACCCAGATCTGGAACGAGAAGAATGTGGATCCTGATCTTGATCCAAAAGGATTGACACTCTAATAGTGTGTTCCTGAAAGAATTTATTGAAAAAAGTAATTTTTACAAAAAAAAGTCAGCAGACGACAAAAAAGTTTAAAGAAAAAGATCTTTCTAATTCGATTGTATTGTTATAATACATAACGCGAAAATATTAAGCGAATAAAGAAATGTGCTTCATGCTAGATTGTCATTTTGTATCCTGCTTGATAACTTATGTTATTTTGAATTATATCATTTTAACTATCCTTGTTAACTAGGTTGCAAGGCAGTAGACATTAGAATAAAAACCCGTATTATTAGCTTTTGGATGAATATTGTGAATGGTAAACAAACAAAACTATCAAAATGGTTATACTTACTTCTACTAGGAGCATATGATGGTGGCATCCATCAACATAAATGGATCCATTTTATTAAACATATTCTAATATCTGTTGGGCGTCCCGATCTTTTAAACAAGGAAGTCATTGAAAACCCAAAATCAATCAAAAATCAAATCTCTAAAACTCTATCAGACCTTTATGTTCAGGAGTGGCATAACAAAGTAACTTCATCCTCTAAAGGAAAGAATTATACTCTTTTCAAGCAAGATATAAATTTTGAAAATTACCTAATCAAATTAAATAGGAAACACTGTTCTTCATTGTTAAAGTTTAGGTTAAGTAATCATCGGCTTCCGGTTGAAACTGGTCGCTGGGAAAACACACCTTTAGAAGACAGAAAATGCACATTATGTAGCAAACATGATATCGGGTACGAATTTCACTATCTTTTTGTTTGTGATCACTTTATATCTGACAAAAGAAATATTTAAGTTTTTATTTTTACAAAAGTCCTAACATTATAAAATTCAAAGAACTATTTTCTTCAGCAAATACCAGGAAGCTTGTAAAGTTATCAAGTTTTGTAGAAATTATAATGAATAAATTTTCATGTGCAGCCTAACCCTAAAAGAGTCAATCATTACGATAATATACTTCTTACTATGTCTTGGCTTAATATTTCATGGGAATTGCCTGATTATAGACAACTCACATGATATGTCATATCATGCGAATTGTCTATAATTAATAATGTGAAGCCTTATTTTGTTTCTTAATGAAGCAACAACAGTCGATTATGTTGCCTACTGTTAGTTATAGAAGGCTCTTTCAGGGTTGATTTTGCTCGCATTTTAATTTTCACCTTTTGCATGCTCTTTGTACACTGTATTTTATGTATATCATGTATATGTTTTGTTTTTGTATCTTATGCTCTTACGCTATCTATGAGTGGCCCGAGTTTTATGTCAATAAAGATATGTTCTGTTCTGTTAACAAAGACTTTTGTCATCTGCTGATAACCTTTGCAAACAGTAAGGACCCAGATCAGGGCCGAGAAGAATGTTGATCCTTATCTTGATCCAAACCTACTGACACTCTAATAGTGTGTTCCTGAAAGAATTTATTGAAAAAAGTTATTTTAAAAAAAAGTCAGCAGACGACAAAAAGTTTATAGAAAAAAGATCTTTCTGGTTCTATTGTATTGTATTTGAATTTAAGGTACAACTTGCATTTTATATTGTAGCACAGTGACCTATGTCATTGTACAGAAATGTGTAGAAAGACCCTTGTTACTGTGTATAACATTTTATCAGACAGACAATGTCGTCTGCTGATAACCTTGCAAACAGTTAGGACCAAGATCAGAACCAATTGAAAGTCATTCCTGGTCTGCATCCAAAATGTTTGACATTCTAATTGAGTTCCTGAAAGAATTTTTGCAAAAGACATAAAAAGTATTCAACTAGTTAAAAAAGATCTTTTTGGTTTTAATGGTCAGCAGACCTCAAAACATGAATGTGGGCATGACTGGATTTGTTCATCTAAATTGAAGTGTTCTTGTTACCCTGGCAACAAATAGCAGGCTTCTGACCACACGGTGAGGCTATTACCCAATAAACACAGAATTTTCAGTTTTACACCGTCAATCACATACCAGCTTTAGCAAACAGTGTAGATACAGATGAGAAGCAGCTAATAAGGAAAGAGTTAAATTATTAAGGTCCTTTAAGATAGTCTTCTGGAATTACCATTTAGTGAATAAATTATTTTGTTCAAAGAACAAAAAAAAAATGTCCCTGATCAGACTGCATTGATTTTTTTATATAAATCTTTACATGCGACATACTTAGTGATTTTGTTGTCGTCTGCTGACTCCTTTCAAAATAGATATTTTCAAGAAATTTCAGGAAAAAAATCAAGGTGTCAAATTGTATGGATCCAGATCAGGACCAAACATACTGTTGGTCCTGATCTGACTCCAAACTGTTCATGAATGTTATCAGCAGATGACAAAAGTTTGATGATCAGTTGTTTCCAAAAACGGGATATATCTAGGTTCAGCAGGATAAAGGTTAATTTGATATTTATGCAAGTGCATTTATTATAACATAGTAACCCTATTTGTCTCGACAAGCATCCATTTCTATTTTACTCTGCTTGTTGGAAATTATTTAGGTATTTTGTCATCTGCTGTCTTTGCTAAATTAATTTACTATATAGTTCCTTCATTATCACTATCAGAGAGTCAAACAGTTTGGATTCAGATCAGGTCTGACATTTTGTCGGTGCTGATCTGGTTCTAAAACTGTTTGCAAAGGTTATCAGCAGACAACAATTGCAGGCAAAGAGAAACTTCAGCAGTGTATATCTAACCAACTTGCAGGGTTCCACTTAGTAGTATGCATTTACAAGCAGAGTAGAAAACAATATGTATCCTGATCAGCTGGTTTCAGGCCAGCTGATTCAGATCTATACTGTTTTCAAAACAAGTTATACCCAGGTACAGCATGGTATGGGCCATTTTACATTATTTACAGGTCATCATATTTCTTTAATTTTTATTTTTGTTAATTTTCTCCGAATTTTATGCACATAAAATTCGACAAAAACACAGAAGAAATTTAGGATACTGCCTAATTATGACTATTTCCTATGAGTGTAGATCCAGATCAGCTATCTTCTGAGAGGCCAGCTGATCAGGATCCACACTGTAAGGTACAAGAATTGTCATAGGTAAAATAATTAATCGATAGAAGAGAAATGAACAAAATATTCACTAAAAATATATATACAAACTACAAACATGTACTTAAAATGAATAGTTTAGCATTTTAAAAGGATTTTTGCTTGGGAGTAGATATTGTGGGAGTATCATTTTGGGAGCAGACATAGACGGCACCTTCAGGTGTGTAAAAACAAAAATCTTACACCCTAGTGCACATTATGTTTACTAAGTTTAGACATAGAGTGCATTAATAGTGAACATCATGCAATTCACATAACAACTTTAGTTATAATTCATTACTCGAATATTAAGCGAATAAAGAAATGTGCTTCATGCAAGATTGTCATTTTGTATTCTGCTTGATAACTTATATCACTTTAACTATCCTTGTTAGCAAAGACTTTTGTCATCTGCTGATAACCTTTGCAAACAGTAAGGACCCAGATCTGGAACGAGAAGAATGTTGATCCTGATCTTGATCCAAAAGGATTGACACTCTAATAGTGCGTTCCTGAAAGAATTTATTGAAAAAAGTAATTTAAAAAAAAAAGTCAGCAGACGACAAAAAAGTTTATAGATAAAGATCTTTCTGGTTCTGTTGTATTGTTATAATTCATAACTCGAAAATATTAAGCGAAAAAAGAAATGTGCTTCATGCTAGATTGTCATTTTGTATCCTGCTTGATAACTTATGTTATTTTGAATTATATCATTTTAACTATCCTTGTTAACTAGGTTGCAAGGCAGTAGGCATTAGAATAAAAACCCGTATTATTAGCTTTTGGATGAATATTGTGAATGGTAAACAAACAAAACTATCAAAATGGTTATACTTACTTCTACTAGGAGAATATGATGGTGGCATCCATCAACATAAATGGATCCATTTTATTAAACATATTCTAATATCTGTTGGGCTTCCCGATCTTTTAAACAAGGAAGTCATTGAAAACCCAAAATCAATCAAAAATCAAATCTCTAAAATTCTATCAGACCTTTGTGTTCAGGAGTGGCATAACAAAGTAACTTCATCCTCTAAAGGGAAGAATTATACTCTTTTCAAGCAAGATATAAATTTTGAAAATTACCTAATCAAATTAAATAGGAAACACTGTTCTTCATTGTTTAAGTTTAGGTTAAGTAATCATCGGCTTCCGGTTGAAACTGGTCGCTGGGAAAACACACCTTTAGAAGACAGAAAATGCACATTATGTAGCAAACATGATATCGGGTACGAATTTCACTATCTTTTTGTTTGTGATCACTTTATATCTGACAGAAAGAAATATTTAAGATCATATTTTTACAAAAGTCCTAACATTATAAAATTCAAAGAACTATTTTCTTCAGCAAATACCAGGAAGCTTGTAAAGTTATCAAGTTTTGTAGAAATTATAATGAATAAATTTTCATGTGCAGCCTAACCCTAAAAGAGTCAATCATTACGATAATATACTTCTTACTATGTCTTGGCTTAATATTTCATGGGAATAACCTGATTATAGACAACTCACATGATATGTCAAATCATGCGAATTGTCTATAATCAATAATGTGAAGCCTTATTTTGTTTCTTAATGAAGCAACAACAGTCGATTATGTTGCCTACTGTAAGTTATAGAAGGCTCTTTTAGGGTTGATTTTGCTTGCATTTTAATTTTCACCTTTTTCATGCTCTTTGTACTCATGTATTTTATGTATATCATGTATATGTTTTGTTTTTGTATCTTATGCTCTTACGCTATCTATGAGTGGCCCAAGTTTTATGTCAATAAAGATATGTTCTGTTCTGTTAACAAAGACTTTTGTCATCTGCTGATAACCTTTGCAAACAGTAAGGACCCAGATCAGGGCCGAGAAGAATGTTGATCCTTATCTTGATCCAAACCGACTGACACTCTAATAGTGTGTTCCTGAAGAATTTATTGAAAAAAGTTATTTTAAAAAAAAGTCAGCAGACGACAAAAAGTTTATAGAAAGAAGATCTTTCTGGTTCTATTGTATTGTATTTGAATTTAAGGTACAACTTGCATTTTATATTGTAGCACAGTGACCTATGTCATTGTACAGAAATGTGTAGAAAGACCCTTGTTACTGTGTATAACATTTTATCAGACAGACAATGTTGTCTGCTGATAACCTTGCAAACAGTTAGGACCAAGATCAGAACCAAATGAAAGTCATTCCTGGTCTGCATCCAAAATGTTTGACATTCTAATTGAGTTCCTGAAAGAATTTTTGCAAAAGACATAAAAAGTATTCAACTAGTTAAAAAAGATCTTTTTGGTTTTAATGGTCAGCAGACCTCAAAACATGAATGTGGGCATGACTGGATTTGTTCATCTAAATTGAAGTGTTCTTGTTACCCTGGCAACAAATAGCAGGCTTCTGACCACATGGTGAGGCTATTACCCAATAAACACAGAATTTTCAGTTTTACACTGTCAATCACATACCAGCTTTAGCAAACAGTGTAGATACAGATGAGAAGCAGCTAAAAAGGAAAGAGTTAAATCATTAAGGTCCTTTAAGATAGTCTTCTGGAATTACCTTTTTAGTGAATAAATTATTTTGTTCAAAGAACAAAAAAAAAATGTCCCTGATCAGACTGCATTGATTTTTTTATATAAATCTTTACATGCGACATACTTAGTGATTTTGTTGTCGTCTGCTGACTCCTTTCAAAATAGATATTTTCAAGAAATTTCAGGAAAAAAATCAAGGTGTCAAATTGTATGGATCCAGATCAGGACCAAACATACTGTTGGTCCTGATCTGACTCCAAACTGTTCATGAATGTTATCAGCAGATGACAAAAGTTTGATGATCAGTTGTTTCCAAAAACGGGATATATCTAGGTTCAGCAGGATAAAGGTTAATTTGATATTTATGCAAGTGCATTTATTATAACATAGTAACCCTATTTGTCTCGACAAGCATCCATTTCTATTTTACTCTGCTTGTTGGAAATTATTTAGGTATTTTGTCATCTGCTGTCTTTGCTAAATTAATTTACTATATAGTTCCTTCATTATCACTATCAGAGAGTCAAACAGTTTGGATTCAGATCAGGTCTGACATTTTGTCGGTGCTGATCTGGTTCTAAAACTGTTTGCAAAGGTTATCAGCAGACAACAATTGTAGGCAAAGAGAAACTTCAGCAGTGTATATCTAACCAACTTGCAGGGTTCCACTTAGTAGTATGCTTTTATAACCAAAGTAGAAAACAATATGAATCCTGATCAGCTGGTTTCAGGCCAGCTGATTCAGATCTATACTGTTTTCAAAACAAGTTATACCCAGGTACAGCATGGTATGGGCCATTTTACATTATTTACAGGTCATCATATTTCTTTAATTTTTATTTTTGTTAATTTTCTCCGAATTTTATGCACATAAAATTCGACAAAAACACAGAAGAAATTTAGGATACTGCCTAATTATGACTATTTCCTATGAGTGTAGATCCAGATCAGCTATCTTCTGAGAGGCCAGCTGATCAGGATCCACACTGTAAGGTACAAGAATTGTCATAGGTAAAATAATAAATCGATAGAAGAGAAATGAACAAAATATTCACTAAAAATATTATACAAACTACAAACATGTACTTAAAATGAATAGTTTAGCATTTTAAAAGGATTTTTGCTTGGGAGTAGATATTGTGGGAGTATCATTTTGGGAGCAGACATAGACGGCACCTTCAGGTGTGTAAAAACAAAAATCTTACACCCTAGTGCACATTATGTTTACTAAGTTTAGACATAGAGTGCATTAATAGTGAACATCATGCAATTCACATAACAACTTTAGTTATAATTCATTACTCGAATATTAAGCGAATAAAGAAATGTGCTTCATGCAAGATTGTCATTTTGTATTCTGCTTGATAACTTATATCACTTTAACTATCCTTGTTAGCAAAGACTTTTGTCATCTGCTGATAACCTTTGCAAACAGTAAGGACCCAGATCTGGAACGAGAAGAATGTTGATCCTGATCTTGATCCAAAAGGATTGACACTCTAATAGTGCGTTCCTGAAAGAATTTATTGAAAAAAGTAATTTAAAAAAAAAAGTCAGCAGACGACAAAAAAGTTTATAGATAAAGATCTTTCTGGTTCTGTTGTATTGTTATAATTCATAACTCGAAAATATTAAGCGAAAAAAGAAATGTGCTTCATGCTAGATTGGATCCATTTTATTAAACATATTCTAATATCTGTTGGGCTTCCCGATCTTTTAAACAAGGAAGTCATTGAAAACCCAAAATCAATCAAAAATCAAATCTCTAAAATTCTATCAGACCTTTGTGTTCAGGAGTGGCATAACAAAGTAACTTCATCCTCTAAAGGGAAGAATTATACTCTTTTCAAGCAAGATATAAATTTTGAAAATTACCTAATCAAATTAAATAGGAAACACTGTTCTTCATTGTTTAAGTTTAGGTTAAGTAATCATCGGCTTCCGGTTGAAACTGGTCGCTGGGAAAACACAACTTTAGAAGACAGAAAATGCACATTATGTAGCAAACATGATATCGGGTACGAATTTCACTATCTTTTTGTTTGTGATCACTTTATATCTGACAGAAAGAAATATTTAAGATCATATTTTTACAAAAGTCCTAACATTATAAAATTCAAAGAACTATTTTCTTCAGCAAATACCAGGAAGCTTGTAAAGTTATCAAGTTTTGTAGAAATTATAATTTATAAATTTTCATGTGCAGCCTAACCCTAAAAGAGTCAATCATTACGATAATATACTTCTTACTATGTCTTGGCTTAATATTTCATGGGAATAACCTGATTATAGACAACTCACATGATATGTCAAATCATGCGAATTGTCTATAATCAATAATGTGAAGCCTTATTTTGTTTCTTAATGAAGCAACAACAGTCGATTATGTTGCCTACTGTAAGTTATAGAAGGCTCTTTCAGGGTTGATTTTGCTTGCATTTTAATTTTCACCTTTTTCATGCTCTTTGTACTCATGTATTTTATGTATATCATGTATATGTTTTGTTTTTGTATCTTATGCTCTTACGCTATCTATGAGTGGCCCGAGTTTTATGTCAATAAAGATATGTTCTGTTCTGTTAACAAAGACTTTTGTCATCTGCTGATAACCTTTGCAAACAGTAAGGACCCAGATCAGGGCCGAGAAGAATGTTGATCCTTATCTTGATCCAAACCGACTGACACTCTAATAGTGTGTTCCTGAAGAATTTATTGAAAAAAGTTATTTTAAAAAAAAGTCAGCAGACGACAAAAAGTTTATAGAAAGAAGATCTTTCTGGTTCTATTGTATTGTATTTGAATTTAAGGTACAACTTGCATTTTATATTGTAGCACAGTGACCTATGTCATTGTACAGAAATGTGTAGAAAGACCCTTGTTACTGTGTATAACATTTTATCAGACAGACAATGTTGTCTGCTGATAACCTTGCAAACAGTTAGGACCAAGATCAGAACCAAATGAAAGTCATTCCTGGTCTGCATCCAAAATGTTTGACATTCTAATTGAGTTCCTGAAAGAATTTTTGCAAAAGACATAAAAAGTATTCAACTAGTTAAAAAAGATCTTTTTGGTTTTAATGGTCAGCAGACCTCAAAACATGAATGTGGGCATGACTGGATTTGTTCATCTAAATTGAAGTGTTCTTGTTACCCTGGCAACAAATAGCAGGCTTCTGACCACATGGTGAGGCTATTACCCAATAAACACAGAATTTTCAGTTTTACACTGTCAATCACATACCAGCTTTAGCAAACAGTGTAGATACAGATGAGAAGCAGCTAAAAAGGAAAGAGTTAAATCATTAAGGTCCTTTAAGATAGTCTTCTGGAATTACCTTTTTAGTGAATAAATTATTTTGTTCAAAGAGCAAAAAAAAAATGTCCCTGATCAGACTGCATTGATTTTTTTATATAAATCTTTACATGCGACATACTTAGTGATTTTGTTGTCGTCTGCTGACTCCTTTCAAAATAGATATTTTCAAGAAATTTCAGGAAAAAAATCAAGGTGTCAAATTGTATGGATCCAGATCAGGACCAAACATACTGTTGGTCCTGATCTGACTCCAAACTGTTCATGAATGTTATCAGCAGATGACAAAAGTTTGATGATCAGTTGTTTCCAAAAACGGGATATATCTAGGTTCAGCAGGATAAAGGTTAATTTGATATTTATGCAAGTGCATTTATTATAACATAGTAACCCTATTTGTCTCGACAAGCATCCATTTCTATTTTACTCTGCTTGTTGGAAATTATTTAGGTATTTTGTCATCTGCTGTCTTTGCTAAATTAATTTACTATATAGTTCCTTCATTATCACTATCAGAGAGTCAAACAGTTTGGATTCAGATCAGGTCTGACATTTTGTCGGTGCTGATCTGGTTCTAAAACTGTTTGCAAAGGTTATCAGCAGACAACAATTGTAGGCAAAGAGAAACTTCAGCAGTGTATATCTAACCAACTTGCAGGGTTCCACTTAGTAGTATGCTTTTATAACCAAAGTAGAAAACAATATGAATCCTGATCAGCTGGTTTCAGGCCAGCTGATTCAGATCTATACTGTTTTCAAAACAAGTTATACCCAGGTACAGCATGGTATGGGCCATTTTACATTATTTACAGGTCATCATATTTCTTTAATTTTTATTTTTGTTAATTTTCTCCGAATTTTATGCACATAAAATTCGACAAAAACACAGAAGAAATTTAGGATACTGCCTAATTATGACTATTTCCTATGAGTGTAGATCCAGATCAGCTATCTTCTGAGAGGCCAGCTGATCAGGATCCACACTGTAAGGTACAAGAATTGTCATAGGTAAAATAATAAATCGATAGAAGAGAAATGAACAAAATATTCACTAAAAATATATATACAAACTACAAACATGTACTTAAAATGAATAGTTTAGCATTTTAAAAGGATTTTTGCTTGGGAGTAGATATTGTGGGAGTATCATTTTGGGAGCAGACATAGACGGCACCTTCAGGTGTGTAAAAACAAAAATCTTACACCCTAGTGCACATTATGTTTACTAAGTTTAGACATAGAGTGCATTAATAGTGAACATCATGCAATTCACATAACAACTTTAGTTATAATTCATTACTCGAATATTAAGCGAATAAAGAAATGTGCTTCATGCAAGATTGTCATTTTGTATTCTGCTTGATAACTTATATCACTTTAACTATCCTTGTTAGCAAAGACTTTTGTCATCTGCTGATAACCTTTGCAAACAGTAAGGACCCAGATCTGGAACGAGAAGAATGTTGATCCTGATCTTGATCCAAAAGGATTGACACTCTAATAGTGCGTTCCTGAAAGAATTTATTGAAAAAAGTAATTTAAAAAAAAAAGTCAGCAGACGACAAAAAAGTTTATAGATAAAGATCTTTCTGGTTCTGTTGTATTGTTATAATTCATAACTCGAAAATATTAAGCGAAAAAAGAAATGTGCTTCATGCTAGATTGTCATTTTGTATCCTGCTTGATAACTTATGTTATTTTGAATTATATCATTTTAACTATCCTTGTTAACTAGGTTGCAAGGCAGTAGGCATTAGAATAAAAACCCGTATTATTAGCTTTTGGATGAATATTGTGAATGGTAAACAAACAAAACTATCAAAATGGTTATACTTACTTCTACTAGGAGAATATGATGGTGGCATCCATCAACATAAATGGATCCATTTTATTAAACATATTCTAATATCTGTTGGGCTTCCCGATCTTTTAAACAAGGAAGTCATTGAAAACCCAAAATCAATCAAAAATCAAATCTCTAAAATTCTATCAGACCTTTGTGTTCAGGAGTGGCATAACAAAGTAACTTCATCCTCTAAAGGGAAGAATTATACTCTTTTCAAGCAAGATATATATTTTGAAAATTACCTAATCAAATTAAATAGGAAACACTGTTCTTCATTGTTAAAGTTTAGGTTAAGTAATCATCGGCTTCCGGTTGAAACTGGTCGCTGGGAAAACACAACTTTAGAAGACAGAAAATGCACATTATGTAGCAAACATGATATCGGGTACGAATTTCACTATCTTTTTGTTTGTGATCACTTTATATCTGACAGAAAGAAATATTTAAGATCATATTTTTACAAAAGTCCTAACATTATAAAATTCAAAGAACTATTTTCTTCAGCAAATACCAGGAAGCTTGTAAAGTTATCAAGTTTTGTAGAAATTATAATTAATAAATTTTCATGTGCAGCCTAACGCTAAAAGAGTCAATCATTACGATAATATACTTCTTACTATGTCTTGGCTTAATATTTCATGGGAATAACCTGATTATAGACAACTCACATGATATGTCAAATCATGCGAATTGTCTATAATCAATAATGTGAAGCCTTATTTTGTTTCTTAATGAAGCAACAACAGTCGATTATGTTGCCTACTGTAAGTTATAGAAGGCTCTTTCAGGGTTGATTTTGCTCGCATTTTAATTTTACTCCTTTTTCATGCTCTTTGTACTCATGTATTTTATGTATATCATGTATATGCTTTGTTTTTGTATCTTATGCCTTTACGCTATCTATGAGTGGCCTGAGTTTTATGTCAATAAAGATATGTTCTGTTCTGTTAACAAAGACTTTTGTCATCTGTTGATAACCTTTGCAAACAGTAAGGACCCAGATCAGGGCCGAGAAGAATGTTATAATCCCAAATAATTGGTATGTTCTAGAATGTGCTAGAAAGTCTCAGTCCAGTTCCAATTCTGCTTGAATAGAACTTCCTGGGATTTTGTGGTACTTCACTTTACATGGTATTTAATGGAATTCCATTAAATCCCAAAAGTTGGAACAATTGGTATTTTCTGTCACTATCTGGAACTGAAAAATCCCAGAAAGTCTCAAATAATTCTGCTTAAAATATAAGTGGGATTTTATGTTACTTTCTGGGATAAATATTCCATTTATTCCAGAAAGTCCCAGTAGGTACTTTAAATGGGATTATTAAGATTTTCTGGGACTTCATCAATTCAACTCATCAATATAATTTGGGATTAAATGGAATCTTTTGGTACTGCTAGTAAATAACTTGGTTCCATTTAATACCAAATAATCCCAACCTAGATTTGCATAGGACCATTATATTCTGAACTCAGTCTGACCTTGAAATATGATATAACTGTGTTAACCTGGTTCTCTCATTTCAATGACTCAAGCTGAAATTCTTTAATCTTGCAGGAAACCAGAAAAAGATTCAAATAAACCTCATGGTTTGCAAGGCTCTAACTATTTGATAAATCCTGTGTTAATTTTGGATATATACTGCATAAACTGCACAAAATAAATCCTACAACAGACAATGTGAGTAAATAGAACATATTTCTATGCTTATAAATTATACTTGCATGAGACTTTTCATCATATAATTTAGTTTCTCAGAAACAAAGCCATTTGTAGTTGTTTCTTTCTTTAAATGCTGATGAAAGACGCTTAATACTGAATTGTGTTCTTTATGGTGATACAATTTTACCATTATCATTATTATTTACAGCAGCATTTATGGCAGTACAACACTTAGTTGGTGTGGTACTTGTAAGCAGGTTAATTACTGAATTTACAGGATAATCAGGCTGATCATTGGGGCTTATTTTTATTTGATTTTTTTTATCCATTCTCTTTTTAAAAGGTGTTGGAGATATTGCGATTGCCTTCGTCTGTATATCAGGTTTTTGTTTGTTATGCTATCTTCTAAACAACTGGACAGATTATCCAACCAAATTTGTTGAGCAACTGGTGTATGCAACTGGTGTATGCAACAGCAAAATTCCAATACCCCAATGATGTGGGATGTAGGTCAAAAGTGTCCTTCGGTCTGCCCATTTGCCTGCAATACTTTCACCTTGCAAACCGTTTGTTTGTTTTGTTGCTTTACGTCCCAAGTCAACAGCTATGGTCATGGCGGATGATTAGTTCACCTAACCACACTTTTTCCTGGGCAAGCTTTAACAAACAGTTAACCAGTACTTCGTGCACATACTTTCACTTGTAACTGACAACAACCCTTCTTGAATGATTCAGCGGAAGGGAGGAGAATGACCGTAGAAATTATTTCATGATCAATCTCCACGAAAGTACGGGACCGGGTTGGGATTCAATCTCGCGACCCCTGGATTCAGACTCACATCTGTTGCCAGACACGTTACCGACTGTGCAAACGGTCATACTGAATCCAACCGAATTTGTTTGGTGACTTACTTGCACAAGTGGGTGAGCAGGAGCATTACTGTTTTTTGCTTTTTGGATCCCCTTTGCATGGGCCTCAGAGAGTGTGCATTTTCTGGCTAAATTGCAGTCTCTTTCTGAATTGCTGGGTAGAACTCAACCAAATTTGTGCACAACTTAAACAAATTGTGTATACAAGAGCTTATTTTTGGGTACCCCACTCAGAGGCGCCCTATAATGGGGTCAAAAGTGTCTGCCCATTCTTCTTTTATGCTAATCCAAACACGCTGGGCTGAATTCAACCTAATTTGTTGAAAGGTCGACTTTCTCACAAGTGGGGAGTGGTAAAGAACATTTATTTTTTTAACCTTCCAGCCAAATTTTCGATTATCCGAAACTACTGGGTTATTCGAAGACTACGGACAGTCCCGACTTTTTTCTCTATTATCTATTGCAATAAAACTACCTATTATTCGAATTTCGGTTTTCCGAAAAATTCAATTTTTCGAAGTGATTTGTCTGTCCCGATTAAAGAAATGGCTATTAAATTACCTTTCAAGATTCGAAGTCCAAATGTCACGCATGGTGATCATGATTTCTTTGTTTGGTCGAGTTTATTTTATTATATAGATTAATAATAAGAAAAAAATAGGTGAATGCCATTACAATAATACTTCACCAGTGTTGACATGATCTATTGTCATATACAGCATGGATGTTGGTGACCTGATTTTGAATGAAACGATTCAAATCTGAATATCGATATATAAACAAACAGGTTTTAAAATATTAAAACCAAACCAATAATGTATATGATGTATATATGTTCAATGTTTCTATCTTGCTTTTGTAATTGTGCTTTATTTGTATGCTCTTCACATGTGGAGGAAATAAAGATTATTATTATTATTATTATTATTATTATTATTATTATTATTATTATTATTATATTAAGGTCGTCTGCAATGATGGTTTTGTTTGATGTTTTTTAAATGTCTAATTATGGGCAATAAATGAGCTAAACTTGATTTTAATTGGATCTTCTCATCCTTTGATTTATTCTTGACCACTGTTTACATTATATTTAATATAGAATACAAGTATGTCTACAGAATTCCAAAGGGCCCTTACTTAGACTACAGTTATAATTCTGTCTGATTACTCTACTGGTTGTGATGAGATGAGACGAGCAATTATTTTGCCACACAAGCAGATATAATGATAGATATTGTATACGACTTGGATAAGGATTAGTTTAGATATTTTAAAACATTTAACCAATTTAACAAATACTAAATTGTCATGATAAAATAGAAACTATTATTTTCCACGCCCCTCTATCTATATCGTAGTATTATACATATTTGGAAATATTGAAAAAGTTTATATATAACATCTGTAAAAAAGGTCTTGATAATAGAGCAATGAATTGCTTCCTAAGATTAAAGCACCAAAGCCCAGAGATTTATAAGAAACCATGCGAAAAATATTCATTTCCCTTTGAAATATCATCTCTTACAACAAGTCAATGGCCTTGCTAATTTATTATGTTAGGTAACATAAGTTACAACCTGTAACACAGCCTGTAACAAGTACTCCTATCTTGTTGTTTAACATGCAAAATCTATGATTCTTTAATATATGAGCAAGACTATCAAAATATGGAAGATTTTATATATTTTTTACGTAAATAATACCTACCAAATTGGGCTCCTTAAAACTTGGGGTAGTGTTGTTTAATTGCTTATATAAGGCAATGCATTTAAGATAGATAAACACACATTTTTTTCTATAAGCCAAATAAGTGTGTTAGTACAACTAGATTAAAAGCATTTTAAAAATTCACAAATCAGATGTAAAATTAAATGCTATTGGTCACAGTTACCGTTTTTAAAGGGTAGTTTTATGTAAGTAACGCACATAACACATTAGGATGCCGTAATTTTGCTTTAAAACTTTTATCTGCAGCTAAGGTATCCAGCAGGCAGACTATATGCGTGATTTAAATAGTTAGTTTAATGCCTTCTTTCTGTAGCACAGCCTTTTAACTTTTCATTTTCTGAATTTCATATGGTAACATATGTAACAGACTGTCAGAGGCAAACACCAAATCGTACACATGCAAACATCTCTTATTCTACGCAGCTTGAAATGCTCTTTTAAGATACGATGTGTCTGCAAAATTCTTTAGCGGGGAGCAAAACATTCTCAGCCATCAGTCTAACAATGATACATTGCCATTTTGGTAACGTATATTTTAGGATTTCCCACCAAGGGAGAAATTGAAATCTCTCTGTTTTGATATAAAACTCTCACAACTTTGAACACAGAGTGTAAAATGCTTCTTTGAGCTAAAAACTGAACATTTTATTTTTGGATAAAAAACCCCGCAGGGTTTTTCTCCCATTTTATTTTGTGGGGGAAAAACCCCGCGGGGGAAAAACCCTGCGGGGGAATTTTCTTTTACCTCTAGAGGCACAATATAATGCTGAAAGTTTTTGATATACCTTTTATTATGCATTGTGATGAATAATAATTCAAAAAAGTCATTTTGAATTTTTCAAAAAACCCTGCGGGGTTTTTCCCCCACAATCTGAAATGGGAGAAAAACCCCGCGGGGGAAATCAAAGTTTTAAATTAAGCCATATCTATCATATTCTGCAATAATTACAATCAAACAAACTTGTTTCTTGAACAAATTTTAATATTTATTTTTTTGAAAAAACCCTGTGGGGTTTTTCTCCCATTTGAAAATGTGGGGGAAAAACCCCGCGCGGGGTTTTAAAAACCCCGCGGGGTTTTCCAAAAACCCCGCGGGGTTTTTAACTTTGACCATTTTTTTCACCATGATGGCATATATTTTTTTAGTCATAATTATATATGTTTTGCTCCCTTATGTCTGTATTTATGTAATTTAGTGGTTTAGAGTCTTTTGCATCACTAGAAAGATGATGTGATTTTGCCAAATTCTGGTGTGGCAAAAAAAAACTGGTGGCTGTTCAAAGCATCAGGCCCCTACCATCTCATCAATAGATAAGTCTTTAAGTCAGAACCATCATAGAGTCTTAAGTCCGACCCACCGGCGTGCAATTAAAGAGGAAAGCAAAGTTGCCAACCGTGATTTGGTTGACCACCAAGCATGCAGTCTGTTGCAATACATTAATGTTATAGCCAATCTTTTTATAATGGGAAATAAATTTAATGAATTGCGCTGAAAAATTATTAGAGCCAACAATCTTTTTCAATTTATACACCAAGTCACCATAGAAATCAGGTTCCGAAAGTCCTTGGCGCAAGAGAGATTTAAGTCCAACTTGGAATTTAGAAATCAAATCATAGTATCGTCTATAAAATATTGAAAATGTTTTGCGAAGTTTATGATACCGATAGCCTTGTACAAGAAGTTTCTGAGTTAACAATCTATTGCGAGTGTTGAAGTCAGCAACATAGCTAGATGCTCTAGCAAAACGAGTGAGTTGAGAGATATAGACTCCATAGGATGTAGAACGAGGAACATCACCATTTAAAAATGGGAAATTGACAATTTCAAAATCAAAGTCGTCACGTTTATCATAAATTTTGGTAGAAACAATATTATTAGAAATTGACAAATGCAAGTCTAAAAATGCGGCTTCGGTATCAGAGGCATTGGCTTTATTCAGTTGGAGCTCTGAAGGGTATATTTGACTAACCATATTGTCAAAATAAACATTATTAATATTTAAAATATCGTCCAAATATCTGGAAGTAGTGTTAAACGCATCAATAACATCAGCCTGCTTATTATCAGAAAGAGACATCATAAAGTCCCTCTCATAACAAAACAGGAATAAATCTGCAACCAGGGGAGCACAATTAGTGCCCATAGGAATCCAAACTACTTGTCTATAGAGCATGGTGCCAAATCGAAAACAAATGTTGTGCAACAAAAAGGTCAGCGCATCACATACATTTTGACACGACCATGCATGATATTTTTTAGGTTTTTCTGAAGTCCACATTAAAAAAACAACAGAGTCGATTCGATTGTGTCTGTTCAGGCCAGTAATGGACCGTGGAAAAATTCTAAAGCGCCTAGCGCCGGATATTCTGTAGAGTGACAGGGCAGACTACCTTTTAGGTTATCTGCCCTGTCACTCTACATAAGAGGTACTCTACATAAGAGGTAATCTGCCCTGTCACTCTACAGAATGCATTCGTGTGGACATTCTTATCCGAATAGTTATTGCTCACTTTTGCTGAATTGTATTTTCATGAACTCGAAACAATATATAACTGGTCTGAGAAAATCTATATCTTGTCTGCTAAAATAATTACCAATTCTGGAATATTATTGCTTATAGTATAGGATCCCTAGGTAATTCATCACAACATAGCCACACAACAAGTGAAACAGTCAGACACTGTTCATGCATGACATTTTTGTACTTACTAGTCGTGTGAAACAGCTTAGAGTTTATCACTCATACATGGCATTTTTGTACTAGCTATTCGTGTGAAACAGTCAGATACTGACAGCTCAGAGTTTATCACTCATGCATGACATTTTTGTACTAGCTATTCGTGTGAAACAGTCAGATACTGGCAGCTCAGAGTTTATCACTCTTGCATGACACTTTTGTACTAGCTATTCGTGTGAAACAGTCAGATACTGACAGCTCAGAGTTTATCACTCATGCATGACATATAGGCTCCAGCTACTTCGTATGATAAAACATTCAGACACAGACAGCTCAGAGTTTATCACTCACGCATGATATGTTTGTACTAGCTATTCGAATGAATCAGCCAGATATTGACAGCTCATAGTCTATTACGCATGCATGACATTTATATAGGTTTCATCCTCTTCGTGTAATGAAAACAGTCAGATACTGACAGCTTAGAGTTTATCGCTCATACATGACATATTTGTGCTTAGTCTAGCTATTCGTGTGAGACAGCTTAGAGTTTATCACTCATAGCATGCTGGCTATTTGTTAAAAAAACAAGTGGGTATGACCAAGAAATGCCTCAATCACAGACCATAGACAAACCCATAGCACAGTAAGGAAGAGACACAAATCACAGACAGCAATACGACAGTCAGAACACGATTAAAGTAAAGCAACCGGCTCTCTCTTCCTCAGCATGATGATTTTAATTGAAAAATGATACTAAAAACTATAGAACAAAACTAGCACCAAAGGCAAAACTCAAGCACATAATTAGGCAACAGCAAACAATGTTTTAAACAACAGAATCACTGCCTTACATGCGCGGGTCCAGAGGGGAACAGAGGGTGCACCCCCGTTGAAAATCACAAAGTTACTAAGCCAGCATTCAATGTTGGTCCATCATCGGCCCGCCAGCGAAACTTATAGTGGTATTTGGATCCTCTCTCTCATCTTAAAAAACGATGTCAGAGTTGGACCCCCTCTGACAAAATATTCTGGATCTGTGCATGCCTTAGAACGGACAGCAGCCGATGCTGTGTTGTAATGCATGCCCATCTTGGAAGTGACTAAATAAACATCTAATCAGACTTCTGGATCTTGTAGACATTTTCTTTGATAGCTATCTCCAGGACCTTTCTTTTCGTACAGAGATAAAAACAAATGTTCAAGATAAATATTGGTTGTCAGAATACGTTGGACAGGACCATTTGCATTTCCGAATTATTTACACAGAATCTGTATTTAACATACACTCTCAGGCAATAAAAACATACTTAGTCCTTAAAGCGCCAATCACAACAAAATAAGGAAGAAGGCAAAAATCAGGAATCGATACAATTAAAAACCACACCTGACCCAGAACACCATATGGGAAAATGACAAAAACACAATAAAATATCACATACCAGAGAGCCAAGAGGTCAGCCCTTTCCCAGCAGGTGACCACAAGGCTGCAAGGAACAGACAAGAAAGTATATGACAGACAAACACGAAACACAACTAACAAGAAGGATCCACAAAAGAAGCACCGCCTTGGAACGGTATGTCTGTTTTTTCTGTCTGCGGAAATATGTAAGAAGCATCTTGGTCAAACAGTGTAGACCCATATCAGACTGTTCCTACATAAGCAGCCTTATCTAGGTCCACACTGTTTGCCACTACACATTGATAAGTCAATAATGTTAGTGAATATTTGTAGCAGATAACCCATGCAGATGACATTATCAGATTCATTGTTGCAGGCGCTTCAAGGGGTTAGTCTATTGTTCTTCTGTATACTGAACCAAGCGAACAATATTAGCCATGGTTCTGTTTCAGATAATGCTTATTGGGCAGCATTTCGAGATCAGGGTATTTTCTTAATTTTGTTAGGAAAACAATACAATTTACAATATTTATTGTAAGTTCGGAGATTTTCGCGAGGGTTTTAATAAAACCTTCGCGAAATGGCGAAATTACTTTGTCATTTACTGATGTAGATAAATCATGCCATACTATAGTCACGAATTTTAACGTGACAAATATGTATTTTAACGTTATTCCCGAAAATAAATTCTCGCGAAAATTTACGTATTTATATAGGGACATTTGAATTTATAAGAACATGTGAGTATGACCAGGAAATGCTACAATCACAGACCACAGACCAACTCAGGGCACCACAAGGAAGAGACACATGAAACAGGCATCAACATGACAGCAAGAGCACAATAAACAAAGTAAAGCAACCAGCTCTCTCCTTACACAGCGAGATGTTTGCAACACGAAAACTAACACAAAGAACTACATCACAAAACATGGACCAAACACATGGGCAGATCCAGACCTTGTCACCCCCTCCCCCCCCCCCCCACCCCTGGAAAATTGCAAGTGGCAATAGCTTAAAAATACTGGTACGGATTCCCTCGTGAAGCAATTGGACCCGAGGGATCCAATTGCTTCTCAAAGAATGTCCATACGGACCTCTACGAAATACGTTGAGGACTAAAAAAGACAATAAAAAGACCCCCTAACGGATTTTTCTACATCCGCGCATGAAACCCGCAACACATAATGGAAACAACAAAAACAATGAACCAGCAATATCAGAATGAACAGTACGTAGCCAAGGCGGCGGGGAGGGTGGGGGGTTGAGTAATTTTTTGAATAGCCAAACTTAGCCGCTGTTGTAAAATTTCAAGAGACAACCGTAGCAAAAAGGTAACTGTGTTATAACTAGGCAATCAGACTGTCGCACTTATATCCATGTTATAATTTATCCCACTATTCTAAACGTTTGATTATGTTTTTAAAAATGAACAGAAAAATTGAGTTTCCAGCAATTCTTTTGCATTTTATAAACTAGATCACCATTAAGCAATGGCTCTGATATGCCCGGTTGTAGAAGTGTTTTCAAACCAATATTGCATTAGAAAATAAAACAACAGTTTACTCTAAATGTATGCGATAGAATTTAGAAAATGCTTTACAAAGTGTATGATATCGAAAGTCAAAGACCTTAGCAGAAAATTGCCTATAATCTAGAATCTATGCACAATCTACTGTGTGCAGATATATACGGAGAGAGTGACAAATAATTTTACAGAAAGGATCACTAGGTGACCCTCTTTAAAGTAGCTAAACCGAATTAGTCCAAGAACAGTCGCCGTTGCTGATATCATTATATGCCTATGTAAGATAACTTTAAACATCATCTTTTTCGTCAGAGAAGCACGAAAGCCCGTAAGGGTCAAACATATAAGAAGATGAAAAAAGTTTCTTGTTATTACGAGAAAGTTTCTCGTTATTTCTCGTTATTACGAGAAACTATATCGTAATATGAGAAACTTTTTTATTCTTCTTTTTTATTTTACTCTTTTGAACTAAAGTAGAATCTAGGGCAAAGGTTTGGCCAGTAAAATTAATTTAATCCCCCCCACACACACACATACACACTCCCTGTGGCTGATGTCCGTTCTAAGGCTGTGGTTTCGGATTAAAAGTGTAAAAGATCAGGACATGCTGCAAATGTTGCAACAGTTGTTGTTGATTCATTGTATTGTGTTGCTCCCATGTCTGCGTGTTTATATTTCCTTTGTTCCTTGTCTTTGTGCAGTATTACAAATGTAGGTGTTGTTTCTAGTTTTGCAATCATCTCGCTGGGGGAGAGAGAGCTGGTTGATTTAATTTGATTGCCTTCTTGATCTCGTGTGGTTGTGATTGTGCCGTGTCTCTTTCTCGTGGTGCCGTGGGTTGGTCTTCAGTGTGTAACTATGTCATTCCTTGTCATACTCTTTTTCTATTATAGAAATAGCCTTGTGGCAGATCATTTTAGCGGCCAGCATCTTCCATTCAAGCCTGTGGAAACATAATTCTACCAGATCAAGCTGTAACCCGGGAGGTAATTGGAGATTAGTATATATTAGAATGATCTGCCATCTGAGGTAGCTTATTACAAATTCGACCCATCAATAAATAATCATTTGCGGGTGCAGTTTTTGGTGAGTTGGGAAATATCTATTTTTGTAACCTGCTGTTATTTTAAAGCTGAAGTTGATCAGTTCAAATGTACATGTTGGAAACGTTTGGCAGATTTCAACTTATAAGCTCCTGCAAGCCCCTTCAGACCCCGAGGTTATAAAACTGTTCGTGCTCAACTCGAATGAGCACGGAATTTCTCCTGCTCATAAATGTTAAGATGCCAACAATTGTTGGCATTTTAACATTTATTAGCAGGATAAATGCACCCTCCATGTGAATTAACTGGGGGAATTATTTACTTTTCAGGTTTATGGTTGTACGAGCAGTTAAAATTTCATCCTCACTTGAGTTATTTATGAAAAACGTTATATAACCTCGGAACCTGCTTTCACACTATGCTAATATCAAGCTCGGCAGAGCTTCTTTCATTTACAGTTGAATCTCTTAAATTCGAAGTCCTAAGGGCTAGAGATGTTTTCGAAGTATCGAAAGTTCGAATTATAGGGAGGTAGACATTAGTTTATATAACGCCCCAAAATGATTGTTTTTTCTAACATACATATGTTTTGTGTGCGTTTCTTTTACGCATACAAAACATAAATACTTAAGTTTTTAGATAGTATTTATAATAGTGCATACTCACGCCCTATTCTCTTAATCCACTGAGTCCGATTTTTATTTCGCATTAGCGAGTATTTCGAAAAATCGGAGTTCGAATTTTTGAGGTTTTACTGTATCTATTTCTGTGTCGCTAACTGAACCAATCATTTGATCACAACATGATGTTATCTTTCCTAAGTGTTCACAACTTCACGACCACACAAGGTAAAACCAAAGATTGATGTTATATTTGCGTTTCATCAGGCATTATTTTTAGTAGGAAAAGAAAAAGGTAAATATAGGAGAAATTGCATTTCTTTTATCGCTTGAAGCACTTCGAGAACAATGACTGGAGTGCCACTTTTTTTATCTTGGCCGGTGCAGGTCGTAACACTTTTAAATAATTTACAGTAAAACCTGTCTTAAGTGGCCACTCAAAAAAAAAAATTGGCTTTCCAGACCGATTATCGCAAAAGTATTACAGAATGCCACAAGAGAGCATTTTGTAATACTTTCTATCTTTATTAAACTACCATTTGTCGTTAAGACCTTTGTTTTGTCTAGTTTTGAGTGGTCGTTTTAGACAGGTTTTACTGTATGCAACTATAGGAATAACCAATTTAGAGAGCATTTTGCAAGAAAGCAAGTTATTGAAAGATAAAAAAAGGCCTTATGGTTGTGTGGTTCCTCCTCGCGGTGCCATGGGTTTGTCTGTGGTTTGTAATTGTGTTATTCCTGATCTTACTCACTTATGTTTTTAAGTTTAATAGGCAACATACATTGTGAGTAGCACAGGATTGGTGTCTAGCTTGCAATTGCTAAACTAATAGTTCTCAGATGTGTAGGATCGTTATGCCGATATCCATGACGCAATTTGACATCATTGGCATATGTATTTAAGTTTACAAATTCGTAGATTCTGATGTCCCATGTCCCACTTTGGTCATAAAAAGCTGAGAACTGCATGGAAATCGACTCAAGATAATACATGTACTACACTTCTCCCAGAACGTAAAAAATGTACATTTCTGCAAGGTACATTTTATACTCTTTAGGCACAGGGTCGCCCAAAAACTGCTTTGAATGGATGTCAAATTCCTTCTTTACTTACACTGGTTATAAAGTTATTTGTCTTACATGCTCAGTCAGGATAAACGTAATAGCTTTTGAATTGGGCATATGAACCTAACATATTTATGACTTATGTATCTGCAAGCGGAATTCCATTTGTTGGACTCAAAATACAAATGTCTCAAAACTTGGCGTGAATTACATTTAGTAATTACATTTACTATCTCTGCTGTTTCAGTGACACAATACAAATGATCAAACTAAAACAACTCGTATTGTGATGTAAACATGTTTCATGATGTATCAAATAAAACTAGTAAATACTTTAAGTCTTGTTTGTTTATCTTCATAAATGTTTATCAATATACAAGTACATGCAACCTGGACAACAGAGAATTCATGAAGAAATATAAATTACGTTACCTGTATGTTTTCTATCTTAAAATGAGATATACAGACGCACTTATTATATACGCTTATTGTTAGACTTGATCTCTAATACCATAATTTACCTTAACAAAAAAAGCGCATACCCCCATCTGATAATATAAATGTATTCTAATCATAGCACATAGGTACCAGTAAATTAGTACGCAACTACACCATCATGACAGTTGCCATGTCGTACAATGTAACAACAAGGACTTCAAAGATATCCCCTAGGTATATCATCTCTCCCTATCATGTAACTTTTCAAGAAATTCATTATATTAAAACAATATATGTCAAGTAATCTCTATGAAAACTAAGAATGATATAATTGAAAGCCTAGTTGTGTTCTTCATCAGGATTTTGGAGTAGACACAAATGAAAATGGTAACGTGATTCACTAATTGGTAACGTAATTCACATATTGAGCTAACTTAAGTTCAACGGTAAGATCAAACGCATCAAAATATTAGTAATTTCAGCTTGTCACATCTAGTCATTTTTTCAGGTCAAAGCCAAACCAGAGCAAGCTATTTTTCTCTTTTCGTTGATCAGCACTACTACAACAGTACAAAGATTGATGATTGATTAAAATTTATGTAATATGCCATGGCATCGACAGAGTGACAGAGCGACAAACGGAAGGACAGACGAACAGACGGATAGACAGACTAGTGAGGCATTCACATTGAGAAACAGAAAGGAATAAAGCAGAAAAAACTGATTGCTTTCACTCATTAGGTGCATGTAGTTAATAGTTTGTGCACTGGAGTCGTAATTAGAAGTTTGTTCAATCACTGATATCTTCAATCAATCCCAATGCAATTTGCTTCAAAACTTTAAGCATGCATAAGAGAGTGTTTGGAATAATTGTAGTCATTGTAACACGCCGGATTGGCGGCAATCGAAAACGATAATACTATCGACAAACGAAGATCAAACTCGTTAGAAACAGAGTTTTCGATTGCCATTTGTAGCCCCGACTGGCAAAAAATGGCAATCGAAAACACTGTTTCTATCGGTTTTTTATCCGCGTTCGTAAATTATTAAGAGCGTTTTCGATTGCCGCCTATCCGGTGTGTGTAATGTAAGATCAATTGACCAAATCTTGAGATCATGGTACTTATCGCATATGCCAAACCAGCATACCGTGTCGGGCCACTATCGGCCCGCCAGCGAAACGCCATTTAAATGGCGTTTCGCTGGCGGGTCGATATTGGCCCGCTTTTATGTTTACTGTGTGTTTACAGTCATTATTTACGCATTCACATCCAGCTGTTTAGTAGGGCTAGATGTGAATGCGTAAATAATGATGTGTAAAGTTTGATCTGAATCTTCATCTTCGTCACTCATTGTGTGCGCGATTATTGAAAGGTCTGGCGAGGCTGCACATATGCGCAGATTTGCCTGAGTCTTCGCTGCTCTCAATATGTGATAAGTACCAAAATAGCCCAAATATTCTCAAAACAGGTGGATCGGACTTCAGACTCTATGACGGTTCCGACTTAAAGACTTATCTATTGATGAGATGGTAGGGGCCTGATGCTTTGGCTGTTGCCAGGCCCACCGGGGTTTGTCCGTGGGATTTCTTTTGCTCCGATAATCACTTTTATGTACTAACTGTTGAGTCCTTAACTTTACTTTATCTCATTTTAATGTTCTAGGAGATGATGCATGGATAATTTAGGGGTTTTTCATGCAAACCAAGCATCTATGTGTCTTGATCCACTTCTGAACTAAGGGTGAGATTGGCACCGTGAAACTGGTTTAAGCCCTAAAGTGAATATTTCACTGACAGTTCCAAGGCGGTGCTTCTTTTGTGGATCGTTTTTGTGGGCTGTGCTTCATGCTAGTGTATGTTGTGATGTCGTGTCTGTTCCTTACAACCTTGTGGTCACCTGCTGAGAAAGGGCTGATCTCTCGGCTGTCGTGTGGGTTATGTTTTCTTGCGATGTATCACTTTCCGAAATGTTTTCTGGCCCACATCAGAATTAAGGGTGAGGTTGGCGCCGTAAAACTCGTTTAAGCCCTTCAGTAAAGTATTTTTACTGGCCGTTCCAAGGCGTTACTTCTTTTGTGGATCATTTGAATGTGTTATTTATGTCTTGCGTTTGTCATGCTTTCACGTCTGTACATTGCTGCCTTGTGGTCATCTGCTTTGAAAGGACTGACCTCTTGGCTCTTGTTTGTGATGTTTAATTGTGTTTTTGTCTTTTTCCCATGTGGTATCCTGGGTCAGGTGTGGTACTTAATTGTATCGATTCCTGATCTTTGCAGCTTTTCTTACTTAAATACAAAACGTACTATAAGTTAGTCTCGATTATTGGCTATGCAAATTTTACATACAAACGACTGGTTAATCTGATGGATCACTTTCTTATGGTTTATCGGCTTGTTGTCATTTGGTAAGTTTATAGAATGTTCATTATTTTCCAGATCAAAGTTGAATTTGATAAATGTTTGGCTAGGATTCTGTTATTGGAAGTTCTTTGTTTGTCGTTGTTCGTATAATATGTTGGGGTTTTGAGCTTGGCCATGTAAAGCAATTGTTAGTTTTGTTCCTTCTAGTTCTGGTTGCTTTACTGTAATTTTATTCTTGTTTATATGTGTTCTAGTGTCCCTTCCTGGTGGTGCCATGGGCTGGTCTGTGATCTGTTCTTGTGGCAAGTGAATTGGTTACTCTTTTATCAGTACATTACACAGATTTATATAAACAAAAGTTTTGAGAGTAATATTGTAAATATTTTCTTACCCATCAAATTTAACATATGTTTTGGAAGCTCAAAAGAACCGTCTTATCGAGACGGTTCTTTAGAGTACCCACAACATAAGTTTTGGTTCAGACATAAGAAAAATATATTTTTGGTACGCACACTAAACTAAAGGTCTGGTACAATATATTGATCGTCAAATACTGAACAGATAGTTTGCCAGCTAGACATCTAAATGATATGAAAATAACTGTCTTTATTCAATCAAATCTCTCAGACTGGCTTGCTAAACTGGATATTTGTATTACCTTTTGGCATATTTTCACTTAAACGATTGGATGTCTTGGCAAAAATACAGGACGCTCTACGCATTATCTTACATTTAAAACAATGTGGGCGATTCATTGTTTTGATCTCTTATTTAATCTTGACGTTTCCTGGTCATACTTTTATGTTTTTATTGTCATTTTGTTTATACATATCTACACACTTTACAAAAACGCGTTTACTTCGCAACAAATACATGTATGCAGATACTATATATAGTAGATACATGTAATACATATAGTAGATAATACATATAGTAAAATGGTGGACAACTGGCTGAAATGAAATTACACGACGCTATTGTAAATGGAGGAAAGATGGTAGATGTGGGCCTATATGATCAAATTCGCCTTAGATCACATTTTACAAAAATGATACAAATGAGATCACATAAGTCACGCCTAATGCTTGTGACGAATGTGAGTGGCCAAAGTAGGGGTAGACACACAAATCACAAACGTCTCACGTCGATTTCCTAATTTGCATTATTCAAGTTGATTAGCTAAATCTATTGAAGTATATGTGTGACATATTATTTTTTTACAAACACAGTCAGTCGAGCACTCAACTATTTATATCCAGTGCTCGGGACTAAATGTCTCGAGACTAGATGTCTGTATTTTGTTCCGAGTCTTCCTGTAAGCGAATAGCGAATGCTCTGTGATAATATGCGTATAAGCAGACTCGTCTGAGCCTTTCTTTGCTCGCGATGCGATACGTACCCAATTCCTACGTGCTGGCCCAAATGTTGTTGCTACTTATTCTCATTTAAAGCATTGTGCAATTTGTATTAAATGGAAAGCTTAGAATATAGTTACACGTGCCTCTTGAAAATAGATTGCTTTGCATCACAAAGACCAAGGCTCTGGTCCCAGAGAAGATTATGTCATGTTTTAACCAGTTTTACTATGTTACCATAGGGTGGGCCATTTTGGCGATCTGCGGCGTCTGATCTGGATATTCACTGTTTGCCTATGTTCCACTAAAAGGACGCTAGGGTTAAATTGGTTAAAGTAAAGCAAAATATCGTTTTACGCGTTCCCTATTTAAGCCCATATTAAACATGAGACCCCTATGTTGGGGATATGCCATATTTGGAGCAACCTTGGTAGACGCCATCTTGGTGATACCATAAACAAACACCAAGAGGAACCGATCATTATTATCTTATATTTACATGTATATTAGCCCATGTAAGACCTGTGTCACCTGTGTGTGCGACTGATGTAGGCACATGCACCTTAATTTAAACTACTGGGAAGATGACTTCTAGGCGATGCTTCTTAAGACCAGATGTCCTGCTCAAAGCTTGGTCCTTCAAAGAATAGGATTTTAAAGTGCTCATTCCAAAACTCTATTTTAATTTGCTAGGACCTATATCTAGTTAAACAATGGCCTGAAACTTTGGAACCTTGGAACCAAAGACGGATCCTTCGTGTCATGATTAATAAATAACCGACCAACAGTGGAGGAGATGTCTGAAAAATAACAATATATGATAACCAGTCCCCAATTCTCAGGAGACATCATAGTCATTGTTATTGAATGTGTCTAATCGATCAAAAGGAATAACATTATAAATGGTCAAGGGGTGGAGATCTGAACGGTTTCCCAGGTATTAAGGCTTTCATTAAGTGAACGGGGTGGGGCATGCCCCGCGTGGACTTCCCAGTCAGGGATATTGAAAGCATCTTGTCATTAGACACATGAATATATATGGTTTATGGATGGGGATCTGAACGGTTTCTGAGATATCAAATAGCGAGTATGATCAGGAAATACAACAATCACACACTGCATACCAACACATAGCACTGTGAGGCACTGTGAGGAAGAGCCACAGAACATTTGCAATAACAAAACATCTGTAAGACAATAAAAGCAAGCAACCAGCTTTCTCTTCCTCTTCAAGATGATGGCAAAAATTACAATGGACACAAAGTAATAGATATCAAAACAAAGACAAACACAGAACCACCACAAACATTGGGAAGTGCATTAAACAAAATATCAACAACAACAGAACCACCGCCTTATAACGGACAGCAGCCAAAGCAGAAAAAGTTCAATTTTGTTAGCCGAAACTGGCGTAAGGTAAATTAGTTCTGTAGTATGTGGGTTCAGCCCTATTAAAATCCGTGTTTCTGGTTACTCGAAAAGTTGAATCAGCAGAATATTAAATGAAGTTATTTTTTTTCAATAAAATATCGCTATAGCGATATTTTATTGAAAATTATATACTTCATTTATAACCGTTTGTTTTGCTGTAATCACACTTGTTATTGCGTTGGCATGGTTGCTGTGACGTCAGCGTCACGTTATGTAACGGCAGCGTTATGTTATCAAAGTAGATCCTCTATGTGTACTCGAGGTCTGATTCTACGGAAATCTACTAAATTTGCTGAGGCTGTTCTGATTGAGACAGTCCAGTTGTGAAACTGGGGGGGGGGGGGGGGCAGCCAAAGACAAACATCAGACAACAACCCACCAATGAGTTCAAGGTTATGGTGGTTATTTAGTCTCAGGCCCGACCCACCGCCTTGCAATTAAAATAGAAACCATAGCTATAAACCGTAATTGGGGTTTGAACCAGGTATGCAGACTTGCTTATAATATGCATGTTATATACAACTCTTTTATAACGTTTGAATACCTTTTTTAATTGATCAAGGAGATAAGGCTTTTTAATGGTTCTTTTAAAGTTATGCAACATTAATTCACATAAAACACTGGCCCTGTACCAGACAAATGTTAAAACCATCATTGTATTTTAGAAATCAATTCTGAGTGTCTATGATATAATTTTGAAAATGTTTTACGAAGTTAATAATATTAAGCACCATTAGTTACTTGCAGCCAAAATATGTTTCTATTGTTGACGTCACTGACATTAGAACACATTCCAGCAAAATGAATAAGCTGCAAAATATACATCATAATAGGGGGAGCGAGGAACATCGCCATCTAGAAATGGGAAATTAACGATTTAATAATCATCTCATTCATCATAATTTTTTGAGGAAACTGTGTCATTTATTATGGACAAGTCCAACTCTTAAAAGAAGAGTCAGTACTAAAATATTTTACTTCATTTAACTGAATTTCCTTGGGATATATCAGACTTACCTTGTATTCAAAATAAGGAATTTTCCATATATTGATTAAGTCATCTATATATCTTGAAGTAGAGTTGAACGAGTCAATAAAACAGCTTGAATATTGCCACAGAGAGTGACAACACGAAGTCTCTTCCAGAAGAAAACAAAACCAAATCGGCAATAAGTGAAGCACAGTTAGTACCCATAGGGAAACTTACAATTTGTCTATACAATTGAAAGCCAAATATAATAATATATTGTCCAAAAGACAATGGAGAGCGTCATGAACTTTCTCAGTGACATGATCACAAATAATAGTTCTTTGGTTGCTCAGACGTAATACGCCTTTATTTCAAGCAAAATAGTGTGAGCCCTCTCTACTAAAAGTTTGTTCAATTAATTTGGTAATTATATATTTGGTTAGATTATGAGGCAATGCAGTAAAGGTAGTAGATAAATCATATGTAGACAAAGCAGATGCATGAAAACATTAAGGAGATGTACCTTTCAAAAGCTCTTACTTGCATGATTTTTTTCCTGTATAAACAAAAATGATTTTTATCAAGGAGAGGGATACCTTTGGCCACATTGTTGTATGAACAATTTATACATCTCACATAGATCACTTTACGCACCAACATACAGCTTTTGAGCAATCGACAGCATGCTTATCAGTCTATGTAGGGTCACTTCCTGGTTTGATACAATTTGCAATATTGTGACACGCTGGGTGAACTTATGAGAAAACCATTTGCATGAACATAAACTACAATTCGTCGCTTCAGTGCTATAGTGTTCTTAGTGACATTTTGATCAAAACTGAGTTATGCATACCGTTGAAAAGGGGATTAAATGTTCTATCTACTGGTGAAGGTTTTATTTGCCTATTTCCCCCTAGTAAGCTTAAAATCGCTGTGCTTTTCTGTTCTATCTACATAAAGACAATAACGTTCAGTGCTATGGTGTTTTAAGTGATTTAAATCCAATGGCCAATGATGATTATGTCATGTGACTGGGTGAGTTCAGTGTCATACTGTTCAATCTACATAAAGTCACTTCCCTTGGAGAAATTGCTAAAATTGCAGTTACCTTCCTTACATAAATTTAAATTTCCTGAGTTGAAGCGGTTTGTCCGTCTTATGACAAACTAATGGCTATATTGGCTACTTTTAGGTCCAAATAATGCGCTCAGTCAAAAATATAACGCAAATTGATTCATGGATAGAATAATAAGCTGTAGAAACAGATTACCTCCCTTACACATATCTAAACTGCTTTAATTGAAGTAACTTGTCGATGTTATTACGAATCAATGGTACAATTTACTACTTTTAGGTCCAAATAATCAGTACAGTCTAAAATATTATACAAATTGACCCCATTGACAGAATAATTAACTGCATAAACAGATTACCTCCCTTGCATACATTTTAATGGCATAAACCGTGCGGTTTGTTACTGTTATGCCAAATAAATGACTAAATCTGCTACTTTTAGGTACAAATAATCATTCCTGTTCAGACTAGTGTATGAATTGACTCCATAAACAGAATAATAAGCTGTAGGAAAATAAAGAACACTATAGCACTGAACGCAGAAGGTGATTTTTAGGGCATAATATTCTATCTGCAAACTGTAAAATGCCCGTAAATTCCATCTTACTGTAAAAAATTCTTCAAACCAAGGTCATTTACACTGTATGTATATTTCAACCATCTGGTATGATTCAAAGGTCTGTGATAAATAAGGCATCAAAATCAGGATGCTAAAATTTTCAAAACGATTTTTCTCTAAACTTGTGCAATGGTAGATAAAACACTATAGCACTGAAGCGACGAATTATCTGACTACGATATTTAGAAGTATTTTGACCCAAACATAATTTATTTCTGGCATTATTAATAATATTTCATATTGACCTTTAAAAGTTCACAAGTAAAAATGTTAATATATATTTTTCTACTAGAAATGTACATTTTGCGCCAAAATACTTCTAAACATTGTAGTCGGATAATTGTAGTTCATTTTCATGTAACTATTTTTTTTTTCTAAAACTCACCCAGCGTGTCACAATATTGCAAACGGTATCAAACCAGGAAGTGACTCGAAAAAGACTGATTAGCATGCTGTGGATTGCTCAAAAGCTGTAAGTTGAGGCGTAAAGTGATCTATGTGAGATTTATAAATTATTCACACATAAATGTGGCCAAAGGTATCTGTCTCTTTGATAAAAACATTTTTGGGGTTTATACAAGATAAAAAGCTTATGTAAGTAAGAGCTTTTGAAAGAAATATCCTCTTAAGATAGAAATTTATAAAACATTTTCACCTAAGGTTTTAGAAGAAAAACAATAGATTTTACCATTCCTCTCACACACTAATTCACAATATCTTATACCACAATTTTTAATCGCAGTGACGTCTATGCTATTGGCCTGTAGTACTTTAACGTCATCTGTTGTAAAAACTAGACCACTAGTGGTTTACAATGAGAATCACTGTTCGTTTCAGTAGTCTCCCCAATACATGCGGATTATTTTTTGGCGCTCTGGCTTGCCCTTGATTGTCTAAAACTAATACTATGAACCCCCATGGAGATCACTATCATCAGCAAATGTACCTGCGAGTCTGCGAGCACAAATCAATTATTCATTATGAACGGATTGAATGGAATATGTAGCATTTGATTCTAAAGCGAATTAAAAAATATCTGTTCAATCCCAAAGGGAGTATTGGATTTCATTATTCAGGAAACGACTTTGAAAACGAACCTAGTAATACGTTTTTGCTTAATTTGACTGAGTCTCCAATTAATCATTTTTCTATATATACGAAAACTAATCAAATTATGTTGTTGTTGATAGGATTTAGAATGTTTTCTGGGCATTCATTTACCATGTTTACTATACGTTTCCCTTTTACATACAGTAAATAATAGTAAGTGAGTTTGATCAGGAAATACCACAATCACAAACTGCAGACAAACCCATTGCATCGAAAGGAAGAGTCACACAACAATCACGAGACACCAGGAAGACAAACAAAGCCAAGCAACCAGCTCTCTCTTCCCCATCGAGGTGATTGCAAAACTAGAATGGACACAAAGTAACGCAAAGCAAAACATAGAACAATTACAGAATCCCTCAATGGCAGTAACAATCAACAACGAATCAACAACAGAACAACCGCCTTAGAATCGACAGCAGCCAAAGCCACTGGGGGCTTAAATGCATTTAACTGATACCAAATCGTCGCGCTAGATTCTGCTGTTGTTGAAGCACAAAAATGGTAAGCTCGCATGGAGGATTCCTAATTATAACAATGTATCACCAAAAATCGTCACGAAATTTACACAGGGTAAAATTTTGTCCAATTCGACCTATTGCATTTTATGTTTGATTTCTGTGTAAATTTTATTTCTGTTTACAATGTTGAGCAGAACTGGCATTAAATCTATTAAAAACGTTTATTATGCCAACATATTTGAATGTCCTTAAATATACGCATTATAATTGTGCAACAATCGCCATTTTGATGACGTCATTACTCAGACCAGACAGGGAACCCAGATCGGTGAACTGGTTGAAATTGTTGCAAATACTCCAAAGGTAAATTTAGGTCACCAATAATCGCCACGAAATTTACACGGGACCATTTTTTGGCCCATTCGACATGGACTTTCACTCGATAAAATAAATGTCATATTCATTTCTAATATTGAAAATCCTATATTTATATGAAAATAAAATGCAGTTTTAAGCTGTCATTAACTGGTTTCCAAGGAAGCGTTAGATTTCTAATGAACCCAAAGTAAAAATCCATCCTTGTGCTAACGCACAATTGGATTTGTTCGGATAACTACTAGACCTGAGTACATGTAACTGTTTTAAGCATGCGTTAAAATCCGGAATCGATAGTGCAGTCATGTTTCAACCAACACCTATCAATCACTAGAATTACGGCCCTGTGCCGCTCGCCTAAGTCTTTTACCGCGGAGGGCAATTAATTATTTGCTACTAGTATTTAATAAAATCAGTTATAATTTTCTTAAAACTCAGTGAGTCTATGCCGACAAGTGTATAAATTTATGCTTCAAATGATATTTAAAGCTGCATAGTCTGTAACTTTTGATATATTTTTTTTTGAAATAAAGTTTCTATTTTTCAAGAATACAGTAAAAATAACACTATCAAAACAACAGCATTTATGTTAAAAATCAACTGTCTAGAATTATTGGAGGGACGTAAATAATTACCAATTAGAGACGAAAACACCTCTTTTGATAAGATAATTCACTTTTCCTTGCAGTTTTAGCTGTACTGACCATATCTATTGTGAAAATATAACTTAATTCTATTTTGACAAATGATTTAAAAAGAAAATATTTTTTTCGAAAACATGTTCATAGTTACAGACCTAGTCGCTTTAAGCGTTAGTTCATATCCACAGTAGTTTTGTCAGTAATATATTCATGTAATTTGAAAAGAGCTACGTGCATTAAGGGGCTTTTTGGCCCCCCTATGAGGCTAAAATATAAATACTATTTTTCACCAATTTGTTCTTATTAGAACAATAACCTTATTGTAAATGTCTCAAATAACTTTGACTTTTATTATGTTATGGTAACAAAAAATGGCCGCCAAAATAGGCTGAAAATAGGAAATTTACCATTTTTGAGCAAAATTGAGAGGTTTAACAGAGAAATTAACGTAGAGCACAAGCAAATACCAAAAAAATATTTTAACAGAAGTTGAGAATTACCACGGCACACAACATATTAAAATGCTTTTTGGTATTTAGCTGTGCTGATATCTAATTCTTAAAAAGAGGTCTCCAAAAGCCTTTAATTTGGTCCAAAATGGCATTTTTTTCTGTTTAAAGCCTATTTTGTCGGCCATTTTTGTTACCATAGCAAAAATAAAATTTAAACAAATGCCGAAATTTTACACTTCAGTTATTCTTTAAATAAACCAATCAAAAGAGATTGATGAAATGCAATTTTCAGTTTTTTTGCTCTAAAGGGGGGCCAATTAGCCCCTTAATGCACGTACCCCTTTAAATCCGTTGTCGAAAATATCTTCATTTACCTATCATTGCAGGTGATACCAAGCTGTCTATTTCACGCAAATTCGTTCAGTAGAATAAAAAATATGTCGACTAATTTTGTTACTGGTATTGATTGAATATTTTCGCAATGTAATTGTGTCACGTGATTTTTAACCTTATGTCACATCTCTTCATTTTAAGGTTCTCGGGAGGAGAGAATTTTCTTTGAAATAGCAATTGTTTGTAATAAAAGAGTTAGTCGTTTAATAATTTATAACCTAAAATGATTATTTTCAAAATGTTCCATATAAACACGTTTCAATAGGGCAGGAATCGTTATTCTCTGAGTCCATGTACATTCCAAGTTTAATTAGAAGTAACAAATGCTTCGATCTATCAGCTTTCGAGTGATCGCATTTTACTGCATTAGAAAAAGTGAGAATCATTTATAATACAGAGAGCCAGGGATCTCTATAATGCAGAATTGGGGTTTGTCTGCAGTTTGTGATTGTGTTATTTCCTGGTCATACTCACTTACTATTTGGGGGGAGGGGAATAGGTTTTGAATTAAAAATTAAATCTTGTTTGGAAGCTTAGAGTGATAGAAATGTTCAAGGAAGGTCTATACGAATAGTATGCTTCAATCGATCACAACTACAATTGATTGTTTTAACCTTGAATGATTCCGTAATTGATTGAAAATATCGACATCAAACAATCATGAAGATTTGTTGGAATAATTTTGTATTTGTTCTCAGAACACAGACCAAAGACATACTCAGACAAACTTGCATAAATATAATTATGTCTGCAATACTGTGTGCTAGTTTAAATGTAAGCTTTCGTATGACGCTAACTTTTGGTTGATTACGTTAACAACATATTCCAGATTCAACGTACAAAGCTCTGACTCAAAGCGCTGGGCCACAGTATACTAATGCAAGATGGCCACCCGCATCTAACAAATATTACACTGTTATTACTGTAAGCTACTTAATATTCGCGGCATCAAAATTTGGCTATTTTAAAAATCTGACATATTGACGTACTTTAATTTTGGAAGTTTCTCAATAGTAGCCCCTAGTAAAACGTGGTTTCCTCTACGTTTAAACACACTGAAGCGACGAGACAGATATATACCAACACACTCAGGATGTGTGTCAATTTTTTGCGTATTGTGTAATCGAAATCGTAAATATATTTCCAGGTCTTATATTTTGGCTATTTTTTATGTTAGAATGTATTAAAACCAACTGACATCCAGTATAAGCATGCTCCTGTTGAACGTATGCTAATTAATATCAGGTGCCAGAAGCAAATACGTGTAACCAAGGAATTGGTCACCTTCAGCAGCAGAAAAAAATGAGTTATAAGAGTTTATGACGATCATATGCTCTGTAGATGACTGGGTCATATTCGGTCTGACTGACAAGGCATTAACCCTTTACATAATAGTGACTCCAATTGAATAAAGCCAATGCCTCTGATACCGAAGCCGCAATTTTAGACTTGCATTTGTCAATTTCTAATGATATTGTTTCTACCAAAATTTAGATAAACGTGACGACTTTGATTTTGAAATTGTCAATTTCCCATTTTAAGATGGTGATGTTCCTCGTTCTACATCCTATGGAGTCTATATCTCTCAACTCATTCGTTTTGCTAGAGCATCTAGCTATGTCGCTGACTTCAACACTCGCAATAAATTGTTAACTCAGAAACTTCTTAAACAAGGCTATCGGTATCATAAACTTCGCAAAACATTTTCAAAATTTTATTGACGATACTATGATTTGATTTCTAAATTCCAAGTTGGACTTAAATCTCTCTTGCGCCAAGGACTTCCGGAACCTGATTTCTATGGTGACTTGGTGTATAAATTGAAGAAGATTGTTAACTCTAATAATTTTTCAGCGCAGTTCATTAAAATAATTTCCCATTATAAAAAGATTGGCTATAACATTAATGTATTGCAACGGACTGCATGCTTGGTAGTCAACCCAATCATTGTTGGAAACTTTGCTTTCCTCTTTAATTGCACGCCGGTGGGTCGGACTTCAGACTCTATTGTGGTTCCAACTTAAAGACTTATCTATTGATGAGATGGAAGGGGCCTGATACTTTGGCTGTTTGTGGGGCCCACCGGGGTTTACCTGATGGATTTCTTTTGCTCCGGTATTCAGTTTAATTTACTGTTGAGTCCTTATCCTTGCTTTATCTCCTTGTTATATCTTGATTTATATGTTTTAGGAGATGATGCATTGATAAGTTAGGGGTCGTTCATGCAAACCAAATATCTATGTGTCTTGATCCACATCTGAATTAAGGGTGAGGTTGGCGCCGTTAAACCGGTTTAAGCCCTCCAGTAAAATATTTTACTGACCGTTCCAAGGCGGTACTTATTTTGAGGATCTTTTATGTTTTTGTTCTGTCTTGTGTTTGCTATGTCTTTGTGCGCGTCTGTTTATATGTGCTTTGTGGTCACCTGCTTGGAAAGGGCTGACCTCTTGGCTCTGGTTTGTGGTGTCTACTGTGACTTTGTCACTTTCCCATTGGTATCCTGGGTCAGGTGTGGTACTTGATTGTATCGATTCCTGATCTTTGCACCCTTACTTACTTCCTAAATGCGCACTTTAGCAAACAGTGAAGACCCAGATAAAATGCCATATTTTGTGGCCTTTATAAGGGTCTACTCTGTTTGCTGAAAAAATCAATCTTCAGAGAAAGAAACAAAAATATTTGAAACTTATAAACAGTGACCCTCCATATATCATATACAATTGACCACTCCAAGATTATTGTATCAAACATAGGTCAAGTTAAGCAAAATGTTTGAGCGTAAAATGCAATAAATTTCTTACCCAGCAATCTAGACATATGTTTGGGCCGGTTCTTTTGAGTACTCACAATATATGTTTTGCTTGAGAATAAGAAAAATACTTTTCAATGACGCGCATTTATCTGGAGGCCTCATCTAACCAGAAGGTAGAATCCATTAGGGCATATAGTTTAAACTATAGGAATGATACTTCCATGGACCTGACTTATTTGAGACATATGTACCTACCTGTGGATGTTTATGCATATATTTCATATAGTTAAAACCTTTGTATACGGGAAACTCCTAATCAGGTACTTGTACAAGCTGAAATGCCGCATAATGCAGCATGTCACCAGGGTCTACACTGTTTGCTAGGGTAAAAAGGATATTCAGACAAAAATACAATATTTAATAATATACAGTTTGGCCTAATACCCCTAGATCTATATAATGGGCCATCCCAAGTTTATTGCACCAATCTAGTAGGGAGAACCCATTAGTACTCAAAATGATAAGAGATATGCTTTAACATGGGTGGGATACCCGTTTTTGCATGTTTGCATCGACTTAGCCTCGGGCAAGGAAAATAATTGTTTACATCCCTAATGTCTAGGTCTGATATTTGTTTGAAAGCAATCCAACTATCCCAATACGTTTCTGAGTTATTTCACGTACAGACGGATGGATAGACGGACGGACGTACCAAATATAGTGCAGCCCAAAACTTCTTAGTTTTTTTTTTTAATTTCACCATTTGAGATCAAATGATAAAGAAATGTTGAGAATTGGTTTGTCCAATCTCCGAAAAGTACAGTGCCAATATGAATCAAATTCTTGAAATGATCAATCAGGAATGGGTGCATTAGACATGTTAGGGGGCTTTTCGGGTTCCACTGAAGCTAAAGAACTAAAAAATGTGTTCACTAATTTCTTTTGACAATGACCAATGTAAAAACTTGGTCTGTGTTTGCCCTTTACCGTTGCTATGGTAGCATGAACATGATAAAAATAGGAAATGGTCACTTTGTACAGAATTTGAGGCTTCAGATGACCGATATGTCTCTTATATGGTATACCAAAATTTCCCTTTTACCCATTTACCAATTCGAATTGAAGGGTTGTAGTAGTTAATTCAATTTCATTCAAATTTTAAAAGTACATTCTGTAAGCTAACAGTGAAGGACCTTATCAGAAGCTGCGTTCTGTAGCGACTAATCTGGTTCTGCACTGAGTGTCAGTTGAATTACTAAATGTATATATTTAAAGATACCATGACGTCTTTCATAATAAAGAAAGTAGTGTCGTCTATCCATATCGTCTCCCTGACCCCATAGAGGGATAAATATATAAATACGTTTCGGTCAAATTTTAATCTTGTCATAGAGTACATGTAATTAGTTATTTCATTAGGCGTTATTACATTCGGCGTTGAGTGTTACGCCAAATGTAATAACGTCTGAGGTAATAAACTGAAATCATCATATGACATTACTATTATTCAGTATATATCGTCATGTCATAAATAATGTTATGACCACACGTTACATAACACTTTCAGTGGGAACAAGTTACGTCATGACGATGTCCGTGACAAGAATGCAAATTTTCAGTGAAATAAGCAAAAACTTTAATGGCGATACAATCGCATTTAAAGGGTCATATGATAATCTTACACGATTGATCATTTCATTTTTAAATGTATTAAACTCGCCAAATAAATAAATTTCATACGAAATGGTTACTCGTGTAAGATCCACTGCGTATTACAATTGGTGTTGTATTACATTAAAGATTGCAACATATATTAATAACTCATTTTACACTTACCTACTACTGGCAAGCGACGACATTGACGACGAAGAACCTCGTCGGCAAAATTTCATCCGACGAACCATGTGAACGTATTTTCAAATACACTTGCATGTGTAACTGTCATCACATATCACATAACCTCCAAGCAGTTGAATATAACTTGCAGTATAGCTCACACGCGCGATAAACTACAGTTTTCTGTAAACTTAGCACGTCTGTCAGCTGTTAATGCTAGCAAAAGAGCACTGCTCCGCATTACGTATCAGCATCGTGTTTCTAGCAATTGAAGCCATCTCAATTATATCACGTCATTATATTATATTTTCGTTATTCCTAAAGGACGAAATATTAGTCTACTCGATAGTTTGCTCCTGAACAAAATAATGAATACTGCAGTAGGAATAAAACACAGAATATGTGTGTGGTCCCTAAGTTTTCAACATAGTTCAAACACACTCTACCATTAGGGAATGTGTTTGTCTTATTACGACAAACGATTTACAGTACAGTAAAATCTTTGTAAAACGGCCACTCAAAAATAGACAAAACAGATCTTAATGACAAATGGTAGCTTAATGAAGGTCGAAAGTATTGCAGAATGCAATACTTTTGACATGCATTAAGCGATGATTGGTCTTGAAAACAATTTTTGGTATTTTTGAGGTTGGTCATTATACACAGGTCTTACTGTAGTTCAAACACACTGTATCATTTGTGAATGCGTTTTTCTTGTTACGACAAACAAATTACAGTACATGGCTAACATACCATAATTAATTAGCAATAGTTTGATTATATCCTACCTTAATTGCCAAGTTTAAATGTCAGAAGCCAGTTTGAACTAATTAAATTTGAAATTCATTTGTACTTTTCAAGTTTACTCTGTGCCCGATATTTACCGTGAACCTTTCCAATATAGTTTATTCTGTTAATGTTTCAGAGCAAAACTCCATAATATAGTTATTCATGTATCTTCATTGGTCAGTATTGTGTGTTATATAGTCAGTAAGACAGTAAATATGATTCCAAGCAAATACATTACCATATCGGTAAAAGCATATTAGCACCAACTGACAAGTCTGGTGTTTAAAATAAATTTTTGAGGCGGCTGTTTTCCACTGAAGAAGATTCTCTCTTTTACTTTTTCCATAGGGTGTATTTATATATTATTTAAATGTTATTAACTGTTTTACACTGTAAAATAAGTGTAAATTACCACCAATAGAGGTGACAGCTTAGCCACCACCTTTGGTGTAACCGTTCACTTACTTGATCCCTACTTAACAACCTGAGACCAACAATTCTCCAGTGATAAATGTAAGCCTTTCTTCCGGTTACTGTTGTAGTTATTCTTCGGATTAATATAATCGAAGCGAACATACAGTAAGACCAGTGTAAAATGGCCACTCTCAAAAATACCAAAATTGCCTTTCAATACTAATTATCGCTTAATGCAGGTCAAAAGTATTGCAGAATGCTCCCATTGGAGCATTCTGCAATACTTTCGACCTTCATTAAGCTACCGTTTGTAATAAAGACCTTTGTTGGGTCTATTTTTGAGTGTCCGTTTTACACAGGTTTTACTGTAGCTCTTAAAGCAGTTGAAAAGTTATACCAAGATCAGTGGCAGTTAGCTGTCACTTTATTTGGTGTAATGTTAAATTTATTTTTTAACAATAAACACCACACGAAATACCAATAGTCATATTTCTAGTATTAGCGATCCTCTCTTATGTGTTCTCATATTGAAAAATCCACGTGTTTACACTCTCACGAGATTACGTTACATGCTACATTACTACATAATTAGTATGAAGGACAGTGCACAAGTTCCATCTATTCCCATAACAGATCCGGACGTCTAAATGCTACACGTATCGATTGATAAACCTAAGAAATCACATTACATTCATTTTACGAAACTATTTTGATTCGTTGGTTGTAGGTCGAATCGATAAGGAGCTGTCTTGGACGTGATTTTCTATCAAGTCTATTAACGATTCCTACAATAAATCCCGCTACATTTGTTAATATTACTTCTGCAAGAACATCGCATTGACAGATCTATATACTAACTATACACTGCCATATATATAACTGACAGGAAGTTAAGCATTTTCAACCAATACCTTTAACTATTTGCATGCTATATATTGTCTGCGGATTTTTGAAATTAACATTTTAAAATGATCTACAAGGAATACAATCAAAGTGTCAAATAGTCTGGATCCAGATTTGGCTCGACGTAACCGTCGGGCCTAATCTGTGTCCAAACTGTTTGCATGGTTTATCAGTAGCCGACAAAAGTCATCGCTAGCGGACAGAGAGTTAACAAGATGGTATCCAGAGACAGGTCAATAAATGGCAAAGGCATGCAAATTGATTCTTGTCTGTTTACTGACTTAAAAAAATACAGAGAAACGAATCACATATTGGAACTATATGCACTCAAATAAAGTTCTTTCTAAGCAATCTCCTTATACAATCAATTTCATTATTCAAAAATGATTGATCTTGTCTTTTCGCACTTATCGTGAGATCTTCCACGATTGGTGTGTTGTTTGACCTTGACCATAACACTGCGGTATAACATTGGCATTCAGGGAGCACAGTGGCTCAGTGGTAGAGCGCTTGACTCGAGACCGAGGGGCCGCGGGTTCGAACCTCACCCGCGTCACTGTGTTGTGGTCCTTGAGCAAGACACATTTATCCTAGCTTAGTACTGGTTCAACCCAAGAAGACCCGTCCCTGTTTAACTGAAAGAGTGTTGATGGGACGTAAAAAATCAAATCAAACAAAGCATTGACGTTCACATACTTTATCTCTCTGGACTGGTCGTCGGAAAATTGGACCTAACAATGGGTATAGTTTTAGTAGTTTGACCTTGTCGTCCAAATTATACGGTTGCAATTCTTAAAACTATTTTAGAGGGATATATAGCAAATGCATTGTTAAGTTTTGTTGAAATCAGTCGAATGGTCATTTAAAGCATTTAACGACGACGAAATGCGATGGATGTACGATATATAACGATTTCAGTTGGAAAATAAAAATAATAAGTGGAAAAACAAGATGGTTTGCCAACAGGTGGCAACATCAAATTGATCTGCCACCAGGTTGCAAAGCATCTTGATTTGCTAGCTGGCGATCACCATATAGCTCACTTTTAGCTTTTCTTGCTCAAGTCAGCTAAAATGTGTTACATGTATATGATAAATCGAAACCTAAATTAATCGAAGCTGATTAATCCCAGCGGTATATGATCATGGCATATCCTCGATAGATAAACATCTTCCAGCAGATATATTGAAATTCCAATATACTAACAAGTCTGACCTTCAAGCGACAGCAGATTTAGATATTACATGCACATAAACTCCCAAGGGCAAAGCTAGAACGCAATGATATTAATGCACCATCAAAGGGAAGCTATACTAAAACGAAAGTAATTCTACCCAAATGTGTCCCTTTTCAAAATGGGGATAATCCATTATGGTCTGGGTAAATAGTAACAGCTATTGTGACAATTTGTCATCGTTGCCGTCTTATCCAAATATTTCTTTCGCAAGCGTACATTTTAGAAATTCCCCTCACTCGCAGTAGTATATATAGCGAATGGTTTTAAGTTTTAACACGCAATACTACAAGTTTAAACGTTTGTTGTCAATCAATTGGATCGGTACATCGGGCGTACGTGCGTGCGTGTGTGTGGTCGCATATTATTTTGGTTGTGGGGGCGACTGTCTTTCCGTGATTCTTTAATAAACTACACACTAAACATCGTCCTATACACGATTGGATGGACCTTGCTGTCTTATTAGATTGTCAGATTGTCTATGTCTATGAAAAACAATTGCCAGTTTTCCCCAGAGATCGGTGCCTTTTAATGAGGTAGTACCAACTCAAAGTGACAGCAAAGAGAAAAGGAATGTCTTCTAGCTAAATATTAGGACATCAAACAAACAGTAGAATGAACCGCGACATGTGATTTCCAACAATGCGGTATTTTTAAAAGTGTAGACTCACGCGATCCTGTGCTGCCTCCTGGTAAGCTTAGAAACTCTTGATGGTGTTCAGTCAGTAGCTTGACAGTCATAGAATATATAAGCGACCAGCAAGGGCTCTGATCAGACTGCGCGTAAGCGCAGGCTGGTCTTAGCCTTTGCTGGACGCCGTAATGGTTTTACGTTTTTCCCTTCAACTTCGGTTATATTCTTTCGAACGCACGAACCCAATTGGTCCAAAGTACCTGAACATGATAGACGGATGGCTGAGAATGGGTTTGCTCCCCCCCCCCCTAGGGAATTTTGCAGACATATCCTATCTTGTAGAGAATTGAAAGCCGAGTCTTTTAAGAGATGTTTGCACTCTGTGCTCCGGGGCGTTAGTCTGTAAGAGCCTGTAACATACGTTACTTAATCAAACTAAGAAAAAGTAAATTGAAAGTTTGGGCTACAAATTAAAGACATTAAAATATCTATTTTTAAAAATCATCCATATAGTCTGCATACTGGATATCTTAACTACGTATGACAGTCATTTGAACAAAATTGCGGCTTCCTAAGGTGTCATATGCGTTACATAAATCAGATAACCCATTAAAATTTGCAAGTGTGGCTATCATCATTTACATTCACAATCTCTCTGTGTGCTTTGCAAAATGTTTTTAACCATGTCTGACTAGCTTATGCAATTGGCTAACAGAAAAATTAAAGTTTGTTTCCCTAGCTTAAATATTTTTTCTAAAATAAGCAATTAAACAACCCTACCCCTACCCAGTTTTAAGGTGAAATATTTAGTATTAAAACTAAAGTAAAAATAGTTAAAAAATATTTGCAGTTGATGAATGTGTTTCATTGTTTGGAATTTATTTGCTTATATGAAAAGACTCATAAATCTGCAAGTTTGTTGCAAAATTGTTAATATCAGAGGCTGTAACATATGTTACCTGATGTAATAAATGGGCAAGCTCATTGTCTTTACGTAAGATATGCCTAGAAATATTTTAATCTCCTCAAGGGAATTTTGCAAACATATTCCTTCTTATAGTACAACTCAAGCTGCATCAAATAAAGGATGTTTGCACTCTCTATGTTGGGGCGTTAGTCTGAAACAGCGTGTTACATGCGTTACTATATCAAATAAAGGAAATGTAGTTTGAAAGTTTGAGCTAAAATTGTGAAAAAACTCGCAGCTGTTGGATATCTTACATTGTTTAGGGATTTTAAACTGGCTCCTATGATAAAGACTTCTAGATCTGCTAGTTGTCATCAAGTTTTAAAGATCAGAGAGCGTTACATATGTAAGCGTGATAAGTAAAATCATCAAGCATTATTTTGACATCAAGCTGAGTAAGGGCCTGCTACATCCTAATCCCCTTTGGAATTCTGCAGACAAATTACATCTTATGTAACCATTCAAGGTGCATTTAATAAGAAATGTTTGCACTCTGTTAGTCGGGGCGTTAGCCTGTAACAGCTTGTTACATATGTTACTATATCAATTTGAGAATAAGAAATTTGAATGTTTGAGCTACCAAAAGAAGACATTAAAATTATCTAATAAATTGACATTCTTATAGTCTTTATACTGGATGTCTTTACTACATATGGAAGCTGTTTAACATTTATAAGACTAACTGTGGTATTATGTGCGTTACATGAACCTAATTATAATTTAAAAGCTATAATTGTGGCTATCGTCATGTAGTTAAACAGCTACTATGACTTGGTTTCAAACTGTTTTATTAGATTTTACAAACATATACTCAATTGATGAATAGGAAAAACTAAGTTTGCTTTTCTATCTTAAATATATTGTCTTATAGGAGCTAATGCACAGCCCTACTCCCAGTTTTACAGCCCTACTCCCAGTTTTACAGAGAAGCGAATTTTGTTATTATCGTTTAAGTAAAACACATGAAAGCGATTACAGCGTGTGGCTTTTTTCATTTTCTTAGTCTGTCTTGCTCATATATCTACAAGATGTCAATAAGTTAAAGATCAGGACACTTAATGTGTACTTATAAGTCTTTGGTGCCAAAACACTAGAAATTATATTCATTTCTGATTATCAAGCCCATGAACTGGTGTTACAGATGTTATCAATGACCTTTTGGACACAGTTCCTAATACTGTGCATATAATGCTCAATATAGAGCCACAAATAGAAAAGATAGTTTTACATTTTTACAAGAAAATGCAATAAATGAAATGGTCCAAACTATTTCTCATCGATTTACCACTCATGTTAAACGTTTGTCGTTGTCTGCTTCTGTGGTAATCATTATTATCACACGCCTCCTTGCAACTAGTAGAATCATCGCACAAGATTTCAATCATTTACTGTTATTCAATTTTACCACCAGTCCACTCAAAATTGGTGAGCCATTATCAACTTTCCAATTTTGCCATTTATGGCTTGGAACATTCGGAAACTGATATGAATTCCTAATAGTTGGTTCTTTGAGTATGTGTTTCAAGTGATACTCTGCAAGTAGGAGAAAGACTAAAGCTTTGCAAGGAGGAAAACTATGCCATTAAGAACAATGAGTACCTGGACTGATGTACCTTGATATTTCTGTGATAAAGAATCATATCCTAGCTGGTTAACTTATATAAATGTAGCCTTTCCATACATGCAGCCCACATATTTTCATCTAATAATGTCTTTGCACTTATTATCTTTCCCCAAGCATTCAAAAACTTATTTGAAGTCTTAGTACTTCTGAAGTGCTGAAACCAAGGTAACTCTTTCCCTTAAGATAAACGAACTAGATGTATCACAGCAGGTAAAGCAATGAAATGCAGGATGAACAGAGCGCAAATTAGACCCTTTCAATTCAATGATTCACTAAGTTTCTAAGATAAAAGCGCTTATTAAAGGATGTAACATATATAACTCGTCATAATAAATGAGAAAGGGCATTGTCGTGACATCCTTTTTGATTACACAGTCAGAGGCAAGTGTTTTCAATTTCAGTGTTTTCAATGGATCATGAAATGAGGCACCTTATCAACTTGCTTACTCTGTATAAATCTTCCATAGAGCACAATATAGAACTACTGGTTATCCCATTCTACCTATAGTCCACTTTCCTTCTTTTGAATGCAACAGCTAATGATATGGCTGCAAAAACTGAGAAATCATAGGTTTTACATTAGTTTAAGACATGCTTCAATGTACTGACATCAAAAAACAACCAACTGCAAACATAATTGATGGCAATGTCCAACTTCATATTCTTTCTCTTATACCAGATAACTTTCAAGGTGTAACAGAAATTATTTCAGTCGGTCTGCCAAAACAATCAAGAGTCAACATTGTAACTAAAGAAAACTTATAAAGTTCTTTGGGCGCAGCAAAATACTATTGATCTAAGACCTGAGGACTTAAGCACCAAAAGACTGGATAGGTTCCATGGCAAATGATGCAAAAAAGCAGCCTATCAAATTTCTGTCTGACTAATGTCAGAAATCTTAAAAGTATTCTAAGAGGTACACGGTAGAGACATAGATTTCGCAAAATCAGAGCAAAGTTATCATTTGACTAGCACGGATGCAGAGGCAGCTGCAGTTAGATTGCTCTTGCCACTCTACAGGAAGAGATATATACCAGAGTCATACTCCATTGTATGCATATATGTGAAATGGCATTAAACCCATATTTAATCAGGTGTTTGATTCTATAACACTGACATGCTGTTTCTGCTTTTGAAGAATGCTAAGGAATCAAGTTTGGCTGAGTCAAGTTGTTTGACACTGGCACTGGCCACACATACAAAGAAAATTAAGTCCTTGGACGGCAAAAGAGGAGGATCACACGAAATGCTTATAAGTGATGTTTGTCACAATTACCAGTTTTAAAAAGTAATCTTAATTAATGTAACACATATAACACAATAGGAAGCTGTATATTTGTTAAAAAATTTTTTTCTTATGTATCAAAGGTATTCAGCATGCAAACTACATGAATAATTCAAATAAATAGATAGTTTTATGTCTTCTTTCTGTTTCTCAGACTTTCAATTCATTTATTCTTAAATTGATATGGTAACATAAGTATCATACCATTACAGGCTAACCCCCTAGTTAATAGAGTGCAAACATTTCTTATTTGATGCAGCTTGAATTGTACTTTAAGGTAGGATATGTCTGCACAATTCCCAAAGGGGTGGAGAGGAACAGGATTGTACTCAGTTTGCAGTCCTAATACAATGCCATGATTCTACTGGTTGTGATGAAATGGGTGATTATTGTGCAATAGAAGCAGACACAATGATAGACATTGTTGTGAGGGTGACTTGAATAAAGATTGTTTTTGAATAATTTTATTTAATAGGAATATTTATTAAATTGTGTCAAGATATATGAGAACTATTATTTTCTAACTATATAATATGTCTATATATTTTAATATTATAGGCATAAGGAAATATGTGATTAAAAAGGTTATATATAACATAGGTAACACAATTCCATGGGCTTGTTATCAGCAATGACTGTAATTACTAAAACTAAGGCACCAGAGGCTAGAGATTAATAGGAAAACATGTGAAAAACGGTATTTTTCTGAAATATCATCTCTTACTTCCAAGAAAATTTCCTAGCTCATTCATTATGCCGTGTAACATACGTTACATACTTTAATAAGTGCTCTGATCCTGATGTCAAACTTGCAAATGTATGATTCTTTATTGCATTAGCAAGACAGTGCCAAAATTGAAAGATATCCACCAGCGTCAAATATTTTCATATATTTTTCTTCAATAATAGATACCAAAATTGGATACTTAAAATTGGGGGTAGGGTTGTTTAATAGCTCATATTAAACAATGTATTTGAGATAGAAAAGCAAACTTTGTTTTTTCTATTAGTCAAATGAGTATTTGAGTAAACTAAGATTATAAACACTTGTAAAAATGCACATATCGTCTGTAAAATGAATGATGTTAGTCACGTTTTAAACTTTCAAAGGGAAATTTAATCTATGTAACGCATATAACACCATTGAAGGCTGTAATTTTGTTTAAAATGCTGCTTTTATGTAGCTTAGGCATCCAGCTTGCAAACTACATAAGAAATTTGAATAATTAGATGGTTTAATGTCTTCTTTCTGTAGCTCAAACTTTCATTTTGAATTTTTCCTTAGTTTGTTACAGTAACATATGTAACAGGCTGTCAGAGACTAACGCCCCGGAGCACAGAGTGCAAACATCTCTTAAAAGATGCGGCTTGAAATTTTCTTCAAGATAGGATATGTCTGCAAAATTCCCTAGGGGGGGGGGGGGGGGGAGCAGGACCTTTTTTAGCTCGAAGTCTATGAGTTTTTTCGCTGCTATATCGATATAGGAAAGATTTTAACGCCGCCACATTTGTATTTTTCAACGCGTGACTAGTACAGGTGCCAATTTAGCTAGCCATGCACCCCCACCCCAGGTTAATTTTCCTGGGTGTCAAATTGTTTATTAGGACCCTTAAATGCGACAAAAGGTGTCCTAAGACTTATCCATGAGCAAATATGCAAAATATCTTATTTGCATAATTTGTATATTCATGAATATTAATAAAATAAAACGTTACAAAACAATTTCTTTTGAATTATTATATTCCGGAGCATGACCTTTTTATTAAGTCTAAGCAGACTAACTTTTTTTTAATTATGCATGTTTACCGAAAGAGCGCGTTGACAATCTGAATATAACGAATTATTTGGATATAAAAGAGAGACTCTTCAAAATCGAAACAGCTTGCACTGCAACATCTCAATCTCCCATAACCCCTGTCACATAATCTAATCGTCAAATTGGGTTTTTCTGTTTTCAAATGGTATTGCACTTTTCGATTGGAGTTAAGGCAGTAATGTGTGTTCATGAACGCATCTGAAATTTCTGTTTGCATAGTTCTGTTTTTCTGTCAATTGATGGCCAGCTTTTTCTTCATTTAATTATCTTCTGTCTTAAAACATTTACAAATGACATAAATGAATGATGTCGATAAGGTCTATTCAATTCAATCAAGCGTTAAACCCATTTAATTAGTTTATTGATTTGAGCCTTTGCAAACCTTCCATATTAAAGTAAAAAGAGGCAAAGATCAGGATTCGATACAATCAAACACCACACCTGACACAGAGTACCAATGGGAAAGTGACAACATCACAATTAGACATCACAAACGAGAGCCAAGAGGTCAGTCCTTTCTCAGCAGGTGACCACAATGCATCAACAAACAGACGTGCATGAAAGCATAACAAAACAAGACAGAAATAACATAAATGATCCACAAGTCATTAAAAACATTTTACTGGAGGGCTTAGTTTTTCATATTGAAAAATAACACAATATCCTTTAGAATTAGAGATACCATAATAGTTTACCTAGACACAGATCAGTTCTATCTGTTCTCGGAGAAATTTGTACCTAACGTCACCTTATGCGTCATCTCTGAACTCAATAGCGCTGTAGGACAAGAAATTGAAGAAATGCCAAGATTATATAGATGTACTGGTATATTGTCCTAAAGGACAAGAAAGTGAAGGCTGGCACTATATATATGTAGTGGTATATATAATGCTAAAGGACAAGAAAGTTAAGAAAGACCAACATTATATAGATGTACTGGTATATAGTGTTAAAGGACAAGAAAATGTAGAAAGGCCAACCTTATATAGATGTATTAGTAAACACAGTATGTAAACTGAAATAAACATCCTGTACCCATTACTCCTAGCTCTCGCCTTATAAACATGAATAACAGCACTCGTGCGTAACCAGTAGTCGGAAAAATGCGTGTATTTAGGTACATATTCTTGTTTCGATTTATATTGTTAGCGATACAGACAATACACATTCGAACAAGGTAAGAAAAGCCATTTTATCTATTTTATTCCGTTTTATTCCATGATTTTAACGGTTTCCTCCTTTGCATTTTACATTGTTAATCGCGTTTAATTGTGAAAGCTTAACAACCCATAGAAGTTTCTCTGAATTATAAACTTAAAACTAATGTAGATTACCTTTTAAATACAGAATGACATTCGATAGTTTACAAAGTTTTACTATATCTGCAACTGCATAGTAAAACTCCGTTAGAGTTAACTCGAATTACACAAAAGTTTACAGAACTCTGCTGCACTTAGCAGTGTGGTTCCCCTCCATGAGAATAAGCGGTATTTCTTGTTCTTCTTCGCCAGCCAGATGTGCAGTTTTATCTCCTCGTTGTAGCCTGTAGTTTCTATCGCTAACCATGTTCTCTGATTGATTATCTAGCTCAAGAGCGATGCCTGTTTTTGTGCATTGTTTTCTTGTTGCGTTGTCTACTTTATGTCTGCGATCCCATTGACTTACTATGGCAGGAACAGTGGGTAGACCACTGAAGTCCGCAGTATAAACATCCTGTGCCTGCATTCGCGATTCTTTGGTTTGATCATTCCCCTCCGTGACGGAAGTGCATCGATTTAGTTTATTTGTATTTAAAAAGCTTGCATCAGGTCGACTATGGCATGTTTTAGTATGAAAAGATCTATTTAATAAGCTAGTCTTTGATTTTACTTCTACCTGTCGATCGTCATTTCTGTGTAACAGCACATGATGCGATTTTTGGCACTCATTTTGCCCACATAGCTGACTTCTTGGGCATGATTTCCCCCTATGCCCATCACCTAAACATCTAAAACATAGCTTGAAACGCTTTGCTGTATCCCATCGTTTAGATACATTCTTTTCCACGAATTTCGGACAGGTCCAGATTTTGTGATCCCTACTGCATATCTGACAGGCTGTGTTGTTTATGCTGTAACGCTCCATCATTTCTCCGAAAAACGTTCTTTGGTTATTACATGTCGGTGAAGCTTGTGCTGACTGACTGCATGTATTCCTGAAAGTGCCTGTTATACCATGTACAGTCTCTGACGCGATGGTTTGAAATGCAGATTCATGAAAGACCCACGTCTTTAATGCAAAAACAGATTCTGGCGTTTGTGTTTCAAACACCCAACGATGGTATTTCGCTAGTAAAGACTCAATTTCGTTTGAAGTTTACCATACAAGAAACCATTCACGAGCTCATTATGGTAACCTGTTTCCTTCAGATTTATTATGGCGATTTCCATTAAATCTGCAAATTGTTCCAGGTCTTGTGGGTTTTCTGGTCTTATTTGTGGGAATTTGTCTAAGTCTTCGAGATATATTGCGACTTGCCTGCGCTTACCTCCATATCTCCGCTCCAGTCGCTCCTTGGCTGCTTCATAGGCTTCTGTAGAATATCCAAGACTTTCAATTACATTTAGAGCCTCTCCAGATAGGCATTGCCTAAGCTGTAATAACTTGTACTCCCCTGTACACGGGGCGGTATCTACACACGCCATAAATGCAGCTTTCCAATTTCGATAACACATTTTGTCCCCAGTAAACACTGGTAATTGGATTCGCTTTAGCTGCCTCCAAAGATCTTCTCCAATAGAATAGGCACCACATGACTCTGGTGTGTGTATATTACCTTGATTAACGGTTTGCTCTATCAACTTTTCTTTCTTTTGAAACGATTTGGACATGGACTCTTCCATACTGCACGTTCTTTGCAATGGTTCCGTTGGCTTCACATTTGATTTATTACACTTCCATACACTCATAGATTCCCAAACTGTCTCATATGCAGAGTGGAATTCTTCTTCTAATTTTTAATTTCTAATTTCATTCACGATTTTCGCGCCTTTGTCAAATTGTTTATTTCGTATGTAAATATCTGACAACTGAGACATTACCTCCATCGACGATTCCATATACCAATCCTTTTTCCTGCAGGCACTGTTCACTTCTGATCTAGGTAGGCACTGTTCCCTTACCAACAGTAACAGCCGGTATCTATAAAGTGTAAAGCTTGATTTCGACTTCGACTTTTCCTTCTTCAATTCTGTTTCTTTCTCTATATTACAAATACTATTTCCTGCTGACGTCATTTCGATTGTTGTTTCTGCCGATTTAAAACTAGTTTCAACCTCGCTCTGCTACTAAATGTTGGTGTGACGATTGTTCCCGAATATGGAGTAACACCAAAAAACAACAAACTCCGATTGTGAGTCCCAAAGTACTATTTAATTACGATTCTAAACACGATGCTGGGCCCTAGTTATAATGGCGTCGTATCAACTATATCTCTACTTAGCAACTGACGTTACGTAATACGCTGTAACGTCGTTACGTCATGACGTTACACCAAAGTACGACAATAGTATCAACATTAACAAAACTCCTTCTGTCCAATTGTCAAAAACGACTTGCTTACAATCAGAGCCGTTCTGTGTCGAAAACGAGCTTAAATGCCAGTTTGCAAGGTTTTAGTGGAATTGTCAATCATACGTATACATGATTGCATGGTTGTAACTGTAACAGTTACTAAGATCTATTGAAAAAATGAATTTTAATAGGTGGGCCCTTGCAATTACAGCTGTAACAAAAACTCTCACATCACAATTTCCGACAACTGGTTACGCACGAGTGCTGTAATTCATAATGTATAAGGCGAGAGCTAGGAGGAACCGATACAGGATGTTTATTTCAGTTTACAAATTGTGGTAAATAGTGCTAAAGGAAAATGAAGAAATTCCAACATTATATAGATGTACTGGTATACTGTGCTAAAGGACAATACCTGTACTGGTATATAGTGCTAAATTACAGGAACATGGAGAAAGGCCAACATTATATACACTCAAGGCCAGAGCTAACACAACACTTATCAAAACCATTTTTACCTGCGTCGCTTTAGTTTAAACATATTTTATTTGATAAACTCTTTACATGTGTACAAACAAGAGCATACATACAATCTATTACAGAGTTTATAAAATGGGATTCAGAAAGAAGTCTTGACGAATTATTCAAATCCGTTTCCCAACATATATAAGTTGCTATAAATATATAAGTTCTGGTGAAAACAATATCGATTTAAAGATCAAATGATCATCAATCATATAAATAGAAATTTTCTACGAGAAAATACTGTCTTTTCATATAGGCATATTCACATCAAAACATTATGACTACTCTATATGCATTACATATTGGTCAATATAGAAGTTTAGAGAGAGAGAGAGAGAGAGAGAGAGAGAGAGAGAGACGCTCCTTAATCTAATTTAAAACGTTTGCTGTCAGAAATGAATTTCTGAACTGATTGAAATATTAACTTGTTGTGGTGGTTATTAAGAGTTGTGACTCCATATAATAAGTTATTTAGACTCGGAACACAAAAGGTAGACAATGTAGTCATCATATCTCTTCTAGCTTGAATATATTGTGGACATTCTAATAGCAAATGGTTTGTTGTTTCAACTCTGCCACAAGCACATAATGGGTCACCAATGATATTTTTAGAGTGTAGATGCTGATTAAGAGAGCTGCAATTAGTTCTTAACCTAGTGTGGTGTATTTGTAGCAATCGGTTGCCTGAACTGTAATAGACTGGTGCCTTAATGTTGTTATTGTTAAGCTGTTGTTTAAAACTTGAGAGAGAGGTTGAATTTCGAATATTAAGAGGAATTTCATTCCATTCTCTAATGCAAGACGGTAAAAAGATTTATAATATAGCTGTGTTCTTGTAAGTAAAGGCCTAATGTTTTGAGAGTCACGTAGATTATACGCTGATGTGTTTTCAACAGTTGAAGGAACTAAAGACGTTAAGTAGGTAGGTGTTAAATCATTTATCATTTTGTAGAATTGGCACATTTTATGTTTGTTGCGTCTGTCCCGTAATGATTCCCAGCCGGTTTCCTTAGATAACATATCTAAAGAGACAAGTCTGGTTGCCCCAGTAACTATCCTGGCTGCCTCTGTTTGTATTTTTTCAATTGCATTTGCCTCATATTGTGTACAGTTGTCCTATACGATATTAGCATATTCAAGAGTAGGTCGTACAAAGGAAATATAAATTTTGTTCAGAGTCCCTATCAAGCATAAATTTTAGTTTACGCATGACATATATCTTTTGCCATGCTTTAGAAGTGATTAAATTAATATGTTCATGCCAAGTGCCATCGTTTGATAAAATAACACCCAAGTGTTTATGATGTTGAACTCCATTGATATAAACTGCATTCATTATTAATGGTAGGTGCATGTTTCTATTATTTTTCCGGGAAACCAAAAGTGATTCAGATTTAGAGAGATTAAATTTTACTAACCATTTTTCCGCCCATCTATGAATAGTTTCTAAATCAGTATTAATCATTTCTGTAGCACTGATAGGGTTGTCTACTATTATGTACAAGCTGGTATCGTCAGCAAAAAGTCAAACATATGATTGTATATCAGCAACAATATCATTAATGTATAATAAAAATAGCAGTGGGCCAAAAATAGATCCTTGGGGTACACCAGTTCTGATAAACTGCCAATCAGATCTTCCCTCTGGAATGACAACTCTTTGTTTCCTATTTATAAGATAGTCACTTAACCAATCGAGTAATAACCCATTTATTCTAGCCCTTTTCAGTTTGTATATGAGACCTTTATGCCAAACGCCCTCGAAAGCTTTGCTTATGTTGCAAAAAACAGCCCGTACTTCCAAACCGTTGTCTAGGGCTTTACAAAAAGTATTATAAATATCAACTAATTGATTTACAGTTGAGTCTCCAGGAACAAAACCGGATTGCAAACACGTTATTATAGAATGATCATTAAAATAATTGAACAGATGCTTATGAATTATTTTTTCCATAACTTTACCAATCGAACTGAAGAGAGATATTGGTCTATAATTGCATACAAGAGAAGGGTCACCTTTTTTATACAGCGGAGACACATTTGCTTGTTTCCATACGTCGGGGAAAATACCATGTGATAAAGAATAATTGAAAAGATTACACAATGGTTTGAAGATAGGATATGCTATTTCTTTCAAAATTCTATTATTAATATTATCAGGACCAGAAGATTTCCCCAGTTTTAGTGTTTGTAAAACAGACCGAACTTCCTCTTCTGTAATTATTATATTGTGAAGTGTGTTATTGGCAGGTAGATCAGTATTTGGGAGTGTGGCAGTTGAATCGTCTAATGATGTTTGACTGACAAAGAAGTCATTTAATAATTTTGCCTTATCGCTACTGTCAGAAATATAAGACCCATTATGACAGATAGGAGGAATTGACGTGTTGAATGACGGTTTTATAAACGATAAGGGTTTTCCAGTAATCTGACGTAGCTAGACTTGCTGATTTTAGATTATCTGCTAAGGATTTAAAATATTCTTTCTTAGATTTACAAAGGCTTGAAGTTACATTATTTCTTATATCCTTAATGATTCATAATTTTCTACAGTTTTATTACGTTTGTACTTTTTATAGAGTCGATTGCGTTTTCGCATAAGCTTGCGGATTGTGCCATTGATCCATGGTAAATCTCGTGGCCTAATTCTAACTTGTTTGTGTGGAATGCAGTCATGAGCTAAGTTAATGAGCTTATCAGTGAAGTTTAAAGCATATTGGTTAACATCATCACTTTTGATAGAATCCCAGTTAAAGTCAGCTACAAATTGTCGAAACAAATTAAAATCACCTTGGCTATACAACCGTAGTTCACGTAAAAAGGACTTTAACACTGGCTTCTTAAAAGTGAATATCACATATACTGGACAATGGTATCGGACATCTTGTGATAAAAATGGTTCGCTTACACCAGACATTTCAACTGAATGAGAATTACTGACCAACACTAGATCTATAATGGAAAAAGACGTTTCCGTATAATTGGTAGGGTCATTTATTAGTTGTGTTAAATTATAAGTTTGGCATAGATCTGTAATTTTCATCCGTGAATGTTGATTTAGCATGTTTAGATTTAAGTCTCCAGTCACAACTATATCCTCAACACCAGTATCAGTAGCAAAACCAATTGAATTTTCTATATCAGATAGTACAACAGGAGAAGCAGTGGGTGGTCTATAGAATGTCCCTATTAGTAACTTTTTGTTTTTAACAATTATTTCGATCCAGACACATTCAATATTAACTAATTCTAAATCAAGTCTGCGTTTACACGGAATACCACGCTTAACATAAACTATAACACCACCTAATGATTGTTCATACATTGAAGATGTGCATCTCCCATTTTGTGCACATTTGATAAATATTTTCTCATTTTACGGGTGTTGAACTTAGACATTTTTTCCTTCCAAAATGCATAGGGGGTGTCTGGTTTGTGTAATCTGTAACTCAAATAGTTTTCATTCCTTTATATTCAAACTTTGCATAATGATTGTTAACACATTGAAGATGTGCATCTTCTATTTTGTGCACATTTGATAAATATTTTCTCATTTTTTACGGGTGTTGAACTTGGACATTTTTTTCTGTAAAATGCTAAGAGGGTGTCTGGTTTGTGTAATCTGTAACTCTAAAAGTTATCATACCTTAATATTCATACTTTGCATAATGATTTTACATACATTGAACATATGCACCTCCTATTTTGTGCACATTTGATAAATATTTTCTTCTTCTTTAGGTCTGTTGAACTTAGATATCTGGTTTGTGTTATATGTGACTCCAGCAGTTTTCATTCCTCACACATTGAACATGTGTACACCCTATATTTTGTGCACATTTGATAAAAAAATTTGGGGTTGTTGAACTTAGACATTATTACGTCTACACCACCTTTTGAGTGCTAACATTGTTAATTTGTATGTAATCTGCAATTAAAACCGATTTCATTCCTTTATATTGAATCTATGCATAATGATTGTTCACACATTGTAGATGTGCACTGGCGACGCAGGTCCAGAGCAGAGTTTGGTCTTGTTTTAAATATGGTTCCATGTATGAAGTTGAAACTTTATATACTGTACATTTACACGTTTATCTGTACAAAATCAATGAAGCAACTTAATCGTGACAATTTCTCAATTTTACATGTGGGATAACCATGGTATTTACAATTTGAACCAGAAAAATTTGCTGCATGAAAAAGTCGAGATCAATTGCCAAGGCGTTTTTCTAGACAGAACACCAAACTGAGTATTATGACGAGAATGAATAAAAAATAGGACAGTCGCGCAATTGTGGTAACGCAATCAGCATGACAGAGGCTGGACTATGTATTAGTGTATATAAAACATAATCATAAAATAGTTAATAATTAATAAAAAAAAAATTAACTATCATCACTTTAATATAAATCGAAACCAGAGATAGTAATATTATAATTAAGGGCAATTTCGGGATATTTCCATGCGCACCTTTTCTGCATCGAGAAACAGGAAAGATGTCTGGGTCCCGTCTTTCCGTCCATTTACTGTTTCGATCGGTGCAAGTTTTAAATACTTTTATGTCAGATGGATATTTCCACATTTTCTTGACAGACGAAAGTAACTAAAATGTGTCCGAAATAACTACTGATCGTCTCAGTTCCAAAGACAGATAAATATAACTTACGAATATGACCGATATTCGGATTGTCTTGACTCGACTTGACATCGTGGCTTAGTGATTAGCGTGTCAGACTTTGGAACCAGAGGACCAGGGTCGATTCCCGCGTTGGCACTTATTATAAATTGTTTTTTTCTTCTTCTTGTTTCGCCTTGTAATGCAAAATTACTTCATACAAATATAATGGAATTATGAAGTTGACTAAAATTTCACTCCTTTACGTTTTATATTGAAATATTTTCGAACTTTGTAGGGGTGGTGTAAAATTTGGTCCTCATGAAAGATAATTAGTCTGGTGACTCCTGATTCTTTTTCTTTTTTCTAAAATGTCAAATGATAGTCCATGAAATAAAAACAAAAAATTAAGATTTTTAATGTCAAATATTTTGATATACAATTTACTCTAAAAATTGAAATCCTTTTTGGGGGAAATTACCAAATGCATCATGCAGTATCTTGACACGCATCGGGAAATCAAATACACATTTTCTAGAAAGCCTGAGGTCGCGGTCAATAATTAAAATTAAGATAAAGAAGTAGGATGACGATTACAAATATCTGATATTAAGGACTTCGGGTTGTTTTGTTTTTTTAACTTGTAAAATGCTGAAAACTTCCATGTGAGATTATGAAAAATTGAGCGTTGTTACATATCCTTTATATTTCATAAATTGACAGTCCAAACATTAAACAAACTGCATGCAAATCATTAAAAAGATTTAAATATGGGAAGTATTACCCGCAATTGCCCTTAAGTATTTACACACACACACACACACACACACACACACACACACACACACACACACACACATTATCTGCGAATGTTTATAAGCCAATACATGAGATTAAGGTACCTATCACATCCACGAGCGGTGAAGGCTGTGAAGAGCCTGTGTATCAAAGCAGTCTCACCAGAGCCTCCGATCTTTGCATACACGAGAATGGAAGAAAATGTAGGTAAATATTAAAAATATGACATCCAGCCATACTTAATAGCTGTACATGTACACTCAGTGATCAAAAGTAATTCCACAAAATAACTTAAAACGATTCCAATAGGCATTAATGTAATTCTGTGCTTACATAAACTGTATATTGTGTGATATCAAAATTAGTAAGTAAGTGTGATCAAGAAATTCCGCAATCACAAACCGCAGACAAACCCATGGCACCGCGAGGAAGAGCCACACAACCATCACGATACATCAGGAAGACAAACTAAGCAAAGCAACCAGCTCTCTTTTCTCCATCATGATGATGCCAAACTAGAATGGACATAAAGTAACGTACAACAAAACATAGAACAATTACAGACTCCCACAATGGGAGTAACAGTAAACAATATGCCAACAAGAACAGAACCACCGCCTTAGAACGGACAGTAGCCTAACTCACCGGGGCTTAAATGCATTTTACTGGTACCAAATCTTTGCCCTAGATTCTGCTCTTGTTGAAGTACAAGTAATGTTCAGCTCGCATGGAAGCCTTCTAATTAATGTAATGTATCATCATGGAGAAACACTCTAATCAAATTAACACACTATGATGAAACAAAGAAAAGGGCTCACGGCTCACAGATAGTCAGAGTTAAAGAAAACCTCAAGTTGAGCAACGGTGGATCCAGCTACAGATAAGCATCAGGCACCAACCCACCGATTAAAGCTTTACGTCAGAGTCGTCATAGAGTCTGAGGCCTGACCTACACCACAGGAAGGGGAGCGAGGAACATCTCCATCAAGAAATGGGAAATTTACCATTTCAAAATTAAAATCGTCCCGTTTATCATAAATTTTAGAAGAAACTTTCCCATTTGTTTTGGCAAGTTCAAGTCCAAAAATGGAGCTTCAGTATCAGAAGAATTCGCCTTATTTAACTAAAGTTTAGTAAGATACATCTGACTTAACATTTGTTCAAAATAAGGTTTATCAATATTAAGTAAGTCATCTAAATATCTGGATGTGGAGTTAAAAGCTTCAATAATATCAGTTTGATTTTTTCTGACAGAGACAAAATGAAGTCTCTCTTATAACAAAACAAAACAAATCTGCAAGAAGAGGAGCGAAATTAGTACCCATTGGGATATCTACAATTTGTCTACAAAATTTCGAGCCAAACCTTCAGAACATATTGTCCAAAAGATAATGGAGAGCGTCACACACTTTCTGGCATAACTACAATTTACATCGTTAAAAGTTGTTCAGAAGTAAAAAAGGCATTTTTACCATTACAAGCCAAATAAAGTGAGCCCTCTGTGTTAAATGTTTGTTCAGTTAATTCTGTGATTTTTTCTTTGATTAGATTATGAGGCAATGTAGTATGGGGAGTAAAGAATTCATATGTAGACAAGCGAGATGCTAGAAAACCTTACCTTTAATTTATTAAGAATTTCACCTGAAGTTTTAATAGACCAGAATAATTTCTTACCATTTCTTTCATAAACTGTTGTGAAATATTTAATGACAAGCTTTTTATTCGCAGTGAGGCAAGAAGTCAAAAGAATAGACAACTCAGTAGGTGTATATGCGCTAGAATAAGCAATAAAACGCGACTTATAGGGCCGTTGATGAAGTTTAGGTAACCAGTACAACGTAGGAAGCTTGTTATGGTCCTTCTCAACAAACACGCCAAACTTAGCTGCCATATGACATCGATGCCAATCAACGATAGACGTCACATCAGGCCTGTTATGCTCATATATTTTTGCAGTGCTAAGTTCTTGCTTTATGGTGTTAATTTAGTACCTTTTTCAAACGACCACAACATTTTAGCAGCCTTATCTGCGGGGGCCATAACAAACCTCCTATGGAATTCCTGGATCCCTTTTTTCAAATGTCTAAAAGTGAATTTAGGTATAGGTGGTAGAAGATCTAAAGTGTCTTAAATATATTTAGCTTCCAACAAATAAAGTCGTTTGCTTTTGTTGTAAAGTTGAATTATAGATACTCAAATAATGCAAATCAGATGAAGTTTGGACAGCATTAAACAATGGTGTAAATTAAAAAAGGAAAGGCTACTTTATCATTGACGTTGATAGCGGAAGTGCACAAAATATTTACAAGAAAACCATCAAAAACTTAGTAGCTATAAAATGCATGGATCAAATATTATGAAAATAGTAAACACTATTGTATTATTTATGTTGCTTTCAAATGATACAAAAACGCACTTTTATGCTGACCAAGGAGAAGCAAAGTAAATTTTCTTATAAACACTAAAATGCTTTGAAGTCTACTCACCAAATACGAGGGCTGTTCAAGAATGAATGCAAGTAGCTTCATAACTTTCACTACATATATGCTACGAGTAAACGTCATACCTTTCTGGAAAGAACTATTTGTCGGCTTTGAAATGGTACCAATTATAAAGAAATGCTCAGTAAATTTCTCGAGTTACATTACACTTATATAAAGGTCATTCCTGTATACTAAAGTTTTTCTGAAGCAAATTGCCATACACGTTTTGGTACATGTAAGGATATAGTGTCATATCTTTGTAAGTTTGAGACAAAATGACACCAAATTTTAGAAGCACGTTTAAGTTACATTGACACAGTTGCTTGCAGGAAAAACTTTATATAATCCTGTTTCAATCTCCAGTAAACAGGAACGTTTGTGACGTCATTAATTTTATAATAAACGTCATTTTTAGTTATCTACCGGTGATGCAATATTGAACATCACTGTGGCTTTTTCTTTGCGTGTTGTTAAATATGTTTAATATGTCATAAGGAAGTTTTCAAAACGCTATGTCCTCTATTTACAGAGTTATCATATTTTATATCATTTTTAAAGCATTTTGCTGCTTCTTAATACGTGTTTACATTAATTAAAATATGTCCAGTCTGTCTAGTCCCCAAGACCAGGTGAATGTTTTTATAGAAAATAATGCTTATTTGGTTAAACTTAAAGTTAACGTTCAAATTTAGATTAAAACGCAATGTTATGGCAACAAAATTAAGCATAAGTTCTATAACCCCTTCACTTAAGGAAGTTTTGACTAAATAAAAATGTTTTTAAGCGCTTAAAAAAGTACCCACTATCCTTTGATGATTTGTAGCAACAACTCAGTATGAGCGATCAACATATTGTCTTTGAGTTAAAACTAGTTTTAATGTTGCTTCGTGCATTTTGTTAGAGAAAAATTTGACTGAAAACTGAAAGGTATTGTTTTGTTTACCATTTTTTTGCAAAAATAAGGAGACTTTAGTGAAAACGATTCGATGTAATTAAATAAAAACATGTCGGATTTTCGCAACTTTCACAGAATCATTATATAAGTATATGGGGATACTTTCTTGAAAATGTCAAGACATTTCACCGATTAATCGAAGAATGATACGCTCGTCTTTATCACTGGTATGTTCGAAGCGTGAGTTTGTCAGTATACTAAAGTGACCCTCATTCAAAGGGTTATAACTCGATTAGTTTACTGTTTATTTCTTTAGGTCTGGTGCCAGTTTAAAGGTGACACATAATCCTTTATAGAAACGTATACCATATTGTCGTAGCGTATATGTGACGAAAGTTATGAAGCTACTTGCATTCATATTTGAACAGCCCTCGTATAAGTCTAACGTTAACGTCCCTTTTGTATGACCGAAGTTAACAGCGCAGAGCAATATAATACATCTGCTCAGGATATCTACTGTGTGCTTATAGGCAATTTAATTTTTGAATAAAAAGGAAAAAACAAGTTTCATCCCTGACTGTACGTTTTGGATACGTTTTTGCGCATATGCGGTACGTTCCATTATGTCATGTCAAGGCCCATATATTGGAAATCATCTTATGTCTGATAAACCTTGCGAGTCCTGTGAGGAGATAATCAGGTAGTCTGTGGAACACTATTTGAACAAAAAACTACACATCCTTGAGGTACTGCTGAATAAACCACACTATCTGAAACAAACGCGTTCTATAATATCACAATCATCAATCTCCATGGTTTTAGAATAAATTCCATCCACGAAATAGTTAATAAAAATAGTCAATACGCACACTAGGTTCGAATATGGTTATAATTCCGCAAATGTAAGCGACTTATGGCCAGTTGAACGAAGAAGCAAAACATTGCTGCCAACATAAAGACTGATTTGTCATCGCACTGTATTTAACACTTGTCCTGCTAAACATGGATTTATCCTTTTTTTGAAAACAGTGTAGATCCAGATCAGATGGCTTCTGAGGAAGACATCTGATCAGGATCCACTTTGTTTTCCATTCTTATTGAACAAAACATTCCTACAACTGTAATGTTGCAGGTTGACAAGATAAAAACAAGAGAGGAGTGTAGTACATAGAAAAATTCAGCGTGACAAGGGTTAATTAAAGCTCTATACATAGCAGCGGTATAAATCGCAGTCCATTTGGAGAGGCTGAAATAGCTCAGATCGATAATCTAACTGCAACCGTACGCCAGGGAAATATTAGACGTGTGCGAGGTTTAATTGAATGGTGTCATGAAAAACAATCTCTACAACAAACGCCCACATGTACAATAAGAATAACAAATAGACCGAGCATCTTTCAGCAATGACCAGCGATGCTTTTATGAGAGGAATCAAAAACCAATCTCATGAAAGTATGTACAAATGATTGAGAGCTGCATGTTAATACTATTAAAAGGGTATATTTTGAAAATAACAAAAAGGCCGTTACCGATTCCACACTGCATAACCACCGCTGTCTTGAATCCCACTTTTTTCCGAATATGTAAACATGCACCCTCGTTGCTTCAAATATAGAGCACAGAAACTTATCTGAGATGTCTTGGTTGACGTTTATAATTTTCAGAGTCTATGCTGGGTTCAGTTGGTTTTGTCACACACTAGTTCATACGATATATGTACAGCCCTTTACTTGTGTCGTGTGTTGATAACCTTTGCAAACAGTTTGGTGCCAGATCGGGCCCGACGCAGTGTCGGGCCTGATCTGGCTTCAAACTGTTTGGCACCTGATGGTAGTCCTGAAATAATTATGCGAAGACGTTGATTTTGAAAAAAACTATCAGCAGACTACAAAAACACATGAAAAACTACATGCAAATAGTAAAGAATTTAGATCCCTATAATGTTAAGATCAACCAAAGATCCTTATTAACATTTATTTGTAAGGCTTATATCCCCCATATAAAGGTGAATTTGGCACATAAGTTCCAGAGACGGAAAATTTTGAAAATGGCATGGAAGACATTTTGGTCATGTGACATGGACAATAATCAGAACAGGGTTGTCTCATCCAGAACATAATCCATATGTAATTCGACTTCAATTGGCTCTCTGATTTCTGAGAAAAGTTTGCTTGCAATCCAATTTCAGCTATCTCGTCTGAAAGGTCAATGTCAAAAGGAACTACCGGTATGACATTGGGTGGTTACCTTTAGTCCTGCTCTCATAACAAGACAGTATAACCTGTGTGAACGTCCACTCAAAAATAGAAAAAAGGCCCTAGTGACAAAGGGTAGCTTAGTGCTGGTCGACAGTATTGCAGAATGCTCCCTTTGGAGCATTCTGCAAAAGCGAAAATCGGTCTTGAAAACCATTTTTGAGAGTGGCCGTTTTACACAGGTTTTACTGTATTAAGTCAACCCAGGCTATCTAGTCGAATGTACATTGTAGAATCCACATCCGCAATGCTACATACCAAGGAAAAGGATGAGAAAGACAATTACACATACTGTGATGAAACAAAGAAAAAGGCATGTCAAAGCTAAAGAAAACCCCCAGTTGAACCACGGGGGCCATAAGAGCGACATTGGCTGAAATACTTAAGGTCAACCTTTAGTAATCGATAGTAATTGTCATATTAGTTAACCATATCTAGTAAGTAGATGACTTTGACTTCAAAAGTAAATGAAAAGTCAACTTTAAAGGTTATTCCCATTTAAATGCATTAGGAAACAAATGTAACCTTGCCATACAACCAAGAATCTTCATTTGGACGAATTTGGTAGGGTCCAAAATCCGAAATGCTACATACCCAAGACCCAGTATCATTGGTCGTTTGGCTCCAGAGAAGAAGATATTCGAAGGGTTTTTATCATTTGTTGGCGTGGCGACCATCTTGGTCATGTGACCACAACAATTTGTAAAAATTGTTCTCCTACAACAAGGAGTCGTCATGTAATGTTTGAGTTCAATTCTGAGAAAGAAAACATTTTGATTTAATCCAAGGAATGCCAAGTGAGCAACCCCAGGTGAACGATCGAAATTTAACCTTGACTTTTGCGACTGTTTCTAGAAACGTTTCCCTTTCAAATGCATTAGGAATCAGATTTGGTTTTATTCATGGTTTCGCCACTCATGAAATCTACATGTTTCACTTCACTCAATGAATGTAATATTCATCCCAAACTGTTGAAAGTTTTGCGTTATAAAGCGTCATTCGGCATAGGGCAGTGCGGTTATCTACGAATCGGTTCCACAAGTACCTGCATGATGATCAACAAATTGTTCTATAGGCATCAGGGGATAGTTTCGTATTTCGGAGTGGATGATTTTTAAGATATTCTGGTACAGAGATCAAAAGGTCGTATTTGGGGATTAAACATGTGATATGAATAAATTTGACATAAAAACGCTGTAGGGCCCACTACTGGCGGGTACTTCATTGTTTCTAGGTACAGGTATAATGTGGTGTGGTCAGTGTATTTTCACTATATAAAAATAGTGAGTGTAAAAAAATAAACACTCTGCTGGCATCAAGTGTTGGACTTAAGGGGCTTTATTTTTATAATATCAGGTTATGACTCCTATAGGAAACAACACAAGGTAAGAATTGAGTTGATGTGCCCTTCTGTTGAGAAGTTATTGTAAATTTTAAAAAAATATGAGGCGGCGGCGGCGGGCCGAAAAGTGCTCAACAGAACAGTCCCGAGATGCCAAAGGTTAGACAGAGTCCACAAGTGGAAGAAATAGACATACACTAACAGCTAAGGTATCACTAAATACTGAAACACAACATCCGTGTCATTTTGCCCCTAACAGTATGCATTCCTTTTCCAAGCAAAACCTTGGTGTGCATTATTTATTTCAAGAACTTTGTTTTAACATCTTGAAGACCCAGAAAGTGAGTCAAAGGTAAATGTACCCATGATTGGTCCTATATATATTGTTCATAAAAATAAAATAAAGTGATTACGGCGAGGCAAGCTTTTTTGTGAAAGCTTATACTTGTACAATGAAGGGTGGGCTAAATTGATTAACAGAGCCAGTTAATTCATATTTTGTGTTAATACTGGATGTTCCGAACGATCTGACATTATCAGCGGCAATAATTACAATAATGCCATGGTTTTAGTATTGAAGATCTATATGTTGCATAGCTATGTCTGGGATTTGTCAGTGACGTACGAGTTCTCTCATTCCTGGTTAATCTCTTAATACAATGACAAGTGTATTACAGCCCAAAGTGGTCATTGGCAATCTTGATTATTTCTCCAGCAGCCAATAACGCCAACCAAAAGTTTGCTAAAGACGAAAGTTCACAATAACATTGGACTTGCAATATGTACACGTCTCGTTAACCCATATTTTTGTGGGACATCGGCAAACAGTGCAAAACCAGATCAGACGCCGCAAAACGCGGTGTCTGATCAGGTTCTCTACTATTTGCTTACAGAATGTTCTATTACAGTTTGAATAAAAATGAAAAATACCACCCAACACCCCTTAAAACGGAAATAGACAGGTCCAATTGATTAAAGTGGGAAATTCCATTCGGCTTATATGGGTCGCTTGGTTAGTGTATAACCCAGTAAACCAATTGATTATCATGCTTATTATTGATTCGTTCCGATAAGTGGTCCGTTTAGAGGCAAGCCTAAGACAAGACTTTATAAGATTAAAAGTTCGTAAGCCTCCATGCGAGCTAAACAGTTTTGTAAATTAACAACAACATGATCTAGGACGAAGATTTAGCGATAGTAAAATGCATTGAGCCCCGCGGTGGCTAAGGTTGTTGTCCGTCCTAGGTCAGTGGTTATGTTGTTGTTGACCTATTGTTTAATGTACTTCCCATTATCTGTGGGAGCTCTGTGGTTAAGCAATACTGTGTGTCCATTCTTAGTTTGCAATGTTCTTGAAGAGGAAGAGAAAACTTGTTGCTTTGCTATTATTGTCTTACAGATGTATTGTTACTATAAATGTTCTACGGCTCTTCCTAACGGTGCCGTGGGTTGGTCTGCAGTATGTGATTGTGGTATTTCCTGATCATACTCACTTACTTTTTTTAAAATCGGGCTTTACTATTCTTCTCATTATTTTTTTTTTCAAAAAACATGGTTATTGTAACCGCAGTGGTGACATACCTAAGAAGTTCTAGCGATAAGGCGTATATTTTCCCTAGTTGACATGATTGCAAACACCAAATTTTCACATTGCCCTAGTGTTTTTATAATTGGTGTAGTTTGGCAGTAAAATATGCGTAGTAGGCAACAAAATACGTTGCAAAGCGATTCACCATTTACAATACCGTGTAAACTTGCACTTTCTACTCCCACCCCTCATTTTACGCTTTTATACTGGGTACCGTTTAGACCAGATTTTGAATAAATGCATTGCGAATTTTAAAAAAATAAAAGTGCTAAAATGTTAAGGATATAAGTGCTCTTCATCTCCAAAGCTCTACCGTATTCCTTCTGCGCATGCGTACGAAATACACCTAAAATTGTGACGTTTGTCATTGGAAAGATGAAACTGGTGTCTTTGAGTTTATTTTTAGATGCTTTTTCTCCCTACACCCAAGATGCCCTTTGGACAACGACATGCCGCCATAAACATTTACAACATATGTAAAGGGCATCTTGGGTCTATGAAAGCATAACAAAACAAGACAGAAATTACATAAATGATCCACAAAAGAATCACCGCCTTGGAACGGTCAGTATGAATATTTTACTGGAGGGCTTAAACCGGTTTAACGGTGCACCAACATCACCCTTAGTTCAGATGTGGATCAAAGTAAGTAAAGGTGCAAAGATCAGGAGTCGATACAATCAAGTACCACAACCGACCCAGGATACCAATGGGAAAGTTCCAAACTCACAGTTAGACACCACAAACGAATCCTTTTCCAGCAGGTGACCACAAAGAACATTTAAACAGACGCGCACAAAGACATAGCAAACATAAGACAGAACAAAAACATAAAAGATCCACAAAAGAAGTACCGCCTTGGAACGGTCAGTAAATATTTTACTGGAGGGCTTAAACCGGTTTAACGGCGCGCCAACCTCACCCTTAATTCAGATGTGGATCAAAATACATAAGATTTGGTTTGCATGAAAGACCCTTAACTTACGTATCAATGTATCATCTCCTAAAACATATAAATCAAGATTTAACAAGGAGATAAAGCAAAGATAATGACTCAACAATAAATAAAACGGAATACCGGATTAAAAGAAATCTAACAAGTAAACCCTGGTGGGCCCGACAAACAGCCAAAGCATCAGACCCCTACCATCTCATCAATAGATAAGTCTTTAAGTCGGAACCATCATAGAGTCTGAAGTCCGACCCACCGGCGTATAGATGTTTGGTCAGCATGAAAGACCCCTAACTTATCATGCATCATCTCCTAGAACATATAAATCAAGATATAAAAAGGAGATAAAGCAAAGATCGACCATATCGAACTCAAAACAAAGTCGACCATATCGAACTCAAATTTATTAAACTCTCTATTTACAGTAAAAATTGCACCATTCACGCTTTTCACGAATACATCAATGAATTAGGTGACACTATTTTGGTCTATAAAATAGTCAGATGAGCTTTCTCATCGATTAAATATTTAATCAAAGTTAACATTCACACTTTTTTTCAAATAACTTTATTATAGAGTTTACAGTATGGTAGGAATAATCCCTCATTAAATGTCTGTGAACGATATTCAATTAGCCTGTAATTAATAACTTTTCACTTCTCCGTGGTGCCTGACAACTTTTAGGTCATTGAGTTCTACACAAGAAAACTGGAAGCATTATCACCTGCTTACACACTACCAGAGCAGAATTATATATCCTTGATAGAGACAAATATTAACAATGTTTCAGAGTAATAGTTTAAGCAGTGTGTACAGTGATGAGTATTTTGATAGCTGGCCGATGTTTAATAATTATTTATAATGTTTAACCCTTAAAGCACTAATTTGCCCTGGAGCAGACGACATATTTTGCAACAATTTTCTTCTTTTTGGGCAAATACGACAGAACAAAATTAAATTTAACTTATGTAAAAAATATATTTTGGCGATAGCAATCTATACTAAGTATTGACCTATTTTTTGGTTGTTCAATAAAATAAAAAATCCTGTATGATTGGAACAATAATTTGTATTTTGTGAGGAAACCCACTTAGCTATTTATATCCAGGTAAACCGGCAATTATTTTATGGCAAAGTTTGATCAGCGTATCTCGGTATGAATCTCTTGCAAAGCTTTCGCAAAAATTTGATATACGCTGATTTCCATTTAGTATTATTTCAGCCTCGATTAAAGTGTAGATTTACCATTCTTTATCGTGTTTTAGCAATGATTTTTTTTAATGAACATCGATAGCTCTACTGAAAAGACTCCAAGCTCATTCAAGTGGTCTCAATTAAATTGGCTCCCAGGGTCCTAAAACTTAAAACATATTTGTCACTGATTTCTCAATCTAATGATGGCTAAGTTCTAAGATCATAACGAAAAGACAACCGTGATGGGATAATAATTCTTGACCAGTTCAGAAAACATCCTAATAATTTTATGAACATACGACCGATAGATAGTTAATATTTATCAAATTGTGGTATTTTTTATCGAATAGAGTTGATCTCGCGAATTCCCGTCTGAATAACGTGATTTCAATTTGCGTATTACGGACCTTTTTTGGCTTAACCAATAATTAGAATAACCCATGTGCATGACGTCACAAGTAATATAAATTCCCCCATGTTACCGAGCCCATTTCTATTTAATCTTTTTTAAAGATATTTCTTGTTTTGATAGGCGAAACATTTTAATTTGCATTGATCTGATTGTTGATTGTAATTAAAACGGAATATCCATTATCCAATATTGAAATGAAGAAATGTATGAAATACCACTGAAAGGACCTGAATAAAATATTAGATTATTGGTGATCTTTATCTAATTTTCAAGGTCGCCAGGACGTATACATGTGTAACTCTATAAAGTGGTCGGGGAAATTTCTGAAAACTCTATCCAGTTAGTCCTCATGGCGAAAACAATTATCTTTGGGATGTTCTACACTGACTAGTTTGATTATTTTATTTTTTATGTTGCAAGATAAGCTCTTATACTTTCCAGAAAGCGAATATCAGCTGATACACAGGCTGGTCTGTGCTTTGTTAATTGCATGTACCAAAACATGGCCTCAAGGTTATAAAACTATAAAATAAAGCGCAATGATTGGCTGCTTGCGGACACGTGTCCGCAGTAGCCAACTATTGCGCTTTATTTCGAGTTTGAGACTTACTCCAGTTTTATAACCTCGAGGCCAGGTATTCTCATGGCAAGGGCCCTGTGCAGTGTATACAAGATAATTTGGCACAAGTTATAGCTATTTATAGAGGTACAACAGATATTTAAGCATGACTCCTCTTTCTTATGAGACTTCGTCTGAATTTCATTATGTTCCTACACAATATCCCTATATCGCTGGCGCCATCTGTCTATTATCTGTCACAAGGTCCGAATGTCTAGCCTAAAGACGGAAAAGTCTTGTGTGATTAGGAACTATATTGTTTTTTTATTCCATTTTTACTCGCTATTTGTTGCAATAAACATATCCAAAGTGATTACTGAATGTGAATCAACTAACGTTATGGCACAGGACCAATTCTTCCTGAAAATGATTTGAAATTCACAAATTGTGTTATCTTGTTTATCATTAGCGTAAGGACAGTGTGCCAAGTTTGGTCAAAATCAATGAATTGCCTCATGATACACTGGCTAAAATATAACTGATTGGCATAAACTGTACATTATGTAACGTAGTAAGATGGGTTTGGTAAATATCAATGTGGACAGATGCATAACTTGCCTAAATACGCACTTGTGGGAAGTGATTAATGCATTTATGCAGAACATATCCAATCGAGTCTTTAGTCGATGGTACACCATTGCAAATACCCGCAATTTTATCCTTGACATTGGGGTTACACAGAATATTGCTCAATACCCTTAACATCATGATACCTACACACATGCAAAGTTTAAGGTTGCTACGTCCAACCATTTTGGTAGAGATGTATTTACAAGAGAATAAAGTATTTGACCTTTACCTTGGTATCAACGTCACTTGAAATATTGCCCAGAACCCTCTACATCATGTGAACTATGCACATGCAAAGATTGAAGTTGCTACATCCGTTTGTTAAGGCAGATATGTATTTACAAGAAATAAAGTATTTGACCTTGACCTTGGCATCAAGGTCACTTGAAATGTTGCCCAGTACCCTCTTCATTACGTGACCTATAGAGCCGCAAAGTTTGAAGTTGCTACGTCTAATGGTTTAGAAGGAGATGCATTTACAAGAAATACATTATTTGACATTTGACCTGGGTTGCCCAGTACCCTCTACATCATTTGACCTATATAGCTGCAAAGTTTGAAGTTGCTACCTCTTATAGTTTAGGAGGAGATGCATTTACAAGAAATTATATTATTTGACCTTTGACATTGACTTGACGTCAAGGTCACATGAAATGTTGCCAATTACCCTCTATATTATGTGCAAGGTTTGAAGTTGCTGCGCCTGATGGTTTAGGAGAAGATGCATTTACAATAAAATACATTATTTGACCATTGTCATTGAAGTGACCTTGACGTCAACCTTGACCTTAAGGTCAAGGTCACTGGAAATGTGAGCAAATACATTATTTGACCATTGACCTCGACCTTGGGATCAAGGCCACATTAAATGTTTACCAGTACCCTCTACATCATGTGACATATGCAGCTATAAAAGGTGAAGTTGCTACGGCCAACGGTTCAGGAGGAGATACAATTACAAGAAACCGCACGCACGTTCGTACGCACGTACGCATGCACGGACAAACGGACTGACGGACAAATGGACAGACGCACGACGAACCGACTTTGGTACGAAATTAATACAAAAAAGGTTATAAAAAAGGGGAATTTACAAATCGCTGGGACCCAGACGTCTCATCAGAGTCGGTGCTATTCGCTTTGTTTAGCACATTCAATATTTAATCTTATATAGGAATAAGGACCTCTTTCATCTTTCGTTAATGGGAGCTAAACCCTTAAAGAGGGTCGTAGAGCAGATAATGCCATCATATAAACCAGTCAAAAGTTCTAACCGGCAACGTGTGACTTTATCGATTGTCTGAAAACCTATAAGCACTATATCAATTTCATTTGTACGGAAGCCTATATGTGACATTGTGTTTTGTGTTTATGCCGTTTTGATTTCGATGTTTTAACTTTTTACTTTCGTATTTTGAGTTTCTTGTTATGTGTTCTGTGTACGATGTTGTTCATTTTAAACGGCGCAATGCACGAGGTAGAGACAAGATATAGACGAAAAGATGGGCGAAAAACGAAGCGGTAAGTATTTTAATGCATTCATTGTACATGTAATGTTAGTGGGGTATTTAACATTTGAAATCAATGCAGCCGGTAACTAAGTAAAAAAATATACAGGTCATGCTACAAAGTGGGTTCTCTCTCTCTCTCTCTCTCTCTCTGAAAGCATTCAAGTAGACCCAGGACAATTCAATACGACACAATTTGGTCCCTTATAATAGTTTGACCAAGGACCTCGGACAGTTTCCTATTCAATCTGCCCAAATTTTGAAAGCCTCTGGCTAGGATAATGCATAACTGACAACTATAGTTTTTGGCTTAAATCAAACCTTTACATTTAGTGCACCTAGCGCAATAAAAACATTTTGAAAATATTGCATAATTATGCCAGGACTCTAGGGTTTAGGGGGTGAGGGTATTATTTGAGACCAAATTTTATTTCACAGAAAGTCAAAGATTCGTCGAGTATTCACCGAAATACATGTAAATATTATGTTTGCGGCATAAAACTTGAGACGAAAGTGATGCGTTTACAAAAAAACGGGTTGAGAAGATTCCATTGTTTCATCTATAGAAGTGTGCTGTCAATTACTTTTGACTATTACCTGTAATGTTTCAAGGTCATCAAGTTTGATTTGTGCACTGAGGTGTATTATAACTGCATACTGTATATATCACAGTCTAGATAAACACAATTTTTGAGCGTAAAATCGATAATATTTTCTTACACATTGGATTTGACCTATAATTTGGTGCTTAAAAGAACCGTCTCATTGAGACGGTTCTTTTGAATACCCATAACATATATTTAGGTTGAGAAATGAGACAATTAATTACTTTGTAAGCACTCATAACTAAAGCCCTGATACATGCCATTGCATATTGATATTTACCTACAGGCTTTTACAAAATAAGTTTCTAATAGGTTTTAATACTAAAGTGTTTTTGAGCATTTTGACATCGTTCCCCCCCCCCCCCCCCCCCCCGGTGACCAATCATGCCGTTTTTATATGATGTGTGAAATGTAAAACTACAACTGTATGCAAAAGGATTAGTTTGGCCACGGGGAGGGGGGGGGGAGCACTTCAGTAAAACTTTTTCTATTTTCTATAAGTTGAATAGCAAAAACTGAGTTTTCAACCCATATTTTTCAGTTGGTACTTGTCCAATGAGAAAACGGCTTTTGTCGATAAGTCAAGGGTTGAACCTACTATCTTTCTCATAGAAAAAATATCATTTTCTTTGAAACTTTTCTTTGGTCACTTTTATGGGCAATCCTTCATTAAGACTGTCCGAGGTCCTTTAAATTGTTACGGAAATTTATTCTAAGATTTTTTTGCAGACCTGATGATGTGCACTCGAAAATTAGACGACATGAAAGACAAAACGTATCTATCTATCTATTTATATATCTATTTACCTACATGTATTTTTAGGGAGCGCAGTGGCTCAGTGGTAGAGTGCTTGACTCGAGACCGAAAGGCCGCGGGTTCGAGCCTCACCGGCGTCACTGCGTTGTGGTCCTTGAGCAAGACACATTTATTCTAGCTTAGTACTGGTTCAACCAGGGAAGACCCTTCCCTGTTTCACTGAAAGATTGTTGATGGGACGTAAAGAATCAAATCAATCAAACATGTATATTTACTGTATATATCTATCTATCTATCTATCCATCCATATATTAATCTATCTATCTATGAGTGTATCTGCCTTTCTTGAAATAACTAAATTGTACTCAATCACTGTTTGTGAGCGCAGTGTGTCTTACTGGAGATCTTTAGTTTTACATTAAAAATGCAATAATTGTACATATTAGACCTTAAATTTGGTAGTTTCACTGATATCAAATCAGTTGTTCTTTTTTTTAAAAAAACATTAATTATTGTTTAAATGCATGTATATTATGTGAAACCAGTCAGCAAAACACAACGCAGAAAAACATATATTTGTGCAACAAAAGATGTTACTATTAATAATTAATGATATTCATAATTTATCTTTTTTATTTTCAGGTAAAATCATGTCCCTGCAAGATTAATGCGGTCATTTTAATACACAGTGTGGAGTTGTTAATTGTGTTCCATCATACTTCCCTCAAAAGAAAGGCCAATCTAGAGTACAATTAATTCTGGTATATTTTGACAAATGATAAAGTTTGTGTATCATTGATTTACATTATGTCGAAGACAATTAATATGTATCCTAAACACACACAAGAAACAACAACAAAAAACAAAATCATGACAGCGATTTCAGCATCCAGAGCCCATCTCATATTAAGATATTTTGAACTGTTCTAGATAGCACCAGGTGATCTACGTTGTGACCTAGGCACATAGAATTGTGCTTCTGCAGCCCTATTTAGACACACAGCTGCAGACTCAGTTGTTGGATTTACATCTTCATGTTCGGAAACTGTGTTTCCAATCAGCAATAGTGACATGGCGGGAAACGCTGAGGCGCCAGTTATTATTGCTTGATACGCGTTTTAAAGACCTGAGAGATACAGGATAATTTCAAGACACTAACCCCATTTTATGTCTGACTCTGTTTTATTGATCTCATTAAGCAGAACTAGATATAGAAGCGCCAAAAACAGATGAGTATGACCAAGAAATGCCACAAGCATAGACCACATACTAACACATGACACCAGAGGGGAAGATACAAAGAACACTGACAGCCACACGACAACATAATTAAAGTAAAGCAACCAACAACAAACTACAAAGGACAATATGAAGTAAACTATAAAATAAAGACCCAACACAATGGGAGCCACAGCAAACAATGAATCATCAAAACAGAAACACCACCCCAGAACGGACAGCAGCCGAGGCCACTGGAGGTGGAAACATCTATGTGTCTTCTTTTGTGGATCTTTTATGTTTTTTCTGTATTGTGTTTGCTAAGCCTTTGTGCGCATCTGTTTATATGTGCCTTGTGGTCACCTGCTGGGAAGGACTGACCTCTTTGCTCTCGTTTGTGGTGTCTAACTGTGAGTTTGTCACTTTCCCATTGGTATTCTGGGTCAGGTGTGGTACTTGATTGTATCGATTCCTGATCTTTTCACCCTTACTTACTTTGATCCACATCTGAACTAAGGGTGAGGTTGGTGCCGTCAAACTGGTTTAAGCCCTCGAGTAAAATATTTTACTGACCTTTCCCAGGCGATATTTCTTCTGTGGATCATTTGTGTTATTTATGTCTTGTGTTTGTCATGCTTTCGCGTCTGTTTATTGCTGCTGTGTGGTCACCTGCTGGGAAAGGGCTGATCTCTTGGCTCTTGTTTGTGATATTTAATTGTTTTGTTATCACTTTCACATTTGGTATCCTGGGTCAGGTGTGGTACTTGATTGTATCGTTTCCGAATATTTGCCGTCTTTCTTACTTAGATATATTTTACTGGCCAAATATGTGCCCTAGTTGCCGCCTTTGATAAAACACAAAGGGTGTTTAGCTTACATGGTGGCTTCTTAGCTTGTGTAAAACTGGAATCTCCATTCAAAAAGAGCGCAGAAAAATGTTGATATACATGAAGGATAGCCATATATACTATACTCAATGGTCACATTGAGTTTGAAACACTGGTAGATCAAGTTGATGTACCAACATGTAAAGAAATGTATAGAAAGAAGACGTGTTTAAATGAATTTCTGGTGATATTGAGCCTAATAAAACCCAAGAAATGATTTTGAAACGTCAATGAAATTGTTCATTGGACTTAGACCTACAGAACAAAAAAAAACTCTGAAACACTCACGTTTTGCTTTATATACATGTACCAGTGAATACAAGTTCTATTAACTAAGTTCATCGGCAGTAGATTTGCTTAATATGATGACATTGTTGGTAGGAAATTAGGAGGTTTGCTTTGACGACTCCAATTTAAGGACTCATCTATAAATAAGAGGGTTTGGGCCTGATCCTGTGTCTGCTGTCAGGCCCACCAGGTTTAACTGTTTGATTTGTTTTGCTACGGTATTCAGTTGTATATACTGTTGTAGATCTTTGTTTTATCACCTTTTTATATTTTGATTTATATGTACTTGGAGACGATTTATGGATAAGTTAGGGATCTTTCATGCCAAACCAAACTTATATGTGTCTTGATCCACATCAGAATCAAGGATGAGGTTGGTACCGTGAATTAAGTTTAGGCCCTCCAGTAATTTTCTTACTGACCATTCCAAGGTGGTACTTTTTTGTAAATCTTTTTATGTGTTTGTCTTTGCTATATTGTCTTGTCTGTGTCATGCAGCCTTGTAACACCTGCTAGGAAATAGCTGACTTCTTGGCTCTCCTGTATCTAATGTTTTAGTGTATTTGTCACTTTCCCATAAGGTATCCTGGGTCAGGTGTGGTACATGATTGTATCGATTCCAGAACTTTGACTCCTTCCCTACTTTGCATTGCATACACATGCCAGACACATAACACTTTGAAGCTTTTACTTCATCCATAGAAGAGCAACGAAATGTAATCCTAAATAATTTATTTTTAAAAAACTTGTATTTGCTTAACATATGAAATTAGCAATAGTTGTTGCACAAGTTAACCGTTACACGTACTCTGTGTGTTGGCTCACCACGATTCAACTTTTGGCTTTCATTTCCTCCAGTGTTACAGCAGCGATGTAAAATGCCAGAGTAAGCGTTGTTTCTGTTAACTTTTCATATTCTTGAACCACCATGGTTTTACCTATGATTCCTTTGTTGCCTGTGTTGATTTATTGATGAGTTGGAAACCTCCACGTGGGCCATTCAAATAAATCACATCGAAAGTGAAGATTAAGACTGAACCCTGGAAAGTTAACTTAAATCCACTAGTAACACATTACTGACAATTCCAAGTTGATGCTTTGTTGTGGTTACTTGCTGTTCTGTGTTATCATTTAATTGTCCTATTTAAGCTGCAATTTTTATCCAGTTACATTTGAATTCGGAATTACCACCTGTTTGGTAAATAGCTGCTTACTCGGTTCATTATATGTCATTTGTTTACTCCCATCAATCTCGTTGTGACTCTTTTACCTTGTGGTTTTATGGGCAGGGTTTAGAATCTAATTGTATCCGTTCCTGACATTGCTTTGCTTAATTTCCAAGTAAATAAATATTTGTTATTTAGATGTATGAAATCTTCATTCTGAATTAGGTTAATACAGATTTCTTTAATGTTCAATCTACATTACTTGAAATTTTGATGAGATGAACGAGTGATTTAATTCAAATTAAGAGAAACATATATAGATTGGCAGAAATTTTTTTTGCATTCTGACTTTGACGAGATGTACTTTGGCTACACCGCCACAACAAAGTAATTAGCATACATGAAACGGGGGTGGGGGGGGATGTTTTGACAAAGAACAAGAATCTCACGGAGTTGGTGCTGCATCTGCTGGGCAAAGAGAGACAAAGTCATTGGGCCTTTATTAATAAAGCATAAGATATAGGTCATGGGTCAAGGTGTTTACCAATGAGAACTTGGTTTCAGTTTAGGTCAATGTCTCCAAACCAACACAGGATTTTGAGGATATGCCTTATGCACGTTTTGGTGACTGTAGACACCATATTTAACGAGATCTTGAAGGTGGACATAAAAGTGGCAATGTCACTGGAGCTTGAAATTTAAGTCGAAGTCATCGGATTAAGATGCGTGCTACCTCAAGATGTTGAGAGGATGCCTTATGCCTTATAAATGTTTGATAGTGTAAGGCATTTGGTTGGTGAGAGCACAAGGGTTGACATACAAATATAAAAATACCAGCCATTGGAGCTTGTAAAATATAGGTCAAGGTCACTGGTTCAATGTGCTAGTCAGTTCAGCATGATAAGCAGATACTTTACGGAAGTTTGATGGTGATATGCATTAAAATAAAAAATCACATTTGATGCTCTTTTATTAAGATAAACTTTTTACTTTCTACCTTAGGACGTGTTCTTTACAAGTTAGTCGTTATTGCCAGGTTTCGTTAGTCGTTCAGTGTACCTGCATTAATTTTTTTATTCTTGTAAAGTAAAAGTAAATTGTGTAAATTGTGACCAGTACTTTTCACGCCAAATATTAAAATAAATATATAATATTTGACATATGCGCCTCATCATGAGAAAACCTTCCTTTGCGGATTTCTAAAAGGTCCAACACAAACTTGGCTGTGTAGCTATAGATAAATAAATGTTCATATAGAAAAATGAACAGATCAAAAGGATGTCCAATACAAATTGAATTGCCTTTTTACACATGCAGAAAACAAAGGCGCAGATCAGCTGTGCATCCACTGGGAACTGATAAAGCATTGAAACAATGACAATTAGCCTTATCGCTAGACATCTCGTTTTCGAATTTCGAATTTTCCAACTTTCTATTTTGGACTCGAATTGACCTTCTAAGCTACAAAAGCTTGCTATAATGAAGAAAAAGATCAGCCCTAGCAATGAATTGTTGAGTAATGATTCACTGTTTGGAGGTCAGTTGTAAAGAAGATGAAATCATTAGCGCATAGCACAACTGATTTATCTTCGTACAATTGACCGACAAACAGTAGATTATTATTCAAAAATTCACGCAATAGAGCTGATCTATTTTGATTTTAATACACAATAAACGACGAAAATACATTTGAAGTCTTCAGCTTCTTCCGAATTTCCACCATTGCACTGAGGAAATCCCGCCAATAGTTGGGTTGTGTCGCATATATTTACATGTACAAGTTACGTCTTTCCAGAGTAAAACGACGTTACACCGTCGAACGCCATGACTGACGTCATTTTGCAGTAACAAATGACGTCAGCTAGCGCGCGTCTTCCTCGCACTTTCAAAGCTGTAAATTATTGTTTGACATATCACGTTTTAGGCGAGGTGTGTTAGGGTCTTGAAATAAGATATTAAACTTTAAAAATTGTGTTGACCAGCATTTTAGGAGACATCTAATCAGTGCCTTTTTGTTCTCACATTTCAAAATGCAGGTTTCTTACGACGCGGCTCATATATGCATTTGCATATATATGTATGTTTTGTGTATGATGCTGTGCATCATTTTAAACAGCACAATTCATAAGGATAGAAACAAGATGGAAATAATAAAGGGAAGAAAGACAAAAGTACAAGTATTTTAATGCATCCTGTGTAACGTTTGTTTTACGTTTGAAATCGATGCAGCCGGTAAATATCTCAGTCCAAAAAGTCTACTGTAGGCTTTCCCTTCAACCAGGCTATCTGTGTAAATATTCAAATAGATCTAGGACAATTCTGTACATGACAGTTTGACCCATTTTGATCGTAACCAATTATTTATTCTGAGTATTTATTATGTAGGTCGAATACAGTGCAATAAAAAATTAGATGGCATTAAAGGTCTTGTGAATCTTCAAAAACATTTTAGAAACTCTTCATGATTTTAATGACAGTGACAAGAAAACCAGAATGCTGAAAACCGCATTGCAAAATTCTAACCGAGTCAAAGGTTATGCAAGTTTTAAAATTATGCAAATTAGCATATATAAGCCCCGCCCACATTATTGTTTCAAAATGATTTTTTCAAAATGTCAAATTTTATGTAGTGCGATTTCTAAGCAATTAAAGACAGCACAATAAAGCTTTTATATGCAAATCTTGTATTTTATCATATTGAATCAATTTCAGCAAATAAAATATCAAAAAATGTTAAAATAAATGAAATATATTAGATTTAATATTTCCAAAAAGCTCAAATGACGTCATATGAGCCTCTCGCATATTTTCATCTAATTAAATTTTGAAACCTTCATAACTTTGTAACTATTTTAAATTTTTTGATGGGGCTTTCGCCATTCTCTCTCTCTCTCGTTAGGAGTTTTAAAAAAGTTTTTTTGAAGGTTCACAAGACCTTTAAATGCAAAACGTATCTATCTATCAATCTATTTCCACCGCCTTCCCATATCCGATACGCTATCAATTGTCTGTCTGTCTGCCTGTATGTTTGTCTGCTGCCAAAATTTGAAGGGTACTGAGATGCCTAAAACTTTTATCAAAGAACTAGCATGCGAAAACCCAAAGCCAAAATACAATATACAAAAGTTTAAACACAAAAGACAAAAGTAAAAAGCTGAAAGTTAAAACGCAAAAGGCAAAAGACAATAAAGGAAAGAACCCTTTCTGAAGACAAAATTTAAAACACAAAAGACAAAACACAAAAGATGAAGTAAAAGGGCCAAAGATAAAAGTCAAATCAATAAAAAAAATTATATAAGTACACATATAGCCTTGCAATATAACGATTGTCTGTTCCCGCCACAAAATAAGACAGACAGACAGACAGGCAGGTAGACAGACAGACAGACAGACAGACAGACAGACAGACAGACAGACAGACAGACAACCCCCAAGAAACTAATAGGGTGGTGGGTGGGTATAGGGTAGGCAATGGAAAACAGCTTTATGTACAATAGCGGAATCTAGAGTGAAGAGCCCCTCCCTGGTGATCTCGACAAATGTCCGTTCTAAGGCATTGATTATGGTGTTGAAAATTCATTATTCCTTGTTTCTCCCATTGTGTGTAGGGGTATTGTATTGTCTTCTTATTATGTGGTGAAGTTCGTAGTGATTATATACATTAGTTTTGCAGGCATTTTGCTGAGGAAAAGAGCCAGAAAACTGACTGATTAACTTTGAATGCTTTCTTGCTGTCGTATGACTGTCTGTGTACTGTTCTCTTCCTCATAGTGATTGTAGAATTTCCGTGTAATACTTACTTGTTTTCTTATACAGACAGAAAAACAGACAGACTGACAGGGGGAAAGACAGACAGACAGGCGGACACACAGGTGAATAAACTCGAGTTTTTTTTTATTTTTTTTGTAGGCGGGGGGGAGGGGTTGTGGATATTGGGTAGACGGTAGAAAAATTCATTTAGGCAGACAGAAAGGTAGATAAACCCAAAAAATTTATATGACATGTGGTGTGACGTTTGAAAACAGCATTTATACTGACTGACAGACTGACAGACAGATAACCTCAAGATAGATAGATAGATAGATAGATAGATAGATAGATAGATAGATAGATAGATAGATAGATAGATAGATAGATAGATAGATAGATACGTTTTGCCTTTAATGCCATCTTATTTTCTATTGCACTGTATCAGATCTAGACCTACAGAATAAAACCTCAGAAAAAAATTCTTTAACAATTTAAATGAGTCGATATAAATGGACTGAACTATTATAGTGATTCAAACTGTATTATATTGAATAGTACTCTGTGTGTGTGTGTGTGTGTGTGTGTGTGTGTGTGTGTGTGTGTGTGTGTGTGTGTGTGTGTGTGACTACTTTCACAGTGAGAACCCAGTATGAAGCATAATCAAAGAAAGTAAAGGTGCAAAGATCAGGAATCGATACAATCAAGTACCACACCTGACCCAGGATACCAATGGGAAAGTGACAAACTCACAGAAGACACCACAAACGAGAGCCAAGAGGTCAGCCCTTTCCCAGCAGGTGACCACAAAGCACATATAAACAGACGCTCACAGACATAGCAAACTCAAGACAGAACAAAAACATAAAAGATCCACAAAAGAAGTACCGCCTTGGAACGGTCAGTAAAATATTTTACTGGAGGGCTTAAACCGGTTTAACGGCGCCAACCTCACCCTTAATTCAGATGTGGATCAAGACACATAGATATTTGGTTTGCATGAAAGACCCCTAACTTATCAATGCATCATCTCCTAAAACATATAAATCAAGATTTAACAAGGAGATAAAGCAAGGATAAGGACTCAACAGTAAATTAAACTGAATACCGGAGCAAAAGAAATCCAACAGGTAAACCCCGGTGGGCCCGACAAACAGCCAAAGCATCAGGCCCCTACCATCTCATCAATAGATAAGTCTTTAAGTCGGAACCATCATAGAGTCTGAAGTCCGACCCACCGGCGTGCAATAAAAGAGGAAAGCAAAGTTGCCAACCGTGATTGGGTTGACTACCAAGCATTCAGTCTGTTGCAATACATTAATGTTATAGCCAATCTTTTTATAATGAGAAATTATTTTAATGAACTGCGCTGAAAAATTATTAGAGCCAACAATCTTCTTCAATTTATACACCAAGTCACCATAGAAATCAGGTTCCGAAAGTCCTTGGCGCAAGAGAGATTTAAGTCCAACTTGGAATTTAGAAATCAAATCATAGTATCGTCTATAAAATTTAGAAAATGTTTTGCGAAGTTTATGATACCGATAACCTTGTTTAAGAAGTTTCTGAGTTAACAATTTATTGCGAGTGTTGAAGTCAGCAACATAGCTAGATGCTCTAGCAAAACGAATGAGTTGAGAGATATAGACTCCATAGGATGTAGAACGAGGAACATCACCATCTAAAAATGGGAAATTGACAATTTCAAAATCAAAGTCGTCACGTTTATCATAAATTTTGGTAGAAACAATATCATTAGAAATTGACAAATGCAAGTCTAAAAATGCGGCTTCGGTATCAGAGGCATTGGCTTCATTAAGTTGGAGCTCTGAAGGGTATATTTGACTAACCATATTATCAAAATAAACATTATTAATATTTAAAATATCGTCCAAATATCTGGAAGTAGTGTTAAACGCATCAATTACATCAGCCTGCTTATCATCAGAAAGAGACATCATAAAGTCCCTCTCATAACAAAACAGGAATAAATCTGCAACCAGGGGAGCACAATAAGTGCCCATAGGAATCCCAACTACTTGTCTATAGAGCTTGGTGCCAAATCGAATAAAAATGTTGTCCAACAAAAAGGTCAGCGCATTACATACATTTTGACACGACCATGCATGATATTTCTTAGGTTTTTCTGAAGTAAAAAATGCATTTCTGTCATTACATGCAAGGTAAGGAGAGCCTTCTCTCTGGAAGGTTCTTTCAATAAGATCAATAAGTTTATCTTTAATTAAATTATGAGGTAAAGTAGTGTAAAGAGTAGAAAAATCATAAGTAGACAAACTGGTCGCATTGAAATCTCTAGCTTTAAGTTTATCTAAAATTTCACATGAATTTTTAATTGACCAAAATAGTTTTTTACCGGATCTCTCATATACCTTTTCACAATATTTGATAACATGTTTTTTAACAGCTGTAAGACACAAGGTTAACAATTTAGAAAGTTCTGTTGTCGTACAAGAACTAGAATTAGCAATAAATCTTGCTTTATAGGTTTTTTTTATGGAGTTTCGGTAACCAGTACAACGTAGGAACTTTGTCTTGATTTTCTTTAGCTTTGACAACAAAATGTAGGGCTGTATGACAACCATGCCCATCAACAATCACCCTTTCACTTAAAGAAGGCTGCAGTTTATAGGCATTAGTGTCAACAAGCTCACGCTTAAGAGTATTAATATAATAATGTGGTCAACCAACTACAACATTGTTAGCAGCTTTATCTGCTGGAACCAAAACATAGTTCATATGAAAATCCTGGATACCTCGTTTAAGATGACGAAAAGAAGATTTAGGTTTAGGGGGCAAAAGATGTGTATTACGAGAGTAAAATGAAATACGAGTATCAATAATTTTAAAAATGTTAATCTTCCATTCCTTCAAGGCATCAGGTTCAACATTTTCCCGTTTGCACCAACGATTACTAAAGTCATTTAAAGAAGCAGCGATCTCTCTACGACATTTAGAGAAATCAATATTAGGGGGCAGGAGGTCAGGACCCAAACCGAAAGCCTCCGGTAGACTTTTTGACTGTGATAGTTACTGGCTGCATAGATTTCAAAAGTATATATAATAAACTAACATTAAAACGGATGAATTAAAATACTTATACTCTTGTCTTTCTTTCCTCGTTTGTTCTCCTTCTTGGCTCTACCTCGTGAATTGCGCCGTTTAAAATGTCCAACATTTTACATAAACAGAGAACTCAACATACAAAAGTAAAAAGTCAAAACGCCGAAATCAAAAGGAAATAACACAAAACGCAATGTCACATATAGGCTTCCGTACATTTGCATTCCAACATAGGCCAGCCTATCAGTAAACGATACCAGAAAATGGTTAAGCGAAATTCATAAGATTGTATACGGGAGGCTTTGCCGAATACACGTACCTCAATTTAAAAAAACAACAAGGATTTTCATTGGGTGTGTAGTAACGCTTCGGCCAACATTAACGAGTATCATGCAGGAGGAATGTTCATTTCAGCACTTTGGTGTTCAATATTTTGCGTGTGAAAGTGGGTTATTTCAAAAGGTCATGACTCACAATTTGTTCCAAAATGCGATTTTTCAAAATGGGTAAACACTATTCATATGGGCATTATGCATGTAGGTACTGTTGAACATTATGTCAATATCTCTACTGTCTTGGGTATATGGCATGTCTTGCTATTTCGAGATGCAAAAAAAGCAGTCGTGTCATTTTACCTTAATATGAAGAAAATTAATAAAATGCAAGTGACCGGTTAGAACTTTGGCTAGTATATAACCCCTACCAAAATTGGAATTAGGTAGATTATAATTGCTTTTCTGTACACATTTTTGTATGTGTAACATCAAGGAGCCTTCAGAACTGGGATAGAATATTTCCATATTTACGGTTCAAACGTGCACGCAGAATAGTCTTTTTATATGGGCCTCGACGCGAGAAAACCTGTCTTCGGGGGTTTGCGAACAACACAGGCGCAGACCAGCCTGCGCATTCGCGCAGTCTGATCAGCGCCTTTGTTATTCACTTTTAAGAAAGTATCATATGGAAACTCGCTACAGGTGAAATGTCAATGTTCTAGCTAGTCTCCGTAGCTGAGGAGACTGGATTGAAACTCGCTTTGTCGGACACCCCGAAGACAGGTTTTCTCGCGACGAGGCCCATATGATAGCTACGCCCATGGTAAAAGCTTGATTCCACATAGAAATACAATGTAAAATAATTCGCTTCTAGTGGATTAGAGATATTAATATGTTCAGGTAAACACATTAAGTGTTGGTGACACAATATGCATACCTGTCTCTCTCAGTGAAGCTGAAAATGAAGGGGTAAAGATGCACATTTTTCAAACTGCCAAAACGCCACTGATCATCATAAAAATAAAATTGTTCTTATAGACAAGCGTAAAGTTGGTTATAAAACTTGTTTCATGTGAACTCAGCTGATCATGAACTTTATCCTGTTCATAAATGTTAAAGTGCCAACAATGGCTGATTGTTTTACATTTATAAGCATGATTTCTATGCCATCGGAGTGTATTGAGCAGCGAAAAATCTTTACTTTTCAGTATTTTAATTTTTATCTCAACTCAACTCAATGTTATTTTCTCAGAATACATATATAAAGAATTAAATGAGATAGAACTACAAATAAAGACAAAGTAGCATGACGTTCATTTCAAAATGGATAGAAAGAAGGGAAATATGAATGATAGGGAATTCAAGTAACCCTTTTTTATTACACGGTCTCTGTCAAATGTTTTCACTTTCAACCTTATCAATGGATCATGAAATATACTCAGAAAAACAATTGAAGGATATTAGATTTCTTTTGACTATATAACATTTGAAAAAATATTTTTTAAACAAAGTATTTTCGTATCTGATAGAACTACCAATATGCAATTCAGCAAAATGCAAAATAAAATTTACGGGCCATTGATCACGATACAGTACCACACCAAATGTACAAACCCTCTTTACCCAAAATTCACAAGCCAAAAAAATAGCGTTTTTATTTTTTGCTGCAACTTTTACCTGTTCATTGCTTATGCTCTAATTCCGACCACAGACAAGTGTTTTACACCCGTTTGTCAGTAGATGCACCAAATACCGTGACAACTCCTTCGGCAAAAATGCACAGATATGGCATACCCCTGCCAATATGACAACAAATTGGAAGTAAAACACTGGCAACAACTACAAAATTAGATGTCATATTTTTGACTGAGAGCCAGCGATGATTTTGGAGCCAGTCATTATGGAATACAAACGATAAAAATGGGTTTAAATCATTTTTGAACGTTTGTGACTTTTCAGTAAAGAGGGTTGTACCATTTGGACATGTACTGTACTTAAACCATTGAAGCGTGACTTAAATCAAACATTCATTTTAGTTGCAGATATCTGGAACTATGAAATGCATGCATAATTAGTTTAGTTTTTATTGTATTGAAAGTTAGAGATGGACATAAATCTAAATATCCTTCAATTGTTTTTCTGAGTATAGGAGAGCCTTATCAACTTGTAACTCTGTATAAAATCATACATTGAGCATAATAGATACCTACTGGTTATCCTATTATATCATTAGTCCAGTTCCCGTTTTGCATGCAACAGCGGATGTGGCCTGCATAAACTGAGGAAGCAAAGTATTAACATAATCTTAAGACTGAATGACGGCCCTGACGTAAAGCTTTAATCCGTTGGTTTGTGCCTGATGCATGTCATTGGCCGGGCCCACCGTAGCTCAACTTGAGGTTTTCTTTAGCTCTGACTATCTGGGAGGCATGAGCCCTTTTCTTGGCATCATCATAATGTGTTAATTTGATTTGATTGTTTCTCTGTGATGATACTTTGCATAAGTTAGGAAGCCTTCATGCGATCTAAACAATTTTGTGTTTTAATAACCACAGAATCTAGGGCGAAGATGTAGCGCTAGAAAATGCATTAAATCCTCTAAGTGGCTTATGTTGCTTTCCATTATAAGGCGGTGGTTCTGTTGTTGAGGATGTTGATATATTGTATTGTTCTTCCCATCGTTTGCTGGAGTTCTGTGTTTTTCTTTGTTTTGTTATGCATTACTTGGTGTCTATTCTAGTTTTGCAATCATCTTGGAGAGGAAGAGAAAGCTGGTTGCTTTGTTATTATTGTCTCACAGATGTATTGTTGCTATAAAGATGCCGTGGGTTGGTCTGCAGTATGTGATTGTGGTATTTCCTGATCATTTTCACTTACTTTTTGCTTCCAATCATTGACACCAATCAATGAACCAGTAGCAAACGTAATTGACGGCACTGTCCAACTTTATGCCAGATAATTTTCAAGGTGTAGCATAAATGGTATTAGATAGTCTGGCAATAACATCAGAGTCTACTTTGTTTATAGATACATCTAAAGAAATCTCTGTTACATGCTAACCCCCTGGCTTACAGAGTGCAAACATCTCTTATTTGATGCAGCTTGAGTAAGTAGGTCTTGAAGATAGGATATGCATAAATCCCAAATGGGTGAGGGTGGGACAGGACCTTTCCCAGCTTGAAGTCATAATACTTTGTGGTTATTCGGCTGGTTTTGATGAGGTGAGCGATTATTCTGCCACTGAAGCAAACAAAAAGAGAGACGTTGTAAATAAGGTTGACTTGAATAAAGATTAGTTTTGAATATTTTCATTTAACAGGAACATTTATTAAATTGTCTTGTTTATATGTGAGACTATTATTGTCAATATGTATCTTTATGTATATTTTAGCATTATATGTATTAGGAAATATGTGACAAGGTTATTTATAACATATGTAACAAAAGTACATGGGCTTATTATCAACAAATACTATTATTTCTAAGATTAAGGCACCAGAGCCTGGCGATTAATATGAAAAACATGTGAAAATTATTCATTTTTATTCTAAAATATCAAAATCTTGATCATATATTACGCTAAATAACATATGTTACATCCTTAAATAAGTGCTCTGATCCTGGTGTCATTTTGCGGATCGTGTTTGTTATGTTTTGTCACTTTCCCAAATGTGTCCTGAGGTTGGCGCCCTGAAACCGGTTTAAGCCCTCCAGTAAAATATTTTACTGACCGTTCCAAGGCTGTACTACTTTTGTGGATCTTTTAGTTTTTTTTCTGTCTTGTGTTTGCTATGCCTTTGTGCGCGTCTTTTTATATGTGCCTTGTGGTCACCTTTTGGGAAAGGGCTTACCTCTTGGCTCTCGTTTGTGGTGTCTAACTGTGAGTTTGTCACTTTCCCATTGGTGTCCTTGGTCAAGTTTGGTACTTGATTGTATCGATTCCTGATCTTTGCGCCCTTACTTACACTGGCCTACATCAGAATTAAGGGCGAGGTTGGCGCCGTGAAACTGGTTTAAGCCCTCCAGTAAAGATTTTTACTGACCGTTCCAAGGAGGTACTTCTTTTGTGGATAATTCATGTTATTTCTGTCCTGTGTTTGTTATGCTTTCGTGCGCGTCTGTTTATTGATGCCTTGTGGTCACCAGCTGGGAAAGGACTGACCTCTTGGCTCTCGTTTGTGATGTCTAATTGTGAGTTTTTTTATTTTCCATTGGTATCCTGAGTCAGGTGTGGTTCTTGATTGTATCGATTCCTGATCTTTTTCCTCTTTCTTACTATGATTATTTATCATATTAGCAAGATAGTCCAAAATATTAAGATATCCATACCTTGATAATAGATATCCAAAATGACTCTTTAAAACTGGTGGTAGTTTTTTTTTAAATATCTCATTTAAGTCTAATATTTGAGATAGAAAAGCAAGCTCTGTTTGTTCTATAATTAAGTCAAATGGGTGTTTTAGTATACCAAACTTAAAAACGTTTTTACAAATATACAGGTCAGCTGTAGAGCTAAATGATGTTAATCACAATTACCATTTTCAAAGGGAGATTTAATCTATGTAACGCACATAACACCATTGGAAGCTGTTATGTCGTTCAAAATGATTTTATGTAGCTCAGCCATCCAGCATGCAGACTACATAAGTGATTTGAAAAATAACTGTAGCTCAAGCTTTCATTTTACTTTTTTCTTTATTTGGTATAACAGTAACATATGTATCAGACTGTTGAAGGCTACCCCCCCCCCCCGCCAGCGAACAGAGAGCAAACTTCTTTTATTCGACACAGGTTGGATTGTTCTTCAAGATAGGAAATGTCTGCATAATTCCCTGTGGGGTGGGACAGGACCTTTTTAGCTTATAGTCTATATATTGTATGACATAATAAGGATTTTAGCGTAAAATTGTATGTAGCTTCGTACCCTTCATTTCTAACATATGTTTTGGGTGCTCAAAAAAAAAGAACGGTTCTTTTGAGTACCCACACCATATGGTTTTGTTGAGATATAAGAAAATTAATTTTGATTATGCACTCTAATCCAGATGCCTACATGATATCAATCAGTATCTTCGGCATTTGTGATGGCGGTGTGTCACTTTTAAATGCCACCAGTCTGCGAGTCAGCTGAATGGTAATAGAATTATTTGGGCCTCGTCGCGAGAAAACCCGTCTTCGGGGTTTCCTACAAAGCGAGTTTCAAATCATGCCTTCTCAGCTACAAAGACTAACTAGAAAATTGAAATTTCGCTCGTAGCAAGTCTAGATATGATACATCTCGATAAGCGAATAACAGAGGCGCTGATCAGTCTGCGCGGATGCGCAGGCTGGTCTGCGCCTGTGTTGTTCGCGAACCCCCGAAGACAGGTTTTCTCGCGTCGAGGCCCATTTTAAGACAGTCCGACAGTATTCATACTAGACTAATAGCCAACAAAGCGACTACGCCCTTATTTCATGATGGGCTGGCACGTGTCATACTGCACAACTTCATAGCTTATATAACACAACTCAAGCCCCCAGGTATTGACATTTGTAAAAGCTTCTACTTGTATTGCTAAATATAAACAAGAGTAAAAACCCAGCTTTCTATGAATAGTACGATATTTAAAGAAAGAGCACGATAGAGAAAATATTTCTAGCAGTATTGTATTTCAATATACTTTGCAAGGAAAGTGGGAATTTAAAAACCTTTAATAAAATACTCATATTTTCATGCTAAAATAGTATATTATTGCAGTGAACAGATTAAACAGACTAATTTAGCTAGTACATAGATGATATATGCAAATTTTGCACTCAGTTTATTTTTATCTAAACAATAGTCAGCTTTATATACTGTAGAAGATCCTGTACTTAATAGGATTGGACCGGAGGTAGTTGGTTATCAATTCGAAATACCCCCGACTACCAACATTAGTCTAATCGTTCTTTTATATTTATTTTAGCTCACCTGGGCCCTCGGCGCATGAGTGTGCTAATAGTATACCAATAGATCCAAAATCCGTTCTTTTTCAACCATCTCTTAAACCACTGGTCAATTAAACGTCATATGGCCAGTCGAAAAGCATATAACAATACGCAGCAAAGTGTGTGTATCCATGTAGTTAGACGCTCGATTAAATGTGAGCAAAAACGGGAAGGGGATAATGACAACGGTCCCCGCATGGTGCGTTTCTGCGCATGCGTCATTTGTTTTTAAAATAGACTGCCAAAAAACCCAATGTCTATTAACAGCGCTTAACAAGATGCAGCTTTTAAAAAAGATAATACTTTATGTAAAGGTCATATTTTAGGATGCCTGAAATGAGGATGGATGCCTCTATGGAGGCTTAATGTAAATAATCGCACATCATTTCCCATGCGCGGATCTAGAAAGTTTTTTCAGAGGGGGTCCAACTTTGACTACGTATTTCTTTTGTTGATGATGGGAGAGATGATCCAAATACCAATATAAGCGGGCCATCATCGGCCCAGCAGCGGAACGCCATTTAAATGGCGTTTCGCTGGCGGGCCGTTGGTGGCCCAACATTGAAAGTTTGCTTGGTAGCTGTGTGATTTTACAGGGGATCCGGACCAGTATAGTACAGAAACCCTATATTTTTGTGATTTTTCAGGGGGGGGGGGGGGTCCGGAACCCCTGTCCCCCCTCTGGATCCGCACATGTTTCCTACAATGTGCCCCCGACCTCAATCCTCCATTTAGACCCAGATCAGCCTGTGCGTATGTGCAGTTGTAAACGTATCAGCATATTTGCTATTCCTTTATGAAGATGACATTCACAAGCGCTAATTGCTTTAACTATAATCAGACGATGGCTATCGCCTGCACATATATCATATAAGGCTAGCATGGAAATATGTCCTAATTCCTGTAATAGAATGAAGGCAAATGGATGGGCATGTTTCTCCTTTAATAAACGTACAACTATGTTCTGAAGTCGTTGTGAGGAGACGGTCAGAACTGGATGAGCGTATTACTAAATCAGATATTGGTATTACCATATTCTAACTACGATCACAGCTGGCTGATCATGCTCCTCATCAGGTAGATGTATAAACATTATCATGTTCCTTATGAAATAGGGGTATAACCATGCTCCGAACATGGTCATGAGATGATCATAATGGACGGAGCATGTTTCTTACCTGAATGAGGTATAACCATGCTCTGACCGTCGTCACGAAAAGATCACAACTGACGGTGCATGTTTCTTACCTGCTCTGTCCATTGTCATGAGACGATGACAACTGTCGGAGCAAGTTTCATACATAAATGATATATAACCATGCTCTGACCGTTGTCATGTCACAATGACAACTAACGGAACATGTTTCATACCTTAGGGATGAATAACCATGCTCTGACCATTGTCATGAGACAATGACAACTGACGGAGCATGTTTCATACCTTAGGGATGAATAACCGTGCTCTGACCGTTGTAATGAGGCGATAACAACTGACGGAGCATGGTTCATACCTAAGGGATGAATAACCATGCTCTGACCGTTGTCATGAGGCGATGACAACTGACCGAGCATGTTTCATACCTTAGGGATGAATAACCATGCTCTGACCGTTGTCATGAGACGATGACAACTGACGAGGCATGTTTCATACCTTAGATATGAATAACCATGCTCTGACCGTTGTCATGTCACGATGACAACTGTCGGAGCATGTTTCATACCTTAGAGATGAATAACCATGCTCTGACCGTTGTCATGAGACAATGACAACTGTCGGAGCATGTTTCATACCTTAGAGATGAATAACCATGCTCTGACTGTTGTCATGTCACGATGACAACTGTCGGAGCATGTTTCATACCTTAGGGATAAATAACCATGCTCTGACCGTTGTCATGTCACGATGACAACGAACAGAGCATGTTTCATATCTAAGAGATGAATAACTATGCTCTGACCGTTGTCATGTCACGATGACAACTGTCGGAGCAAGTTTCATACCTTAGAGATAAATAACCATGCTCTGACCGTTGTCATGTCACGATGACAACTGTCTGAACATGTTTCATACCTTAGAGATGAATGACCATGCTCTGACCGTTGTCATTAGGCGATGACAACTGACGGAGCATGTTTCATACCTTAGAGATGAATAACCATGCTCTGACCGTTGTCATGTCACGATGACAACTGTCGGAGCATGTTTCATACCTTAGAGAGGAATAACCATGCTCTGACCGTTGTCATGAGACGATGACAACTGACGGAGCATGTTTCATACCTTAGATATGAATAACCATGCTCTGTCCGTTGTCATGTCACGATGACAACTGTCGGAGCATATTTCATACCTTAGAGATGAAAAACCATGCTCTGACCGTTGTCATGTCACGATGACAACTGTCGGAGCATGTTTCATACCTTAGAGATGAATAACCATGCTCTGACCGTTGTCATGAGGCGATGACAACTAACGGAGCATGTTTCATACCTTAGGGATATAGTACCATGCTCTGATCGTTGTCATGAGACGATAACAACTGACGAAGCATGGTTCATACCTAAGGGATATATTACCATGCTCTGACCGTTGTCACTAGACATTAACAACTGACGGATTATGGTGGATATCTTAGGGATATATTAGCATGCTCTGACCGTTGTCACTAGACGATAACAACTGACGGAGCATGGTTCATACCTTAGGGATATATTACCATGCTCTGACCGTTGTCACTAGATGATAACAACTGACGGAGCATGGTTCATATCTTAGGGATATATTACCATGCTCTGACCGTTGTCACTAGAGGATAACAACTGACGGAGCATTGATAATACCTCAGGGATATATTACCATGCTCTGACCGTTGTCACAAGATGATAACAACTGACGGAGCATGGTTCATACCTTAGGGATATATTACCATGCTCTGACCGTTGTCATGAGATGATAACAACTGACGGAGCACGGTTCATACCTTAGGGATATATTACCATGCTCTGACCATTGTCACTAAACGATTACATCTGACGGAGCACGGTTCATACCTTTGGGATATATTACCATGCTCTGACCGTTGTCATGAGACGATAACAACTGACGGAGCATGGTTCATACTATAGGATATATAACCATGCTCTGACCGTTGTCACTAGTCGTTAACAACTGACGGAGTATGGATCATACCTTAGGTATAGATTACAATGCTCTAACCATTGTCATGAGACGAATACAACTGACGGAGCATGGTTCATACCTAAGGAATATATTACCATGCTTTGACCGTTAACACTAGAGGATAAAAAGTGACGGAGCATGGTTCATACCTTAGGGATATATTACCATGCTCTGACCGTTGACACTAGACGATAACAACTGACGGACCATGGTTCATACCTTAGGGATATATTACCATGCTCTGACCGTTGTCACTAGATAATGACAAATGACGAAGCATGTTTCATACCTTAGGGATATATTACCATGCTCTGACCGTTGTCACTAAACGATAACAAACAACTGACGGAGCATGGTTCATACCTTAGGGATATATTACCATGCTCTGACCGTTATCATGAGACGATTACTAGTGACGGAGCATGGTTCATACCTTAGGGATATATTACCATGCTCTGACCGTTGTCACTAGATGATGACAACTGACGGAGCATGGTTCATACCTTAGGGATATATTACCATGCTCTGACCGTTGTCATGAGACGATAACAACTGACGGACCATGGTTCATACCTTAGGGATATATAACCGTGCTCTGACCGTTGTCATGAGACGATAACAACTGATGGACCATGGTTCATACCTTAGGGATATATAACCGTGCTCTGACCGTTGTCACTAGATGATAACAACTGACGGAGCATGGTTCATACCTTAGGGATATATCATCATGCTCTGACCGTTGTCACTAGATGATGACAACTGACGGAGCATGGTTCATACCTTAGGGATATATTACCATGCTCTGACCGTTGTCACTAGACAATAACAACTGAAGGAGCATGGTTTATATCGTAGGGATATATTACCATGCTCTGACAGTTGTCATGAGACGATAACAACTGACAGAGCATGGTTCATACCTTAGGGATATATTACCATGCTCTGACCGTTATCATGAGACGATAACTAGTGACGGAGCATGGTTCATACCTTAGGGATATATTAACATGCTCTGACCGTTGTTATGAAACGATAACAACTGACGGAGCATGGTTCATATCTTAAGGATATATTACTATGCTCTGACCGTTGTCACTAGACGATAACAACTGACGGAGCATGGTTCATACCTTAGGGATATATTACCATGCTCTGACCGTTGTCACTAGACGATAACAACTGACGGAGGATGGATAATACCTCAGGGATATATTACCATGCTCTGACCGTTGTCACAAGATGATAACAACTGACGGAGCATGGTTCATACCTTAGGGATATATTACCATGCTCTGACCGTTGGCATGAGACGATATCAACTGACGGAGCATGGTTCATACCTTAGGGATATATTACCATGCTCTGACCATTGTCACTAAACGATAACATCTGACGGAGCACGGTTCATACCTTAGGATATATAACCATGCTCTGACCGTTGTCACTAGGCGATAACAACTGACGGAGTATTGATCATACCTTAGGTATAGAATACCATGCTCTGACCGTTGTCATGAGACGAATACAACTGACGGAGCATGGTTCATACCTTAGGGATATATTACCGTGCTCTGACCGTTGTCACTAGACGATAACAAGTGACGGAGCATGGTTCATACCTTAGGGATATATTACCATGCTCTGACCGTTGTCACTAGACGATAACGACTGACGGAGCATGGTTCATATATAAGGGATATATTACCATGCTCTGGCCGTTGTCACTAGAGGATAACAACTGACGGAGCATGGTTCATACCTTAGGGATATATAACCATGCTCTGACCGTTGTCATGAGACGATAACAACTGACGGACCATGGTTCATACCTTAGGGATATATAACCGTGCTCTGACCGTTGTCACTAGATGATAACAACTGACGGAGCATGGTTCATACCTTAGGGATATATCATCATGCTTTGACCGTTGTCACTAGATGATGACAACTGACGGAGCATGGTTCATACCTTAGGGATATATTACCATGCTCTGACCGTTGTCACTAGACGATAACAACTGACGGAGCATGGTTAATATCGTAGGGATATATTACCATGCTCTGACAGTTGTCATGAGACGATAACAACCGACGGAGCATGGTTCATACCTTAGGGATATATTACCATGCTCTGACCGTTATCATGAGACGATAACTAGTGACGGAGCATGGTTCATACCTTAAGGATATATTACCATGCTCTGACCGTTGTCACTAGATGATGACAACTGACGGAGCATGATTCATACCTAAGGGATATATTAACATGCTCTGACCGTTGTTATGAGACGATAACAACTGACGGAGCATCGTTCATATCTTAGGGATATATTACTATGCTCTGACCGTTGTCACTAGACGATAACAACTGACGGAGCATGGTTCATTCCTTAGGGATATATTACCATGCTCTGACCGTTGTCACTAGACGATAACAACTGACGGAGGATGGATAATAACTCAGGGATATATTACCATGCTTTGACCGTTGTCACAAGATGATAACAACTGACGGAGCATGGTTCATACCTTAGGGATATATCATCATGCTCTGACCGTTGTCATGAGATGATAACAACTGATGGAGCATGGTTCATACCTTCGGGATGAATAACCATGCTCTGACCGTTGATGACAACTGTCGGAGCATGTTTCATACCTTAGAGATGAATAACCATGCTCTGACCGTTGTCATGAGAAGATGACAACTGACGGAGCATGTTTCATACCTTAGAGATGAATAACCATGCTCGGACCGTTGTCATGTCACGATGGCAACTGTTGGAGCATGTTTCATACCTTAGAGATGAATAACCATGCTCTGACCGTTGTCACGAGGCGATGACAATTAACGGAGCATGTTTCATACCTTAGGGATATACTACCATGCTCTGACCGTTGTCATGTCACGATGACAACTGTCGGAGCATGTTTCATTTCTTAGAGGTGAATAACCATGCTCTGACCATTGTCATGAGGCGATGACAACTAACGGAGCATGTTTCATACCTTAGGGATATACTACCATGCTCTGACCGTTGTCATGAGACGATAACAACTGACGGAGCATGGTTCATACCTTAGGGATGAATAACCATGCTCTGACCGTTGTCATGAGACGATGACAACTGACGGAGCATGTTTCATACCTTAGAGATGAATAACCATGCTCTGACCGTTGTCATGAGGCGATGACAACTAACGGAGCATGTTTCATACCTTAGGGATGAAAACCCATGCTCTGACCGTTGTCATGTCACGATGACAACTGTCGGAGCATGTTTCATATCTTAGAGGTGAATAACCATGCTCTGACCATTGTTATGAGGCGATGACAACTAACGGAGCATGTTTCATACCTCAGGGATGAATAACCATGCTATGACCGTTGTCATGTCACGATGACAACTGTCGGAGCATGTTTCATACATAAATGATATATAACCATGCTCTGACCATTGTCATGTCACGATGACAACTAACGGAGCATGTTTAATACCTTAGGGATGAATAACCATGCTCTGACCCTTGTCATGAGACGATGACAACTGACGGAGCATGTTTCAAACATTAGGGATGAATAACCATGCTCTGACCGTTGTCATGAGGCAATAACAACTGACGGAGGATGTTTCATACCTTAAAGGATGAATAACCATGCTCTGACCGTTGTCATGAGGCGATGACATCTTACGGAGCATGTTTCATATCTTAGAGAGAAATAACCATGCTCTGACTGTTGTCATGAGACGATGACAACTGACAGAGCATGTTTCATACCTAAGGGATGAATAACCATGCTCTGACCGTTGTCATGAGACGATGACAACTAACGGAGCATGTTTCATACCTTAGGGATGAATAACCATGCTCTGACCGTTGTCATGAGACGATGACATCTGACGAGGCATGTTTCATACCTTAGGGATGAATAACCATGCTCTGACCGTTGTCATGACACAATGACAACTGTCGGAGCATGTTTCATACCCTAGAGATGAATAACTATGCTCTGACCGATGTCATGTCACGATGACAACTGTTGGAGCATGTTTCATACCTTAGATATACTAACCATGCTCTGACCGTTGTCATGTCACGATGACAACTAACGGAGCATGTTTCATATCTTAGAGAGAAATATCCATGCTCTGACCGTTGTCATGTCACGATGACAACTGTCGGAGCATGTTTCATACCTTAGAGATGAATAACCATGCTCTGACCGTTGTCATGAGATGATAACAACTGACGGAGCATGGTTCATACCTTAGGGATATACTAAAATGCTCTGATCTTTGTCATGAGACGATAACAACTGACGGAGCATGGTTCATACCTTAGAGATGAATAACCATGCTCTGACCGTTGTCATGAGATGATAACAACTGTCGGAGCATGGTTCATACCTTCGGGATGAATAACCATGCTCTGACCGTTGTCATGTGACAATGATAACTGTCGGAGCATGTTTCAAACCTTAGAGATGAATAACCATGCTCTGACCGTTGTCATGAGACGATGACAACTGAAGGAGCATGTTTCATACCTTAGAGATTAATAACCATGCTCTGACCGTTGTCATGTCACGATGTCAACTGTTGGAGCATGTTTCATACCTTAGAGATGAATAACCATGCTCTGACCGTTGTCATGTCACGATGACAACTGTCGGAGCATGTTTCATACCTTAGGGATGAAAACCCATGCTCTGAGCGTTGTCATGTCACGATGACAACTGTCGGAGCATGTTTCATATCTTAGAGGTGAATAACCATGCTCTGACCATTGTCATGAGGCGATGACAACTAACAGAGCATGTTTCATACCTTAGGGATATACTACCATGCTCTGACCGTTGTCATGAGACGATGACACTTGACGGAGCATGTTTCATACCTTAGAGATGAATAACCATGCTCTGACCGTTGTCATGTCACGATGACAACTGTCGGAGCATGTTTAATACCTTAGAGATGAATAACCATGCTCTGACCGTTGTCATGAGACGATGACAACTTTCGGAGCATGTTTCATACCTTAGAGATGAATAATCATGCTCTGACCGTTGTCATGTCACGATGACAACTGTCGGAGCATGTTTCATATTTTAGAGATGAATAACCATGCTCTGACCGTTGTCATGTGACGATGTTAACTGGCGGAGCATGATTCATACCTTCGGGATGAATAACCATGCTGTGACCGTTGTCTTGTCACGATGACAACTGTTGGAGCATGTTTCATACCTTAGAGATAAATAACCATGCTCTGACCGTTATCATGAGGCGATGACAACTAACGGAGCATGTTTCATACCTTAGGAATGAAAACCCATGCTCTGACCGTTGTCATGTCACAATGACAACTGTCGGAGCATGTTTCATATCTTAGAGGTGAATAACCATGCTCTGACCAATGTTATGAGGCGATGACAACTAACGGAGCATGTTTCATACCTTAGGGATGAATAACCATGCTATGACCGTTGTCATGTCACGATGACAACTGTCGGAGCATGTTTCATACATAAATGATATATAACCATGCTCTGACCATTGTCATGTCACGATGACAACTGTCGGAGCATGTTTCATACCTTAGGGATGAAAAACCATGCTCTGACCCTTGTCATGAGACGATGACAACTGACGGAGCATGTTTCAAACATTAGGGATGAATAACCATGCTCTGACCGTTGTCATGAGGCGATAACAACTGACGGAGGATGTTTCATACCTTAGGGATGAATAACCATGCTCTGACCGTTGTCATGAGGCGATGACAACTGACCGAGCATGTTTCATACCTAAGGGATGAATAACCATGCTCTGACCGTTGTCATGAGATGATAACAACTGACGGAGCATGGTTCATACCTTAGGGATATACTACAATGCTCTGATCGTTGTCATGAGACGATAACAACTGACGGAGCATGGTTCATACCTTAGAGATGAATAACCATGCTCTGACCGTTGTCATGAGATGATAACAACTGTCGGAGCATGGTTCATACCTTCGGGATGAATAACCATGCTCTGACCGTTGTCATGTGACAATGATAACTGTCGGAGGGATGAATAACCATGCTCTGACCGTTGTCATGAGACGATGACATCTGACGAGGCATGTTTCATACCTTAGGGATGAATGACCATGCTCTGACCGTTGTCATGACACGATGACAACTGTCGGAGCATGTTTCATACCTTAGAGATGAATAACCATGCTCTGATCGATGTCATGTCACGATGACAACTTTTGGAGCATGTTTCATACCTTAGAGATACTAACCATGCTCTGACCGTTGTCATGTCACGATGACATCTAACGGAGCATGTTTCATATCTTAGAGAGAAATAACCATGCTCTGACCGTTGTCATGTCATGATGACAACTGTCGGAGCATGTTTCATACCTTAGAGATGAATAACCATGCTCTGACCGTTGTCATGAGATGATAACAACTGACGGAGCATGGTTCATACCACAGGGATATACTACAATGCTCTGATCGTTGTCATGAGACGATAACAACTGACGGAGCATGGTTCATACCTTAGAGATGAATAACCATGCTCTGACCGTTGTCATGAGATGTATTGTGATGTCACGATGACAACTGTCGGAGCATGTTTCATACCTTAGGGATAAATAACCATGCTCTGACCGTTGTCATGTCACGATGACAACTGTCAGAGCATGTTTCTTATTTTAGAGATGAATAACCATGCTCTGACCGTTGTCATGAGACGATGTCAACTGTCGCAGCATGTTTCATACCTTTGGGGTGAATAACCATGCTATGACCGTTGTCATGAGCGATGTCAACTGTCGGAGCATGTTTTTTATACCTTAGAGATGAATAACCATGCTCTGACCGTTGTCATGAGGCGATGACAACTAACGGAGCATGTTTCATATCTTAGAGATGAATAACCATGCTCTGACCGTTGTCATGTCACGATGACAACTGTCGGAGCATGTTTCATACCTTAGGGATAAATAACCATGCTCTGTCCGTTGTCATGAGACGATGACAACTGTTGGAGCATGTTTCATACCTTAGAGATGAATAACCATGCTCTGACCGTTGTCATGAGGCGATGACAACTAACGGAGCATGTTTCATACCTTAGGAATGAAAACCCATGCTCTGACCGTTGTCATGTCACGATGACAACTGTCGGAGCATGTTTCATATCTTAGAGGTGAATAACCATGCTCTGACCGTTGTCATGAGACGATGACAACTGACAGAGCATGTTTCATACCTAAGGGATGAATAACCATGCTCTGACCGTTGTCATGAGACGATGATAACTAACGGAGTAGTTTCATACCTAAGGGATGAATAACCATGCTCTGACCGTTGTCATGAGACGATGACATCTGACGAGGCATGTTTCATACCTTAGGGATGAATGACCATGCTCTGACCGTTGTCATGACACGATGACAACTGTCGGAGCATGTTTCATACCTTAGAGATGAATAACCATGCTCTGATCGATGTCATGTCACGATGACAACTTTTGGAGCATGTTTCATACCTTAGAGATACTAACCATGCTCTGACCGTTGTCATGTCACGATGACATCTAACGGAGCATGTTTCATATCTTAGAGAGAAATAACCATGCTCTGACCGTTGTCATGTCATGATGACAACTGTCGGAGCATGTTTCATACCTTAGAGATGAATAACCATGCTCTGACCGTTGTCATGAGATGATAACAACTGACGGAGCATGGTTCATACCACAGGGATATACTACAATGCTCTGATCGTTGTCATGTCACGATGACAACAGTCGGAGCATGTTTAATACCTTAGAGATGAATAACCATGCTCTGACCGTTGTCATGAGACGATGTCAACTTTTGGAGCATATTTCATACCTTAGAGATGAATAACCATGCTGTGACCGTTGTCATGAGACATTGTCAACTTTCGGAGCATGTTTCATACCTTAGAGATGAATAACCATGCTTTGACCGTTGTCATGTCACGATGACAACTGTCGGAGCATGTTTCATACCTTAGGGATAAATAACCATGCTCTGACCGTTGTCATATCACGATGACAACTGTCAGAGCATGTTTCATATTTAAGAGATGAATAACAATGCTCTGACAGTTGTCATGAGACGATGACAACTGACCGAGCATGTTTCATACCTTAGGGATGAATAACCATGCCCTGACCGTTGTCATGAGACGATGACAACTGACAGAGAATGTTTCATACCTAAGGGAGCAATAACCATGCTCTGACCGTTGTCATGTCACGATGACAACGAACAGAGCATGTTTCATACCTTAGAGATGAATAACCATGCTCTGACCGTTGTCATGTCACGATGACAACTGTCGGAGCATGTTTCATACCTTAGGGATGAAAACCCATGCTCTGAGCGTTGTCATGTCACGATGACAACTGTCGGAGCATGTTTCATATCTTAGAGGTGAATAACCATGCTCTGACCATTGTCATGAGGCGATGACAACTAACAGAGCATGTTTCATACCTTAGGGATATACTACCATGCTCTGACCGTTGTCATGAGACGATGACACTTGACGGAGCATGTTTCATACCTTAGAGATGAATAACCATGCTCTGACCGTTGTCATGTCACGATGACAACTGTCGGAGCATGTTTAATACCTTAGAGATGAATAACCATGCTCTGACCGTTGTCATGAGACGATGACAACTTTCGGAGCATGTTTCATAACTTAGAGATGAATAATCATGCTCTGACCGTTGTCATGTCACGATGACAACTGTCGGAGCATGTTTCATATTTTAGAGATGAATAACCATGCTCTGACCGTTGTCATGTGACGATGTTAACTGGCGGAGCATGATTCATACCTTCGGGATGAATAACCATGCTGTGACCGTTGTCTTGTCACGATGACAACTGTTGGAGCATGTTTCATACCTTAGAGATGAATAACCATGCTCTGACCGTTGTCATGAGGCGATGACAACTAACGGAGCATGTTTCATACCTTAGGAATGAAAACCCATGCTCTGACCGTTGTCATGTCACGATGACAACTGTCGGAGCATGTTTCATATCTTAGAGGTGAATAACCATGCTCTGACCGTTGTCATGAGACGATGACAACTGACAGAGCATGTTTCATACCTAAGGGATGAATAACCATGCTCTGACCGTTGTCATGAGACGATGATAACTAACGGAGTAGTTTCATACCTAAGGGATGAATAACCATGCTCTGACCGTTGTCATGAGACGATGACATCTGACGAGGCATGTTTCATACCTTAGGGATGAATGACCATGCTCTGACCGTTGTCATGACACGATGACAACTGTCAGAGCATGTTTCATACCTTAGAGATGAATAACCATGCTCTGATCGATGTCATGTCACGATGACAACTTTTGGAGCATGTTTCATACCTTAGAGATACTAACCATGCTCTGACCGTTGTCATGTCACGATGACATCTAACGGAGCATGTTTCATATCTTAGAGAGAAATAACCATGCTCTGACCGTTGTCATGAGACGATGACAACTGACAGAGCATGGTTCATACCTTAGGGATATATTACCATGCTCTGACCGTTGTCACTAGATGATTACAACTGACGGAGCATGGTTCATACCTTAGGGATATATTACCATGCTCTGACCGTTGTCACTAGACGATTATAACTGACGGAGCATGGTTCATACCTTAGGGATATATTACCATGCTCTGACCGTTGTCATGAGACGATAACAACTGACGGACCATGGTTCATACCTCAAGTGTCACTGAAACACCTTCTAGCAAATGTAGATGTGCCCAAGTGTCACTGTAGTGCCTCCTTGGCAACTTGCATATACTCACGTGTCACTGTAGTGCCACATAGTGATGATAAACAAACTCAAGAGTAACTGAAATGTCTCCAAGTGAAGGTACATGTTCTCAGGTGTCAATGTAGCACCTCCTAGTGAAGAACATATGCCTAAGTGTTAATGTAGTGCCTCCTTGAGAAGATGCACATACTCTAGTGTCACTGTACTGCCACATAGTGATGATATATATATACTCGAGTGTCACTGTAGTGCCTCCTACGTGATCTGAGGTGGCACTGTGGTGCTCCTAGTGAAGGTACATGTGTCCATTTGTATCTTTAGTGCCTCTTAGTGAAGGTGCATGCATTGAAGTGTCACTGTAGTGTCACCTTGTGATGATATAAACACTCAGGTGCCACAAAGTAGTGTATCCTTGTGATGGTACGTCTACTTAAGTGCAATTGTAGGTGCTCGTAGTATAGGTACATGTACTCAAGTCCTATTATAGTGCCTCCTTTTGCTTTTTTATATATTCCAATGCCACTGTTGTGACTCCTAGTTTTATAAACGCATTCAACTGTCGCTGTAGTACCACCAAGTGATGGTTTATACACTCAAGTGCCACAATAGTGCCTCCATGTGAAAGTGGACATGTTCTCGCGAATGCACCAGTGGTACCTTATTTTTTTGGTTGATGTAATCTATATCCATATGGTATGAAAAATTCTTTGTCAGTTGTCTTCATCTCATGACAACAGTCAGAGCAGGGTAATATATCATTCATGTATGAAACATGCTCCGTCAGTTGTCATCATCACATGACAACGGTCAGAGTATGATTATACCCTCTCAAGAATGAGTCATGCTCTGTCAGTTGCCATCATCTCATGACAACGGCCAGAGCACGGTTATTCATCTCTAAGGTATGAAACATGCTCCGTCAGTTGTCATCGTCTCATGACAACGGTGAGAGCATGGTAATATATCATATATCTTTGAAAACATGCCCCGCAAGTTGTCTTCGCCTCATGACAACGGACAAAGCACAATTATACATCCCAAAGATATGAATCATGCCCCACAAGTTGTCTTCGTCTCATGACAACGGTAAGAGTATGATTACACCCCCTCAAGTATGAGTCATGCTCTGTCAGTTGCAATCATCTCATGACAACGGTCAGAGCATGGTTATTTTTCTCTAAGGTATGTAACATGCTCTGTCAGGTCTCATCATCTTATGACAACGGTCAGAGCATGTAAATATACCACTCATGTATGAAACATGCTCCGTCAGTTGCCATCGTCTTATGACAACGGTCAGAGCATGGTAATAGATCCCTAAGGTATCAATCATGCTCCGTCATTTGTCATCGTCTCATGACAACGGACAGAGCATGGCTATACATCCCAAAGGTATGAAACCTGCTCTGTCAGTTGTCTATGTCTCATCACAACGTTCAGAGCATGGTTATTTATCCCTAAGGTATGAATCTTGCTCCGTCAGTTGTCATCGTCTCATGACAACAGTCAGAGCATGGTGCATGAAATATATCATATATCTATGAAACATGTCTCACAAGTTTTCTTCGCCTCATGACAACAGACAGAGCATGGTTATACATCCCAAAGGTATGAATTATGCTCCGTCAGTTGTTTTTGTCTCATGATATCGGTCGGAGCATGGATCTATATCTCTTAGGTATGAAACATGCTCCGTCAGTTGTTATCGTCTCATAACAACGGTCAGAGAGTATGATTATACCCCCTCAAGTATGAGTCATAAGCTGTCGGTTGCCATCATCTCATGACAGCGGAGAGGGCATGTTTATTCATCCCTAAGGTATGAGACATGCTCTGTCAGTTGTCATCGTCTCATGGCAACGGTCGGAGCTTGGTTATACATCCCTTTGTTATGAAAAATGATCCGTCAGTTGTATCGCCTCATGACAACGGTCAAAGTATGATGATACCCCCTCAAGTAAAAGTCATGCTCTGTCAGTTGCCATCGTCCCATGACAACGTACAGAGCATGGTTGTTCACCCCAAAGGTATGAAATCTGCTCTGTCAGTTGTCATCGTCTTATGACAACGGTCAGAGCATGGTTATTCATTCTAAGGTATGAAACATGCTCCCTCAGTTGTCTTCGTCTCATGACAATGGTCAGAGCATAGATCTATATCCCTATGGTATGAAACATGCTCCGTCAGTTGTCTTCGTCTCATGAAAACGGTCATAGCTTGGCAATCTATAATTCATATAGGAAACATGCTCCGTCAGTTGTCATTGCCTCATGACAATGGTCAGAGTATGATTATACCCTCTCAAGAATGAGTCATGCTCTGTCAGTTGCCATCATCTCATGACAACGGCCAGAGCACGGTTATTCATCTCTAAGGTATGAAACATGCTCCATCAGTTGTCATCGTCTCATGACAACGGTCAGAGCATGGAAATATATCATATATCTTTAAAAACATGCCCCGCAAGTTGTCTTCACCTCATGACAACGGACAAAGCATGGTTATACATCCCAAAGATATGAATCTTGCCCCACAAGTTGTCTTCGTCTCATGACAACGGTAAGAGTATGATTACACCCCTCAAGTATGAGTCATGCTCTGTCAGTTGCCATCATCTCATGACAACGGTCAGAGCATGGTTATTTTTCTTTAAGGTATGTAACATGCTCTGTCAGGTCTCATCATCTTATGAAAACGGTCAGAGCATGGAAATATACCACTCATGTATGAAACATGCTCATGCTTATGACAACGGTCAGAGCATGGAAATATACCACTCATGTATGAAACATGCTCATGCTTATGACAACGGTCAGAGCATGGAAATAAACCACTCATGTATGAAACATGCTCATGCTTATGACAACGGTCAGAGCATGGTTATTCATTTCAAAGGTATGAAACATGCTCCCTCAATTGTCTTCGTCTCATGGCTATGGTCAGAGCATATATCTATATCCCTATGGTATGAAACATGCTCCATCAGTTGTCTTCGTCTCATGAAAACGGTCATAGCATGGCAATATATAATTCATGTAGGAAACATGCTCCGTCAGTTGTCATCGTCTCAATACATCGGCCAGAGTATGATTATACCCCCTTAAGTATTAGTCATGCTCCGTCAGTTGCCATCATCTCACGATGACGGTCAAAACATGGTAAATTCATCACTAAGGTATGAAACATGGTCTGTCAGTTGTCATCGTCTCATGACAACGGTCAGAGCATGGTAATATATCCCTAAGGTATGAAACATGCTCCGTCATGTGTAATCGTCTGATGACAACAGTCAGAGCACGATGAAATATCCATCAAGTATGAAACATGCTCCGTCAGTTGTCTTCGTCTTATGGCAACAGTCAGAGCATGGTAATATATCACCCATGTATGAAACATGCTCAGACAGTTGTTATCATCTCATGACAACGGTCAGAGCATGGTTATTTTTCTTTAAGGTATGTAACATGCTCTGTCAGGTCTCATCATCTTATGAAAACGGTCAGAGCATGGAAATATACCACTCATGTATGAAACATGCTCATGCTTATGACAACGGTCAGAGCATGGAAATATACCACTCATGTATGAAACATGCTCATGCTTATGACAACGGTCAGAGCATGGAAATAAACCACTCATGTATGAAACATGCTCATGCTTATGACAACGGTCAGTGCATGGTTATTCATTTCAAAGGTATGAAACATGCTCCCTCAATTGTCTTCGTCTCATGGCTATGGTCAGAGCATATATCTATATCCCTATGGTATGAAACATGCTCCGTCAGTTGTCTTCGTCTCATGAAAACGGTCATAGCATGGCAATATATAATTCATGTAGGAAACATGCTCCGTCAGTTGTCATCGTCTCAATACATCGGCCAGAGTATGATTATACCCCTTAAGTATTAGTCATGCTCCGTCAGTTGCCATCATCTCACGATGACGGTCAAAACATGGTAAATTCATCACTAAGGTATGAAACATGGTCTGTCAGTTGTCATCGTCTCATGACAACGGTCAGAGCATGGTAATATATCCCTAAGGTATGAAACATGCTCCGTCATGTGAAATCGTCTGATGACAACAGTCAGAGCACGATGAAATATCCATCAAGTATGAAACATGCTCCGTCAGTTGTCTTCGTCTTATGGCAACAGTCAGAGCATGGTAATATATCACCCATGTATGAAACATGCTCAGACAGTTGTTATCATCTCATGACAACGGAAAGAGCTTGGTTATTCATCACTTAAGTTTGCAACATGCTCTTTCAGTTTTCATCGTCTCATGACAACGGTCAGAGCATGGTTATTCATCTCTAAGGTATTAAACATGCTCCGACTGTTGTCATCGTGACATGACAACGGTCAGAGCATGGTTATTCATCTCTTAGGTATGAAACATGCTCCGTCAGTTGTTATCGTCTCATGACAACGGTCAGAGCATGGTTATTCATCTCTAAGGTATGAAACATGCTCCGACAGTTGTCATCGTCACATGATAACGGTCAGAGCATGATTATTCATCTCTAAGGTATGAAACATGCTCCCTCAGTTGTCATCGTCTCATGACAACGGACAGAGCATGGTTATTTATCCCTAAGGTATGAAACATGCTCCGACAGTTGTCATCGTGACATGACAACGGTCAGAGCATGGTTATTCATCTCTAAGATATGAAACATGCTCCGTTAGTTGTCATCGTGACATGACAACGGTCAGAGCATGGTTATTTATCCCTAAGGTATGAAACATGCTCCGACAGTTGTCATCGTGACATGACAACGGTCAGAGCATGGTTATTCATCTCTAAGGTATAAAACATGCTCCGACAGTTGTCATTGTCACATGATAACGGTCAGAGCATGGTTATTCATCTCTAAGGTATGAAACATGCTCCGTTAGTTGTCATCGCCTCATGACAACGGTCAGAGCATGGTTATTCATCTCTATGGTATGAAACATACTCCGACAGTTGTCATCGTCTCATGACAACGGTCAGACCATGGTTATTCATCCTGAAGGTATGAAACATGCTCCGACAGTTGACATCGTCTCATGACAACGGTCAGAGCAAGGTTATTCATCTCTAAAATGTGAAACATGCTCCGACAGTTGTCATCGTGACATGACAACGGTCAGAGCATGGTTATTCATCTCTAAGGTATGAAACATGCTCCGTCAGTTGTCATCGTCTCATGACAACGGTCAGAGCATGGTTATTCATCCCTAAGGTATGAACCATGCTCCGTCAGTTGTTATCGTCTGATGACAACGGTCAGAGCATGGTAGTATATCCCTAAGGTATGAAACATGCTCCGTTAGTTGTCATCGCCTCATGACAATGGTCAGAGCATGGTTATTCACCTCTAAGAAATGAAACATGCTCCGACAGTTGTCATCGTGACATGACAACGGTCAGAGCATGGGTTTCCATCCCTAAGGTATGAAACATGCTCCGTTAATTGTCATCGCCTCGTGACAACGGTCAGAACATGGTTATTCATCTCTAAGGTATGAAACATGCTCCAACAGTTGCCATCGTGACATGACAACGGTCCGAGCATGGTTATTCATCTCTAAGGTATGAAACATGCTCCGTCAGTTGTCATCTTCTCATGACAACGGTCAGAGCATGGTTATTCATCTCTAAGGTATGAAACATGCTCCGACAGTTGTCATCAACGGTCAGAGCATGGTTATTCATCCCGAAGGTATGAACCATGCTCCATCAGTTGTTATCATCTCATGACAACGGTCAGAGCATGGTTATTCACCTCTAAGATATGAAACATGCTCCGACAGTTGTCATCGTGACATAACAACGGTCAGAGCATGGTTATTCATCCCTTAGGTATGAAACATGCTCTGTCAGTTGTAATCGTCTCATGACAACGGTCAGAGCATGGTTATTCATCCCTAAGGTATAAAACATGCTCGGTCAGTTGTCATCGCCTCTTGACAACGGTCAGAGCATGGTTATTCATCCCTAAGATATGAAACATGCTCTGTCAGTTGTTATCGCCAGAGCATGGTTATTCATCCTTAAGGTATAAAACATGCTCCGTCAGTTGTCATCGTCTCGTGACAACGGTCAGAGCATGGTTATTCATCCCTAAGGTATGAAACATGCTCCATTAGTTTTCATCGTGACATGACAACAGTCAGAGCATGGTTATTGCTCCCTTAGGTATGAAACATTCTCTGTCAGTTGTCATCGTCTCATGACAACGGTCAGGGCATGGTTATTCATCCCTAAGGTATGAAACATGCTCGGTCAGTTGTCATCGTCTCATGACAACTGTCAGAGCATTGTTATTCATCTCTTAAATATGAAACATGCTCTGACAGTTGTCATCGTGATATGACAACGGTCAGAGCATGGTTATTTATCCCTAAGGTATGAAACATGCTCCGACAGTTGTCATCGTGACATGACAACGGTCAAAGCATGGTTATTCATCTCTAAGGTATGAAACATGCTCCGAAAGTTGACAATGTCTCATGACAACGGTCACAGCATGGTTATTCATCTCTAAGGTATGAAATATGCTCCAAAAGTTGACATCGTCTCATGACAACGGTCAGAGCATGGTTATTCATCTCTAAGGTATTAAACATGCTCCGACTGTTGTCATCGTGACATGACAACGGTCAGAGCATGGTTATTCATCTCTTAGGTATGAAACATGCTCCGTCAGTTGTTATCGTCTCATGACAACGGTCAGAGCATGGTTATTCATCTCTAAGGTATGAAACATGCTCCGACAGTTGTCATCGTCACATGATAACGGTCAGAGCATGATTATTCATCTCTAAGGTATGAAACATGCTCCCTCAGTTGTCATCGTCTCATGACAACGGACAGAGCATGGTTATTTATCCCTAAGGTATGAAACATGCTCCGACAGTTGTCATCGTGACATGACAACGGTCAGAGCATGGTTATTCATCTCTAAGATATGAAACATGCTCCGTTAGTTGTCATCGCCTCATGACAACGGTCAGAGCATGGTTATTCATCTCTAAGGTATAAAAAACATGCTCCGACAGTTGACATCGCTCATGACAACGGTCATAGCATGGTTATTCACCCCAAAGGTATGAAACATGCTGCGACAGTTGACATCGTCTCATGACAACGGTCAGAGCATGGTTATTCATCTCTAAAATATGAAACATGCTCTGACAGTTGTCATCGTGACATGACAACGGTCAGAGCATGGTTATTTATCCCTAAGGTATGAAACATGCTCCGACAGTTGTCATCGTGACATCACAACGGTCAAAGCATGGTTATTCATCCCGAAGGTATGAACCATGCTCCGACAGTTGTTATCATCTCATGACAACGGTCAGAGCATGGTTATTCCTCTCTAAGGTATGAACCATGCTCCGTCAGTTGTTATCGTCTCATGACAACGATCAGAGCATTGTAGTATATCCCTGTGGTATGAACCATGCTCCGTCAGTTGTTATCATCTCATGACAACGGTCAGAGCATGGTTATTCATCTCTAAGGTATGAAACATGCTCCGACAGTTGTCATCATGACATGACAACGGTCAGAGCATGGTTATTTCTCTCTAAGATATGAAACATGCTCCGTTAGATGTCATCGTGACATGACAACGGTCAGAGCATGGTTAGTATCTCTAAGGTATGAAACATGCTCCAAAAGTTGTCATCGTGACATGACATCGATCAGAGCATGGTTATTCATCTCTAAGGTATGAAACATGCTCCGACAGTTGTCATCGTGTCATGACAACGGTCAGAGCATGGTCATTCATCCCTAAGGTATAAAACATGCCTCGTCAGATGTCATCGTCTCATGCCAACGGTCAGAGCATGGTTATTCATCCCTTAGGTATGAAACTACTCCGTTAGTTATCATCGTCTCATGACAACGGTCAGAGCATGGTTATTCATCCCTTAGGTATGAAACATGCTCTGTCAGTTGTCATCGTCTCATGACAACGGTCAGAGCATGGTTATTCACCTCTAAGATATGAAACATGCTCCGACAGTTGTCATCGTGACATGACAACGGTCAGAGCATGGGTTTTCATTCCTAAGGTATGAAACATGCTCCGTTAGTTGTCATCGCCTTATGACAACGGTCAGAGCATGGTTATTCATCTCTAAGGTATGAAACATGCTCCAACAGTTGTCATCGTGACAAGACAACGGTCACAGCATGGTTATTCATCCCGAAGGTATGAATCATGCTCCGCCAGTTAACATCGTCACATGACAACGGTCAGAGCATGGTTATTCATCTCTAAAATATGAAACATGCTCCGACAGTTGTCATCGTGACATGACAACGGTCAGAGCATGATTATTCATCTCTAAGGTATGAAACATGCTCCGAAAGTTGTCATCGTCTCATGACAACGGTCAGAGCATGGTTATTCATCTCTAAGGTATTAAACATGCTCCGACAGTTGTCATCGTGACATGACAACGGTCAGAGCATGGTTATTCATCTCTAAGGTATGAAACATGCTCCGTCAAGTGTCATCGTCTCATGACAACGGTCAGAGCATGGTAGTATATCCCTAAGGTATGAAACATGCTCTGTTAGTTGTCATCGCCTCATGACAATGGTCAGAGCATGGTTATTCACCTCTAAGATATGAAACATGCTCCGACAGTTGTCATCGTGACATGACAACGCTCAGAGCATGGGTTTTCATCCCTAAGGTATGAAACATGCTCCGACAGTTGTCATCGTGACATGACAACGGTCAGAGCATGGTTATTCATCTCTAAGGTATGAAACATGCTCCAACAGTTGACATCGTGACATGACAACGGTCAGAGCATGGTTATTAATCTCTAAGGTATGAAACATGCTCCTTCAGTTGTCATCGTCTCATGACAACGGTCAGAGCATGGTTATTCATCTCTAAGGTTTGAAACATGCTCCGACAGTTATCATTGTCACATGACAACGGTCAGAGCATGGTTATTCATCCCGAAGGTATGAACCATGCTCCGACAGTTGTTATCATCTCATGACAACGGTCAGAGCATGGTTATTCATCTCTAAGGTATGAACCATGCTCCGTCAGTTGTTATCGTCTCATGACAACGATCAGAGCATTGTAGTATATCCCTAAGGTATGAACCATGCTCCGTCAGTTGTTATCATCTCATGACAACGGTCAGAGCATGGTTATTCATCTCTAAGGTATGAAACATGCTCCGACAGTTGTCATCGTGACATGACAACGGTCAGAGCATGGTTATTTCTCTCTAAGATATGAAACATGCTCCGTTAGTTGTCATCGTGACATGACAACGGTCAGAGCATGGTTAGTATATCTAAGGTATGAAACATGCTCCAACAGTTGTCATCGTGACATGACATCGGTCAGAGCATAGTTATTCATCTCTAGGGTATGAAACATGCTCCGACAGTTGTCATTGTGTCATGACAACGGTCAGAGCATGGTTATTCATCCCTAAGGTATGAAACATGCCTCGTCAGATGTCATCGTCTCATGACAACGGTCAGAGCATGGTTATTCATCCCTAAGGTATGAAACATGCTCCGTTAGTTGTCATCGTCTCATGACAACGGTCAGAGCATGGTTATTCATCCCTTAGGTATGAAACATGCTCTGTCAGTTGTCATCGTCTCATGACAACAGTCAGAGCATGGTTATTTCTCTCTAAGATATGAAACATGCTCCGTAAGATGTCATCGCCTCATGACAACGGTCAGAGCATGGTTATTCATCCTTTAAGGTATGAAACATCCTCCGTCAGTTGTTATTGCCTCATGACAACGGTCAGAGCATGGTTATTCATCCCTAATGTTTGAAACATGCTCCGTCAGTTGTCATCGTCTCATGACAAGGGTCAGAGCATGGTTATTCATCCCTAAGGTATGAAACATGCTCCGTTAGTTGTCATCGTGACATGACAATGGTCAGAGCATGGTTATATATCATTTATGTATGAAACATGCTCCGACAGTTGTCATCGTGACATGACAACGGTCATAGCATGGTTATTCATCCCTGAGGTATGAAACATGCTCCGTTAGTTGTCATCGCCTCATAACAATGGTCAGAGCATGGTTATTCACCTCTAAGATATGAAACATGCTCCAACAGTTGTCATCGTGACATGACAACGGTCAGAGCATGGGTTTTCATCCCTAAGGTATGAAACATGCTCCGTTAGTTGTCATCGCCTCATGACAACGGTCAACGCATGGTTATTCATCTCTAAGGTATGAAACATGCTCCGTCAGTTGTCATCGTCTCATGACAACGGTCAGAGCATGGTTATTCATCCCTAAGGTATGAACCATGCTCCGTCAGTTGTTATCGTCTCATGACAACGGTCAGAGCATGACAGTATATCCCTAAGGTATGAAACATGCTCCGTTAGTTGTCATCGCCTCATGACAATGGTCAGAGCATGGTTATTCACCTCTAAGAAATGAAACATGCTCCGACAGTTGTCATCGTGACATGACAACGGTCAGAGCATGGGTTTCCATCCCTAAGGTATGAAACATGCTCCGTTAATTGTCATCGCCTCGTGACAACGGTCAGAGCATGGTTATTCATCTCTAAGGTATGAAACATGCTCCAACAGTTGCCATCGTGACATGACAACGGTCCGAGCATGGTTATTCATCTCTAAGGTATGAAACATGCTCCGTCAGTTGTCATCTTCTCATGACAACGGTCAGAGCATGGTTATTCATCTCTAAGGTATGAAACATGCTCCGACAGTTGTCATCAACGGTCAGAGCATGGTTATTCATCCCGAAGGTATGAACCATGCTCCATCAGTTGTTATCATCTCATGACAACGGTCAGAGCATGGTTATTCACCTCTAAGATATGAAACATGCTCCGACAGTTGTCATCGTGACATAACAACGGTCAGAGCATGGTTATTCATCCCTTAGGTATGAAACATGCTCTGTCAGTTGTAATCGTCTCATGACAACGGTCAGAGCATGGTTATTCATCCCTAAGGTATAAAACATGCTCGGTCAGTTGTCATCGCCTCTTGACAACGGTCAGAGCATGGTTATTCATCCCTAAGATATGAAACATGCTCTGTCAGTTGTTATCGCCAGAGCATGGTTATTCATCCCTAAGGTATGAAACATGCTCAGTCAGTTGTCATCGTCTCGTGACAACGGTCAGAGCATGGTTATTCATCCCTAAGGTATGAAACATGCTCCATTAGTTTTCATCGTGACATGACAACGGTCAGAGCATGGTTATTGCTCCCTTAGGTATGAAACATTCTCTGTCAGTTGTCATCGTCTCATGACAACGGTCAGGGCATGGTTATTCATCCCTAAGGTATGAAACATGCTCGGTCAGTTGTCATCGTCTCATGACAACTGTCAGAGCATTGTTATTCATCTCTTAAATATGAAACATGCTCTGACAGTTGTCATCGTGATATGACAACGGTCAGAGCATGGTTATTTATCCCTAAGGTATGAAACATGCTCCGACAGTTGTCATCGTGACATGACAACGGTCAAAGCATGGTTATTCATCTCTAAGGTATGAAACATGCTCCGAAAGTTGACAATGTCTCATGACAACGGTCAGAGCATGGTTATTCATCTCTAAGGTATGAAATATGCTCCAAAAGTTGACATCGTCTCATGACAACGGTCAGAGCATGGTTATTCATCTCTAAGGTATTAAACATGCTCCGACTGTTGTCATCGTGACATGACAACGGTCAGAGCATGGTTATTCATCTCTTAGGTATGAAACATGCTCCGTCAGTTGTTATCGTCTCATGACAACGGTCAGAGCATGGTTATTCATCTCTAAGGTATGAAACATGCTCCGACAGTTGTCATCGTCACATGATAACGGTCAGAGCATGGTTATTCATCTCTAAGGTATGAAACATGCTCCCTCAGTTGTCATCGTCTCATGACAACGGACAGAGCATGGTTATTTATCCCTAAGGTATGAAACATGCTCCGACAGTTGTCATCGTGACATGACAACGGTCAGAGCATGGTTATTCATCTCTAAGATATGAAACATGCTCCGTTAGTTGTCATCGCCTCATGACAACGGTCAGAGCATGGTTATTCATCTCTAAGGTATAAAAAACATGCTCCGACAGTTGACATCGCTCATGACAACGGTCATAGCATGGTTATTCACCCCAAAGGTATGAAACATGCTGCGACAGTTGACATCGTCTCATGACAACGGTCAGAGCATGGTTATTCATCTCTAAAATATGAAACATGCTCTGACAGTTGTCATCGTGACATGACAATGGTCAGAGCATGGTTATTTATCCCTAAGGTATGAAACATGCTCCGACAGTTGTCATCGTGACATCACAACGGTCAAAGCATGGTTATTCATCCCGAAGGTATGAACCATGCTCCGACAGTTGTTATCATGTCATGACAACGGTCAGAGCATGGTTATTCATCTCTAAGGTATGAACCATGCTCCGTCAGTTGTTATCGTCTCATGACAACGATCAGAGCATTGTAGTATATCCCTAAGGTATGAACCATGCTCCGTCAGTTGTCATCATCTCATGACAACGGTCAGAGCATGGTTATTCATCTCTAAGGTATGAAACATGCTCCGACAGTTGTCATCATGACATGACAACGGTCAGAGCATGGTTATTTCTCTCTAAGATATGAAACATGCTCCGTTAGATGTCATCGTGACATGACAACGGTCAGAGCATGGTTAGTATCTCTAAGGTATGAAACATGCTCCAACAGTTGTCATCGTGACATGATATCGATCAGAGCATGGTTATTCATCTCTAAGGTATGAAACATCCTCCGACAGTTGTCATCGTGTCATGACAACGGTCAGAGCATGGTCATTCATCCCTAAGGTATGAAACATGCCTCGTCAGATGTCATCGTCTCATGACAACGGTCAGAGCATGGTTATTCATCCCTTAGGTATGAAACTACTCCGTTAGTTATCATCGTCTCATGACAACGGTCAGAGCATGGTTATTCATCCCTTAGGTATGAAACATGCTCTGTCAGTTGTCATCGTCTCATGACAACGGTCAGAGCATGGTTATTCACCTCTAAGATATGAAACATGCTCCGACAGTTGTCATCGTGACATGACAACGGTCAGAGCATGGGTTTTCATTCCTAAGGTATGAAACATGCTCCGTTAGTTGTCATCGCCTCATGACAACGGTCAGAGCATGGTTATTCATCTCTAAGGTATGAAACATGCTCCAACAGTTGTCATCGTGACAAGACAACGGTCACAGCATGGTTATTCATCCCGAAGGTATGAATCATGCTCCGCCAGTTAACATCGTCACATGACAACGGTCAGAGCATGGTTATTCATCTCTAAAATATGAAACATGCTCCGACAGTTGTCATCGTGACATGACAACGGTCAGAGCATGATTATTCATCTCTAAGGTATGAAACATGCTCCGAAAGTTGTCATCGTCTCATGACAACGGTCAGAGCATGGTTATTCATCTCTAAGGTATTAAACATGCTCCGACAGTTGTCATCGTGACATGCCAACGGTCAGAGCATGGTTATTCATCTCTAAGGTATGAAACATGCTCCGTCAAGTGTCATCGTCTCATGACAACGGTCAGAGCATGGTAGTATATCCCTAAGGTATGAAACATGCTCTGTTAGTTGTCATCGCCTCATGACAATGGTCAGAGCATGGTTATTCACCTCTAAGATATGAAACATGCTCCAACAGTTGTCATCGTGACATGACAACGCTCAGAGCATGGGTTTTCATCCCTAAGGTATGAAACATGCTCCGACAGTTGTCATCGTGACATGACAACGGTCAGAGCATGGTTATTCATCTCTAAGGTATGAAACATGCTCCAACAGTTGACATCGTGACATGACAACGGTCAGAGCATGGTTATTAATCTTTAAGATATGAAACATGCTCCTTCAGTTGTCATCGTCTCATGACAACGGTCAGAGCATGGTTATTCATCTCTAAGGTTTGAAACATGCTCCGACAGTTATCATCGTCACATGACAACGGTCAGAGCATGGTTATTCATCCCGAAGGTATGAACCATGCTCCGACAGTTGTTATCATCTCATGACAACGGTCAGAGCATGGTTATTCATCTCTAAGGTATGAACCATGCTCCGTCAGTTGTTATCGTCTCATGACAACGATCAGAGCATTGTAGTATATCCCTAAGGTATGAACCATGCTCCGTCAGTTGTTATCATCTCATGACAACGGTCAGAGCATGGTTATTCATCTCTAAGGTATGAAACATGCTCCGACAGTTGTCATCGTGACATGACAACGGTCAGAGCATGGTTATTTCTCTCTAAGATATGAAACATGCTCCGTTAGTTGTCATCGTGACATGACAACGGTCAGAGCATGGTTAGTATATCTAAGGTATGAAACATGCTCCAACAGTTGTCATCGTGACATGACATCGGTCAGAGCATAGTTATTCATCTCTAGGGTATGAAACATGCTCCGACAGTTGTCATTGTGTCATGACAACGGTCAGAGCATGGTTATTCATCCCTAAGGTATGAAACATGCCTCGTCAGATGTCATCGTCTCATGACAACGGTCAGAGCATGGTTATTCATCCCTAAGGTATGAAACATGCTCCGTTAGTTGTCATCGTCTCATGACAACGGTCAGAGCATGGTTATTCATCCCTTAGGTATGAAACATGCTCTGTCAGTTGTCATCGTCTCATGACAACAGTCAGAGCATGGTTATTTCTCTCTAAGATATGAAACATGCTCCGTTAGATGTCATCGCCTCATGACAACGGTCAGAGCATGGTTATTCATCCTTTAAGGTATAAAACATCCTCCGTCAGTTGTTATTGCCTCATGACAACGGTCAGAGCATGGTTATTCATCCCTAATGTTTGAAACATGCTCCGTCAGTTGTCATCGTCTCATGACAAGGGTCAGAGCATGGTTATTCATCCCTAAGGTATGAAACATGCTCCGTTAGTTGTCATCATGACATGACAATGGTCAGAGCATGGTTATATATCATTTATGTATGAAACATGCTCCGACAGTTGTCATCGTGACATGACAACGGTCATAGCATGGTTATTCATCCCTGAGGTATGAAACATGCTCCGTTAGTTGTCATCGCCTCATAACAATGGTCAGAGCATGGTTATTCACCTCTAAGATATGAAACATGCTCCGACAGTTGTCATCGTGACATGACAACGGTCAGAGCATGGGTTTTCATCCCTAAGGTATGAAACATGCTCCGTTAGTTGTCATCGCCTCATGACAACGGTCAGAGCATGGTTATTCATCTCTAAGGTATGAAACATGCTCCAACAGTTGTCATCGTGACATAACAACGGTCACAGCATGGTTATTCATCCCGAAGGTATGAATCATGCTCCGACAGTTGACATCGTCACTTGACAACGGTCAGAGCATGGTTATTCATCTCTAAAATATGAAACATGCTCCGACAGTTGTCATCGTGACATGACAACGGTCAGAGCATGATTATTCATCTCTAAGGTATTAAACATGCTCCGACAGTTGACATCGTCACATGACAACGGTCAGAGCATGGTTATTCATCTCTAAGGTATGAAACATGCTCCGTCAAGTGTCATCATGAAACTACTCCGTTAGTTATCATCGTCTCATGACAACGGTCAGAGCATGGTTATTCATCCCTTAGGTATGAAACATGCTCTGTCAGTTGACATCGTCACATGACAACGGTCAGAGCATGGTTATTCATCTCTAAAATATGAAACATGCTCCGACAGTTGTCATCGTGACATGACAACGGTCAGAGCATGATTATTCATCTCTAAGGTATTAAACATGCTCCGACAGTTGACATCGTCACATGACAACGGTCAGAGCATGGTTATTCATCTCTAAGGTATGAAACATGCTCCGTCAAGTGTCATCATGAAACTACTCCGTTAGTTATCATCGTCTCATGACAACGGTCAGAGCATGGTTATTCATCCCTTAGGTATGAAACATGCTCTGTCAGTTGTCATCGTCTCATGACAACGGTCAGAGCATGGTTATTCTTCTCTAAGATATGAAACATGCTCCGTTAGTTGTCATCGTGACATGACAACGGTCAGAGCATGGTTATTTATCCCTAAGGTATGAAACATGCTCCGACAGTTGTCATCGTGACATGACAACGATCAGAGCATGGTTTTTCATCTCTAAGGTATGAAACATGCTCCGACAGTTGTCATCGTGACATGACAACGGTCAGAGCATGGTTATTCATCCCTAAGGTATGAAACATGCCTCGTCAGATGTCATCGTATCATGACAACGGTCAGAGCATGGTTATTCATCCCTAAGGTATGAAACATGCTCCTTTAGTTGTCATCAGGACATGACAACGGTCAGAGCATGGTTATTCATCCCTAAGGTATGAAACATGCTCTGTCAGTTGTCATCGTCTCATGACAACGGTCAGAGCATGGTTATTCATCCCTAGGGTATGAAACATGCTCGGTCAGTTGTCATCGCCTCTTGACAACGGTCAGAGCATGGTTATTCATACCTAAGGTATGAAACATGCTCCGTTATGATGGCCGGCTTATATTGGTATTTGAATCATCTCTCCCATCATCAACAAAAGAAATACGTAGTCAAAGTTGGACCCCCATCTGAAAAAAACTTTCTGGATCCGCGCATAGGAAATGATGTGCAAGCCTCCATAGAGGCATCCATCCTCATTTCAGGCATCTTAAAATATGCCCTCTACATAAAGTATTATCTTTTTTAAAAGCTGCATCTTGTTAAGCGCTATTAATAGACATTGGGTTTTTTGGCGGTCTATTTTAAAAACAAATGACGCATGCGCAGAAACGCACCATGCGGGGACAGATGTCATTATCCTCTTCCCGAGGAAAACACTACGTGCTGATCCAGGTGACATGTCATAGTAAATCCCAATTTAAGGCCCCAGAGAGCTATTCAACACAGAGATGCAAACATCAATTTTAATAAATATGATAAAACATTTACACCAAATAACAGCTTACATAACTCTGGTAAAAAAAACAGAAACAAAGTAAGTAAAGATCAGGAATCGATTCAATGAAGTACCACACCTGACCCAGGATACCAATGGGTGAGTGACAAACTCACATTTAGACACTACAAACGAGAGCCAAGAGGTCAGCCTTTTCCCAGCAGGTGACCACAAGGCACATATAAACAGACGCACACAAAGGCATAGCAAATACAAGGCAGAAGAAACGTAAACGATCAAAAAAAGTATCGCCTTGGAGCGGTCAGTAAAATATTTTACTGGAGGGCTTAAACCGGTTTAACGGTGCACCAACATCACCATTAGTTCAGGTTTTGGATCAAGACACATAAGTATTTAGTTTGCATGAAAGACCCATAACTTATCAATGCATCATCTCCTAGAACATATAAATCAAGACACAAAAAGGAGATAAAGCAAAGATAAGAACTCAACAGTAAATAAAACTGAATACAGGAGCAAAAGAAATCTAACAGGTAAACCCCGGTGGGCCCGACAAACAGCCAAAGCATCAGGCCCCTACCATCTCATCAATAAATAAGCTATTAAGGCAGAACCATCATAGAGTCTGAAGTCCAACCCACCAGCGTGCAATTAACAAATTGTAACTTCATGCCTATGAATTATTTATATTTTAACATGCTTTCAGCATGTTAATTCAATTAATACTTTCCAGACGAAGAGCTTGTATAGTCATCTGATTAGCCCTTTGTAGTTGTCAGATACTGTACATAATCTTCCCTGAAAATATCATATGACACATTTTTGATATAATCATATGTTCATTGTGTTAAATTGTTCATATTTTAGTTAACATATTATATTTTTAATGTTCAGTAATATTTCTCTTAGTATACCTAGCCTTAATGACGCTAATGACTCAGAAGGGTTGATGCGTCGTTAAACTACAGCTTATCATCAGCATCCAACTTTTGATCCATCAGGTACCAGTGCATGTATTCTGAAACCTGTTGGAGAAGCTGATGCGGATGCAGTGTGGGAAACATGTTGATGCATCTCTGATGGCCACAGAAGTGCTAAAGAGCAAGTGTGTACAAGAGCAAATGGGGGAGGACTCAGCAGAGGAATGCGCAGATCCTGAAAACTCCTTTAGGAGGGCTCTGACAACGTTTATTTTCTTTTTTAGCCATCAACGTAATTCAGATCATCGCCTAATGGACCTCCCTCCAGAAACACTTCTCTAGGGGTCCTTATCAGTATTCAAAGGAAGCATAACCTTAAAGCAATTTCCAGTTCCGGTTGAGTGCTGTCATCTTTTTTATTCAACTTCTTCATTTTTTATAAAAAAATATTCTGAAAATGTGACTTCTCATCACAAATGGGAACCTGGTTTTTGGTAAAGAAATTCAGATGAAATATAACGGATATCATTAATTTGGAAACATAAGGGCCAGTTATAATTATGTATTTAACATTTTAACTGAATAATGAAGAGTCCTTTTTTGTAACTATACATAGAACACATGGTCCAGATAGCAAATTACGAGAATAACGGCATCAAGGACACCTACATCAAATTTCATAAAGTATACTGCACAAAATTTTTAAAATGTGCGCCTAAGTTTTACATGGCTATAAACAGTAACCCAAGTTTATCATGACTGGACAGATTCGTCAGAACACATTGCTACTTTAATATTCCAAGGACACGTCAAGCGCGAACTCACTATTTCTCCTGTACATCATTCAGATATCCAGCCAAATAAAAATAGAAGATTGTGTCTGTTATCAACCATATGGTTCAAATATTGAAGAGCCAGATCATGCTCACAGCAAGTGGCAGAATTCCTATAGAATATCTGGAATATAGCCGAGAAGACGAATGAGAACGCTGACAATTATATTTTAGGGCTAGCCTAATATCTACAAGAAAATGAAACTGCATATTCTCTCCACATGCGAGACTAAACGGGGTTGCGTGCTGAGAACATGCTCACATCTGCATTCATATAAAGAAAATAATTCTGAAAACTCAACGAGCAACTAGAGCATTAAATGGTCGGCAAGTTAGCTTAAATCACCAAGTAACTACCTAATTGGATTTCATATGATTACTTTGTTTAAGTTTGTGTTTTTTTATTTAATCTATATTTGTTCGAATTCTTTCTACTCTTTTTTCGCCTTATTGACATTTTTATCTTTACCTTCTCTGTGTATGAATTTTAATCCTTATCTGCATCTTCTCTTTCTCTCCTCTTACTTTAGATACTCTCCCTATATTGATGAGAGCATACTTCGTTACTTGTACAAAGTATAATTTTGAAAGCCTGTTTGAGATCACTCAGGGCTATCCACATTGTACCGGTATATTAGCTAACTATGACCCTAAGTCGCTTATGATACACCTCGGATGGCCTGTGTGGCTCGAATAGCGGTTTTTAATCTTTACCTTATAATAACCGAACAAGACAGCGACTAAAAAAAGAAATTGTGTCCTATTACTTGACATTACATCACTGCTCTTTATGCACATGTATGTACATGGTTTCCCTGTAATTCTAGAAACACACCGTTGCTGCAAATTGTTCAAACCCATTAAACACTCGAATCACTTCATTAGGTGCCCAGTCAATGAAAGGAAGAGACGATTTACCCCATTTTGTTTATGTGTATATGTATATAGGAATCCTACTAGCAATTACACGGGATGTTTCTCCTTTTCTACTTGCTGGGGATATTCATGAAAACCTTGGACCAGACTCTGTCGGAAACTTTTCTCTGTCTAGTTCATCATCTATTTGCTCAGCTGAGACCAATCAAAATGTGCTTAGCATCTTCTACATTTAAACATCCATTGTCTAGCACCTCAAATTGACGAGCAGATCCCTTTGCATACGACATAATGATTTTCTCAGAGGCTTCGCTCCAGCATGCAGACTACATGAGTAATTTGAAAAATAAGATAGTTTAATGTAGCTCAATCTTTCATGTTACTTGCTTTCTTTATTTGTTATAGTAACATGTGTAACATGCTGTTACAGGCTAACACCCCACCAAAGAGAATGGAAACATCTCTTATTCGACGCAGCTTTGGTTTTTTTATTCTGATGGGATATGTCTGCGAGAATCCTCTGGGGTGGGGGAGCAGGACCTTTTTAGCTTATAGTCCATATGCTACAAGACATATTACGCAATATTTAGCGTAAATTTGTAAATAGATTCGTACCAATCTTTTATAATATTTGTTTTGGGTGCTCAAAAGAACAGTTATTTGAGTACCCACAACATATGTTTTGGATGGGATATAATAAAATTGTTTTAATTATTAACTCTTATCTAAAGGCATACAAGATATCAATCAGTACCTTGTATCCTATAACTTCAGCATTTGTGATGGCGGTGTGTCACTTTAACATGACATCAGCCTGTGAGTCAACTGAATGGTCATAGAATGTCAGCAGTAGACACACTAGACTAAAAACCAACAATGTGACCATATTTCCTCATGGCCTCGCACGTGTCATACTGCTTTGAGCCATGAGTACAACTTCATAACTGATATATCCCCAGATATTGACATTTGAAAAATCTACTCCTTGTATTGCTAAATATAGACAAGAGTAAAAAACCAAGCGTTCTATGAATAGTATGATAATTTTAGAAAGAGCACGATAAAGAAAATACTTCTAACATTTGATCTCATTTTGTATCGTATTTCGATATACTTTGCATGGAAAGAAGGAATTTAAAAGCCTTTGAATAATTCGCTAATTTTCATGCTAAAATAGTGTATTATTGCAGCGAACAGATTAGACAAACTAATCTAGCTAGTACACAAATGCTATATGCAAATTTATGACTCAGTTTATTCTTACCTAAATAATAGTCAGCTTTATATACTGTGAAAGATACTGTTATAGCATTGGACCGGAGGTAGTTGGTTACCGATTCGTTATTTCCCCGACTACCAACATTAGTCTAGTCACTTTTTACCCTAACGGATTTTTTGTCAAAAAAAGCGAAGGTGATATTGTAATCGACTCCATCCATCCGTCCGTCCGTATGGTCTGTCTGTCAGTTATGCTCTCTCCCCCTTAACCATTGGACGAAATTCAACCAAATTTGTTGTGTGAGTTACTCACATGAATTGGGCATGCAACGGGCAAATTGTTTAGGGTCCTTTTTGGAGTCCTTTTTCAAGCATCTCTTAAACCACTGGTTCATTTCACATTAAATTTCATATGGCGGGCCGAGAAGCATATCACAATACGCAGCAAAGCGTATGTATCCATGTAGTTGGACGCTCGATGAAATGTAAGGAAAAAACTATGTGCTCCTGTTCAATGTTGATCCAGGTGACATATCTTAGTAAATCCCAGTTTAAGGCCCCAGCGAGCTATTCATCACAGAGATGATCACAAGGGCCACTGACAGAATGCACACCAACTGTTGATCCATCAGGTATCACTGTATACTATTCTGAAACCTGTTGGAGAATATGATGTGGGTGCGGTGTGGGAAACATGTTGATGCCAACATCTCCAACGGCGGCAATAGAAGTGCTACATAGTCAGTATGTACAAGAGCAAATGGGGTGGACTTAGCATAGGAAAGTATCATGCGCGGATCCAGAAAATTCCTTTAGGAGGGTCATGACAACGTTTCTTTTCTTTTTTCTTTTTTTAGTCATCAACGTAATTCAGGTCATCGCTGTATGGACCTCCCTAGAGAAGCCATTGGACCCAACAGCTTCTTGAGCGGGGTCCATACCAGTTTTCAACGGAAACCTAGCCTTGACGCAATTTCCTGTTCCGTTTGAGTGTCAACATCATTTTTTCAACCGCTTCATTATTTTTGTAAAAACTTTTGTAACAATGTGACTATTTATCTTAAAAAGGGAGTCTGGTTTTTGGTGGTAAAATCAGATGAAATATAACAGATATCATTAAATTGGAAACACGATGGTCTATTTATTATTTGTTTTTAACATTTTGCGCTAAATCATGAAGTTCTTTTTGTTACTATAGATAGCATATCACGAGAATAACGGCATCAAGGAAACCTGCATCAAATTTTATAAAGTATACTGCACAAAATTATTAAAGCATGCATGACCAAGTTTAACATGGTTGAGAAAAATAACCCAAGTTTATCATGACTAGACAGATTCGTCCAAACACAATGCTACTTTACTATTCCCAGGACACACCAAAGTGCTACAAGATACTTCTCATGTACAACACACGGATATCGAGCCAAATAAAAAAAATTCTGTAAGGAGGTCCTGTAGACTGGCGCCAGTCCTTAAAACAATTTTTCATCAATGTATAATATCATATACGTGTAGCCAGTCTTACTCTGATGGCTCTGTTTTAAAACAGAGCCATCAGGGTAGGACCGGCTACACGTATATGATATGACACATTGATGAAAAATTGTTTTAAGGACTGGCGCCAGTCTAGGGGTCCTGAAACAACGATTTTTTACTTTTTCTTTTTTAAGTCATCAACGTAATTCAGATCATCACCATATGGACCTCCCTCGAGAAGCAATTGGACCCAGCGACTTCTCGAGGGGGGTCCTTACCAGTATTCAAAGGAAACCTAACCTTGAAGCAATTTCCAGTTCCGGTTGAGTATCAATATCCTTTTTTCAACCGCTTCTTTATTGTTTGTGAAATTTTAGTGACAATGTGACTATTCATCTAAAGAGGGAGCCTGGTTTATGGTGGTAAATTCAGATGAAATATAACAGATATCATAATTTGGAAACATGACTGTCAGTTATTATCATGTGTTTAACATTTTGAACTAAATAATGAAGAGTTCTCTTTGTTACTTTAAATAGATATCATGTGCACGAGAATAACGGAATCAAGGACACCTACATCAAATCTTATAAAGTATACTGCACACAATTATTAAAGCATGCGCTTCTAAGTTTTATATACTCAAGTATATCATGACTGGACAGATTTGTCCCAAGACAATGGTACTTTAATATTCCAAGGACACACCAAAGTGCTACAAAAAGCGCGTACTCACTCCCTCTCCTGTACAACATGCATATATCCAGCCAAATAAAAAAATGCAAGCCTATGTCTATTTTCAACCGTATGGTTCAATTATTGAAGAGCCAGATCATGCTCACAGCAAGCGACGGAATTCCTTTAAAATATCTGGAATAGCCGAGAAACGGGATGAGAACACTGACAATGATATTTTAGAACTAGCCTAACATCTACAAGAAAATGACAATGCATGTTCTCTCCACATGCGAGACTAACTGCGATTGCGTGTGGAGAAAATACTCACTTCTGGCTTCATATAAAGAAAATAATTCTGAAAACTGAACGAGCAACTAGAGCAATAACTGACCGGCAAGTTAGCTTAAATCACCAGGTTACTACCTTATTGGGCTCCTTTGGATTACTTTGTCTTAGTTTGTGTTTTTTTTATTTAATCTTCATTTTTTTCTTTCTACTTTTTTCCCTTTATTGACATTTTTATCTTTATCTTCTCCGTGTCTGAAATCTTAATCTTTATCTGCATCTTCTCTTTCTCTCCTCTTGCTTTAGATGCTCTCCGTTTATTGATGGTAGCGAACTTTGTTACTCGTACAAAGTATAATTTTGAAGGCCTGTTCGAGATCACACAGGGCTACCCACGTTGTACAGGTATATTAGCTAACTATGACCCTAAGTCGCTTATGATACACACTTGGATGGCATGTATGGCTCGAATTGCGTTTTTTTAATCTTTACGTTACAATAATCGAGGAAGACAGCGACTATAAAAAATAATTTTTTACCAATTACCTAACATTACATCACTAGCCTAAGCACATGTATGAACATTATTTCTCTGTAATTCTAGAAACACACCGTTGCTGCAAATTGTTCAAACTCATTAACACTCGAATCACTTCATTAGGTGCCCAGTCAATGAAAGGAACAGACGATTTACCCCATTCAGCTGAGACCTTTCAGAATGTGCTTAGCATCTTCTACATTTAAACATCCATTGCCTAGCACCTACAATTGACCTGGTACGAGCAGAATCCTTTGCATACATCGTAATGATTTTCTCAGAGACCTGGCTCCAGCATGCAGAATGCATGAGTAATTTGAAAATAAGATAGTTTAATGTAGCTCAAGCTTTCATTTTACTTCTTTTCTTAATTTGTTATAGTAACATGTGTAACTGGCTGTTACAGGCTAACGCCCAATCGTACAGAATGGAAACATCTCTTATTCGACGCAGCTTGGGTTTTTCTTTACGATGAGATATGTCTGCGAAATTCCTCTGGGGTTGGAGGGAGCAGGACCATTTTAGCTGAAAGTCTATATGTTGCATGACATAATACGCATTTTTTAGCGTAAAACTGTTAATAGATTTGTACCCATACTTTTTAACATTTGTTTTGGGTGCTCAAAAGAACAGTTCTTTTGAGTACACCGTAGAGATTTAAGTTAATTATATTTTAATCTAGAGGTCTATATGATATCAATCAGTAACTTTGGCATTTGTGATGGTGGTGTGTCACTTTTACATGACACCAGCCTGAATGGTAATATAATTATTTAAGGCTGACCCGCAGTAGCCACACTAGACAATTTGCTAACAAAGTGACTACGCCCATATTTCCTCATGGGTTCGCACGTGTCATACTGCTTTGAGACATGAGCATAGCTTCATAGCTGATATAACAAAAATCAAGTCCCCAGGTATTGACATTTGTAAAAGCTTGTACTTCTATTGCTAAATATGGACAAGAGTAAACCCCCCAGCGTTCTATGAATAGTACGCTATTTTAAGAAAGAGCACGATAAAGACAATATGTCTAGCAGTATTATATTTCAAAATACTTTGAAACAATACCTAAACTCGATTTTTTATGTTTTTCACATTGATTTTCGACGATAACCTTTTTATTAATGATTTTAGTAAACTGCGTTCGCGATGAAAGTTGTAGAGAAAAATTAGCGCCAACTTCTCCAAGCGGTTCCTAAATCATAGATGCTGCAATTAACTCTGCGCATAGATGCACTCTTTGAGCATTTTAAGCAAAGCGCAAATAAACTAAGTCAAATATGTCAGTCAAAAGATTATATTGCACCGCCCCAATTCAATAAGAAAGACGATGGATGGCTTGTTTAAATATATTGGAAATTGCGCCGGATTCGCCCGTGCGTTAAGCTAGTTGGGTCATCTCGAAACTGTCCGTTTATGAGCACATGCATAAGAGGAAAATGGTGCGTAATGCGATATTACAGCTTCTGTACATACAAATGATAATACTCTTAGTAGATTCTGAATATGCACAGAACATTCTGAGTCTACATACGGCGGGATAATGCTATAAATAACCATTGAATAAATGTATATAGTCGGGGAACCAAGGTAGAAAAAATGCTAACCCTTGCACCCGAAAGGTATACAGCTGGATTTTGTATGGTTGCAAAGGTAATTCTATGGTGTATCTGAAACCACTGTATAGCAGACTTGATCGACTTGCATAACGCCAGAGCAGTCAACTTTCTACGGAAGCCCAGCAAGAACATGTCGAAATATTATTTTTCAAAATGTTATATATTTTTATCAAAAAAGCTCAGGATTGAAAAATATTGAGTTTATATAATAATACAACATCAGCGTAGACCTCAGGTGCAGTGGTGGTCATGTAAGAATACTGCGTATTGATTTTTAAAGCATGTAGATTAGGACACCCCTTTTGATATTAAATTTATAGTTTTCTTTTCTTCTAATCTCATTAAAACTGCATTTATTGTCCAAAATTGTATTTGATAATTATTTATATATTGCTTGGAAGCATATCTCGTAAAAACTTGTGTGCTTACTTATTCACTTTTGTATTCCTGCTGAAATGGTTTGAATTGCATATTTTTTACATAAATACATAAATTTTAAATTGAATGTGTTTAAACACTCCATACAGTTAGACAGACGATTGGGACAAAAATTAAGACAATTTATTTTATTTTCTATGGCAAACTAGAAAAGGTAGCTGAAAAGTAAAAATATGAAACCACGATAATTTGATATTTAGTAATTTAGTCAATGCCAGCTGGTGCGTAGTTAAATACCAGGACAACTTAAGAACAGTTTAACACAGAGATGAAATTTATCAAGGTTTTAAAGGATGTTTATATTCCATATGTACAGCAGGTTTGAAACAGAGGGTCAATGTATGGACCAAGGAGATTTTTATCTACTGAAAACACTAGTTTCATTTAACTGTGGTAAAATTAATATGGAAAAACTGGTATAACTAGTATCATATCACGATGAAAACCTGTCTGTCCCCGTCTGAGATGCAGAAATGTAACCGCATAGTATTTGTAAAGACAAAAATGTCCCTAAGAAGATTATTTTGGTACACAAATGACTGCCCATACTTTTAAATGCATTTGATAGTGTATTATTGTATTATCGAACAGTCAAACGGCTTCTCATACCCATCCTCCAGATAAGAGTGCGAAATCGAAAATTAGTTTTGTTATTTCTCAAACAAAACGTATGTTGTGGGTACTTAAGTGTAGGAGAAACTACGAATATCTGGCCATTCCTGAAATATAATGTATTACGAGGCCACGAAGGGGCCGAGTAATCATTATATTTCAGGAATGGCCAGATATGAGGAGTTTCTGCAACTTAAAATACACCTTCAATAAGACAGTGTATTATAGCACTAAGAATTCAGAAAATAAATGCAAAATTCCTGTCATTTGATCATTTTTTATATTTCAACAAAACCTAATTTCCCCCATTGGCGGCTCATTAAAGGAAACAGTGTTTGCATTAAAGCGAAACATGCGTGGATTTCGTGGTGTAAAACCACCTGTACATTAATAGGTGTGTTAAGCATCTGCATGTTTAAAGCATGCATTTTTCCCGCACTATTTTGCTCTCCACGTTGGCATTTATTCATTTCTGTAGTGCTTTTCAACCTCTCCTGATTATGATTCGATGCGCCAAGTATAATTTACCAAAACGTTTTCGATGTAGAACTTTATAAAGTATAGAAACTGAAAAAGTCTAATCTTTTGGGGACTGTGACAAAGTGAAAACGATAGAAGTTTAAAGGTCTGTATGTCATTCTTACAAAAACTTACATTGTTCTGTAAAAGTTATTCTGAACAAGTGGCTCAGTTGGTAGAGTGTTAGAATTGAGATCGAAGGGTCACTGGTTCGAGACTCACAAGAAGCATTTTTTTTTATTCTTTGCTTATAAGTACTGTTTCAACCCAGGGAGAGAGGGAAGCCTCCCGAATGACTGATAAATTGTTGTGAAGGACGTAAGGCATACGTGTAAACTGATAAACACGAGCAAAAGTCATTATGTACGGTCGTATGTAACCAAGACCACACCTCCGGGTATTATTCTACTGTGTCTACTCCGGGAATAAACGGTGCCTCATATTTCGTCAACATACATGTAACTCCCTGATAATGCATCGTTTTGTTGAGAGTATCCCCTCACCCCCCCCCCCCCCCAAAGAAAAACACTCCTACATGTACCTGGTTGCGCACTTATCCGTCAACGCCAATCCCAGGCGGAGTTACAAAAATAAACAATGAACATTTTCGAACTAACATACTGAACAAAATTAATGATACTAATCGATACTACGGTATAGTCACCATTCTGGGTAATGTTGCATGCTTTTTTACCTACTGTTTTTCTCTTCAAAAATACGATCAGACTTTCAAACAGTTTGAATCCTAATCATGTCCCACAGTCATATCCGCAGAATCACTGCTCGTGCCAGAAGTCTCCATTCGGTGTGCGAAACTATTAAATCCATGGAAGGTAACCGGGCCTGAACTAAAATGTTTGCAAAGAGACATTGGCAAGCGAAGATTTAATCCTCCATTTTATGGCATTTGATATTAGTTCACTCATTTTAAGCAGAGTTTGTCTGGCATATCTATTTGTCAATTTCTTTTCCTTAATATATTTGTATAAAATATAGTTGAGAATAACAATAACAGGTAGAAATGTTTTACATAGAGTACCAGCGATTTATTGACCTCACTTTGTATTAGTTAGTTTACACTGAATTGATGGCAGCTCATCTGCCACCTCTTTTTGTGTAAACTTACACGTTTTTTTTTGACCGTGTAAACCTTAAGGCGCAAATACTTCTAAATGACCCTCGATTCATTAAATATATTTACCGTTAGTGTCATGTGCGGATCCAGAGAAGGGGGGACAGGGGGTCTGGACCCCCCCCCCCCCCCCCGAAAAACCACAAAAATATAGGGTTTCTTAGCAATACTGGTCTGGATCCCTGAAAAAGCACTAAGCTACCAAGCCAGCATTCAATGTTGGGCCATCATCGTCATGCCAGCGAAACGCCGTTTAAATGACATTTCCGATGACGGCCCGCTTATAGTGGTATTCCTCATCAATTGAATAAATAAAAAATCAAGAAAAGTCAAATTTTGGACCGTTCTGGATCCGCGCATGGGTATCACGTCTCAAAGGTTTTGTGGAAGTATACTAAAATTGCAGCAGTTGACATTTTCAATTTTTATAATGCCAAACATATGTTGTAAATGTTTTCTGGCAGACGATTTATATAATATATCAAATCTTATTTTACCCGATAAAAAGAAAGAAGAGGCTACTAAGCCTTTTTATTCTGATAGATTATCCCTTACGTATTAGTAAATTAGTATGGAATAATCCACTTTGTATTTTAAGGGGTTGTCGGTCAAACTTTCAATGAAAATAATGCTTTTATGTTAGATTGTTTTTTTATTTTAACAAACAGTGCAGACCCTGATGAAATGCCGCCTTTCATAGGTTTCGTCTGGCTCTTCATAGTTTGCCAAAGTACATGTTAATCGGTATCCAGAATGAAAAAAAAATGTAAAGATTAAGTGTGATCTGCGCTTTCAGAAGTAAACCCTTAAAGCGCCAATCACAACAAAAGACGTCTGCTTTTCTCATCTGCTAAAATATTTAAAAAGGCTCCGAGTATGAAACGAAACAGTGTGGACTCAGATCAAACTACTCGTGCAGTCTGATCTAGGCCTTGACTTTTTGCACCTATACTTACATTGTCAGTACTATTATAGGCAATTATTTGTAGCAGACGCTTTCAGCAGACGACATTTTAAAAAGCATTTTTCTTGGCATTGCGAAAATGGAAAGTAGCATATACGAGGGTCATCCAATAAAGAATGAGACTTTTTCTATAGCGCATTGAATTTACATGCTAGGCTTATGAAATTTCTTTCAAAGCTAGCTCGTCTTTTTGGCTGTTCACATGTACCATATTCGAGGTTTTACATAATTCCAACTTTTGTTGCTATGCAACATTAGAAGACTGGGCAAACATGCCTGGACGGCTCACTATAGGTGGTTACCATAGCAACAGATTCAGAAGTATAGTTTATTTTTCTACTAGTACTTATATATGCTCATGCAATCTGTCTATAGCCAATAGGAGAAAGTAATGTTTCAGATTCTTGAGCCGTTACCATGGAAACAAAGCTTAAAAAATCAAGTTTTCAAGAAATATCTGGTATTTTCCCTTACCTCTTGACTTTAAAAGTTGATATCAAATAGTCGAAGGCAATTAAAGTGAACATAGTTCTGTTCATGTATACTTAATTACAATAAGCTGCAGATAATGAAACATTTTGTGGGATATCCTTCACCTACATAGTTACCATAGCAACACAAAGTAGTGTGATTATAAAAAATCAAGTAAATCGGTTGCTAGGCAACCAAAATAAAGGATATGCATATTTGGTTCATCTTCTATAGCATTTTATGTAACACTAAGATTGATTAGTAGAAGAAATTATATCAATAGGTTATATTCTATCTATGAGTGAAAATATAAGACTTTCAATAACCGTGGGTATTACAAAAATAATGTAAACGCGGCCATGCGTCTTCAAGTCCTTCCACAAAACATCCTGTTACTATGGCAACAAATCAATCACAAACATTTTGTTTATATTCCTGAATTGCTAAGATGTCATACTATCATTATGGTGAATTTTAACTAAATGCACACACAGGTTTTCATACTATGAAGAAAGTCTCATTCTTTATTGGATGACCCTCGTAGTTAAAGAACTACACGAGTTATCTGTGGCATAAAAAACGAACGTCCATTTTCGCGCATATGCGCGTTTTAAAGAGGCATTATAGTGTCAACTCAGTTTTAGAAAAAGGCAGCAGAAAGTGTACATTAGTTTTTGTGTAAAAGCGGTCATGCTTTTTACACAAAATTAATGTACACTTAACTGGCCATTCCTGAAAAATAATGTATAGTTTCTACAATGGAGTGACGTCACTGGTGTATTTTAAATGGATCTATTAAATGAGACGGTTCTTTTGAAGACAAAAAGCACACTCTTTAACTTATTGATTAGGGAAACATCACAATTTTTATGCTATGAAAGATTGCTTAACATGACCTATGTGGCATACAAAAAATGTTGTTGTTTTTCGCGAAATGCAATTCTGGTCGCATTTCTATACAGTGGTTTCATATTAAGCACTATTTAGACTATCAGGTTACAAAATTCCAGTCGTATACCTCTCGGGTGCAAAAAATGTGTGTTTTTGCATGATACGCGACTTTGGTTCCCCGACTAATATACACACCTTGTGAATATTCTTTTGAGAAGAACCCTTCCTGTCACGCCTCTACGAAATTTACCTGTCAATAAAAGACTTAGAAATTTTGGCTGAATTCAATTTATTGCAAAAGCTTCATCCATGTACACAAAAATCTGTTTGTGTCACAAACTTCGGGCCACTTGGAGAAATCGGCGCTAATTTTTCTCTACAACTTTCATCACGAACACAATTTGTTAAAATTAATAGTTAAAAAGTTATCGCCGAAAATCAATGTGAAAAACATAAAAAATCGAGTTTAATAGGATTGGACGGGAGGTAGTTGGTTATCAATTCGAAATACCCTCGACTACCAACATTAGTCTACTCATTCTTTTATATTTATTTTAGCTCACCTGGGCCCTCGGCGCATGCGTGAGCTAATAGTATACTAATAGATCTAACATCCGTTCTTTTTCAACCATCTCTTAAACCACCGGTCCATTTCCCATTAAACGTCATATGGCCAGTCGAGTAGCATATTACAATACACAGCAAAGTGTGTGTATCCATGTAGTTCGATTGAATAAGAGGAAAAACTACGTGCTCCTGGTAAATATTGATCCCAGTGACAAGTCATAGTAAATCCCAGATTAAGGCCCCAGCGAGCTATTCATCACAGAGATGCAAACATCAATTTTAATAACATAGAAAAAACATTTACACCAAATGTACCAGTCTGGTGTATAAATAAACAAAACTTATCTTTGATTTACAGAACGCTGGTAAAAAATCAGAAACAAGTTCAGTTATCACGAAATCTAATTTCCAAGAACTGAAATCACAGTACATGAACTGAACACATTTATTGAACATGAACACATTTATACAGATGGTTCTAAAGATGATATCAAATGTGGACGCCCAGTAGTATCAGACGCCTTCTCTGAAACTATGCAAATTCCAGATGGGTCTTAAATTTTTACAGCGGAAGCAAAAGCCATTAATTTAGTATAAGATCCTATTGCCGACTGTGAAACTTCTACAAAATTGTAATATTTTCAGACTTTCTTTCAGTATTAAAATTTTTAAATCAAACGTCTTCAAAAATCCCCAAACTCAAAATTTTTTTGAAAAACATCATGATTTAGCAAAATGTATTTAAATAGTTATCTGTTTGATCCATAGCCACATTGGCATTGCTGGCAATGAAAATGTGGACCAAAAAGCAAAATATTCACTTAATTTACACCCATCAAACTTTCCGCTACCTTATTCAAATGTTAAACCTTTTATCAATACACTCAACAAAATTTCTAATTGGTCACATTTTAAACTAATTATTTTTGACCAAGTGCTTAAATCATTGAAATGATTTTTTGCCTAAATATGTGCAGTTGAATGGGCAAAAATTTAAGGGTCTTTCAGAAAAGTTTTCTTTCAATCCACAGTTTTTTTGGTAAAAATGCAAAAATATGCTTTTTAGATAAAAAGTTGTTTTGAGTGAGATTTTATATCAAATTTAAGTGCAGTTGGTAATTAACCGGGCTTGCCGACTTCAAAAAACACCAAACTCTTGAAATTTTGACTGAAGTGGAATTTTTACGCAATCCTTAAAATGTCAAATTTTTCGAGATTTTTGAAATTCATCAGTAACTCATGCTAACTCGTGCTAAAATTATTGTTTGCATTTTATTTCATTTGAACAAGAAAGGCCAATGAGAATAGAACATGATTCGTCTGTTTTGTGATTACAAACATTTCACTGCTGCTGTGCACTTCCAGTTTGGATGCAAATCTTAAAAAAATCGTTTTGACGACACTTCGCATTTTTTCCCACTTTCCAAACTAGAACAGTGACGTCTAGTAGTAATGAATAATCTCTGAAAGTTTTAAATGCGGTGCCGCAGATAAAAAGGCGTACAAAACAGTGCGAACTTCATATGTAAACTGCATGCATATGGCTGAATTGCTATGATTTAGCTGCTGGCAGTGTTTGCCTTCATGCCATTACGTAACAGAAACTAGAAGTCCGAATGTAGCAAATCATTTGAAGCTTGTTCGTCTTAAATCTTAACAGTCAGAAACATCTTCAAACAAACGAAAATACAAAGGGATAGCGTATCTGTGGAATTTTTTATATTGTAGAAAAAAATGTGACCTTTTGAATTGAGGGTACCTTTACTCTAGCATCGTCTGTGACAGAAGTACCGGTTATTTTTAAATGAAATGACCTGCAGAGTCTAGGTAAAGCATTGGTTTATTTATAGAAGCATGAATTTTGTATAACCGACTCTTACTTTCAAAACTAGCGTAAAAATGTAATGTTACCAATTAGAAATTTTGCTGAGTGTAGGTACATTGTAAACAAGTGGCAAATATTATGGACTAACAGTGTAAGTAATAAACTCTTTGAGATTAAACCTGTGATTGGACAATCTCAACCAATAGTAAGAAATGTCAGACAAGAAGAAGTCATGCTTGCCCGTTACCGTATTGGTCACACAAGGATCACACACTCATATCTTTAAAAACGAGAAGAACAACCTTATTGCTTTGGGTGTGATGCACCCTTTGCAATCCTCCACATTCTAATTGAATGTCGTGATTTTTCTAACATAAGAAACAAGTACTTTAATGTTGATACAATCAAACAATTGTTTAATGATGTACCTATTGATAATGTCTCCTTATTCTTAAAAGAGATTAATCTTTTTAACAAATTGTATCATCATGCCTATGAGTTATTTATATTTTAACATGCTTTCAGCATATTAATATATTCATACTTTCCAGACGAAGAGCTTGTTTAGTCATCTGATTAGCCCTTTGTAGTTGTCAGATATTGTACATAATCTTCCCTGAAAATATCATATGACAAGTTTTTGATATAATCATATGTTCATTGTGTTAAGTTATTCATATTTTAGTTGACGTATTATATTTTTAATGTTCAGTAATATTTCTCTTACTTAACCTAGATGACGCTAATTACTCAGAAGGGTTGATGCGTCGTTGAACTACAGCTCATCATTATCCAACTGTTGATCTATCAGGTACCAGTGCATATATTCTTTAACCTGTTGGAGAAGCTGATGCGGATGCCGTGTGGGAAACATGTTGATGCCAACATTTCTGATGGCCACAGAAGCGATGGTGAATAACAATAATCAAGTCCACAAGTATTGACATTGGACACGTTTTTTTTGTCCAGTCACTTTTGGTTACATCAGCAATAATTATCCAAATGATAAAAATATCTTTTCTCTAGTGTGCCATGTAATACAAAATTTGTTAAGAAGAGAAAGAATGGTACCTTCTCTTATTGTAAAACTCAAAAGCTTGTAAATTGTTTAAGCACGAAATAGAGAAAAACAAAAATAAATGGCGATTTTGGACATTTCAGATGGCGTTTTGAGAAGCACGCTTAAATTCACGTCCATGTAATCTTAATATGAAGACTTAGGAAATACATCAAATGTTTAGTTTCTTTCTAAAAGCCCACTCTTTCAGATTGAAACGTAAAAAATATCATTTATTGGATAATTTTGTAAATAAAATCACTTTCAAAAAAATTGTTTGCTGATGTAACATTTCGTGTCCTACCATGTTACGTCTTGTCCTAATGTACTTAAACTCAATTATATTGACAGTAACAAGAGTGCCAACAGTTGGAATACGAATTTTAACGAGTTGGGAACAATGCGGGGATCAATCAGTATGTTTAGAACATTGAACACAAATAAAAAATATTGACCTTAAATGTTGGGGTATTTATGGTGTCCAGTATGTTACGTCAGCAACTTTTGAGAAAATCGATATATATATATACTATGCACAATAAATTTAGCAATTATTTTGTATGGGTGAGCCCATCCACATCAGATCTCGAGTTTCATTTGCTGTCATAAAGATACAAGCGCTGATCATCTGACAAGATTTTCCATTTTAAAAAAATACAGAATTACCAAACGCAGCAGCCGTGCTAAAGTGACGTTTAATTTTAAGGCTAGCGGGTGACGTTGGTATTTCTAATCATTGGGGGCAGCCGAAACCATTTTCAAACGATTAATTGGTCACTGAAAACCAAAAAAGCATAGCAAATGCTGCAATTTTCTACACTTTCTCAAAGAAACAAAGGACCAAGTTTTCACATTTTGACGTTTTTAACTAATGCTTTTACGTTATCACCTTTAATCGGTGTTTCTAGTCGGGTTTTCTTGAGCCACATTAACAAGTAAAACTGCTTGATGTCTTCCAACACATTCAGACAAATAATGGTGAATGAAACATCTTCACTACTACAGTGCACGAGCCGAAAGATAAAATCTAACGTCACCATTATCTCGCAAATGCGTCGCACCATTTTTCAGTAACTTACGGTTTTAATCAACCATAAGATGAGTTACATTGTAAGCATATGATATCTTGGTAAACTGAGTCTCTGTTGAATTGGCACGCCAATTAACATAAGAAGTTTAATCAAATGATGACTACGTTTTGACGTCATTGATGTCAGCCGATTTTTTTCAGCATGAAATCTCTATCAAATCTGTCACATAACCAATAGTTTTTATAGGTGTATGATGCATGAGGAAGATGAAAGACCACCAAACGAAAAATCACATGCTTAACTTCTTAGCATTACTTACAACGGATGTGATTTTTGCTTACTGACCCCTTCTGCAATTCTTGCTTTCCCCAAATGCCTATTTAAAGGATGGCGTCTGAAATTTCGTGGTTTCATTTGCCTTAGATCCTGTTCTCGTCATTGCAATTGAAATTGATCGGCCTTGCACAAAGATGCGCACAAAAAAGATGCAAGCATAAGAAATTACTAAACTTATTGTGCATAGTATATATAAATGTACCTAAGCACTTTACCATGGAAAAATTGGCGCGCTTTTGTCACGTGGGCATACACAACTGAAATATATTGTACGCATCATAAGTGGCTGTATTGTTGGAGGTTAGAGTGAGATGAAAATACCCCAGTGTTATTTTAACATGACGTTAGGTCTTGGCCAGAGAAAAACTGTCTGGTTGTTCATTTCAGTGAAGCTAAAACATGCAAAGGAACTGACATACAAAGTGCTGCATCTCTGTATATGTAATTTATGCACTGAAAATTTTAATATAGCAGAGAATACTTATCAAAACAAGACTAATATTAAATGATGTAACGTAGACAATATATTCTTGTGTCTCCGTTACTGCCAGGTTTATAAATGAGAATATTCAAGTGAGATCTACTTCACATTAAAGAAGTGATGCTGAAATCTGCGTTAATGTTGTTAGTCAATCCATTGATGGTCTTTTCAGGTCTGCATGTTTACAGTTACTTTAAATAAAGCCAAATATATTGAGAGTAACAAAGACGCAATTAAAAGGTGTCCTGTTACATCTCTAACGTATTTTAATGTAATATATTGATGATAATAACTCCATTATATCTTTGAAACTCTTCTCTAAAAAGGAATGCTGAAAGTATAGTTTTGTTATATTGCAGTTGGAGTTCTATTCAAATACACAATTACAGAAAAGATGTAATGAAGACTTCATGATTCGTTTCCAGTTACATCACAAATGCTTAAGTTCAGCCTTTAGTTTTCTGGTAATAAGAATGTGTTGACTAACTTTAGAATATTCAAAGCGAATGATTCCTAAATACTGTAGTTACCCAAACAGGAAAAAGTGAAAAATTTTGTAAAGTAAAACATATAGCGCGAAGATGTAATGATTAATCCATAATTTATTGTCCAGTTACATCACAAGTGCTTAAAGTACATTCACTCCTTAGTTTTATATAAACAAACATTTAATATCTAGTATATAGATACAACAAGAGAAGGATTTCTAAATTCAGTTGTTTAAAAATGGAAAAAGGGGAATTATTTTGCTTATAGGCCTGTTTTCAGTGTGTCGTTAAGCGTTACATCACTATATATTATTATATGAACATAAAAATGCAAATAACTTCAAATTGCTGAAAGTTTTTTCTTCTTTGGGATGTTGTAGGCAGTTGACTTATGCTTGACGCTACACAAGAAATTAATCGCTTCAATATACTTTTTTTTTTGGCAAAAGTTGGCCACTTAATGATTAGTGATGTAACAAAAAAGGGTTGGACAAAAATGCGTGCCCATTTGTAAAAAGCTTCAACTTGTATTGCTAAATATAGACAAGAGTAAAATACCAGCGTTCTATGAATAGTATGATATTTTTAGAATTGCACAATATAGAAAATATTTCTAGCATTTGATCTCATTTTGTATTGAGTTTCGATATACTTTGCAAGGAAAGTAGGAATTTAAAAGCTTTGAATACATGCTCTAATTTTTATGCTAAAATAGTATATTATTGCTGTGAACAGATTAAACAAACTAATCTAACTAGTACTCAGATGATATATGCAAATTTAATACTCAGTTTATTCTTACCAAAATAATAGTCAGCTTTATATACTGTGAAAGATACACAATGTTATAGGATTGGACCGGAGGAAGTCGGTTATCGATTCGAAATACCCCCGACTACCAACATTCTTCTAGTCACTTTTTATCCCCGTGCTTTTTTTTTTAAAGCGCAGCTGATATTGTATTCGCCTCCATCCGTCTTTGTGCCTGTCCGTCCATCTGTTCGTTATGCTATCTCCTCCTAAATAACCCGGCATCCAATTTAGGTTACCTTGCACCCCCAGGACAGTTTTTAATGGGTGCCAAATTGTTTATTGGGACCCTCTGGGTGCGAAACGAAGGTGTCCTCCAAAAAAAAATTGGGGCTATGTGAAAACGCATGGTTTCCATGACAACCCATAGCGGATTTGAGAATGGGGGTATGCCTACAAAAGTACTCATATCTCAGTTGTTACTTATCCTAGACTGCTAAACATAATACCAAATTAAAACTTAGACATAGGCCTATTATCCCCGTGTTGCATTTTCATAAATATTAATGAAAACATTAAAAATGTGATTCACAGATGGGGATATATGTACAATGTATTAAATACCTCAGCTGCTTTTAGCCATAGATTACTAAAATTTATACTAAATGAAAGCTAGGACATATGTCTTTTATTCCATGGTCAAAATGCAAGTTATCAAATTTGCATAATTTGCGTATTCATGAATATTAATAAAAACGCTAAAAATAAGAGAAAATCATTAAAAATATTAATAGGCTGATTTCATCCCAATATTGTCATTGTTGCATGTTTTTATATAACCAACGGTACAATTTGACAAGTCCATACATCCAGTGGTCCTAAATGAATAATATCTCGTTTGCATATTCATGAATATACATGAAAACTTAAAAAATGAGGGAAAATCGCGTAAAAACTATAAGCCTAGGGAAGGGGTTGAGGTACGATCTATCTTGTACTCCTAGGGCCTTTTATATTCATGCCAAATTGTTCAGTGGGATCCTCTGAATGCGGAGTTTACCTCAAAACATTTTGATATGGGTTATGTGAAAATGCATGGTTTCCATGGCAACGCATTATACGATTCTCGAGAATGGGGGGTAGGCCTACAAATTCAATCATATCTAGGGTTCTACTTATCCTACAGCACTAAAATTGGTGTGAAATGAAAGCTTAGACACATGTCTTGTTTCTTGTGGTCAGATATGTTAAATCAACTTATTTGCATATATTTGAATATACATGAAAACCTTAAAAATTAAATAAAATCGTAATAAAACACCATAAATAAACATATTTCAGCCCAAAACATCTTCAAACCACTATTGCTGCCAATATTTAATATAATCAGTGATACAATTTGATAAGTTCTCTCATCCAGTGGTCCTATATAAAAATAATTTTACTTGTGTTATCACAAATTAAAGATACAAAACATATCAGACGTGAGGGTTGCGACTTGGGGGTGCCTAGGTTTCAAAATTCTATTCATCCGTCCAACCTTTATGCTATCTCCTCCAAAACCATTGGATGACATCAAACCAAATTTGGTGTGTGAATTACTCGCATGAATGGGGTGTGCAACAGCATAACAAATTTGGTCCCGTCCCCTAGAGCCATTCCGAGGGCCAAAAAGGTCAAATATCATTAAATGTCAATAACAAAGTCAATTTCAAAGATTTTTATACCAAACTTCCTGTGTTCTTACAAATATAAGATATCAAACATATAGAATGCATTTTTTTCCGTGAAGCCTAGTTCAGGCCCCGGGGATTGAACTTGGGGTGCTGAGTGTGCCCAGGGGTTGAAAACTTTATTTTTGGAACATAGTGATGTGATCAATAAATTGCACTTACCGAGTCAATTTTAAAGATTTGTATTCTTAACTTTTTGTGTGTTCTCACAAGTTAAAAGTATAAAACAAGTCTAAAAAATTTTTTATTCTGTCTCCTGGGAAGGCGCAGTGGCTCAGTGGTAGAGTGCTTGACTCCAGACCGAGGGACAGCAGGCTCGAGCCTCACCAACGTCAATGTGTTGTGTCCGTGAGCAAGAACATTTATCCTAGCTTAGTACTGGTTAAGTCCAGGAAGACCCGTCCCTTTATAACTGAAAGATTATTGATGGGTCGTAAAGAATCAAATCAAACAAACAAACAAGTTCTGTCTCCTGGATCATGCCTCAGTTGTCGTACTTGGGGGTGCTGGGGGGTCAAAAACTTGAGTATTGGATTTACGATGGCGCCCCATCGACTGCGCATTCTACTTTATATTTATTTTAGCTCACCTGGGCACACGACTCATGAGTAAGTTAATAGTATACCGGTCCCCATAGCCTAGTGGTTAAGGCATATGCATCGGGAGCTAGAGGTCGAAGGTTTGAATCCCAGTGTTGGTGGCATGTGGGTTTGTTCTGATATGACTGGTTGATGAGCCGCCAGCTAGTTAAATGAACGGTTATCAATTTCTAGCCTGCCTGGTGCCTGGCAAAAGGATGAGATTTGAGAAGTAAATGTGACAAGTTGGTGTCTCATAAGTCAGAAATGGCTGGCCTTTTCAATATGGGCGACAGTATAATAAACAAGCACTTTTACTTTTAGTATACCAAAGGAATTTTTTTAACCATCTCTTAAACCACTGGTTCATTACTCAATAAATTTCATATGGCCGGCTGAGTAGCATATCAAGTACGCAGCAAACAGACCAACTGCATGTAGTTAGACGCTCAAAGAATTTCGAAAGAAAACACGAGCTCCTGTTCAATGTTGATTTAGGTGACATGTCATAGAGGCCCCATTGAGCTATTCATCACATATATGATCAAAAGGGTCATTGACAGAATGCAGACCAACTGCTGATCCATCAGGTATCACTGCATATGAGCCGTGGTATAAGATTTCCAACAATGTGGTATGTGCGACCAGCAAAGGCTCAGACCAGCCTGCGCATACGCGCAGACTGATCAGAACCTTTGCTAGTCGCTTAAATATTCTATGACTGTTAAACTACTGACCGAACATCATTTTTCTTTCTAAGCTTATAAGGAAGCTGCACAGGCTCGTCTGAGTCTACACTTGTCAAAAATGCCACATTGTTGAAAATCACATGTCATGGCTCATATATTCTGAAACCTGTTGAAGAAGCTGATGTGGGTGCGGTGTGGGAAACATGTTGATTCAAACTCTGACGGCTACAGAAGTGCTTCATAGTCAGCGTGTACAAGAGCATCTGGGGTGGACTTAGCAGAGGAAAGTACCATGCGCGGATCCTGAAAATTCCGTTAGGGGGATCCTGACAACGTTTCTTTTCTTTTTCTTTTTTAGTCATCACTGTAATTCAGATCATCGCCGTATGGACCTACCTCAAGAAGCAAATGGACCCAACGACCTCTCGAGGGGTCCATACCAGTATTCAAAGGAAACTGTTTTGTGGCCGTGTTCCTTGGCTGTACCAGTACTGGCCGGGTGGGTTTATGCTTTTTGTGGTTCTATGTCCAGGAACTCCCAAAGGCTCAGCCGGCAGTGATTCTGGTTTTAAAGCGTCTCAGAAGATGGGGCAACGGCTTAAAGTCTCATCCGACAGACATGGAGAAGCCATGAATCGAACCTGCGACCCCTGGTTTACAAGACATAGGTTTATTCCCTACACCACGTTCAAAGGAAACCTAACCTTGAAGCAATTTCCAGTTCCGGTTGAGTATCAACATCTTTTTTTCAACCACTTCTTTATTTTTTGTGAAATGTTTGTTAACATATGACTATTCATCTAAAAAGGGAGCATGGTTTTGGGTTGTAAAGTCAGATGAAATATATCAGATACCATTAATGTGGACACATGACGGCCAGTTATTATTATGTGTTTAACCTATTGATCTAAATAATGAAGAGTCCTCTTTGTTACTTTAAATAGAAATCATGTGCACGAGAATAACGGAATCAAAGACACCTACATCAAATCTTATAAAGTATACTGCACACAATTATTCAAGCGTTCTTGCCTAAGTTTAAGATACTCAAGTTTATCATGACTGGACATATTTGTCCGAACACAATGGTACTTTAATATTCCCAGGACACACCAAAGCGCTACAAGAAGCGCGTACTCACTCCCTCTCCTGTACAACATGCATATATCCAGCCAAATAAAAAATGCAAGCCTGTGTCTATTATCAACCGTATTGTTCAATTATTGAAGAGCCAGATCATGCTCACAGTGAGTGACGGAATTCCTTTAGAATATCTGGAATAGCCGAGAAACGGAATGAGAACACTGACAATGATATTTTAGAACTAGCCTAATATCTACAAGAAAATGACACTGCATGTTCTCTACACATGCGAGACTAACTGCGATTGCGTGTGGAGAAAATGCTCACTTCTAGCTTCATATAAAGAAAATAATTCTGAAAACTGAACGAGCAACTAGAGCATTAACTGACCGGCAAGTTAGCTTAAATCACCAGGTTACTACCTAATTGGGCTCCTTGGGATTACTTTGTCTTAGTTTGTGTTTTTTATTTTATCTTCATTTTTTTCTTTCTACTTTTTTCCCCTTATTGACATTTTTATCATTTCCTTCTCAGTGTACGAAATCTTAATCCTTATCTGCATCTTCTCATTCCCTTCTCTTGCTTTAGATGCTCTCCGTTTATTGATGGCAGCATACTTCGTTACTTGTACAAAGTATAATTTTGAAAGCCTTTTCGAGATCACACAGGGCTACCCGCGTTGTACCTGTATATTAGATAACTGTGAACCTAAGTCACTTATGATACACCTTGGATGGCATGTATGGCTCGAATTGCGTTTTTTTAATCTTTACGTTACAATAATCGAGGAAGACAGCGACTATAAAAAGAATTTTTCTCCAATTACTTAACATTACATCACTAGCCTAAGCACATGTATGAACATTATTTCTCTGTAATTCTAGAAACACACCGTTGCTGCAAATTGTTCAAACTCATTAAACACTAGAATCACTTCGTTAGGTGCCCAGTCAATGAAAGGAACAGACGATTTACCCCATTCAGCTGAGACCTTTCAGACTGTGCTTAGCATCTTCTACATTTAAACATCCATTGTCTAGCACCTACAATTGACCTGGTACGAGCAGAATCCTTTGCATACAACGCAATGATTTTCTCAGAGACCTGGCTCCAGCATGCAGACTGCATGAGTAATTTGAAAAATAAGATAGTTTAATGTAGCTCAAGCTTTCATTTTACTTCTTTTCTTAATTTGTTATAGTAACATGTTTAACTGACTGTTACAAACTAACGCCCAATCGTACAGAATGGAAACATCTCTTATTCGACGCAGCTTGGGTTTTTCTTTACGATGAGATATGTCTGCGAAATTCCTCTGGGGTTGGAGGGAGCAGGACCATTTTAGCTGAAAGTCTATATGTTGCATGACATAATGCGCATTTTTTAGCGTAAAACTGTTAATAGATTTGTACCCATAATTTTTAACATTTGTTTTGGGTGCTCAAAAGAACAGTTCTTTTGAGTACACCGTAGAGATTTAAGTTAATTATATTTTAATCTAGAGGTCTACATGATATCAATCAGTAACTTTGGCATTTGTGATGGTGATGTATCAATTTTACATGACACCAGCCTTTGAGTCAGCTGAATGGTTATATACTTATTTTAAGGCTGACTCGCAGTAGCCATACTAGACTAATAGCCAAAAAAGTGACTACGCCCTTATTTCATGATGGGCTGGAACGTGACATACTGTACGACTTCATAGCTGATATAACAAAACTCAAGTCCCCAGGTATTGACATTCTTAAAAGCTTCTACTTGTATTGCTAAATATAGGCAAGAGTAAACACCCCAGCGTTCTATGAATAGTACGCTATTTTAAGAAAGAGCACGATAAAGAAAACATGTCTAGCAGTATTATATTTCAAAATACTTTGCAAGGAAAGTAGGAATTTAAAAACCTTTAAGAAGATACTCATATTTTCATGCTAAAACAGTATATTATTGCAGTGTACAGATTAAACAGAATAATTTAGCTAATAGTACACAGATGATATATGCAAATTTAGCACTCAGTTTATTCTTATCTAAACAATAGTCAGCTTTATAAGCTGTGGAAGATACAATATCTAACAGGATTGGACCGGAGGTAGTTGGTTATCAATTCGAAATACCCCCGACTACCAACATTAGTCTATTCATTCTTTTATATTCATTTTAGCTCACCTGGGCCTTTGGCGCATGAGTGAGCTAATAGTATACTAATAGATCCAACATCCGTTCTTTTTCAACCATCTCTTAAACCACCGGTCCATTTCCCATTAAACGTCATATGGCCAGTCGAGTAGCATATTACAATACGCAGCAAAATGTGTGTATCCATGTAGTTCGATGGAATGAGAGGAAAAACTACGTGCTCCTGGTAAATGTTCATCCCGGTGACAAGTCATAGTAAACCCCAGATTAAGGCCCCAGCGAGCTATTCATCACAGAGATGCAAACATCAATTTTAATAACATAGAAAAAACATTTACACCAAATGTACCAGTCTGGTGTATAAAAAAAACAAAACTTATCTTTGATTTACAGAACGCTGGTAAAAAATCAGAAACAAGTTCAGTTATCATGGAATCTAATTTCCAAGAACTGAAATCACAGTACATGAACAGAACACATTTATTGAACATGAACACATTTATACAGATGGTTCTAAAGATGATATCAAAGGTGGACGCCCAGTAGTATCAGACGACTTCTCTGAAACTATGCAAATTCCAGATGGGTCTTAAATTTTTACAGCGGAAGCAAAAGCCATTAATTTAGCATTAGATCCTATTGCCAACTGTGAAACTTCTAAAAAATTGTAATATTTTCAGACTCTCTTTCAGTATTAAAATTTTTAAATCATACGTCTTCAAAAATCCCCAAGCTCAAAACTTATTTGAAAAACATCATTATTTAGCAAAATGTATTGATATAGTTATCTGTTTGATCCATAGCCACATTGGCATTGCTTGCAATGAAAATGTGGACAAAAAAGCAAAATATTCACTTAATTTACACCCATCAAACTTTCTGCTTCCTTATTCAAATGTTAAACCTTTAATCAATACACTCAACAACACTTCTAATTGGTCACATTTTAAACTAATTATTTCTGACCAAGTGCTTAAATCATTGAAATGAATTTTTGCCTAAATATGTGCAGTTGGATGGGCAAAAATTTAAGACTCTTTAGGAAAAGTTTTCTTTCAATCCACAGTTTTTTTGGTAAAAATGCAAAAATTTGGTTTTTAGATAAAAAGTTGTTTTGAGTGAAATTTTATATCAAATTTAAGTGCAGTTGGTAATTAACCGGGCTTGCCGACTTCAAAAAACACCAAACTCTTGAAATTTGGACTGAAGTGGAATTTTTACGCAATTCTTAAAATGTCAAATTTTTCGAGATTTTTGAAATTCATCAGTAACTCATGCTAACTCGTGCTAAAATTATTGTATGCATTTTATTTCATTTGAACAAGAAAGGCCAATGAGAATAGAACATGATTCGTCTGTTTTGTGATTACAAACATTTCACTGCTGCTGTGCACTTCCAGTTTGGATGCAAATCTTAAAAAATCGTTTTGACGACACTTCGCATTTTTTCCCACTTTCCAAACTAGAACAGTGACGTCTAGTAGTAATGAATAATCTCTGAAAGTTTCAATGCGGTGCCGCAGATAAAAAGGCGTACAAAACAGTGCGAACTTCCTATGTAAACTGCATGCATAAGGCTGAATTGCTGATTTAGCTGCTGGCAGTGTTTGCCTTCATGCCATTATGTAACAGAAACTAGAAGTCCGAATGAAGCAAATCATTTGAAGCTTGTTTGTCTTAAATCTCAGCAGTCAGAAACATCTTCAAACAAACAAAAATACAAAGGGATAGCGTATCTGTGGATTTTTTTATATTGTAGAAAAAAATGTGACTTTTTGAATTGAGGGTACCTTTACTCTAGCATCGTCTGTGACAGAAGTACCAGTTATTTTTAAATGTAATGACCTGCAGAGTCTAGGTAAAGCATTGGTTTATTTATAGAAGCATGAATTTTGTATAACCGACTCTTACTTTCAAAACTAGCGTAAAAATGTAATGTTACCAATTAGAAATTTTGCTGAGTGTAGGTACATTGTAAACAATTGGCAAATATTATGGACTAACAGTGTAAGTAATAAACTCTTTGAGATTAAACCTGTGATTGGACAATCTCAACCAATAGTAAGAAATGTCAGACAAGAAGAAGTCATGCTTGCTCGTTTGCGTATTGGTCACACAAGGATCACACACTCATATCTTTTAAAGCGAGAAGAACAACCTTATTGCTTTGGGTGTGATGCACCCTTTGCAATCCGCCACATTCTAATTGAATGTAGTGATTTTTCTAACATAAGAAACAAGTACTTTAATGTTGATACAATCAAACAATTGTTTAATGATGTACCTATTGATAATGTCTTCTTATTCTTAAAAGAGAATTTTCTTTTTAACAAATTGTATCATCATGCCTATGAGTTATTTATATTTCAACATGCTTTCAGCATATTAATTCAATTCATACTTTCCAGACGAAAAGCTTGTATAGTCATCTGATTAGCCCTTTGTAGTTGTCAGATTTTGTACATAATCTTCCCTGAAAATATCATATGACAAGTTTTTGATATAATCATATGTTCATTATGTTAAGTTATTCATATTTTAGTTGACGTATTATATTTTTAATGTTCAGTAATATTTCTCTTACTTAGATGACGCTAATTACTCTGAAGGGTTGATGCGTCGTTAAACTACAGCTCATCATCATCATCCAACTGATGATCTATCAGGTATCAGTGCATATATTCTGAAACCTGTTGGAGAAGCTGATGCGGATGCAGTGTGGGAAACATGTTAGTGCCAACATCTCTGATGGCCACAGAAGTGCTACAAAGCCAGCGTGTACAAGAGCAAATGGGGAGAGGACTCAGCAGAGGAATGCGCGGATCCTGAAAATTCATTTAGGAGGGCTCTGACAACGTTTCTTTTCTTTTTTAGTCATCATCGTAATTCAGATCATCGCCGTATGAACCTCCCTCCAGAAGCACTTCTCGCGGGGGTCCGTATCAGTATTCAAAGGAAGCCTATCCTGGAAGAAATTTTCCGGTTCCAGTTGAATGTTGTCTTCTATTTATTCAACTTGGGATGTTAATGGGAGCCTGGTTTTTGGTCAATAATTCAGATGAAATATAACGGATATCATTAATTTGGAAACATGAGGGCCAGTGATTATTATGTATTTAACATTTTGAACTAAATAATGAAGAGTCCTTTTTGTAACTATACATAGAACACATAGATAGCAAATAACCCAAGTTTATCATGACTGGACAGATTCGTCAGAACACATTGCTACTTTAATATTCCAATGACACGCCAAGCGCGAACTCACTACTTCTCCTGTACATCATACAGATATCCAGCCAAATAAAAATGGAAGATTGTGTCTGTTATCAACCGTATGGTTCAATTATTGAAGAGCCAGATCATGCTCACAGCAAGTGACAGAATTCCTATAGAATATCTGGAATATAGCCGAGAAGACGAATGAGAAAGCTGGCAATTATATTTTAGGGCTAGCCTAATATCTACAAGAAAATGACACTGCATGTTCCCTCCACATGCGAGACTTTACGGGTTTGCGTGCTGAAAACATGCTCACATCTGGATTCATATAAAGAAAATAATTCTGAAAACTAAACGACCAACTAGAGCGATAATTGACCAGCACGTTAGCTTAAATCACAAGGTTACTACCTAATTGGATCTCATGTGATTACTTTGTTTAAGTTTGTGGTTTTTTTTTTTTATTTAATCTATAGTCTAATCAGTAGAACTGATAAGGTTGAACTAATTGCAACAGAATTTTTTCAGCAATCCTGCAACTGTTTGGGTTATCTTGAGCAACGTCTAAAGTTGCAAGTCCTATCTTGTGGGGAAGTATATATATTTTTGTCTTAAAAATGGTCACTTTTATGCTTAAAGTAGCCATTGAGATTATTGTTTAGTCATTTAGGACACTTCTTCTACAGTTGTTTTAAGTCTTTTATGCTTTGATTATAGAAATTGATTTGATTATATGAGTATTACACATGATAAAAACCATATCAAACCATATCAAATGAGCCGAAATGTTAAAAATCAGGGGTTGAATTACCCCACCCACCATATTACAATTATATTAAGATTAGAAACATAATAGCTCTGTTAACTTTTCTCTTACAACATATAAGTATTATTTTAACAGTGTTGAGGTTGTTGTGATTGGACTTAATGACCGAACAACACATCATATGGTATTACAGTTATATACGTTGCTTACTTTCAAATGTATTAATATTTAATGCAGTACTATCTTTAGACCATAGGCTGCCAAAAGACTTCTTAGGAATCAGGTTTGTAGACTTTATTTTCTAAAACCACATTATACTTGTCACATAATGTAGTATAATAGCTCTTTACCGGTCGAGCCGTTACCCTGTAATAACGCAATTCACTATGTTACCCTAAATAATAGGAAATCATATAGTGTATTATATCAAATTATTCCTTATTCTTACATATCAATATTATCTTTTAATTGAAAGCAAATGATTAGCAATATAATCATACCTAATTCAGACACCTGTTATTACACTTATATACGTTACTTTCTATTAAATACAATATTTCAATGCAATAACCACTATATGAGTTTACACTACATATTTATGTAAGTTACTGTCATTGGAGAGCCCAGTAATGAGAGAAATGATGAATATTGTATTATTTGACAAAAAAAAAAGGAAGTAAGAATAAACCCCAACAAAGCATTACTGATAAAAAGGAAGAAACTTGAACCTAAATCACATAAAACGCCATTTCAAGTCAGAGTGTAGCCAGCATTTTTAGAAACTACTTATGTTTTATGATCAAATTATGTTTCTTAAATGCTTACATGATATCTTTGTTATCTCTCTGAAACATTTGTGTTTCCTTTTTCTTGTATTTGCAGTGATATATACAAGATATTTTTAACTGGCTACAACTTAAGTTAAATGAGACATTGATATAAAACAATTGTAGTTGTCTTGTAAGCCACAAAATTACATATAATTATAGCTTATCAGCTATCGACTACAACAACTATATTGATAACATTCAGGGACAAACGCGAACTCAAAACTCCTAAAACTACCGTTGTCATTTCAAACAAAAAAAAACTTTTTTATCCTAACGGTTACTGCCCCACATATGGCACACCTATCCATATGGTTATAATCGCTTCATGTCCTAAGCATATCCAGTTTGGTGAAGACAGAATACAAATTATTTTAGTAACATATACTAAAAGAATGGTTACAAAAATGGTCACACTTATCATATGCTTTGTCTGGTTCTACAATGTTGTGAAGCATTGCAACAGGACAGATTTTCTTCTAAAGCTTCTTTTTGGTAATTCATTTTAAAGATCTCGGCTTATTATTTAGAAAAACTCTCTTGCATTGTAAGTATTATATTGTAGCCATCGCAAAATGAATTGACTTCAATAAATTATTGGTAGTTTTGTTTTGCATGACTTCTATCAATTAGACTTTGTCTAAGCATGACATTTTGTTCATATAAAATCATTTGATATTTAGCAAGTCTAACGAGACCATAATCATTCGTACAAAAATTACATCCAATTCATCCTTTGCAAGTTTCAAAGCAAACTAAATTGATTGTAAATAGTAAACAAAAAATACATCAAATGAGCAAGCACATTTGAATTTGGTTCATAACCCAGTGTTGAGCGATGATGGAGCAGGCGATCCTGTGAATATCTGTAGTTAAACACAACATAACCTTTGCTGCTCTTATACACAAAGTAGGTGTGTAGATAAAGACACAGGCCAAATTTTAGAACGCTACTCGCTTCATCAGTATGGGTGATTAAAGATGCATTTGCCATGTGCGATAAGAACCCAAATCTCTTGTGCTGCTCCAAATTGTATAAATTACATAAAAAACGTTCAACAAATTTTCATCTAAAGGTAACGAAATTCATACTACTGTTAAAGAACAGATCAACATAGTATTGAATATTTGATATACTATATCATACACACATAACACAAATGACAATAGAAACAGTAACAGCTTTATCAACCTCTGAGATTTATAATAACCTTAATACAATGCACAAGTAAAAGAAATTTGATTTCTTATGTTGGTGATTGAACAAAAGGAAGCATGGCAAATACGATATTTATATATACTTTCATTAAGTTCATGTGTGCTTTCTAGACATCACACGTAAAAAATAGTAAATGAGTATGATCAGGAAATACCACAATCACAAACTGCAGACAACCCCGTGGCACCGTGAGGAAGAGCCGCTCAACCATCACGAGACACCAGGAAGACAAATTAAGCAAAGCAATCAGCTCTCTCTTCCCCATCAAGATGATTGCAATACTAAAATGGACATAAAGTAACGTACAACAAAACATAGAACAATTACAGACTCCCACAATGGGGGTAACAATAAACAGAAAGTCAACAACAACAGAACCACCGCCTTAGAATGGACAGCAGCCTAAGCCACCGGGGGCTATCATTGGTGATAATGACTGTACTGAATTAAGGGCCCTCTTAATGCTAATGTTTGTATATAGGAGTTGATTTTTGCATGTGTCTATTAATCAATACCCTCAACATTTTTGGGCGCTTTTACATAATTTCCTATTTACGAGATGGGCAGTCTTATAAGAGCCTTTGCTGCTCACATGTAGTGCATTTGTTTACTGTCTGAAGAAGGAAACATTTCTGATACATATTACAGTAAAAAAAACTGTGTTGATTTTGACTTTATTCCACTTATTCATTAAGTCAATACACTGGTGAGTTTACAATTCATTCTAATGTTTCATATGCATATAACGCTTTGTTATCAAGGGTTCCATGTAATAACAATATTCCTGTAATAATTTGGCCATACCACATTCTGTATAGTGGAAATTAGCATCAGCTATATAAGCATTGTGAGATAAATCTAAGTAAGATCTCATTACTGCACATTTTTTAAATATTTAAAATTTCCATCTAATAAAAGTAAACTGTTACTGACTATGTTTGTATAATGTGAACAACAGTTAACTGGGTACACAAAACTATTTTTTAAATAGCTGATTAGTTTTTTTTTCAATTAAGTTATTTTTTTTCAGATAAATATCATAAACATATATTAGCTTTTCAGGCCCAATTATATACTGTCTTCAACAGTTTAACAGGACAAACATAGGTTCTTATGATATATTTTATAAGGTTATATCTGTTACTTTGATATATTTTACAGAAAATGGGAATGTATTCTTCTACTTTAATTAAAGAACTATCCTTTTATTTGTTATGAGTTTTAAAATCTTTAACTTTGGACAAATCAAAATGAAAATTTTGTAGATTGAAACGTCCAAAAATTTACTATTTCACAAATGTAAATGTGTGTAGATATATCGACTTTAGTGTATAGATATAGTTTCTTGAGAATAACTGGTAATTATTTTAGGACAAACTGGTATCTTGTTATAAATTTAACACAAAATCTGTTTTGAAATGAAATAAAATACCATATGATCTATAAGATAAGGTATTTAGCAGTATATATAGCAAGTCTCAAAGTTTGTAATCTATGTTACATATTTCCGTACAAGCAACAAAATGCTACTATACACCAGAAACGATGTAATGTATAGCTTTTCAATCGTGTTGATCCGTCAAATGTTCATATATGAGTTTTAAAAGTTAATAGGTAGCATAACATGATAACTTTAAAAATGAAAACTTTAAGGTTCTTACTACATTCAACATTTTATTCGGGATCATAATATATTCAACAGCTTATAATTCTTAAAGTATTTATGGTATAAACAAGCTGCTTGCCTTTTGAAATAGTCAGTTAATTGTCGTTTAGGAATGCTGTATCTATAACCCAAATACTCATTATAAAGCGTATCAAATAAAACTATTAAACACATTTGAATGATTTCATAAGGTGTAGTTGGAATGTAACGTAAATGTCATAAATAACATAAAGGTGTGTTCCTGGAAGCAAACAAATTATTTTGATACTTCAAAGTAATATGTCGATAGAGACGAACGACTGTATGCATCAGCTCCACACCACCTGGATACCATTTCTTATTCAAATGTCGCAATTTTAACGACTTGTGGAATGGAGCAATGATAACTGACCATCTTGGTAGGATTGATAAAAAACTATTGAAAGCGACATCGTACAATCACAACAACAACAACAACAACAACAACAACAACAACAACTTCAACAACAACTGGTATATTTATTGTGAGAGTCACTATGGGTTATCAGTTTGTTATGAATGTTTGAATAATACTATTATATTGTAATATAAATGTAAACAGAACTATTGTGTTTCCAATCTTAATATATTGGTGGGTGGGGTAATTCAACCTCTGATTTTTAACATTTTGGCTCATTTTATATGATTTAATATGTGTTTAATAACATATTTATAATGTGTATTACTCATATAATCAAATCAAATTCTATAATCGAAGTATAAAGGACTTAAAACAACTGCAGAAGAAGTGACCCAGTAAATAAAAATGATCTTCAATGGCCACTTTAAGCATAAAAGTGATCATTTTAAGTCGAAAATATGAACACTTCCCCACAAGATAGGAGTGCAACTTTTAGTATGTGATCACATGCATATTAATATAACAAATAAGACTAATGGCATTTCTGTTGCAATTAGTTCAAGGTTAGCCTATTTTTGAAGCCCCACCGACTAGTCTACTATATTTGTTCGAATTCTTTCTACTTTTTTTCGCCTTATGGACAGTTTTATCTTAACCTTCTCTGTGTATGAAATTTTAATCCTTATCTGCATCTTCTCTTTCTCTCCCCTTACTTTAGATACTCTCCGTATATAGATAGCAGCATACTTCGTTACTTGTTCAAAGTATAATTTTCAAAGCCTGTTTGAGATCACTCAGGGCTATCCACATTGTACCGATATATTAGCTAACTATGATCCTAAGTTGCTTATGATACACCTCAGATGGTCTGTGTGGCTCGAATAGCGTTTTTTAATCTTTACCTTATAATAATCGAGCAAGATAGCGACTAAAAATAGAAATTTTCTCCTATTACCTGATATTACATCACTGTTCTTTATGTGCATGTATGTGCATGGTTTCTCTGTAATTCTATAAACACACCGTTGCTGCAAATTGTTCAAACTCATTAAACACTCGAATCACTCCATTAGGTGCCCAGTCAATGAAAGGAACAGACGATTTACCCTATTGTGTTTACATGTATATATGTATATAGGAATCCTAATAGCGATGACATAGACTGTTTCGCTTTTTCTACTTGCTGGGAATGTTCATGAAAACCTTGGACCAGACTCTGTCAGAAACTATTCTCTGTCTAGTTCATCATCTATTCGCTCGGCTGAGACCTTTCAGAATGTGCTTAGCATTTTCTACATTTAAACATCCATTGTCTAGCACCTACAATTGACCTGGTACGAACAGAATCCTTTGCATACGACGTAATGATTTTCTCAGAGACCTGGCTCCAGCATGCAGACTACATGAGTAATTTGAAAAATAAGATAGTCTAATATCTTCTTTCTGTAGCTCAAGCTTTCATTTAACTTTATGTCTTAATTTGATATAGTAACATGTGAAACAGGCTGTTACAGGTTAACGCACCAGCGTACAGAGTGGAAACATCTCTTATTCGACGCAGCTTGTATTTTTCATTACGATGGGATATGTCTGCGAAATTCCTCTGGGGTCGGGGGAGTAGGTCCTTTTTAGCTTATAGTCTATATGTTGCAAGACATAATACGCAATTTTAAGCGTAAAATTGTAAATAGATTCGTGCCCATCATTTATAATATTTGTTTTGAGTGCTCAAAAGAACAGTTATTTTGAGTACCCACAACATATGTTTCGGGTGGGATATAAGAAAATTATTTTTTAATTATTAACTCTAATCGAGAGGCCTACAAGAAATCAATCAGTATCTTATATTCTATGACTTCAGCATTTGTGATGGCGGTGTGTCACTTAACATGACACCAGCCTGTTTGTCAACTGAATGGTAATAGAATGTTTTTAAGGCAGACAGGCACACACTAGGCTAATAGCCAACAATGTGACTTCGCCCATATTTCCTCATAGGACTAGATATTGACAATTGTAAAAGCTTCTACTTGTATTGCTAAATATAGACAAGAGTAAAAAAACCAAGCGTTCTATGAATAGTATAGTTTAGAAAGAGCACGATAAAGAAAATACTTCTAGCATTTGATCTCATTTTGTATCGTATTTCGATATACTTTGCAAGGAAAGAAGGAATTTAAAAGCCTTTAAATAGATGCTCTAATTTCCATGCTAAAGTAGTGTATTATTGCAGTGAACAGATAAGACAAACTTATCTAACTAGTACACAAATGCTTTATGCAAATTTATTACTCAGTTTATTCTTACCTAAATAATAGTCAGCTTTATATACTGTGAAGGAGACACTATGTTATAGGATTGGACCGGAGGACGTCGGTTACCGATTCGAAATTCCCCCGACCACCAACATTAGTCTAATCACTTTTTACCATAACGCTTTTTTTTCAAAAAACCACTTTTTTTCAAAAAAAAGGGAGGTAATATTGTAATCGACTCCATCCGTCCGTTAGTGTGCATACAGTCACATACAAAGGGGCATTTAGCATTTACTCACTATCACTTAGCTTGTCGCAAGTTATGACAAGGAGTTAATACATTCCTGTCCCAGAGGCGTATATTGCATATTTTATGAGCTTAACAGTTCTTCTAATCAATTTAAAAATCTTATCACTTGTTTGTTGCGATAATTACCTAAATGGCACGTGTTAACGTAATGGTTCAATCTTGAGAGAAACCAAATTTTAAAAAAAGTAAATAAATAATATATACTGAAGTCAGTTTTAATGAACAAATCTTTGTTTAAAATCAGCGTTTTCCACTGATAATTTTGATACCAAACTTGATGATGGTGGTTTGAGAAAGTTTGAAAATATCATTTTGATGCGAGAAATTATGGTTTGATTATAGAAATTCAATACACCCTTAAGGCGTTTTAATAGGTTGAATTGGCTCAAAGTTGATAGGTTGCAGAATTCAGCAGTAGTTAGTCCAATCATTAAAAAAATGCACATGATGAATCGAAAGTCTTACTTGCTTTCCTAACTGTTTGTGCTTATCAACAACAGCAACAACAACAACTGGTAATGATAATGATAATTATAATGATAATAATAAGGCTAAAAATTTAGGGTCTGAGTTTCAATATAATCATCAATGATGGTGATGATGATGATGTATTTTAATATATTTGGATGGGAAAATCATTTTTATATTAATTTTGAAAAAAAGGATTTTTAATTGACAAAATAAAAGTGTTGAATTATTGATATCTTCTACGCATGTGCAGTCTCAATTAACGTGGTCAAGCCCACATACTGGTTGTGCTTGGATAACTAAAAGTTGATTGGTTGTTACCACTTATGGCTAATCTTTGCGTCATTTCACGCTCGGACACTTCCGTTGTTTTTTCGGTCACTTTTGATTTCACCTTTAACGATAAACCACAGATAAGGAGTCTTAAATATAGTTTTGTTGTTTTAGGTAAGTGAACACGTTTAAGTCGAAATCTTCGCAACTTAAATTTGTAATTTATAAGTCTTAAACGAAATAATTTTAAGTTTAAGCATAAGTATGAAAGTAGAGTAAGGCTGAAAGTAATTTTGATTTACGCATGTACGTTGTAATGTTTTATTCAAATTAAAGGTTGATAAATGTTTTGAAATATTTGAATGATTTACTCCGGAATTTGTTCATCCATCGAAGAATGTTAAGACAAATTAATTATTCAAGCAGTCTTTGACTTTTGTTCATTTTTGCTGTAGACGCCAAAATAATTATGGTATTTTAAAACTTTTACTTTCATACATACACGTAATACCTATAAAACAGTAATTCCAACAAGCGAACACCTCAAATTAAGTAAAGAATAAAAACTAAGCTGTTTAAAAACATTTCATCAAATCACTTTAATGAAATAATTGAAAGGAAAACTATTCATATGATTGGTTTTATTTGTATTATGTATATATTTACACTTTGGATTTGACCTTTAACGATTAAACACGGAAAAGGAGTCTTAAATATAGTTTTGTTGTTTTAGGGACCTCAGAGTCCATGCCATAGGGCATGCGACGTCTGCCCGCCAGAGCTTCTGAGTATGCGACGTCTTCCCGCCAGAGTCTATCTCTAGCAACCGCTGGAGATGGCGCACGGACGTACAGAGCCCCAGGGCCCAACTTTTTACGGCATAACACGTGGCGGAAATCCAGTCGAGTCCAGCTCTCAATTAGCCAGCGAGTGATGATTCCCCAAACAACGATTGCAATTACTTAAAAGGAGGGGGGAAGGGCTGTGACCTTCGCATGTCACAGTCCGATGTAAATAAATTTTATGTACATAAATTGAAATGGTGGAGGAATATTATGGAGTGGCAACTATGTTAATTAAATATTGGTGAAACTGTTTGGTAACAGGATTAAGTTAAAATTAAAGTTCAAAAGTTAATACAAAATATATTAAAGGCTGCAACAAATTAGTGTTTGGCAACGATATACATGCAATAAGTTACAATGACTGCGGGTGTTCTTCAAATGATGAATTCAGTATATATGTGGATAAGAAAACAAGAATATAAAAACTGAGAGTTAGCGTGAACAGCAGAAAAAAGTTATGAGATCGATTTCAAAAGTGATGCATGTTATCTTACTATGTGGAGACAGAACTGTGTGACGATGGAGCGATCAAATATGAAGAAAAAAACGAGCAGACAGACAAACAGAGGAATTTAAAGATACTTAATATAATATTGTATAAATATATGTAGTCATATGAACTATAATACTTTGTATTGGAAAATGATTTTACTAGACAAATCGTCTTCACTCTGTCAAATTGATATTTCCATGTTTTACCAAAAGCATCTAAATTAGTGATTCATATTTATACAGCGAAACCAATTAATTTAAGAAAGCAGGATTTTTTGTTTAGCTGTTGATAGTGCTAGATTAAGTAAGGTAGACCTCTTACTTAGTCACCTGGTTGAACTGTATAAATTCATGTTTACACTTTTAAACATATTGACAATAGCGCATTCGAACTGTCTTAGTGGTCATATTGGTTCTATGCACTGCATTTGGTGTCTAGTTTTCCTTTTCTGTTTAACTTCTGTTTCAATGGTAAATGATAGAAAAAATGCAAAAATATGGAGTAAAATGTACACTTGAAACTAAGATTAAGTAAATTGTACATAATGATCTTATATGTTACTATAACTTTGAGAATAAGTATTATATGTTATTGCATAATATCGTACTTTTAATATCAAAGCTTATATGTTGCAATAAGACAAACATAGGTCAAATTAATTGGTAGATATAATTGGTGAAATACAAAAATGACCACATAGTAACGAAAGATTCAGGATTAAAGGCCATAAATGTAACTGCAATTTTAGTATTGAGTATTAAATGCTTTGAGCATAAAATCGTACTTGTAAAAAACTATTAGCTGCATGTTATATTGAAGCCTAACTTAAATCAAATTTTAAACAGTCCACACAAGTTATAATGAGAAAAAATGATACATTGTTAGTGGAGAAGGTAACATAAATTATAATACATATCACTGAGTCTGTAACAATGCTTTGAGCATAACACTGTTCTTGTGAAACTATAAGTTTGCACGTTTTATTGAAAGTTAAGAAAAATGAAAACAAAATGGAACAGTCCATGAAATTTAAAATTAATTGAAATGGGTATATATATGTAGATGAGTGTAAAATGCTACATATCTTATTATTTAACTGTAACTTCGGTGTTGAGTATTTAATGCTTCGAGCATAACATTGTACTTTTTAAAACTAGAAGTTGCACGTTAAATTGATAGATAGGCACAATCAAATTTTAAACAGTACGCATATTTTATAATCTGTATAAAATGAAATATAGTTGAGTGATAAAAGTAATATATCTTACATATAACTTGTAACTTTAGCGTTGAGTATTTAATGCCTCGAGCATGCCATCGTACTTTTGGAGCTATTAGTCGCAAGATATATTAAGAGCCTAGCTAAAAGAATAATAATTAGGATCCACACAATTCGTAAATCAAAATAAGTAATTTAATGAAGTGTAACATAGCTGATAACGCATGTTACTGTTACTTTGTTTGAAGTATTATTACATGCACATTGACGCGTAATTTGTACCGTTTAAGAGTTGGTTATATATTGTATTAGGTCCATACTAAATGCGAAAACAACGAAAGTTATGACTTGTTAATTGTTTTAGACATCCACAACACGTAACATATATAACTGCAAGTCTTAAAGACACATATTTTGTGATATATGGAATCATTAGTGAATTTACGGTTAAGGGACAGTTTCATTATCTCACAAAATTAAAGGGGCCTCAAGTGGGGAATTACCTGTATACAACACAATTTCTTTTGCTAAGATAAAGATCAATATTTTATGATAAATTACCTAATCCCTTCATGGGACCACTTTATTGTCCCTGCAGGGAAGTCATAATCATCTCATTATTACTGTTCTTTGATCTGCCCTGTATGACCCCTGGAGAGAGTCATAATGAGTGGTACCAGTATTATTGCTAAAATTTCTATGGCTTTAAACGCTACTGTAACGTTAGTTCTGAGTATTAAATGCTTATTTATGCATAAATTCGTACTTGTTAAAACTATTAGTTGCAAGTTGCAGAAAGAGCTTAGTTAAAACGTGGGAAGCTAAACCTTATAACAAAGTAATATAACATTGTAAACTTAATTATGTTTAACACAAAGAAAAATGCATGGTATTAATTTTTACATGTAATGGGAAATATTGGTTGATTTGCTGCGACTTTACATGTTCATGTTTTTATAAATATTAATGCTGGTGGCAAGTCTTACGTGTGAATAGAGACATTGATAGGTCGCTAATGAACGTCTTTCTAATGGCAGTCTGTATGACAAATAAGCAAAAACATCAGTGAACTGATGATATACACGTTTAAAATTTTAAATGTTCAAACCATTTCAATATAGAAAGAAGGCAGTGTTATTGTGTTACAGTTTTTTAGAGAAACGCTAAAGCAAAAAAAAAACGCTAAAAGTTATAAAATAAGCTCTCCGTGTAAATAAATTTAGTTAGTTGTTTATTCGTAGTAAATAGTTCTGTAATGTATGTAACAATTATAGTTACGAGTATATTGACTCAAACAAATGTAAAATAATGTGCATACGTACATATGTTTGTTAGCTATGTAAGGAAAAGTGCTTATATGCAGATAGCATCAAAATGGCAGTCCTTCAGGTAGACTGATTAATATTTTGATGGTGACTAAAGTACACTATATAATTCAAATAGTCAATATACAGAATAACTATAAATGTTGAATGATCAATTGTTTATAGTAGTCAATTTGTTGGTTGTAGTAAAATGTTGAAGTTGTATAGATAAATGCAGTATATTTTCAAACTACTTAATGGGAATAAAGTAAATAGGGGAGGAGGTGGTGTTATGCAGTGAAAATACGACCAAAATAAATGATAAAATAATAAATTTGATAAAATAATAAATTAAAAAAAATAATAAAATAATAAATTAATAAAATGATAAATTGATCAAATTGCATAAAATAAAGGAAAATCACATAAAAGTTGAGTATAGACAAAACACTAGAAAAGGGAAGTTAGAGCGAAAAAGGAAAAGTGTTTGGTAAAAGCAAATAAGGTATTTTAGTGTGCGTACAGTCACATACAAAGGGGCATTTGGCATTTACTCACTATCACTTAGCTTGTCGCAAGTTATGACAAGGAGTTAATATACTGAAGGACTTTAGAAACGCACCAGTTATATATTCACTGTCTCTTCCACATGGTTGATTTGAGGATGTTTTCTTTATCACTTTTTATCCGCTTACACAATGGACCATAATTTGCCATAGTTTTTACGTACTAATGCGGATCATTCTGACGTAACACTGACGTTAGTGTTTTTCAACAATTGTCGTCAGACAACTGTGAGATTAGTTCAATCTAAAAGCAAACACTTTGAGCTGGTAGCCAGATGTCTTGACCAACCGAAAAAAAAAAAAAATCAGAAATAATCGGAAATAATCGTTTAATTACACTCCCGGTCCCAGCGTTTCTTCGCTAACGTCAGTCTTAATTTTTCAAACAGCAATAACAGGCGGATGACGTTCGCGCTTGTCGCCATACTTGCGTCTTCTACGCAACGGTTTGCGGAGTGTCTTGTAGCACTAAAACATTTAGATTATTCCTTATCCTTAGGATATAAACAGCCAATTACGTCAAAAACAATAACGACGTCACCTAGACTAAAAGAACGTTACCAGAGGCCTGAAACTTCATGATTTGATTTTGTCTTTCCTTGTGCTTTCAAGAACAAACATCGGTTAGAAAACTTTTTTTCGCTCATAATGGAAGGTATTGGTACTCTGTGACTTTTTAAATTTGGGATGTCTCAGAATAATCGCGACGCCTAGGCAACCATAAGCCACAGCGTTTCGATTTTCTTATTGAATGCAAGCTAAATGAAGGGACTTGTCAATTTATTTTTCACTTAATTAAAATATTACATTTTGACAATAAATTTGCATTTTAGCAGGTGGTGCGTTTCTAAAGTCCTTCAGTATACTTTCCTGTCCCAGAGGCGTATATTGCATATTTTATGAGCTTAACAGTTCTTCTAATCAATTTAAAAATCTTATCGCTTGTTTGTTGCGATAATTACCGAAATGGCACGTGTTAACGTAATGGTTCAATCTTGAGAGAAACCAAATTTTTAAAAAAGTAAATAAATAATATATACTGAGGTCAGTTTTAATGAACAAATCTTTGTTTAAAATCAGCGTTTTTCACTGATAATTTTGATACCAAACTTGATGATGGTGGTTTGAGAAAGTTTGAAAATATGATTTTGATGCGAGAAATTATGGTTTGATTATAGAAATTCAATACACCCTAATAGTTGGCAATCCGAATCGAAAAAAGATGCATATTTTTGGTTTTGTTGGCAATTTTGAGTACATTTGTTAGACCACTTTTAACATAATATTTAGCATGTGTACAAAGCCATAGGGGTAGATGCCAAGTCTGAATTTGCATATGAAGGCCAGAAATTAGGTCAAAGGTCATTGAGTGCAAAAATGAGAAAATATGTACTAATGTAAAACAACTTTATGTTTTTATATGTAAACATATTTCATTTCAAGCCAAATTTGGTATGCTTATAGTTATAAGTCTGAAAAACATTGAAAAAATATTTTTTATAACTAAATGTTCATATGCCGACTTTGAAATGGGGTCAAATGTCATCAAGTGCAATAATCGGAGCATTTTTACAAACTGTGTTTATTTATTCCTCTGGTCCAACAACAAGATTTTTTTAAACTTTAAAAAGGGTAGAAGTTTTTTAGAAGGCTTAGATAAACATGATTATAATTAAAGAAACCCCTTTGGAAGCATCCTTTTATGGATTTTACAAAGACAAACATCGTAAGTTGTGTGCAATTATGATGGAAATTCTCCCTCATTTGGGCTAAACTGAGATATAAGGGCTACTTCCAGAGTTTGCTGCACCTCTTAGAAACTAAAACTATTTTCAGTTTGGGACATGTCTTGGGGCCGTAGAAACCTATAATTTAATAACTTTTTTGTGGTCATTTGTCGATAAATTACCTGTAATCAACGTTACCCTACTGACATTGAAAATAACAGTGCACACAATACAAGGCTAATGTTGATTTATTTTAAAAGTATTAGTGAAAAAGTTCAAGCATTAAATGTTTAAACTAGACATAAAAATCAATAGGATACATCTGTGATATGTATTTCTGCTCGTCAGCGATACTTATGTTACATTTTATACTAAATTGCAGATAATGGCTTTACAAATTACATATATGAGAATAAACCATGAAACCTGACCTGAAATATACATGATGTTGATCTATATTCTATTTGAAAATGTTCATTTTCATATATTTGAAGTTGTTTTTAACTTTTAACTTGCAATGAAGTGAAATCAAATAAATATTTAAATATGCTAATTAGTATGTAATTTGTACTGGCTCCAGCATGTAATGCATGGCTACTTACGGATTCATTTTTCTATTATTTACATTGCATTGGAATTGGCAAAATATCTTTCATAATGACATCAAATTATAACTATTTTAACAATTATGGATCTTAAATTGCTGCACATATATTAATGAGGTAACGTAGGTAACAAAAGGTGCCTTACATAAAAGGATAAAGTAAGTAAATTGTTGTTAGGTTTATATAAAATTTGGGTCTGCTCTCCACTATTTGCTCAAATAAACTACACACATTTTATTCTATACAAGACTTAATTTAAAAGAGTGCTATGGGTTGGTCTGCAATATGGGAATGTGGCATTTCCTGGTCATACTCAATTACTTTTTGTAATTTGCTTTGTTCTTTTACATTCATATTGCAGTTTCTAGATTTCTACCAATGGTACATAACGATAAACATGCAATCTACATCATGATTTAAATTTTGACTTAATATCAATAATTTACTTAAAATAGCATAGCAATATTTCATGCATCTAGTGGCAAGGCAGGAATTAAGGCAGGGGTAGGGCTGAGTGTCTTCTATCGCATATATAGGTTTTTGAAGATTGCAAATATAACATCGTAGTACAGAACCAGCATGGTTTATGTCCAAATATAGGATGTTACATAGATCTAGTATTTAAGATTTTCCTTGTATGCTGAATTCTTTTAATTTTCACTTTTCACTGTTGACAATTACATTAAAATAATTAATTTATCATCTGTCCCCATTAAAATCTTCTATGTTTTGTTGAACTAGATTTCATATCATATTGTAATGATGATTATCTTATTATATTCTGCAGCAATTCTGATAGTAACTAGTCTGCTTGTTAATCATCTTAGACTAAGTTTGGTTGAGGTAAGGTTACCTATCCATGTAGTAGTCTTGTAAAACATCTGAACATATTTCATGGTAACATAAACAACAAATCATTCGAACGTTTGTGCTACTTTATCTTAAAGATCAGTTGACTGTTTTATTCTTAAGCATAAAACAAAAACATGACTCCCAAAATTCACTAGTGTGGTTTGCATCTCTGAAACTCACAGATTAAACTGAAAGTTGAAAACGTAGTGTCACTTGCAGCTGATTTCGTTGCTTTTCTTATTCACAAGGTAGTTTGTTTTTAGTTTTTTTTTATGTACTATTTGATATTCTTTAGCTATTTGTAACCATAGTACATGTTTTTCCTATGAATCGTGAGTTATGGTCTGTTTGTTGGTTTTAATAGGTTTACTAAATTAGGCTTATTGTGATAGTCTTAAATATATATGCAAAACCATCGAAAATGTGAACAACATTGCTGACAACAGCTTACAGAAAGCATTTTAAGCATAAACTTGCTCATGTGAAGACTAACACTGTTTGAGGCCTGTCTTGTACATTGTATATAGTGAAAGGAAAGTAGTTCAGTTTTAATTCAAGTGTAATGCCCTATTAAAGCTACACATTTTGAGTATGTTACCAGTTACAAGTGCTATCCAATCTGATATATTGCACTTGTATCTACAAGCAGTAGATTGTATACATTAATGTAATTCACCTACCCTATATGCAATCAATCCCTGTCTTAGCAAATTGTCATGATTTACAGATAGATTCTACACTAGAACAGGCGAGTTAACTACCTAGGGATCTTATATACATCAAGCAAATCAGAGATGTTAAACCAATTGATTATGCTAGTAAACGTACATATTGGATAACCATTTCAGGACATATAAATTACACTAAATACTAAGAAATGACCCCAAACTGATGGAAAACTATGAACACAATCAAATCATCAGGAGCTCCATTCTGGTGAATGCCTTTGTGTTCCCAAAAAGTCACCAGACATCTGTTTTGGGGAAATTTAATTTGGAATAAAACTTGCATTGACATTTTACAGTTAAAAAGAAAAACATAAAGGAACACATGCCAATAACCTCATAGCATTTGATCTCTTATCATCATTGCAAAAAAATTATAATAAGCAAAATATGTTTAATAATGATACTTAGAATTGAATTTATCGACACTGAAACAATTACAATGTATAAAAATGTTGTGCTGTGAAAGACATAGATATATATACTAGCCAAAAGTTCTAACAGGCCACCTGCATTTTATTAATTTTCTTCAAAACGTGAAATACTTTGACTAGTCCTTTTGCATCTCGAAACAGCCAGACATGTCATGTACCCTTAGCAGTAAAGATATTGAAAAATGTTTAACAGTACATGCAGGATGCCAATTTGAATAGTGGTACCCCCATTTTCAAAATTCGCATTTTTGCACAATTTTTGAGTCGTGACTTTTTGAAATAACCCCCAATCACACGCAAAACGTTTTCATTTCAAAAGCCAAACTTATATTGAACTTTAAAATGTTGAAATGAACACTCCATCTGCATGAGACTCGTTGCTATTGGCCAATATGTCAAAAATTACCCCACCATCCAATGCAAATTCTTGTGAATTTTGAAATTGAGGGTACGTGTATTTGGTAAAGCTTCCTGGATACAAGTTAATGAATTTTGCTAAGCCATTTTCTGGTATCATATACTGATAGGCTGGTTTATTCGGTACTGCAAAGGAAATTGATATAGTGCTTACAACTCATCAGAAAATCGGTAAAAACGCACGTGGCCGGTTAGAACTTTTGACTAGTATATTTTATGGTATCTTAAAATTAGAGGGTACCTTTAATATCATATCTATACTGCTTCTATATATGGATGAATACGCTTACACAAGCAGCCTGATTTCAAACAAAGGCTGCTTTTGAATCAACATCATCTAATTAATATACCCAACAAAAAAAGAAACGCACCACTTAGAACTGTTCAACTCTCAGGAAGATCACAAGTGATAGGCCAGTTTAGTTTATATCAGAGCAAAGGTATGTCAGGTACTGTTGCGTTACACATCCTTTGCTATCTGGCGTCGAAATTGTGAGAAAGAAAATTGGTCACGAATAAAGTGGGGGTCAAATTGTAAAGTCACAGGAAATACGCGTTTTTATAAGGTTATCTTGTTGGATAAGTTCTAGCAATTGGAATCATCTCAGTAGACCAAATTGTAGACAGACACTTATTTTTGCTAATCATATCTTTAAATTTATCATACGCGATAATTGAACCCTAGGTAGCCCATGTATTGTGACTACCCTTTGGATAATGATTCCAAACTGGAGATAAACCTTACAAAACATTTAAAGATTTCAACATTGTTTTAATCAATTTAAACGGTCCTAACTGATGAAAATGAATATTGGAATTACAAAAAAGCATCACTAAAAACATTGGTTACCTCACATAACGACAACATATCGTTTTCATACTTTGAATATGTAAAACATACTTGGAATTCCATGCAGACAGTAGCGTTGAATTAACGCTTCCAAAACACGTTTACCATTGGCTTTGATGTGTTTTGGGCCTACACAGGAAAAGTACAGATACTCATCTACGTCACACTCAACGTTTAGTAAGATTTGATTAGAAATGAATATTTCATGACAATTAACATTTTAGTATTCAAAGGAGATGTTAATGGGAAAATCGTAGTGGTGCGTTTCTTTTTTTGGGGGGTATATGTGCAAATGAAAGGACACCCCTACAATTAAATAGTTAAATGGAGGATTACCCTTAATGTCAGGGCTTTTTCCATGATATACCCCACAAAAAGTTTACAATGTTTTCACTGGATGGTCATTATTAGAAATGTACTTGTATATTAGCTTAATGTTATGTATGTTACCATCTTCTAACAGGCCGATGTGAATACCAATGTGAGGATATATTCCTTCCAGTATATGGTATTTACCATATTCTATCATAGTTTCAACACGCCTGATGTTTTATGAAAGGAGGCGTGGTCTTTGTGTTTTCATGAAGCTATGCTTAGTATATGCACTTAGCAGGTAGTGGCCTTGTAAAAAAGTGCTTTACAATTACTCATAGATGGGAACAAACACAACAAATGTGTGAAATGAGAAAATAACTATATTTTAGTCCTATAAGCAGGAGATCATGGCCAAGTCCGTCATGAAAGCTGTAGCTAGGAACATATACCTTTGAGAAATGACTCAATTTCAGATGGTAAAATGTAACGTAAGTAACAACTTAAACACAGATTATGTATAAAAGGATGGATAATTGCTTAAAATGATGTATTCATACAAAGTATTAAATAAAAAATATTTCTTTAAATTGAAATGGTTATTCTTAGTTGTATTACATTTTAATTGATTTTATACAGTAACGTACTTTACATGCCTATTATGAATATTTGACCGCGGGAAACTTGGTAAATCATTGCTTTCCAAACATGGCAGACACACACCTAGCAGGATAATAATACAAAAAATCTTCCATTAGGATAGAAGGGAACTTAAAGTTTGAATTATGCCCCTTTATAGATAAAATATTGCCACAATTTTCACTGATTTTGCACTTAAATGACCTTTGATCCAAACACACATCATGTCTTGATGATGCAGTTTGTTTATATAGTATGACTGTATTATCCAAAAGAGATATTGCATTATTTTGAATCATAATTTTGGATAGCTGATTGATAAAAACGCTAAAATCTGACGTATATACAAGAATTTGCACTCAGTTGACCTTTGACCTAATTATGGGGCTCTAGGGCATTTCCAGACTTGGCATCCACCCCTATCCTTCTTAAAACACATGAAGATACACTTTGAGCATGGATGCCAAAATGTACTCAAAAATGCCAACAGATTTTTTTCAAGCTCTGGATGGCCAACTATATAGGCGTTTTAATAAGTTGAATTGGCTCAAAGTTGATAGGTTGCAGAATTCAGCAGTAGTTGGCCCAATCATTAAAATAATGCACATAGTGAATCGAAAGTCTTACTTGCTTTCCTAACTGTGTGTGCTTATCAACAACAGCAACAACAACAACTGGTAATGATAATGATAATTATAATGATAATAAAAAGGCTAAAAATTTAGGTTTTGAGTTTCAATATAATCATCAATGATGATGATGATGATGATAATGATGATGATGATGATGATGATGATGATGATGATGATGATGTATTTTAATATATTTGGATGGGAAAATCATTTTTATATTAATTTTGAAAAAGGGATTTTTAATAGACAAAATAAAAGTGTTGAATTATTGATATCTTCTGCGCATGTGCAGTCTCAATTAACGTGGTCACGCCCACATACTGGTTGTGCTTGGATAACTAAAAGTTGATTGGTTGTTACCACTTATGGCTAATCTTCGCGTCATTTCACGCTCAGACCTTTCCGTTGTTTTTTCGGTCACTTTTGATTTGACCTTTAACGATAAAATACAAATAAGGAGTCTTAAATATAGTTTTGTTGTTTTAGGTAAGTGAACACGTTTAAGTCGAAATCTTCGCAACTTAAATTTGTAATTTATAAGTCTTAAACGAAATAATTTTAAGTTTTAGCATAAGTATGAAAGTAGAGTAAGGCTGAAAGTAATTTTGATTTACGCATGTACGTTGTAATGTTTTATTCAAATTAAAGGTTGATAAATGTTTTGAAATATTCGAATGATTAACTCCGGAATTTGTTCATCCATTGACGAACGTTAAGACAAATTAATTATTCAAGCAGTCTTTGACTTTTGTTCATTTTTGCTGTACACGCCAAAATAATTATGGTATTTTAAAACTTTAACTTTCATACATACACGTAATACCTATAAAACGGTAACCTCCAACAATCGCACCTCAATTAAGTAAAGAATAAAAACCAAGCTGTTTAAAAACATTTCATCAAATCACTTTAATGAAATAATTGAAAGGAAAACTATTCATATGATTGGTTTTATTTGTATCATGTATATATTTACACTTTTGATTTGGTCTTTAACGATTAAACACGGAAAAGGAGTCTTAAATATAGTTTTGTTGTTTTAGGGACCTCAGAGTCCATGCCATAGGGCATGCGACGTCTGCCCGCCAGAGCTTCTGAGTATGCGACGTCTTTTCGCCAGAGTTCATCTCTAGCAACCGCTGGAGATGGCACACGGACGTACAGAGCCCCAGGGCCCAGCCTTTAACGGCATTACAGTGGACTTAGCAGAGGAAAGTACAATGCGCGGATCCTGAAAATTCCGTTAGGGGGATCCTGACAACGTTTCTTTTCTTTTTCTTTTTTTAGTCATCACTGTAATTCAGATCATCGCCGTATGGACCTACCTCGAGAAGCAATTGGAACCAACGACTTCTCGAGGGGGTCCATACCAGTAAACTGTTTTGTGGCCGTGTTCCTGGGCTGTACCAGTACTGGCAGGGTGGGTTTATGCTTTTTGTGGTTCTATGTCCAGGAACTCCCGTAGGCTCAACCGGCAGTGATTCTGGTTTTAAAGAGTCTCAGAAGATGGGGAAGAGTCTCATCCCACAGACATGGTGAAGCCAGGAATCGAACCTGCGACCCCTGGTGTACAAGACATAGGTTTATTCCCTACACCACGATCAAAGGAAACCTAACCTTGAAGCAATTTCCAGTTCCGGTTGAGTATCAACATCTTTTTTTTCAACCACTTCTTTATTTTTTGTGAAATGTTTGTGAAAATATGACTATTCATCTAAAAAGAGAGCCTGGTTTGGGTGGTAAATTCAGATGAAATATATCAGATACCATTAATCTGGAAACATGACGGCCAGTAATTATTATGTGTTTAACATTATGAACTAAATAATGAAGAGTTCTCTTTGTTACTTAAAATTGAAATCATGTGCACGAGAATAACGGAATCAAGGACACCTACATCAAATCTTATAAAGTATACTGCACACAATTATTAAAGCGTGCGCGCCTAAGTTTAAGATACTCAAGTTTATCATGACTGGACAGATTTGTCCGAACTCAATGGTACTTTAATATTCCCAGGACACACCAAAGCGCTACAAGAAGCGCGTACTCACTCCCTCTCCTGTACAACATGCATATATCCAGCCAAATAAAAAATGCAAGCCTGTGTCTATTATCAACCGTATTGTTCAATTATTGAAGAGCCAGATCATGCTCACAGTGAGTGACGGAATTCCTTTAGAATATCTGGAATAGCCGAGAAACGGAATGAGAACACTGACAATGATATTTTAGAACTAGCCTAATATCTACATGCATGTTCTCTCCACATGCGAGACTAACTGCGATTGCGTGTGGAGAAAATGCTCACTTCTAGCTTCATATAAAGAACATAATTCTGAAAACTGAACGAGCAACTAGAGCATTAACTGACCGGCAAGTTAGCTTAAATCACCAGGTTACTACCTAATTGGGCTCCTTGGGATTACTTTGTCTTAGTTTGTGTTTTTTATTTAATCTTCATTTTTTTCTTTTTAATTTTTCCCCTTATTGACATTTTTATCTTTGCATTCTCAGTGGACGAAATCTTAACCCTTATCTGTATCTTCTCTTTCTCTCCTCTTGCTTTAGATACCATCCGTTTATTGATGGCAGCATACTGTGTTACTCGTACAAAGTATAATTTTGAAAGCCTTTTCGAGATCAAACAGAGCTACCCACGTTGTACAGGTATATTAGCTAACTATGACCCTAAGTCGCTTATGATACACACTTGGATGGCATGTATGGCTCGAATTGCGTTTTTTTAATCTTTACGTTACAATAATCGAGGAAGACAGCGACTATAAAAAAGAATTTTTTACCAATTACCTGACATTACATCACTAGCCTAAGCACATGTATGAACATTATTTCTCTGTAATTCTAGAAACACACCGTTGCTGCAAATTGTTCAAACTCATTAACACTCGAATCACTTCATTAGGTGCCCAGTCAATGAAAGGAACAGACGATTTACCCCATTCAGCTGAGACCTTTCAGAATGTGCTTAGCATCTTCTTCTACATTTAAACATCCATTGTCTAGCACCTACAATTGACCTGGTACGAGCAGAATCCTTTGCATACAACGTAATGATTTTCTCAGAGACCTGGCTCCAGCATGCAGAATGCATGAGTAATTTGAAAAATAAGATAGTTCAATGTAGGCCAGGCTTTCATTTTACTTCTTTTCTTAATTTGTTATAGTAACATGTGTAACTGGCTGTTACAGGCTAACGCCCAATCGTACAGAATGGAAACATCTCTTATTCGTCGACGCAGCTTGGGTTTTTCTTTACGATGAGATATGTCTGCGAAATTCCTCTGGGGTTGGAGGGAGCAGGACCATTTTAGCTGAAAGTCTATATGTTGCATGACATAATACGCATTTTTAGCGTAAAACTGTTAATAGATTTGTACCCGTAATGTTTAATATTTGTTTTGGGTGCTCAAATGAACAGTTCGTTTGAGTACACCGTAGAGATTTAAGTTAATTATATTTTAATCTAGAGGTCTACATGATATCAATCAGTAACTTTGGCATTTGTGATGGCGGTGTGTCACTTTTACATGACACCAGCCTTTGAGTCAGCTGAATGGTAATATACTTATTTTAAGGCTGACCCGCAGTAGCCACACTAGACAATTTGCTAACAAAGTGACTACGCCCATATTTCCTCATGGGTTCGCACGTGTCATACTGCACAACTTCATAGCTGATATACCCAGGCATTGGCATTTGTAAAAGCTTGTACTTGTATTGCTAAATATAGGCAAGAGTAAAAAAATCAAGCGTTCTATGAATAGTATGATAGTTTTAGAAAGAGCACCATAAAGAAAATACATCTAGTATTTGATCTCATTTTGTATCGTATTTCGATATACTTTGCAAGGAAAGTAGGAATTAAAAAACTTTAAATAGATACTCTAATTTTCATGCTAAAATAGTATATTATTGCTGTGAACAGATCAAACAAACTTATCTAACTAGTACACAGAAGATATATGCAAATTTAATACTCAGTTTATTCTTACCTAAATAATAGTCAGCTTTATATACTGTGAAAGATTTATTATATGATAGGATTGGACCGGAGGAAGTCGGTTATCGATTCGAAATACCCCCGACTACCAACATTAGTCTGTCCACTTTTTATCCCCACGTTTTTTTTAAAAAAAAAAGCGGAGGTGAGATTGTAATCTCCTCCATCTGTCCGTCCGTCGGTCCGTTATTCTATCTCCGAAACCATTGGACGAAATTCAACAAAATTTGGTGTGTGAGTTACTCACGTGAACGGGGCATGCAACGGGTAAATTGTTTTTGGTTCCCACCCGCTGGGGCATTGAGGAGGGGTCAAAAGTTCAACTCGAACACGCAGTCGATTGGGCACCATCACAAATCCCCATGTTTAAGTTTTTGACCTCCCCTGACCCAGACGCAGAATGAAAATTTCAGTCGATATGTTTTAGGTCTTTAATTTGTGAGAACACAAACAAAGTTTAAGGAGCGCAGTGGCTCAGTGGTAGAGTGCTTGACGCCAGACTGAAGGGCCAAGGATTCGAGCCTCACCTGCATCACTGCGTTGTGGTCCTTGAGCAACACATATTTATCCTAGCTTAGTACTGGTTCAACCCAGGAAGACCCGTCCCTATATCCTTGAAAAAATTCTGATTGGACGTAAAGAATCAAAACTAACAACATAGTTTGGTATAAAAATCTTTGAAATTGACTTTGTAAATGAAATTTCGTAATATTTGACCTTTTGCCAGCACCCCAAGGTCACCAGTTTGACCCTTGGGTAAGTGAAAATTTTACTTGCAATCTATTCTGATTATTATCCCCATTTGTTTGATATCCCACATGACAATGTAAAAAAATTGACCCCCCCCCCCTGAGCACCCCAGGTGCGCCAAGTCCCTCACCTGGGGCATGACCAAGGCGTCAGAACAAATATCCCATTTAATATGTTTCAAATCTACTATTTTAAGAACACATATACAGTTTGGTATAAAAATCATATAAATTGACTTAAAAAGTTTGTTATTGAAGTTAAATGATATTTGACTTTTTGATCCCCCTGGGTCCCTAGGGGTGGGGCAAATTTATTTTTATTGTTGCACGCCTCATTCATGCGAGTAACTCACACACCGAATTTGGTTGGATTTCTTCCAATGGTTAAGGAGGAAATAGCATAATGGACAGACGGAAGGATGGACAGATGGATGTCCATGTTTTCATTTGAATACATATGTGGCTAATAACTCGTATTTTGACACTTTAGTGGCTAAGACCTCTTGTGTATCTAGTCAACTAAGAAGTTGTTTAAAAGTACATAAATCAACTGGGGGGGGGGGGGGGGGGGGTAACCCCTGTAAGTTTTGAAAAAAAGACACTTAGATTTGGATATCAAATTATCCATGTGTATGGACCTCCAACATCGTTCATCTACATATTGTGGCTTGGTAAAATATGTCCATCTACCAGGTGTCTTATCCATACAATATGTGCCTTGATCTTACATGCCGACTGAAATAAAGAGAAAGCCCTTTTTCATTGCCAATTGATACTGTCAAAAAGCTATTCTAAGCAGGGTATTCCTGATATAATGAAAATAAAAAAAATTGTTACAGTTTGAGCCCCTGGGGGCTAAATTTATGATTAGCAACATAAAGATGTAGTACGGACTGACAGACAGATGGACAGACAAAGGCGCATACAAATATCCCTTAATTTCAATTACAAAGTCATTTTCATTGATTTTATACCAAACATTTTGTTTGCTCTCACAAATGAAAGCTAATACAAAACATATTAGACAGGATTTTCATGCTGTTGCCTGGGCCATGCCCTAGGGCTGGAACTTGGGGTGCCTAAGGGTCAAAAATCAAAATGTATCCGTCCCTCTGTCTGTTATCCCATTGTTATTTTAATATTCCCAGGACACACCAAATAGCTACAAGAAGCGCGAACTCACTACTTTTCCTGTACAACATACAGATTTCCAGCCAAATGAAAGATGGAAGAGTGTGTCTGTTATAAACTGTATGTTTCAATCATTGAAGAGCCAGATCCAGCTCACAGCAAGTGAAGGAACTCCCTTAGAATATCTGGAATAGCCAAGAGTTCAAATGAGAACACTGACAATGATATTTTAGACCTAGCCATAGATATACAAGAAAATGACACTGCATGTTCTCTCCACGTGGGAGACAAATTGCGATTGCGTGTGGAGAAAATGCTCACTTCTGGATTCATATAGAGAAAATAATTCTGAAAACTGACGGAGCAACAAAGCATTAACCGACCTGCAAGTTAGCTTAAATCCCTAGGTTACTACCAGATTGGGCTTCTTTGAACTACTTTGTCATTTTTTTTTTATTTTTATTTAATCTTCATCTTTTTCTTTCTACTCTTTTATCGCCTTTTTGCCATTTTTATCTTCACCTTCTCCGTGTAAGATATATTAATCCTTATCTGTGTCTTCTCTTTCTCTCCTCTTGCTTTCGATACCATCCGTTTATTGATGACAGTATACTTCGTTACTTGTACAGAGTATAATTTTGAAAGCCTGTTCCAGATCACCGAGGGCTACCCACATTGTACCAGTGTATTAGCTAACTATGACCCTTAGTCATTTGAGGTACACCTCGGATGGCCTATGTGGCTCGAATAGCGTTTTTTTTTTAAATCTTTACGTTATAATAATCGAGCAAGACAGCCACTTAAAAATAGAATTTTTCACCTATTAACGGACATTACATCACTGTTCTTAATACACATGTATATCCATGATTTCTCTGTAATTCTAGAAACACACCGTAGCTGTGAATTGTTCAAACTCATTAATAACTCGAATCACTTCACTAAGTACCCAGTCAATGAAAGGAACAGACGATTTACCCTATTGTGTTTACATGTGTAAACGTGTATAGGAATCCTACTAGCGATGACATGGGCTGTTTCTCTTTTTCTACTTGCCCGAGATGTTCATGTAACCCCTGGTCAGACTCTGTTGGAAATTATTCTCTGTCTATTTGGTCAGCTGAGACCTTTTAAACTGTGCTTAGCATCTTCTACATTTAAACATTTATTGTCAAGCACCTACACTTGACCTGGTACGAGCAGAATCCTTTGCATACATGTACAACGTGATGATTTTCTCAAAGACCTGGCTCAAATCAGTGATGCAAGACGATACTGTTGCTATAGATAGTTTCCATTCTCCATTTAGATTCGACATACCTGACCGAGTTGGTGGAGGCGTTGCAGTATATGTAAGGTGTATGCTATACTTCGTTTCTACCATCAACAGTTCGGGAATGGAACAGTCTTCCGAATCATATCAGACAAGCAGACTCCCTCGCAATTTTCAAACTCCAACTTAATTCAAATATGTCTCCAAAACCATTGTTCTCTAATGTAGGAAATAGATTAGACCAAATATTTCACACTGTGTTTGCTTAATGAACACCTTTTCAACAACAATTGTGTTGTCAGTCCCAACTGCAAGTGGGGAAAAGTTGAGATTGTAACTCATTTCTTGTATGCCTATTTGCGATTCGTGAAACAAAGACGAGACTTGTTGGCAAAGTCTGCACAACTAAAAGTAAGTAATGGTGCAAAGATCAGGAATCGATACAATCAAGTGCCACACCTGACCCAGGATACCAATGGGAAAGTGACAAACTCACAGAAGACACCACAAACGAGAGCCAAGAGGTCAGCCCTTTCCCAGCAGGTGACCACAAAGCACATATAAACAGACGCGCACAAAATATAGCAAACACAAGACAGAACAAAAACATAAAAGATCCACAAAAGAAGTACCGCCTTGGAACGGTCAGTAAAATATTTTACTTGAGGGCTTAAACCGGTTTAACGGCGCCAACCTCACCCTTAATTCAGATGTGGATCAAGACACATAGATATTTGGTTTGCATGAAAGACCCCTAACTTATCAATGCATCATCTCCTAAAACATATAAATCAAGATATAACAAGGAGATAAAGCAAGGATAAGGACTCAACAGTAAATTAAACTGAATACCGGAGCAAAAGAAATCCAACAGGTAAACCCCGGTGGGCCTGACAAACAGCCAAAGCATCAGGCCCCTACCATCTCATCAATAGATAAGTCTTTAAGTCGGAACCATCATAGAGTCTGAAGTCCGACCCACCGGCGTGCAATTAAAGAGGAAAGCAAAGTTGCCAACCGTGATTGGGTTGACTACCAAGCATGCAGTCTGTTGCAATACATTAATGTTATAGCCAATCTTTTTATAATGGGAAATTATTTTAATGAACTGCGCTGAAAAATTATTAGAGCCAACAATCTTCTTCAACTTATACACCAAGTCACCATAGAAATCAGGTTCCGAAAGTCCTTGGCGCAAGAGAGATTTAAGTCCAACTTGGAATTTAGAAATCAAACCATAGTATCGTCTATAAAATTTTGAAAATGTTTTGCGAAGTTTATGATACCGATAGCCTTGTTTAAGAAGTTTCAGAGTTAACAATTTATTGCGAGTGTTGAAGTCAGCAACATAGCTAGATGCCCTAGCAAAACGAATGAGTTGAGAGATATAGACTCCATAGGATGTAGAACGAGGAACATCACCATCTAAAAATGGGAAATTGACAATTTCAAAATCAAAGTCGTCACGTTTGTCATAAATTTTGGTAGAAACAATATCATTAGAAATTGACAAATGCAAGTCTAAAAATGCGGCTTCGGTATCAGAGGCATTCTTATTTGGAAAAGAGGCTGTAAATAATGAAGAAAATGAACTCATATTTCTACATGTTCAGTCATTTATCTCCCACACAATACGCTTCAGTAAAACATAGGCAATATATCTGTCTTGCTACCCAGGAATTGTATAATTAGAAGTGTGCCACCATCAATCAACATCAGCAATCCCCTGCCTGTCTATCTCTTCATCTGTCTGTCTGTCTGTCTGTCTGTCTGTCTGTCTCTCTCTCTCTCTCTCTCTCTCTAGACGGTATAGCTCTTGTTTCCATTTATGTACCTTGACAACAACCATATATTCCGAAGATGTCTCAATGTACTTGTTTACAGTGAGATTATCAAAACAAGCATTTCATGATTTCGATCAAATCCTTTCCATATGTTGCATTGTACTTTGTATAATTATGTTGTAATCATATTTGAATAAATATTGTTTAAAACTAACCCAACCTATAGTCACTTATGATTTTCGGTGGGTGGGTTTTCAGACCCCCTGTCCACCCCTACCTCTGGACCCGCACATGAGTGGCTAAAGTTGATTAAGCAAGTGATCAAGCATATTGTGGAGGGTCTGATTACAAAGTTGGCTTTACTGACGTGATTTTAACTCTACACCAGATACAGAAGGAGTACTTGGTTGCAGCAAACAAGCCACTTTACAATGCCTTTGTTGTATCAAGGCTCACCACTTCTAACAGTCCCTGTGTTTATGCGCCTAATGCCTGGACAATGCAAGGGCAATAAATGAAATACCAACATAGGTGTAGCTCCAATAGCGTCAATAATGCATTGACGCACATACGTTATGAAGATTACAGTCATTTAAATGAATCAACTAATTGGAAAACCTATGCGTAACTATTACAGGCTACTCCCATGACCAATGGTGCAGATGAAGGTTGGTGATCTTGAACTTGTTCCGGAGTTATGCAGCCCCTGTGATTTGCTCTCTGTTGGGAAAGGCTGTAAGCAGGATGAAAATTTCTAAAGGCTGTGGAAAAGGTGCGTTGTGGTAATTTGGCCATTGAAAGTCATTCATATATACAGTTTGCATTAAAACAAAGGGGGGCGGGATCTGTTTTATGCTGTTCGGACCAAAACATAAAGACTGCACAGAGGAAAATCCACTGCGCACGGATTTAAAAATATTTTCATTCCCATCTATCGCCCATTTTCTTCTATCTTTCTCTTCTCTTCCTCTTTTTTTCTTTTCCTTTAAAGCACGCATCTTTCACTTTGCCATTTAGGACTGGCTCACGAGGCTTCAAGCTGACTTCATTTCAAAATATAGAAAATGTTTGCTTGGAAGCTTTTAACTATATAGCCTCTAATAAATCTAGGCCAACTCGTATTCCTAGTATGCCTAGCTCTGCTCTGCGGTATCAAAACAAAAGGCATTAGTGCTGCCTCATCGGAATGAGGTCATTTCTAAAGTGTGTGTCTTCAATTACGCATCAATATCCATATTGCAGTGGAAAGGATCTGTTTTATCTAAGTAGACAATGACTGTAAGATAAGTATCAAATGTCAAGGTCGACGAGAAGGTTTATATTAGGCTGTCGTCAATTTATTTAGAAACCACAGGGCCAGTTGTAGTCAAATTTCACACCATCTGTACAAACAACATATACATTAAAAATAAACCAGGCCACATGACTAAAATGATAGGCCAACAAGAAATTAAATCTTCTATGGAACCTAAGGGCCAATAAGTCGGTGCGTTGCCGTAAAAGTTAATTTAGACCTCACAAAAACCAAAAACCCTCCCTGCTAAGACAGCCACAGAACAGCCACATTTTTAAAACCCTAAATGTCGTTTTCATCTTGTAATATAAGATATTGCAAACCTTAACCTTCCTTTCGTATGTTTAAAGGACTTTTTAAATTGATACACTGAGCCAGGACGCAGCAAGAGGTATGCGCTCAGCTTTTTAATTAAAACACAGGCCGACTTGTACCATATTCTGGACACTGGCTCAATTGAATTTAGGTTATATATTTACTGAAGTGGAATAGACAGAAGCAATGTCCCACGAACAAACAACAATGTTAAACGTCTCGGAGAAATCCACTCAAAAGGAGTCATTCCAGTTTATGTACATATCTTACAAAAGAACCAGAAAATGAACAGCAACAGAGCCGGTATCCAGCATAAGGTACAAGTTGGCATGTATGTACAGCGAAGATTCAAACCAGTCTGATCAGAGCCTTAGTTGTCCGCCTGTAGAAACGTTGGACCCTTGGCTATCCATAGAACGTCCATTAAAGCCTCTAATCGGACTGCACGGATGCGCTGGTTGATCAGAGTCTTCGATGGGAGCACATGCCAACGTGTGCCTTTTGTTGGACCTCAATGCAAATTATCTAGATTCAAGATAATTAAACGCAAACGTCAGCCACATAGCATAAAAGCGCTATTTGTGTTAGCTTTTCTTGTTTATTGTGTTCCAATTGTGTTTAGGGGGATTGTGTTTAGTCCTGGTATTGTTAACCCATGTAAGGATAGCGTCCTTTTCTACCGGACTATTAGCAAAATAACATAAAATAGCTATTTATTGTGCTGCATTTGTTTGTTTGTTTGTTTGTTTGGTGCTTAACAACGCATGAACCCTTGTGGGTCATTAGCGTCAGACGGTATTAATCTAATCATAATGTGGATGTGCTCTTTTTGTGTGTAGGGGGGTTGTGTTAAGTCCTGGTACTGTTAACCCATGTAAGCCTAGCGTCCTTTTCTACTGTACTATCAGCCACATAACATAAAATAACTATTTGTGTTAGTTTTTCTTATTTATTGTGCTCCAATTGTGTGTAGGGGGGTTGTGTTTTATAATAGTCATTGCATTGTTAACCCATGAAAGCCTAGCGTCCTTTTCTACCGGACCATTAGCCACATAACATAAAAGCGCTCTTTGTGTTAGCTTTTCCTATTTATTGTGCTCCAATTGTGTGTAGGGGGTTTGTGGTTAATCATGGTATTGTTGACCCATGAAAGTAAGAAAGACAGCAATGATCAGGAATCGATAAAATCAAGGACCACACCTGTCCCAGGCTACCAAATTGGAATGTAACAAAATCACAATAAACATCACAAACAAGAGCCAAGAGGTCAGCCCTTTCCCTTTAGGTGACCACAAGGCAGCAAAGAACAGACTCGAAAGCATGTCAAACACTTGTTATAAATAACACAAATGATCCGCAAAAGAAGTACCGCCTTGGAACGGTCAGTAATAATATTTTACTGGAGAGCTTAAACTGGTTTAACGGCGCGCCAACCTCACCCTTAGTTCAGATGTGGATCAAGTCACATAGATGTTTGGTCTGCATGAAAGACCCCTAGCTTATCCATGTATTATCTCCTAGAACATATAAATCAAGGTATAAGAAGGAGATAAAGCAAAGACAATGACTCAACAGTACAAAAAACTGAATACCGGAGCAAATAAAATCTAACAGGTAAACCCTGGTGGACCGGACAAAGGCCAATGTATGAGCCTAGCGTCTAGACGGATGGCTGAGAATGGGTTTGCTCCCCCCCCCTAGGGAATTTTGCAGACATATCCTATCTTGTAGAGAATTGAAAGCCGAGTCTTTTAAGAGATGTTTGCACTCTGTGCGTTGGGGCGTTTGTCTGTAAGAGCCTGTAACATACGTTACTTTATCAAATTAAGAAAAAGTAAATTGAAAGTTTGGGCTACAAATAAAAGACATTAAAAGATTTATTTTTAAAAATCATCATATAATCTGCATACTGGATATCTAAACTACGTATAACAGCCATTTGAACAAAATTGCGGCTTCCTTAGGTGTCATATGCGTTACATAAATCAGATAACCCATTAAAATTTGCAAGTGTAGCTAGGATCATTTACATTCATAGTCTCTCTGTGTGTTTTGCAAAATGTTTTTAACCATATCTGACAAGCCTTTGCAATTGGCTAACAGAAAAAGCAAAGTTTGTTTCTCTAGCTTAAATATTTTTTTCTAGAATAAGCAATTAAACAACCCTACCTCTACCCAGTTTTAAGGTGAAATGTTTGGTATTAAAACTAAAGTAAAAATTGTTAAAAAATATTTGCAGTTGATGAATATGTTTCATTGTTTGTGATTTATTTGCTTATATAAAAAGACTCATAAATCTGCAAGTTTGTTGCAAAATTTTTAATAACAGAGGCTGTAACTTATGTTACCTGATGTAATAAATGGGCAAGCTCATTGTCTTTACGAAAGATATGCCTAAAAATGTTTTAATATCTTCGAGGGAATTTTGCAGACATATTTCTTCTTATAATACAACTTAAACTGCATCAAATAAGGTATGTTTGCACTCTCTTTGTTGGGCCGTTAGTCTGAAACAGCATGTTACATGCGTTACTATATAAAATAAAGGAAATGTAGTTTGAAAGTTTGAGCTAAAATTGTGAAAAAAACTCGCAGCTGCTGGATATCTTACATTGTTTAGGGATTTAAGCTGGCTCGTATGATAAAGACTTATAGACCTGCTAGTTGTCACCAAGTTTTAAAGATCAGAGAGCATTACATATGTTAGCGTGATAAGTAAAACCACCAACAGTATTTTGACGTTAAGCTGAGCAAGGGCCTGCTCCATCCTAATCCCCTTTGGAATTCTGCAGACATTATACATCTTATGTAACCATTCAAGGTGCATTTAATAAGAGATGTTTGCACTCTGTAAGTCGGGGCGTTAGCCTGTAACAGCTTGTTACATATGTTACTATATCAATTTGAGAATAAGAAATTTGCATGTTTGAGCTAAAAAAAGAAGACATTAAAATTATCTAATAAATTGACATTTTTATAGCCTGCATACTGGATGTCTTTACTACATATGGAAGCTGTTTAACATTAATACGGCTAACTGTGGTGTTATGTGCATTACATGAGCCTAATTATAATTTAAAAGCTATAATTGTGGCTATCGTCATTTAGTTAAACAACTACTATGACTTGGTTTCAAACTGTTTTATTAGATTTTACAAACATATACTCAATTGATGAATAGGAAAAACAAAGTTTGCTTTTCTATCTTAAATATATTGTCCTATAGGAGCTAATACACAGCCCTACTCCCAGTTTTACAGAGAAGCAAATTTTGTTATTACCGTTTAAGTAAAACACATGAAAGTGATTGCAGCATGTGGATATTTTACTTTTTCTTAGTCTGTCTTGCTCATATATCTGCAAGATGTCATTAAGTTTAAGATCAGGGCACTTAATGTGTACTTATAATATAAGTCTTTGGTGCCAAAATACTAGAAATTATATTCATTTCTGATTATCAAGCCCATGGACTGTTGTTACACTGATGTTATCAATGAACTTTTGAACACATTTCCTAATACTGTGCATATAATGCTAAATATAGAGCAACAAATAGAAAATATAGTTTCACATTTGTACAAGACAATACAATAAATGAAATGGTCAAAACTATTTCTCATCGATTTTAACACTCATGTTAAACGTTTGTTGTTGTCTGCTTCTGTGGTAATCATTATTATCACACGCCTCCTTGCAACTAGTAGAATCATCACACAATATTTCAATCATTTACTGTTATACAATTTTGACCACCAGTCCACTCAAAATTGATAAGCCACTATCAACTTTTCAATTTTGTCATCCATGGCTTGGAACATTGGGAAACTGATATGAATTCCTAATAGTTGGCTCTTTGAGTATGTGTTTCAAGTGATACTCTGCAAGTACATGTAGGAGAAAGACTAAAGCTTTACAAGGAGGAAAACTATGCCATTAAAAGCAATGAGTACCTGGACTGATGTACCTTGACATTTCTGTGATAAAGAACCATATCTTAGCTGGTTAACTTTTATAAATGTAGCCTTTCCAGACATGCAACAAAAATATTTATATCTAATAATGTCTCTGCACTTATTATCTTTCCCCAAGCATTCAAGAACTATTGTGAAGTCTTAGTACTTCTGAAGTGCTAAAACCGAGGTAACCCTTTCCCTTCAGATAATCAAACTAGACGTATCACAGCAGGTAAAGCAATGAAATGCAGGATGAACATAGCACAAATTCACTAAGTTTCTAAGATAAGAGCGCTTATTAAAGGATGTAACATATATAACTCGTCAAATTAAATGAGCAAGGGCATTGTCGTGACATCCTTTTTGATTTCATTGTCAGAGGTAATTGTTTTCAATTTCAGTGTTTTCAATAGATCATGAAATGGGGGCAACCTTATCAACTTGTTTACTCTATATAAATCTTCCATAGAGCATAATATAGAACTACTGGTTAACCTATTCTAACCATAGTCCACTTTCCTTCTTTTGAATGCAACAGCTAATTATATGGCTGCAAAACTGAGAAATCATAGGTTTTACATTATTTTAAGGCTTGCTTCAATTTACTGACATCAAAAAACAACCAGCTGCAAACATAATTGATGGCAATGCCCAACTTCATATTCTTTCTCTTATACCAGAATACTTTCAAAGTGTAACAGAAATTGTTTCAGAAGGTCTACCAAAACCATCAAAAGTCAACATTGTAACTAAAAAAAATTATAAAGTTCTTTTGGGGCAGCAAAATGCTAATGATCTAAGACCTGAGGACTTAAGCACCAAAGGACTGGATAGGTTCCATGGCAAATGATGCAAAAAAGCAGCCTATCAAATTTCTGTTTGACCAATGTCAGAAATCTGAAAGTATTCATAGAGGTACACGGTAGAGATATAGCTTTAGCAAAATTAGAGCAAAGTTATCATTTAAGTAGCATGGATGCAGAGGCAGCTGCAGTAAGATTGCTCTTTCCACTTCACAGGAAGAGAAATATACCAGAGTCATACTCCATTGTATGCATATATGTGAAATGGCATTAAAAATAGTAAGTGAGTATGATCAGGAAATACCACAATCACAAACCGCAGACAACCCCATGGCACCATATTTAATCAGGTGTTTGATCCCACGACACTGACATGCTGTTACTGCTTTTGAAGAATGCTAAGGATTCAAGTTATAGCTGAGTCAATTTGTTTGACGCTGGCACTGGCCACACATACAAAGAAAATTAAGTATTTTGATGGCAAAAGAGGAGGATCACACGAAGTGCTTATAAGTGATGTTTGTCACAATTACCAATTTTAAAAAGTAATCTTAATTAATGTAACACATATAACACCATAGGAAGCTATTTATTTGTTAAAAACACTTTCCTATGTATCAAAGGTATTCAGCATGCAAACTACATGTATAATTCAAATAAATAGACAGTTTTTTGTCTTCTTTCTGTTTCTCAGATTTTCAATCCATTTATTCTTAAATTGATATGGTAACATACGTACCATACCATTACAGGCTAACCCCCTAGTTAATAGAGTGCAAACATCTCTAATTTTGATGCAGCTTGAATTGTTCTTTAAGGTAGGATATGTCTGCGCAATTCCCAAAGGGGTGAAGAGGAACAGGATTGTACTCAGTTTGCAGTCCTAATACTATGCCATGATTCTACTGGTTGTGATGAAATGGGTGATTATTTTGCCATAGAAGCAGAAACAATGATAGACATTGTGAGGGTGACTTGAATAAAGATTGTTTTTGAATAATTATATTTAATAGGAATATTTATTGAATTGTGTCATTTAAGTGAGAACTATTATTTTCTAAAAAAATGTTTTTATATTATAACATTATAGGCATTAGGCAATATGTGATAAAAAAGATTATATATAGCATCTGTAACACAATTCCATGAGCTTGGTATCAGCAATGACTGTAATACTAAGACTAAGGCACTAGAGGCTAGAGATTAATAGGAAAACATGTGAAAAATAGTACTTTTTCTGAAATATCATCTCTTATTTCCAAGACAATTTCCTTGCTCATTCATTATGCCATGTAACATACGTTACATACTTAAATAAGTGCTCTGATCCTGATGTCAAACTTGCAAATGTATGATTCTTTATTGCATTAGCAAGACAGTGCCAAAAATGTAAGATATCAACAAGCGTCAAATATTTTCATATATTTTTTTTCAATAATAGATACCAAAATTGGATACTTAAAATTGGGGGTAGGGTTGTTTAATAGCTCATATAAAACAATGTATTTGAGATAGAAAAGCAAACATTGTTTTTTCTATTTTCAATGAGTATTTTAGTAAATTAAGATTAAAAATACTTGTAAAAATGCACAAATCGTCTTTAAAATTAAATGAATGTAGTCACGATTTCAACTTTCAAAGGGAAATTTAATCTATGTAACGTATATAACACCATTGAAGGCTGTAATTTTGTTTAAAATGCTGCTTTTATGTAGTTGAAGCATCCAGCTTGCAAACTACACAAGAATTTTGAATAATTAGTTGGTTTAATGCATTCTTTCTGTAGCTCAAGCTTTCATTTTGATTTTTTTCCTTAGTTTGTTACAGTAACATATGTAACAGGCTGTCAGAGACTAACGCCCCGGAGCACAGAGTGCAAACATCTCTTAAAAGATGCGGCTTGAAATTTATTTTAAGATAGGATATGTCTGCAAAATTCCCTATGGGGGGGGGGAGCAGGACCTTTTTAAGCTCGAAGTCTAGTCCTTTTTATGGAGCGTTAAGTGAATGGAAAAGTCAGAGGTAATCCAGAAACGCTGCAGTGAAAATATAGGCCTAGTGATTGATATCATATCATTTCACTAGTGATTGGTATTACTTTTATTCGTTTTGTATATGCATTGATTTCACTGCTAAGCATAGAATAAAACATTATAATGTATGAAACATAAGACATTTGCATTTGAAAAAATCAAATGTATTTTAGGGCAGACGAAACTTGCAAATTAGCGTTACACCAGGCAAAACGGTGGCTTCGTTAGGTTTGAAAATGACGTCACAACATGCGTAGCATTTTTTCTGACTAGTACCGTTCAGTTAAGACCTTTTAGAATATGCTAGCAAAAAAACCCTTATTATCGCTGAAGTGAAGCTGTACAAATCTTAACACTCACTAGTGAATTGATATGATATCTTTTCACTGTAGAAAATATCAATTGTATTCAGATTTGATATTTCTCGCACACCAGATCAGGATTTCCGTTGTTTTTACCCATGTGAGATAATTCTTTCTCACATACCAATGCAAACAAGATAGAGTGATCCCTATGTTAGCTCGCTGTCGTAAAAATCTGTCCCACATCGCTACCCATGTGAGATAAGCGAAACTTAGATCTATACGAGATAAACACCACGAGGCCAGTTGCTAATGCGAGATAACCTACACGGGACTTTTTTGCGCATGACTGTATTCTTTCAAACACAAAAGATGTTGAGGCATTCAGGAAAATTTTAACGTTGAAATTTCAACGATTAAAGTAGGCAGGCACACTTGGTATAACTAAACCTGTGCATTTTACTTTGAACATTTATTCCATGCTTTGTACGTGTTGAATGCAAATGCGATTGGCATGTTTTGACGTGTTTTGCAATGATTGACTGACTATACTGGGACCGTGGAGTCTTGCCGATTTTAAAAAAGAAACCGACATCGAGGATCTACTTTGATAACGTGATGCTGACGTTACATAACGTGATGTTGACGTCACAGAAACCATGCCAACACAATAACAAGTGTGATTGCAGCAAAACAAAGGGTTATAAATGAAGTTTATATAGCGATATTTTATTGAAAAACCATAAGCTTCACTTATTGTGTTGATAAAACGTTTATAGTGGGGTGACAATCAAGGCTAAAAAGTAGATGGGGTGGTAACAAATGTATAACAAAGGTTGTTATATACCAAAATGTTGGGCTTGTTCTGAAATTTACCAGACAACCGGCATAAATTTTCTAAAGTGAGGGCGAGCTGAGAAATTCAAGATGGCGTCCAAGATGGCTGCCGAAAATGGCAAATTTCAATATATACACAAAATTAGTTATATGATCATATATTTTTATATATAAACTATTCAAATGGATTGCCAAATGTTAATTAACAGAAATAATTTCTATGAGTGGTCATTTAAATAGTAAATGACCAATATTATCTGTTCTTTGGTGATCAAAAGGTCAGATCGGTGCAGAAAAAAAAAGACATTTAAACATGCCGACATTTAACCACATGCTCTTTTCTCAAACTATTTTGTCATTATTTACTGTTGCTACATATCAGGGTTATTTCAGACACTTCATATGCAGAACACACTTCAATCAGACCAACAGAAGCTATACTATTCAACAATAATGTGCCATCTGTATACTGTTCATAATTACCAAACAATTCTACGTGATTTGCTAGCCAATTATTTTATACTTGCCATTGCTTGCAATGTTGCTTGCTGACATAGGAGAGTCCTTACTATTTATTCAATTATATCTTCAGTTGTAATAATTGAAAGAACTGTGAAGACATTCTAACAAATTCTATCAGCTCATGTACAGTTGCAAGCTTGAGTACAGGGTTACCCATTTGTTGTACAAACACCGGCATCGCTACAAAGATCTTCACAGAAACGAACAAGATCATTTAGCAATTCAGGTGGAGCTAATGGTTGGCTAACCAATGTAGGCATATAATATCCTGTATCAGTGTCAATCTCATAACTATAATGATAATCTGTTGAAGAAGGTAGCCCCTGGAAGGTAGCTCTACAATACTTGTAAGTGACTCCCTCCAAATAATCATTTGGTAACTGCATCGTAGCACATGCAGAATGAAACTGTCGTCAGTTGGAGGCAATTTTCTAGGTTTAACCTTTTTTTAGTTTAAAGCACTCTGTTCACACGTAGTTTGTTAAGTGACAAACACCGCTTGCATCCATACAATAAACCAACAAAAGAGACACAGCCTATCCATTCTGTCAACGATAGTGAGTGTTTTTACCAATGTCAGCCAATTCTTGCAACTCTGCTGAATAATTCATCATTATTTTGAAGGCCTTTTTCTTTTCTATACCAAAAAGTGCACTACAAGTGTCACAGCCTCTGAGAGTATTCTTCATTCAGCTTACATACTACATTGTGTACAGGAATAAATCTGGTTAGATCTGCATTGGTACTTTTCCTTCCGATTTTAAAGAATATTTCACATACACCCATGTGACTAAGCTGATATACAAGTTAAAAAACATGAGTATCTGGGCTTGCCACACTAATATGTTCTTTAAAGGGTATCCTTTCGAAGCAAAGACTGCATCAAAGAACTGAAACCAGAGTGTGCATATTTACTGGGTCAGACTAGCTAGTTTCTGCCATTTAGGCTTCATCAGTGACCCTCAAATAGTTTCAAAGTTCCACAATGAAAGCCATGATCCCAAAGGACAAGAAAATGAAATCTACACTATAGTGAAGGGCAGGGAGACGTTCTACCGCCGCCACACAGTCCCAGTCACCAGCTGTAGTGAAGTCAAATATGTTCTTTAAAGGGTATCCTTTGGAAGCAAAGACTGCATCAAAGAACTGAAATCAGAGTGTGCATATTTACTGGGCCAGACTAGCTAGTTTCTGCCATTTAGGCTTCATCAGTGACCCTCAAATAGCTTCAAAGTTCCACAATGAAACCCATGATCCCAAAGGACAAGAAAATAAAATCTACACAAAAGTGAAGGGCAGGGAGACGTTCTACCGCCGCCACACAGTCCCAGTCACTAACCCTATTTGCTTTTTGTCGGGCCAGGTAAGCAACATGAAGCAACATGCGTGTGTCTGCTTCTTCGTGATTTGATCGAAGCTGCTCAATAATATGTACAACATCATTTGATACGTTCAGTGCCTTCTCATCAATGCCTCCACTCACATACACATGTTTGATCCTGTTGATGCATTTGTTACAACGTTCAGCTAGATATAAGGTATAAAACTTTGTGAGTTATGCTTCGAAGCTGCAAATGACGAGATATTTTTTTCAATCAGGAATATTCATTTTTCCCTTTATGTACTGATGTGAGTCTAGAAATATCGTCTCCATGTTTCTCACGAGTGTGTGACTTCAGGCTATTTACAATGTATCTGTCAAACACAACATGAACAGCTGGAATGCCCTCACTAACACACAAAACATGTTTCCAGAATAATTAGGCCATGTCATCGTATGTTGGTTTAGCAGCTGAAGTTGGTTCTGGTAACATTTGTATAATAGCCATGCCATCAAATACAATACTGTCTACATCTTTAATAGTTCTCAACACTGTTCAGGCTCGATAAGGCTTTTAAGTTTGTCTAAGAAATCTGCCTTTTTTCTAGTTACCATTTTACCATTGTCACAATATAACTCAGAAGCACGGTTGCATATTCACATGCCAAACGCCAAAGCACGTTCTAGAGGAACCTTTGTGTATGCATTTATTGCTAACAGTCTCAAGTACATCTCTTCGCAATTCATTGAAATGTCTTTAGTTTTACACGACACTGTGGTTTTTGGATTAGAATTGTCTTCTGGCAACAGGATCATAGAAGCTCTTTACAGGTTCATCCTTACCACTGTGTGTTACAGAACGTTCTTCAACAAACTGCTCTAATAACGCTCTGCTCTTTTTATGACAGTGTAGTAAACTGTATTCCACTTCCCCGGACACTTGAATTCCAGTTTCAAGGCGAATGAGTCTGGTGGATGGACTATTTGTCAACAAGGGGTCCACGAAAGTTTCATCAAACATGTCAAACATTTTCTAAGCATATTCATTTTTGGATTTCTTGTACGACTCTCTGTCAGTGTGGTGCCTATTGGATACTTCTTGTAGAGTCAAGTTCTCTCTGAAATATACTGAATACTTTGCTGTTACTGGACAAAACAGAAACCATCGCGTTAGTGCATTGTCTTGATTAGTAATACCAATGATTCCACCAGACGATTTATGGGCCTTATTTTCCGTAGCCTCCAAGACATAATCCATCCATACTGAGTTAAATGTACCTGGTGTTAGTTTTGCAGCGAAATGTCCGTGGTTAAAACTCCCTTGCTCTTCAGCGGGAAGGCGGATCATCTCTAGGAAGTGGTAAGGCATGTACATTGCATAGATTGTTCTGTTGGATGCAAAAAAGGAAGCAACTGTGACTTGGCAAATTGATGAGCACGTCTAGCTGAAGAAATAAATAATTTCAGGGGTGCATATTTCAAACGTTTGCTTTCTCACATTTAAGTACAGTAGCTGCAGACAATCCAGAACTAATAGATGATGCCTCCCTATCAGAGCCAAATGATGAACTAAATATCCTTCACCAAGCAGCAAAAACACTAAAGGGAAAGAGTGTTTAAAACAAAAAAGTCAGATAATGAATATTTTGTACCAGAGGATTCGTTACTTCGGAGACACAGAAGGCTTTTCTTGATCCAATGCTTCTTGGATTTGTAATGTGGCTTTCGAGTAGTAAGAAACTAATTGAAGGAGCTGATATTCAAGACTCAGATCTTGACTCAAAGACATTAGCCATTTCAAGTGATATTACAGCACTAATAGCTTCGATCATTACACCAAAGCACTTTGGTCTAACAGTGTACTTGCACCATACTTTTGGGAGCAAAAACTAATTGAAGACTTAAATACCCTAGGTTATACAATGTCGTATTCTGAACTGAGACATTTTTGACCTTCGGCAGACACTGTGATTAATTAGTGAACTTTTTCAGTCTAACGAAGTTTGTGTTTCTTCTGGGAGGAAGCATTTTAGCCAGAAACAACATATTTCTGTGTTAAGGCTCATACGACGCTTTTTGATAGGCTCTATAGAGAGGTCTGTTCCCGGGTCTTCCATGGTGTAATTAAGGCTATGTAATTACAAGAAACTCACCAGGAGTAGATAAGTACAGCAACCCAGTGTCTGAAACATGAAAAGTAATAATTTGGGGCCGGATAAATTTGCAGGGTATGAATTTTACATGGACATGGGTCGAATGAGTGAATTTTAACTGGCCGTATAATACCATGTTATTGTTGTTTTTTTTAAATATATTGTTAAAATGCTGAACTATTGATGAAATACAACAGGCAATAATTCATTCATGCTACTGCCATCTTTGATACCAAACGTGTATATTGATTCATTCATTATACTTCTTGACCTTAAATGAACTATGTTTACTAACCAAATTCTTGAATACAAGCAAATAATAATACTCACACATTGATTTCAATAACTTTGTACAGACATTTTGAGATTGTATACCTGAATTAAAGATAATTATGCTTGTATTTTTTAGATCTTTACTTAATGGAACCGGTGCTCTATTAGAGGTTTACCTATGCAAAATTATCCTACTATATTTACTATAAAAACATAAAATACAAAACATTACTGAAGTAAACGGACATGCATGTAAAAAGATATCAAATTTAGACATACATACCTTCTGTTACATCCAGATTCAGATATTTAATGTTGTATTTACCAAAACAATAGTGTACTTTATTCCATCACTTTGTGGCCTATATAGCCTGTCTTTTGTCTCCAAGCTTACCATTTCAGCATAGCAAGCAAGAAAGAAAGTTGATAATACATTATTTAATCATGTTTTGTTAATACAAGAAATTAATATGTTAAAACAGTGATGGAATTCTGCAAAATAACGTTTCCAAAGTAATGTATTTGAATTTTGGATGCACTTATTGACCTTTTGACCATATGTTACGCGGCCAGAATGTGTTCTGTCAACATGATAGTGTTGCTTTCCAATTAATATATGTATCTGCAAGTCTATTTCGCAGTATAAAAAAGAATCGATTGCTTTACAGGGTATTTATTGGTGGTTATCAGCTTTAAAGGGGTTTGTTAAATAACGGCGGCCATGTTGGATGCCATATTGGATTTCTCAGTTCGCCCTAATTTTTCCAAATTTATGCTGGTGGTACCATAAACTAGACACATTCGGCAACATTTTGGTATATAACAACCTTTGTTATACTTTTGTTACCACCTCACTCAAAAATAGGCCTCCTATATAATCAAAGTCACCCCACTATTAGGGTAATCAAAATAATGGACTTTAATAGGACTAGACCCAGATGCTACAGTACTATTTTTTTACGCCAGTTCCAGCTAATAAAATGGAGATTTTTCTTACATAGTACTACGCGTAACGGGCCTTACGTGCACCTGAGGCTTGATTCGATTCTCGAATTGTGCCAAACTTTCCCCATTGCATTTTTAACATGTTTAAGGGGATAAAACTCTCCCTGCTTTTGTTCAAAATAGAATATGCATTTATTTTCCATTATATATCAGCGTCTGTATAGTTTTGCATCTAAGAATTATCACAGTAAAGTATTTCTTCAGTTTAGAATATTGCCATGAAATGTTCAGTGTTTTGAGTCCTAATGGAAATATCTCTACTGTGCTTCCAGGTTTAACGTGACCCCCGTATTTGTCATTTATTCGTTAATGGTGATTTTATTTGAAAAAAAATACAAAAACTAGTATAAACGAGCATAATATATGAACGTACAAGATTCATGGAAGGTGACAGATTTATTGTGTAATATGTATGTATGATTGACTAGAAACTGCATGGTTTATGTCAAATAAACAATCTGTTCTGTTCTATGTCATGTAAAGACGTTCATTCATGCAACCTGACGCTGTGAACGCTACTTTAGGTTGAACTATTGGAAACCCACGCCTTAATAGAAATTCTGCGACTCGCACGAGACACATATTGCGGATGTAATTCAGTCAAGACTAGCCTTAGGATGTTTTCACCAATGTGTCTTTGTGATCATTTGCAAATACGTGTATGTATTCTATGCGTGTTTGTAATCAACCCTGAGGTCATAATATACCTACGTACGACAGCCACATGCCAATAGGCCAAATAAAATCCATGCAAGCAAATGTTATTTCACGCAGCTAAAATAATAACCACAATCTCACGACGTGTCCGTAGGTCTTGGTCTGGTTACAAACAGTATGGGGCCTTATAAACAGTCTAATCAGGGTTCATAGTGATTGCTACTGTGATACAATTAGTCTGGAGTGTATTAGTATATACGCAGCAGACTTAATAAGCAGATGACATTTTCTGGACAAAAATATTGGCAGGATAAATGTCAAGTTTTCGTGGGAGTACTCTCAGATTGTCTGATGTGGGATTCATTATTGTCAGAAAGCTCATATGTCTGTTTTGCGAATTCAAAAGGAGAAAATGTAGCAAAAAAGATATAATCACACTAGAATCAGAAAATGACAAATATCGTCAATTTATTGGTGTATAAGGATGTATAAATCTGTACGACTCCACATAGCACAACGACAGCTCTCGAGAATTCACAATCTTTCTATGACATTGACTGGCATTATTATTGTGTAAAATTTTGATCCTTTGGACACGGGTTTAGATACACAAAATGTTCAGCGTAAAATTGTAATTATTTTCTTACCCATCAGTTTTAACATACCCACAACACATGTATTGATTGAGAAATAAGAAAATTAGTTTTTTGTTACTAACTCTTAACGGAAGTCATATTGGCTGAGTAGAGCAACACTGCAAGATAACATAATCATACAAAACGTCTTTGAAATGTCTGTTTCGACTCGTATGCATCATATTTGAATCGTTTGAGTTGCAACTGACACATTTTGAGGCTGATATATAAGTACAGAACCAATCATTTTAACCACGATGTTGAAAGCAGCGAATGCTTCGATGCGCATAATACTTGGTAACGACCAGATTATTTATTTGACGTAAACTAAACAGTTTCTAGTCTGTCCAATACAATAGTGGTCACAACTATTTTAAAAGTTGTAGGGAGCGCAGTGGCTCAGTGGTAGAGTGCTTGACTCGAGACCGAAGGCCGCAGGTTCGAGCGGACCTTCGGGCCTCACCAGTCTCATCGAGCCTCGTCTGCGTCATTGCGTTGTGGTCTTTGAGCAAGACACATTTATCCTAGCTTAGTACTGGTTATACCCAGGAAGACCCATCCCTATATAACTGGAAGCTTGTTGATGGTACGTAAAGAATCAAATCAAACAAACAATTTTAAAAGTTGCAGTGCTTAACAGTACCGATCTTGGTTTAACCCATGCATGCCAAAAAATCTGCGCTGTTTAATGGCATTCATGAGTTTATAAATGTACATATAATTGATCTAATTGGCCTGGCCCTTCTACATGTATCATACAGCGAAAGATTGGTATTATCAATAAGACAATTTTATGTAGCTAGTAACAAGTATGGCAGTATATGGTATGGAACAATAACAGCGCAATAGTTTGCAAACTGAACAAAAAATTCAAAAAGCGTTTTTTTTGCACACAGTCACAGTGAATTTATGTACGAAGTCAGTCACATAACCCGATTATTGTAAAGTCACTTGTCCCACAAAAACATGGAATTAATATCACACACCTGGTTTCAAAACAAACCTTCAAACTTTGTACTCAAAACCAAAACATCTGCACTGACCCCATTGAGTTATAAGAGATAGGCCTCGATGAAAAAAGATCCCTTTCTATGCCAAAACAAAAGCAAAGACTATGCGCACAAGCTTAGTCTTGTCAATACCTTTGTTTCTCTCTCTCTCTCTCTCTCTGGAAACTATAATACCTGATCTAATTTCAAATTATAGTGGCTAAGTACAAATGTTGATACCTGGTAGTAAACCCCCGTAGACATTTTCTCGCGATGGGAATATGCTCAGGAAATTGACCAAGCCATGGGTCAAAAATGGCCCCCAATTGACAGTCTGGCGGGAAGCTTTGAGGTTGAAATAGGGTTCAGTGTTTTTGCTTTACTTATTCTTATACTTTTGACATTGTATTTGAAGAATCCAACTAATACCACCTTGGACCAATTGATCAGTCTGCCTTATCCAAGATGGCGGTAAAGCATTAGCAAAAATATAAAAACATTGAAATAAAGCCATTAACACAGTTAAGCCTATAGCGGTTATCTTGTGGGACATAGAAAAACAGTACAGACCCAGATAAGACACCACAGAACGCGGCGTCTGGTCTGAGTCTCCATTGTTTGTTTACAGATAGTTATATTAGAATTTTGATAAAAATGAAAAATACAACATAACAATCCTTAAAACGGAAATAGACTGGTCCAAACGATAATTAGGGGAAATTCCATTCGGCTTGAATGGGTTAAGTAGATAAGTAGGTTCACTAAAATGCCCTTAAATCACGTCATTTCATTTTTTCCTCTTGTTTGTCACTAAACTATCTCATCACGTACAGACTGTAACAGCATTTTGTGAGGTTTAATTGAACCATAGAGCATGTTTTCACGTTAAGCATCAACTTTTTTCAATTTAGCTTGTATTATGAAAAGACAATTAAATGTCCATAAAGAAAGAAGAATTTAATTAGTTTGTAACACTTAAAATTTGGTCAGTGAAATTAAGCCCTCACCCATTTTTTGTCCAAAGGTTATAAGTTTTGTCATAGTTGCCTGCATCCGACTTTATTTTTTGAGATAAAATATTTATTCATGTAAATAACGGGTACTAAATCAGTAAATTCATATACAAATAAAAACTTACAGGCAGTTTATTTTGTAGTTTAACGTCCCAGTCGACAGCTATGATTATGTCAAGACACGTTAACCTAACCACATTTATTTGACCAGCACTGGCAGTTGTTTTATATTTTTGATTCAATCCCATACATCAATTTCTGAATTCTAGGTTTAGACTAATTAATAAAATCGTCACATTGGCAAGCAGTAAAGACCCATATACAATGATTCTATATGCATACTCTAAGATGAATACAACCTCCAGGGATAGAAGCATATTAAAATTTAGAATGTTGGCTGTTTGTCTACTTATAATACAAAATATACAAATACAATCTTTATGTATCAATATGTATGAAAAATCCATCAGAATTAAAATGGTAAAGCACCCTATTATAGTTTTCTTAATCTAACTGAATTAGCACTTAATATTTCAGGGGTGTATTGTATTGTTGAAACATGCTTTGTATTTTCGAAATAAATATTGTTAAAACTAACAGAATGAGAACGTAAAATGCCAGAACACTCACATATCCCCTATGTAGAACAGTATGTAAAGAGATTACTGTTTCGTGTGGGATGTATAGCTAAAATATCAATGTCAACAAAGGAGATCAAATGATATACAAGCTGGATAGTTTTGAAAGGATCATTTTTGTTATCCTCTGTTCCTCAAATAATTACCTATTACTTTTAATAGAGTACATGAATGCTCTTTGTATTTCATTTAACATTTATGCAAACATATTAACCTCCCATCTTGGATATTTATATTCTAATGTCATCACTGAAATATTTCAAATGTTAACTGTTTTTTAATCGTCCATGGCTGGAAATGTAATTCTTTAGTTCAAGGGGACAGCAACATTGTAAGCAAGTCAAGCTAAAATACAAACACTTATTCAGTCATTTATAGTACAACCTGTGTAAAACGGCCACTCTCAAAAATACCAAAATGTGTTTTTCAAGACCAAGTATTGCTTAATGCGGGTCAAAAGTATTGCAGAATGCGCCAAATGGAGCATTCTGCAATACTTTTGACCTGCATTACGCTACCAAATTGTTATTTAGTTATTTGCTTAGTCTTTTTTGAGTAGATGGTTTTCACAGGTTTTACTGTAATCTACTGCAAACTGGATTTCAATTTAAATGACAAATAAGTAATTTACTGATATGTGTATAATAGAGAATTGAAAGCTATGAGTGGATGTGCGGCATCACATAGCCCAACTTTAAAATGCATAAACAAAATAACTTGTTTCCTGTTATTGATATTAGCTTTGCAATTATTGTTTGCATTTTTATTGATTCTTATGTTGAAAACAGTCGATTTGAAAGAAAATATTTAAAGATTGCAATATAATTGGGGATTTTACTGACTTTTCATATTTCACAGGAAGCTAGTTAAAATTCAAAAGGGCCTCCATTGACCCATAAGAATTTAGAATATGGATTTTGAGATTGCTATAATTTTCTTATTTTACATTAGAATTTGATACGATTTGCTTTCATAATATGTGTTTGGATGGTGCCTTTTATTTTGTGTGTACTGTGAATGAATATTGCGTTGCTCTTTTACATATCTAACCTTAAATGGCACTTTTTAAATATTTGCATATTGTGATATCCATCTTGTCCCTCATTTCCACTATTTCACACATATAACCTTCTTATCATTACATTATTTCGCTTACCAATACGCGTTTATGGATTGATTTTAGGTCATTTTTGCAATCATATTAAACCATTATTGGTCAATCTCCAACATGTGTATTTTGGCAATCATTTGCTCAATGATGCCAAGATAGTATCCACTTCTTCCAGACCAAACTAGGGCAAAGACTTGATACCAGTAAAATGTATCGAAGCCCCATCCCCCAACACACCCTCAAGTGGCTTAGTCTGCTGTCCATTCTAAGGCAGTGGTTATGTTGTTGCTGATTCATTTTTTTTCTATTGCTGCTCTCATCATTGGGGTTATGTGTTTGGCCCTTGTTTTGTTACGAGTATCTTGTGTTCTTTCTAGTTGTACAATCATTTTCATGGAGAAGAGAGATGATACCTACATTAAAACATGCAAGAGATATTTGCTTCACAAGATTAGACAGATTTATAGTATATTTGACCTTGATCTATGGCTCCAAGTTCATTTCAATGATTAAAGCCTTTGGTTTAATCTACGGTGTGTTTTGTACCAAGTAAGATAAGATACAATATATCTGACTTTTTTCAAAAATAAAAACGTTGTTATAAAAAAAAAACACACCTGCAAAGTCCTTCCTTCCGCTTTATATCAGCTAATGTAGCAGATAACTAAGAATACTACAACACATGCACTATTCCTTGGAGTAATACTATTGGTGGGTTAAAATAAAACGTACCTTAAATCTCCTGAATTTGCAACAACCGCACAGGTGTTCCATACTGGCGCTACAAAAGACCGTCTGAAAAGAAGACAACAATACCAATAAGAGCAACGCAAGAACGTTCAAGCCATCAAGGTAAGGTAATACATAGAATGTTAGCATTTATTATAAAGTTTAAAACTTCAAACTCTGGTGTTTAGGATATGAGGAGATGTTAAAGTTATCTTTATCTCTCTGAAACCGAGTATTGTTTATTTGATTTGATGAAACTCAATGAAACTGCAGCTGCTCTTTGTAAATTGTGTATGTTCTCTTTATTACGGAAGAATACATTTTTCCAGATCATTGAAGCATTAGATACTATTGAGTGGGAATATAATCAACGATCTGCAAGTATATATCCTCTAATTTCCTGTTTATTGTACCTTATTTGTTCAAAGCAATAAAATGAAGAGCCCCATACCTATGCCGTTCATGCAACCAAAATATATTAACCTATTCATGCGTATGTTTTTTACTTTTACTTCGCTCTTGCATTGCGCAGGTAAGTTACATAAATGAATCTAAGCATTTTAATTCCAAAACCCTTAAGTTGACGTGGGTTGGTCTGTAGTGTGTGAGTGTGGTATTTCCTGATCATACTCAGTTACTTTTAGAAGACACATGGTCAGATAAGACTCTAGTATTCAATTCACACAACCCAATGACTAAAACTAATATCGCATAACCAGTGTTGAAAAATGTTCATGTCATACACTGAATAAGTGCAACATAACTACGAGGGGTGTTCCAAAAGTTCTGAAAATGGCGTCATATCTCTGCAACCAGCTATGTCACAAGACTGAAAAATGAAAATATATTATTTGTCTATACACAACTTTAAAAGCTTTCTATGTAACTTGAAGGAGCGACTATAATTCTTGCACACTCAATAATACCAAGGCATCCAATTTAGGTTACCTTGCACCCCCAGGACAATTTTTCATGGGTGCCACATTGTTTATTGGGACCCCCTGAATGTGAAACGAACGTGCACGAAAAACTTTTGTGGTATGGGCTATGTGGAAATGCATGGTTTCTGTGGCAACAATCTCGTAGCAAATTTGAGAGTGGGGGTTTGCCTACAAAATTACTCATATCTCAGCTGTTACTTATCCTAGACTACTAAACTCAATACCAATTTAAAGCTTAGACATAGGCCTATTAACCACTTGTTGCAAATGCAAATTATTTTATTTGCATGTACATAAATATTTATGAAAACATTAAAAATGTGGTTCACGAATGGGGGTATACGTACAAGATCACTAATATCTCAGCTGCTTTTAGTCGTAGATTACTAAATTTGTACTAAAATGAAGCTAAGACATTGGCCTTTCATCCCATGGTCAAATATGCAACGTATCATATTTGCATAATTTGCATATTCATGAATATTAATAAAAACGCTAACAAATAAGGGAAAATAATTAAAATATATAAATAGGCTGATTTCATCACAATATTATAATTGTTGCATGTTTTAACATAATCAATGTTACAATTTGACAGGTCCATTCATCCAGTGGTCTTATATGAATATTATCTCATTTAAATAATCATGTAAAAACATGAAAACTGAAAAAATAGGGAAAATCACATAAAAACTTTAAGCCTAGGGGAGGGGTTAAGGTACGATCTATCCTGCACTCCTAGGGCCTTTTAAATTCATGCCAAATCGTTTAGTGGGACCCTCAGAATGTGAAACGAAGTCCTTCTCAAAAGAAATTTGGTATTGGCTTGAAAATGCATGGTTTTCATGGCAACCCCTTATATGATTCACAAGAATGGGGGTATGCCTAAATAACCAATCATATCTAGAGTTCTACTTATCCTAGAGCACTAAACTTGGTGTCAAATTAAAGCTGAGACACATGTCTGTCTTTCTGTGGTGAGATATGTAAATCTTCTAATTTGCATTATATATATATATATATATATATATATATATATATATATATATATTATATTAAAGAAAACCTAATGAATGAAATAAAATCATAAAAAAAACATAAATAAACATATTTCAGCCCAAAAACATCTTCAAACCACCATTGTTGCCAGTTTTTATATAATCAGTGATATAATTTGATAAGTTCTTTCATCCAGTGGTCCTATGTGAAAATTATTTCATTTTCATATTCATGAATATTAATGGAATCTTTAAAATGGGGAAAATAGCCATGGTTAAACTATATTATGCAAGGGGTAATCACGCCTAAATTGAACACATGGGACATTTCATTATTGGTGTAAATTTGTTCAGTAGGACCACTTAAATGCAAACAAATATTGTCCTCAAAAATAAATGCTCTTTGTTTTTTGAAATTTTATGGCTTCCATGGCAACCCATTATGCGACTGTAAAGAATTGGGGTATACGTACAAGAATACTCATATCTCAACAGCATTTCATCCTAGATTACTAAACATGGTACCAAACTAATCCTTGGACATAGCAAATTAATTTGGTAGGTAGATATGCAAATTATCTCATATGCATATTCATGAATATTAATGAAAACTTTAGAAATGAGAGATAAAAATCTCATAAAACTTAAGGGGTGTAGGTATAAAATTGCCAATACCTCAGCTGCTATGCATCCTAGTGTATCAAACTTGGTGTCAAATCAATGCATAGACATATTACGTTTACCTTATGGTCAGCTATGAAAAATAATTAACACAAATAATTATGAATTTTAATTCAAACAGTAGAAATAAATGAAAAATGCGGTAAAAATCAAGGAGTTGTACTTACAAATCTAATAATATCTCAATTGATAAGTGCCCTAGAGTACCAAACCTGGTTTTAAATTAATGCTTAGACAATAGTATGTTTAACAAATGATCAAATTTTAAAATGATCATATTATAATATTCATGAATATTGATGAACCCATGAGCATTTTGAGAAAAATACTTGAAAATCAAGGGGATATACCTACAAAATTACTCATATCTCAGCGGCTTATAGCCCTTATGTCGCAAACATGGTGCCAACTTATTACTATGACACAGTTCTTTATCTCAACTGTAATATTTGCCAGGTGTCTCATTTACATATTCATGAAGATTAATACAAACATAAGAATAAAGAGAAAAATATTTCCCTTATTTTTTAGAGTTTTTTTTTAATAATCATGAATATGCAAACTATGCAAATATGATACGTTGCAAATTTAACCTTGAGATAAAAGGCCTATATCTGAGCTTTATTTTAGTACAAATTTAGTAATCTACGACTAAAAGCAGCTGAGATATTAGTGATCTTGTACGTATACCCCCATTCGTGAACCACATTTTTAATGTTTTCATAAATATTTATGAATATACAAATTAGATAATTTGCATATGCAACAAGGGGATAATAGGCCTATGTCTAAGCTGTAATTTGGTATTAAGTTTAGTAGTCTAGGATGGATAAGTAACAGCTGAGATATGAGTAACTTTGTAGGCAAACCCCCATTCTCAAGTTCGCTATGGGTTGCCATTAAAAAACCATGCATTTTCACATAGCCCAACCAATTGTTTTAGGACACCTTCGTTTCGCATTCAGGGGGTCCCAACGAACAATTTGGCACCCATGAAAAATTGTCCTGGGGGTGCAAGGTAACCTTAATTGGATGCTGGGGTTAAGTTTTGTCTGCGAGCTATGAATATGGTATTGCCTAATCATATTACATTGTGTTTGGTTAAATTCTAGCTTTTGTTGTACATGTATTACAGCCAAGTGGTAGGGTAATATGAGCCAGACCACGAGATTGTGGTGCTTATAGTACATATGCGCAAATGCCTTTACTAAACGCTCATGCTGATGTATCCAGCATGTCTAGGGTCTAAAATTTGGTCTGAGGCTTCAGCAACATCCATGTTTTGTGTATGCGAGCAGCGAGAGCTCTGGCGAGTGCAGACTCGCATGAGCCCTCGCTGGTAACTGATGCGATAAATACCATGAGCCCTCGCTGGTAACTGATGCGATAAATACCATGAGCCCTCGCTGGTAACTGATGCGATAAATACCAAAATCTCATTCAATGGCCTATATAATATGACCTTACCTCAATTGTTCCATGGGCATGGACCTTCGTCTGTGCTCTGTTATAATCCTAAGATTTTCCAAAAGCATGGCACGTGCTTTATCAGGATGTTTCATGTTGTTCTCGGCTAAATCCTCGTGCTGACAAATTACACGATACAGAACATGGTCACCATATTAACACTTCGACCATTTAATATTGAAATCCACACATTCAATGTAAAACATATTATTTCATTTTTATTTTTGTTCAATTTGAAGACATTAAAGGTTGAAAATCCACAAATCCAATGTAACAGTCTAATAATATTCCTTTTTTTATCTTGTTGAGTACTTCAATCATTTAAGGTTTAAATCTCTTAATTCAATGTAACACTTATATTATTTCCTCTTAAATTTTGTTGAAATTGTAGACACTGGCGTTGACTTGAACTCTCGCCCTTCTCTACACGTTTTCCAAATTTGGTGATTACTAGCAGATCTATAATATTCGATTTGGAATAAGAAATCAAATAGTTCTGTAAATTAAATTGCTTCAGTTGTAAATCATTCCGATAACAGTTTGTGAGTTTGCGCTAAGTGGTATTAATTCAGATTAACTCTTACTCCGCTAGTGACGCTTGCTACTATTTTAGTCTCGTGCTAATAACTTGTGCAAAAGTTTGGATCCAGGCCAAGGCCGACAAAATATCAGACCTGATCTGGATTAAGTGATGACACGTCTGACAGACATTTGTGAAAAAATGAAGTTTTTGCAAAATTATATAAATTCCCCAGACGTTTTTAAAGCATGGACAATTACCGAGCATGCAAAGTGTTGATATAACATTATCGCAGACGTTTAGCTTGGGGCCAGCAATTAAACAGTTTATAACCTGTGCCCGGATACTTTGGTAAACAGTGAAGACCCAGAGGAAATGTTGCATAACGCGTCATTTTATTAGTGCCTGCACTGTTTGCAAACTAATAAACAATATTCACCCAACTCAGAAATTTCGACTTTTAACAAGCAATACAGTACTTCTATAAAATGAGCCGCGACATGTGATTTCTAACGTTGTGACATTTTGACAAGTGTTGACTCAGACGAGCCTGTGCAGCCTCTTACATTAATTGATGTTCGGTCAGAAGCTTATCACTCATAGAATATTCAAACGACTAGCAAATGAGCTTTCGCTGGTCGCACATACCACATTGTTGGAAATCCAATGTCGCTGCTCAAATGCATAAGTATGAAAAGGGATAAACACTGACCACTAAACAACATTTTGGGGGAAAGGACATATACTGTCTATCATGCGCTTGATATACAGACTTGATTAGAGACATCTGACGACAAAAGCCAAGTCTTGTGTATTAAGGCATATAGTATATTTTTAGACTTTTCTCGTAAACACGAATACTGTTAGTGAATCAAGCTTGGCATATCATTGCACATTTCATTGGTATTCCAATGTTAAACGTCAAATATATAGAGAATACTAGGTGAGTGTCTTTTGATATTAAGTTTACCAGGCAAGGCTTTGAGAACGCTTGGTGACATCGCGAGGCTTGTCGAGATATAGAGAATACTGGATGAGTGTCTTTTGATATCAGGTTTACCAGGCAAGGCTTTGAGAACGCTTGCTGACATTGCGAGGCTTGCACAGATAAAAAGATTACTAGATGAGTGTCTTTTGATATCAAGTTTACTTGGCAAGGCTTTGAGAACGCTTGCTGACTTAGCGAGGCTTGTCGAGAAATAGAGAATACTAGGTCAGTGTCTTTTGATATCAAGTTTACCAGGCAATGCTTTGATTATGCTTGTTGACATCTCGCGGCTTGCTGAGATATAGAGAATACTAGATGAGTGTCTTTTTATATTAAGTTTACCAGTCAAGGCTTTGAGAACGCTTGTTGACATCGCGAGGCTTGCACAGATAAAAAGATTACTAGATAAGTGTCTTTTGATATCAAGGTTACCAGGCAAGGCTTTGAGAATGCTTGTTGACATCGCAAGGCTTGTCGAGATATAAAGAATACTAGGTGAGTGTCTTTTTATATTAAGTTTACCAGTCAAGGCTTTGAGAACGCTTGTTGTATCGTGAGGCTTGCTGAGATATAGAGAATACTAGGTGAGTGTCTTTTGATATCAAGTTTACCAGGCAAGGCTTTGAGAACGCTTGTTGACATCGCTAGGCTCGCAGAGATATAGGGATTTCTAGGTGATTGTCTTTTGATATCAAGTTTACCAGGCTATGCTTTGGTTGCCGATTCATTCCTGGTTTGTTATGTGAGGGACTTTATGATGTCTCTTTCTGATGAAAAGCAGGCTGATGTTATTGATGCATTTAACACTACTTCCAGATATTTGGACGATATTTGAAACATTGATAATGCTTATTAAGACACTATGGTAAGTCAAATATACCCTCAGAGCTCCAACCTAATAAAGCTAATACCTCTGATACCGAAGCCGCATTTTAGACTTGCATTTGTCAGTTTCCAATGATATTGTTTCTACCAAAATTTATCATAAACATGACGAATTTGATTTTGAAATTGTCAATTTCCCTTTTTTAGATGGTGATGTTCCTCGCTCTACACCCTATGGAGTCTATATCTCTCAACCCATTCGTTTTGCTAGAGCATCTAGCTATGTTACTGATTGCTACACTCGCAATAAATTGTTAACTCAGAAACTTCTTAAACAAGGCTATCGGTATCATAAACTTTGCAAAACCTTTTCTAAATTTTATAGACGATACCATGATTTGATATCTAAATTCCAAGTTGAACTAAAATCTCTCTTGCTTTTGTTTGTTTGATTTGATTCTTTACGTCCACTCAACAATCTTTCAGTTATGCGGGACGGATCTTCCTGGGTTGAACCAGTACTAAGCTAGGATAAATGTGTCTTGCTCAAGGACCACAACGCAGTGACGCCGGTGAGGCTCGAACCCGCGGCCCTTCGGTCTCGAGTCAAGCACTCTACCACTGAGCCACTGCGCTCCCTAAATCTCTCTTGCGCCAAAGACTTTCAGAACCTGAATTCTATGGTGACTTGGTGTATAAGTTAAAAAAGATTGTTGGCTCTAATAATTTTTCAGCGCAGTTCATTTAAATAATTTGCCATTATAATAAGATTGGCTATTGCATTAATGTATTGCAACAGACTGCATTCTTGGTGATCAACCCAATCACGGTCAGCAACTTTGCTTTCCTCTGTAATTGCAGGCCGGTGGGTCGGACTTCAGACTTTATGACGGTTCTGACTTAAAGACTTATCTATTGATGAGATGGTAGGGGCCCTATGCTTTGGCTGTTTGTCGGGCCCACCAGGGTTTACATGTTGGATTTCTTTTGCTCGAATATTCAGTTTTATTTACTGTTGTGTCCTTAGCTTTTCTTTATCTCCTTGTTATATCTTGATTTATATGTTCTGGGAGATGGTGCATTGTTAGGGGTTTTTCATGCAAACCAAATATCTATGTGTTTTGATCAGAATCGGAATTAAGGGTGAGAGCGGTTTAAGCCCTTCAGTAAATTCATTTACTGACCGTTCCAAGGCGGTTCTTTTTTTGTGGATCTTTTTTGTTTTTTCTGTCTTGTGTTTGCTATGCCTTTGTCTGTGTCTGTTTATATGTTTTAACTCCACCTCCAGATATTTAGATGACTTACTTAATATTGATAATCCTTATTTTGAACAAATGGTCGGTCAGATATATCCTACTGAACTTCAGTTGAATAAGGCGAACGCTTCTGATACTGAAGCTCCATTTTTTGGATTTGAACTTGTCCATAACAAATGACATAGTTTCTACTAAAATTTATGATAAACGGGATGATTTTAATTTTGAAATAGTAAATTTCCCATTTCTTGATGGAGATGTTCCTCACTCCCCTTCATATGGCGTATATATTTTTCAGCTTATTCGTTTTACAAGAGTGTATTCTAATGTTGATAACTTCAATAACAGAAACTTATTTTTAACTGCTTAGTTATTAAAACAAGGTTATAGATATCATAAAATTCGAAAAGCATTTTCTAAATTCTACCACAGACACTCAGAGCTAATTGTTAAATACATCCTTGGGTTAAAAACTCCTCTGCAACAATCATATCAGAACCTATACTTTATGGCGATTTAGTTTATAAATTCAAACGAATTGTTGGAAAACCTAATTCTAGTGATCAATTCAAAAAGATTATCAACCGTTATATAAAGGTTGGATATAACGTGGATGTAATGCGTCAGTCTGCATGCCTGGTTTTAAACCCAATCACGGTTTATAGCTATTGTTTCCACTTCAATTGCACAACGGTGGGTCAGGCCCCAGACTATATGACGGCTCTGACGTAAAGCTTTAATCGGTGTTGGTGCCTTATGCTTATCTGTAGCTGGACCAACCGTGGCTCAACTTGAGGTTTTCTTAAGCTCTGACTATCTGTGAGTCGTGAGCCATTTTCTTTGTTTCATCATAGTCTGTTAATTTAATTAGAGTGTTTATCCATAATAAAACATTGCATTAGTTAGAAGGCTTCCATGTGAGCTGAACATTTCTTGTACTTCAACAACAGCAGAATCTAGGGCGAAGATTTGGTATCAGTATAATGCCTTTAAGCCCCCTGTGGTGGCTTAGGCTGCTGTCCGTTCTAAAGCGGTGGTTCTGTTGTTGTTGACTTGTTGTTTATTGTTACTCCCATCGTGGGAGTATGTAATTGTTCTATGTTTTATTGTACGTTACTTTATGTCGCTTCTAGTTTTGCAATCATTTTGATGGGGAAGAGAGAGCTGGTTGTTTTGAATAGTTTGTATTCCTGTTGTCTCGATATTGTTGTGCGGCTCTTCCTGGCGGTGCCATAGGTTTGTCTGCAATGTGTGATTGTGGTATTTCCTGATCATACTCACTTACTATTTCTTAGAAAAGAGTCCTTAAGGAATTTAAGCAATTATTACATAAGAGACATTTGAAAAACACCTCAAATTACAAACATTCACATTCTTTTATATCATCACAAAATGTTTCTATAGTTTGATGCCACCAAGGTAGCAAACGTTTCTGATGATGTTTAAAACTTTGTATGAGTGATGTTGCCATGGCAACAACCGGGCCATAACACCTACAAAAGCCCAAAATGAAGGGTGAGTCATTTTAATTGCCTATCAAACGACTTGAAACTATATTTTTATAAAATTTAATTTGCATTTGCATTATAACATAGACAATGCTTGCGAATACATTATATTTGTTGGATGATTATACTGAGCCAAAAATAACCAACACGCAACTGAAGACCAGCACTCTGACGTCGTATCGGGTTAACGTCCTTCTTGACGTCACATTCCAAACTCGATTCATATGTCGCTTCTAACCTTCATATATTCACCAATATTAATATGATAATTGCTTAAAATTTTAAGGAAATGCTTTTAAGAGGTAGTACTTTACAGACTTATTATCAACTGGACTTCGATTATGACAACCATAAGGTACATTTTTACGTATCCTGGCCGATTCAGATTCACATCGATCGAGGTCAAATTTGGAGGTATGTTTTAACAAGATGACCTTACGGTATCGAAGCATTCGCCGGACACTTAACCACAACAATTTAAATCAATTCTCCTTTTAAGTTAATAAAAATGTTTTATAATGCCAAGATCAACCTGAGAGCATCATTTCACCAAACTTAGTAAAACAAATTGTATGAATGGCATGCTCCGTTATAGGTTTATGTTTTATCCAATAGCTTTTATAGAATACTTTCTAAATGTACAAAAATAACACCAGATATTACTTAATTCACATGGGTAGGCACCTGGAGGTGATATCAAAGAAAGCTAAAAGCAGTTTAGACAACTATTATATATGTTATGGTTTTTTTAAACTGTTTATATTGAAGGCCTATATTTCTACCAAATTTTTTGTAGTGTCTGCAATGCATAAAAATGCTCATTTGGTTCTACTATTTCTTAGCTGATAATGTTTTCACTGTTCCTGTGGAAACTGGTTATTGTCCTTTATAACTGGCGTAATCATTAGACACTTCCACTTTTGATTAGAAAACAGGATCAGAAAATGTCTGATGTAGTGTCAGCAACATTCTGTTGTATCGGCAACGATACTCCTTTTAGATTAATGAAAATCTATTATTAGTGGCTGGTTAAGTAAGATATCAGCATCTATTCAACACTCTTCGTTCTAACTGCTTTCTTGTAAGATGATTATTTATCAAAGTATCTTAGAATAGAGCGTTAAATACCTTATATAGAGATATAACTTAATGCACTGACGAATTATGTGTCGGAGATGAGATGATTTTACATTTAAGCTGTATTTGGTTTCTTTGTTTTGCATTTAACTTATCATAGCAAAACAAGTAATGGAAATATGCCTTCTTGTTTTTGTTTATTCATTGGTAGGTTATTATTGATAATAAAACCGTTGCGGACACTACAAATTTTGTAATTGTTGAAGAACATTCTCTCATATGACTAACATATTTTAGAGCTGAGGTAACAATGGTAAAACCAAGGTTTCAATAGGCCAGGGTGTCTAAGGGATTAGTACTGCTTGCAAATTGATTTAAACCCCTTTCCTTGAATTTGACAAACACCAAGACTTCTTCCTAAAAACATATCCCCTGTTCCCACCTCAGGCGTCTACCGCAAGTTTTAGTGCCTCTTATTTGCTTACACGTTAATCTACTTTTTTATCCTTTCAATTTGATTATTGTGAACTCTTTCTGTAAGATGAACTTTAATCCTGGCTCCATTGAAGGAAATAATAAACCTTTTAAAGGGTTTTCTGTGCTTCAGTTGTTTCAATTTGATATGCAACATGACCACATTCTGTGATGTGGAAGAGGGCTTAAAAGCATCTTTTTCAGTAAGCTGTCGTGCTGGACATCAAAGTAAGTGAAATGACGAGAAGCATTTATCAAAATAAAGCACAATTAAATCCCTTATTAACACCACTGATCTCATTGATTAAGACAGATGTGAAAATTTATTTTATTTCAAATTTTCAGAAAGTGGATAAAACATTTTTTTGTTAAAAATAAATGTCACAAAGCCAATTATCATTGAGCTACAATGGACAGGTGACTGGTCCAAAACAGATTCAGAAAAAGGTTTGGGTTGAGTAGTGTGTTGTGTCTGCTGTGCCCATTAATTATACTCATCCATTAATTAGCAATTTTAATTCCAATCCCTCGATACAGATATAATTTATCTTATTATCTTTGATTTGTAATACATGCCTAGTAGGTGGATAAAAGGTTCCCATATGATTTTCAATGTTTCACTCTTTAAAAAATGCAACTATCAAACAGCTTAATTATATAGAAGGGCCACTACTTAATGACAAACATGAAGGGAATTATTATCTCTGGCTTTAGAAAAGCAATATGTCTGGAAAATAAAAAACTAAAACTAAACGTCTCAGTTAGGTCTCCTTTATAGTGCCAAATAATATATTTATCATTTATAACATCCCTTTACCATGCGTTGTGACAATGCCACCATTGATCAACACTTTGATATAAACATTTTAAAATCATTTGGGGATGATTCCCTTAGTCTTTGTAAACCAACAAAACGATTCTAACCAACAGTTCTTAAATATGAATCTTACTGTTACAGTAGTGTCCACAATGGAACTGACAAATGACCTTTTGCATAAAGCATAATAATTTTCCAGATCCAACCGATAAAATTTACTTCATCACACATCCTTTTATCAGATATCAGCTATAAACTTAGGTTTTTCATTTAACTCAATGTTTTAGCGTTCATTTGTAAAACTTTATTTTATTATTAGCTGTTAATCTATTTTGACAAATTTCAGCACATATTTATTAAATGCGTACTTAAATCACATTTGTTTATAAATTTAGTTCAGTATTCTATTCAGTATTAAGGAAGATATGTATAAAAATTACATTTCATGGCTAAAAATTAATTTAATAAATACATATTTAAATAAATTTAACTGTATTGTAGTGTCCGCAACGAAAATGGTGCAAATCTAAAAGCTCAAATATGATGATTATAATCTAATGTGTCTATTTAAAATGAGATTCAGGTCGTATAGTGTTACTATATTTTCAATACATATATATGATATAAATGAGCTGTCTCCACTCTCCATGTACATTACTCAATTTTAAAGCAATTGCAAAGTATCAGAATAGTTAAAGCATTGTGAAAATTGAAGCAAAACCTGAAATTTCATATTTGTTTTCAAAAATATACCAGAAAATCTTATTTGAAAAATCTATATTGGTACATCAGCTATATAATAAACAAATATTTTCTCTACTGATGAGTACTTTTGGCATACTTTTCGAAATATAACTCATTTTTTAATAAATTTGAATTGATGAACATGTATCAAATGATTGCAGCCATTATTTTCAAAAAGGTGAGGTAATAGTGGGAGATTTTTAAGGATTTAATGCGTCAGATACTATAGTTTCGAAAAATGATAATGATATTAAATAATAACTACTTTGAAATTTTGCCATATTTGGTACACATGTGTGCATTTTATTGTGAAACTGCCGAATATAAGATGGAAATTGGCGCGTGTTAACTCTCTGGCAGTAGGGGCGTTACCATGTTAATGTTACCCTATTATTGTTTTACATCCTATTGTTTGAATTCTAAGTTCTACCTAATTTGCTGATTGCTTTAAAACACTTATTTAAAAGTACCAAACAGCCAAAACTATACGCCTATAGTATTACAGTTTATATACGTTACCTACTTCCAAATATATTACAATTTAGTGCGGTGTTATCACTAGTCCATAAAGCTGCCAAAAACTCTCAAGGAGAGTTAGTGCACTATGATTTCCGAAAACCACATTATATAAGATACGAAAATGGATATTAGCCCTTGATTAAGCAGTTGGGGTGTTACCTTGCTATAGCAAAGTTTGTCATGTTACCCTAAGCTATCCTAAATAATGGGAAGTCCTATAGTGTTAATAGTGTTAATATCAAATTATTCCTAATTCTTACATATCAAGAGTATCCTTCACTTGAAAACCAAATGACTTGCAGTACATTGTATCATTTTAACTCATTTCTAAAGTCATCTGTCATTACTGCATTTCAGTTACTTTAAAAAACATTATTTCAAGTGACATAATAACTCTATGAATACTTTGCTTATTGTACCAGCATGCATTCGTACTTTGTGCATTGTGACATATTTGATTTTAAACATTGGAACATCAATAAAGGTGCAATAAGAAAATTAAATTGACTGCAATTTTCGATATCAATCACAAACAGGTTCAATCGGTTTAATCGACGCATGCGTGCGAGATTAACTGAATATGCGACAAAAGGAATTGATGGATTGCGTCTCCAGACTTTACATGAGCCACGTCACGACAAAAGCTGATTTTGTGTTTGCGACCACTGAAGAAGGAATCAAGCTAACCATGTCAGTTATGTTTTTGAGCCACGACATGAGATTTCCAACAATGTGGTATTTGCTACCAGCAAAGGCTCAGACCAGTCTGCGCATACGCGCAGTCTGATCAGAGCCTTTGCTAGTCGCTTGAATATTCTATGACCGTTAAGCTACTGACTGAACAGCATTTGAAGTTTCTAAACTTAAAAGGATGATTTACAGGCTCATCTGAGTATATTCATGTCAAAGTGTCACACTATTGGTAATCACATGTCATGGCCCATTTATGTACGAATGGATTCTTCCTTCTGGTTTGATACAATAAACTTGAGATGGTTCACTGTTAACCGGGGGGCCACAGGTTATTATTTTCTAATAGTATTGTATTTCTTTCTCTGAAGATTGATTTTGCCTTCGCAAACAGTGTAGACCCTGATAAATGCCGCATTTCATCCGGGTATTGCCAAAGTATTCAGCCAGGAGTCGCTAGTGTAAAAAGGATTAAAGACACTTGCTAAAATTCAGGAGAGAAAAATCGTGAAAAATGATGAATAAACAGTATGAGTAAGTTAATGAGAGCATGGTACTTTGCTGCATATGTGAACAGAAAAGTCTTAGATGAGTCTTTGTATTCCAGTCTCGTCAGAACCTTTGCTGCTCGCACACAGAAAGCAGGGACATATCCCAAGACCCAGATGAAATACCACAGAAGGTGACATTTCATCACTGCCTGTACTATTTGTTAAGACAAAATCGATCTTATAAGAAAGACATACAATATTTATTTTTAATCATAAACTTGGACCCCTCAATGTATATAATGGACCACCTGACTTAAATGTATCAAACTTTATGGAGAAGTCAATTGGTCTACAAAGGATAAGGCTACTGTTTATTGCGAAAATCTCTTACACATGCTTAATTCGATGGTACTACATATGTTCCTGTTTTCATATCTTATTATCACATATAATCCAGTGTTCACTAAATGTCTTTTCTTAATCCTGTATACACTTTAGTACCTATATATGAGCCGCGACATGTGATTTCCAACAATGTGGTATTTTGACAAGTGTAGACTTAGACGAGCCTCTGCAGCCTCCTTTTAAGCGTAGAAACTCCAAATGATGTTCATTCAGTAGCTGAAGAATCATATAATATTCAAGCGACATGCAACGGCTCTGATCAGACTGCGCGTATGCGCAGGCTGGTCTGAGCCTTTGTTGGTCGCACATACCACATTGTTGAAAATCTCATGTCGCGGCTCATATTTTTGTATATTCACGCATGAAAGGGCGTTGTCCTTTTTCTGCCAACCAAGGATTTATACTGTCGTTGAAGCTCTTTAGCGACAATCGATTACTCCGTGTTATCACTTGATGTTCTCTAATAGTTTCCTACCTGCAAAATAACAAACAACTCTTAAAATGAGCCTTGACATGTGATTTCCAACAATGTGTCATTTTGACAACTGTAGACTCATACGAGCCTGTGCAGCCTTCCTATAAGCTTAGACGCTCCAATCACTGTTCAGTCAGTAGCTTAACACTCATAGAATACTCAAGCGACTAGCAAAGGCTCTGATCAGACTGCGCGTATGCGCAGGCTGATCTGAGGCTTTGTTGGTCGCACAAACCACATTGTTGGAAATCCCATGCCACGGCTCAAATGTGCCTCAGCGTCATAAAAACGAACTCTACAGCTTACGATGGTGCCAGTCCATAGCTGTAAGACTGGTTTAGATGATTGTACTAGGCCTAAACAACAACGATATCTAGGGTGAATACTTGCCTTGAAAATATATACTATTTAAATACGCTCTCCGCTCCGCCCTTCTTACACCCCAGGTGGCTGTGGCTATTGATTGCACGACCCGCATGTGTGCACTACACTGAAGGACTTTAAAAACGCAAAAAATGAAAAATATTATTTCTTGAACCAGCACCTTTTTCAGTCTTCTTTATCAAGTTAAATTGGCTTGAAACGACACCCTGCCCCTATCTATACCTAATACGGGTGTTTTTATAGACAATGGCCGCCACCGGCTACGCATCCGCGATTTTTAAGTTTTTGCACGTGGTGTCCCCACGAATCAATGAAGCAAAATATTTTATCATTTCACATGTAGCTTGTAGGTATACATGTATAAAAAACACAGTAGCTTTAGTTTTAAAGCCATGTTTGTCTGAGCTTGAACGACCTGGCGCAATTGGAATGTTAAAAGCTGGGGTGTGTGTTTCTGGCGTCGCCAGATAATATTATTACCTTCCGGCATATATACATTACATCAGAGACTGTTACCAAGCTACTAGGACAGTTAAAGGTCGACACTGGCCTGGCCAACTAAGAATGGTGACCTAAATTAAGACGGCAACTAATGCCGATTATATCGACGATATTTACATCGACGATATCAGTTCCGGCTGGCTACCAACACTGCCAGACGAATAGCAGGGCCCCAAGGGTAATTTGTTTCAGATTTATAACAAAAATATTTTATTACAATAACTTTAAATCATGCCCAATTTCAAGACAAATTTCAAATTGCAGCTTTAGAATCTAAGGGTATTACCTTTTGATAGACTGATGCTCTTAAAGTATTTATCATTTTGATATGAAATTTAGAAATTTAAATCCTGTTTTTTTTTACATATTGCTGTTTATTTTTGCCAAATCTCAATAAAATTGATACATTAAAAAGTTTTTTTTGTTTTTTTTTTAATTTCAATTTTTGCGTTTTTAAAGTCCTTCAGTGTATACTCACTGCGTGTGTCAGTCTGTCTGTCCGTCCGTTAGCAGTTAGTGAAAATGTACATAAATCTTGCACCACATGGTATAATTTGATCACATGTTGCATAAGTATGCATGTCAACATTGTCTAACCACTGGCACGCGTAACATCCTTTTTTGATGGACGAGGCCTTGCTGCTGGTCCTGGTCAATAAGTGAAAATGCTCATAACCCTAGAACCAAATGGTATATTTGGATCAAATTTTGCATACATATTTATTTTAACATTGTCCAGCCACTGGTATGCACACCGGTGACGAGGCTTCGCGGAGCATCATTTTAGTCGGTCGAGATTTTTTTGTTTTTTAAATGCTCATTACTATTGAACCGCATGGTATATTTTGATCAAAATGAACATACATGTACATTTTAAAATTGTCTAGACACTGGTATGCAATTCTGATCTTTAGAGATAAGCACTATTTGGAATTTATATATTAGCTGAAGCTTTGTAGAACTTATCAGTGTCCATTTTGCAAGCACCCTTGTAATTCAAACACAGGTTCCTGTAGAGAAGTTCAAACATCTTATAAAATAAGACCAACAAGGTTAAATCGCTCTATTAGACAATTGAAAACAGAAACCTGTGTGAGTCCGCCCGTCGGTCCGTCCGTTCAAAAAAATGAAACTATAATCAGTTTGCAACGTTATTTTTCGCATCCTGAAAAATCAATACTTGACTTCTTAAGTCTTCCTTAAATTTAAGGAGGCATTGTAATTCCGGGCCCTGGACTATAAATGGATTTTAGGTCTGGCAAAATTCAATATATACATGTAACAGGCTAACCTGAATCCCATTAGGCATGTTAAAACTGTCATATCATGAGAGTTCTATTCTTGCCTATTATTAGAGTTTGGACTGGGCCACTGTCCTGTTACCCAAGATTTGAGTCGGGTAGACCAATAACGCGGGTATATATGATAATCAACTACCCGTATAACTTATGCTTAGTAGAACTGTATAAATAGGGTCTCGTCGTGAGAAAACCTGTCTTCGGGGTTTCCGTCAAAGCGAGCTTCAAACCAGTCTCCTCAGCTACAGAAACTAGCTAGAAAACTGATATTTCACCGGTAGTAAGGATACTTATGATACTTTCCTATAGCGAATAACAAAGGCGCTGATCAGACTGCTCGGATGCGCAGGCTGGTCTGCGCCTGTGTTAATCGCAAACCTCAGAAGACAGGTTTTCTCGCGTCGAGGCCCAATAAAAAGGTGCTCCTCATCATGCTAAAACACTTGCACTAAAAGTAACTCAGACATTGCCAAATGCTTGTTGGTTATTAATTATTATTTACAATAAAACGCACACTAAGGTAACGCGTTCCCTCAGGTAGATTCTGATAGTGAATAGGGTACACGGGTATAAAATACCATATACCCATAATACCGTAAGCCGACATACCCTCCTCCCGGATGTTAGTAATTAACATTCTCATTAGCACATCAAAGAGCCTTTGATTGCAGGCAATGATCAATCTAATAACATCAGGTAATATGCAGTTTGACGTCATTAGGAAAGATTGACCAATAGCCTTGTATAATTCTGTTTTATTGGAAAACCAAGAATACAACAGACTAGAAAAAATATGAACTATTTCAGAAATTCAGACATTTTCATCGATTAAACTGATAAGGAAATTAGACCCGTCGTATTTTCAAGCTCTGTGAAAACACCATATGCAGAATATATGAAGAACTATGATATTAGGGAGAAGGGTTATGCAGTAGTAAATTCTTAAAGCGCCAATCACAACAAATGTCGCCTGCATTCGTCGTCTGCTGAAGTGTTTTAGAAGCCTCTACAACTAACAATGTGGACCGTGATCAGACTGCTGGAGCAGTCTAATTTGGAACCACGCTTTTTGCTTCTATACTTAAAGAAGCAAACTATACTTAAATAAGTCAGTAGTTATAGGCAATTATTTGCAGCAGACGACTTCGGCAGGCGACATGTTTGCGTAGCTGGCTTAGGGTTAACATGGTAGACTAAAGTATCCATAGCAGGTCAATAAAACCTCTAGATGATTGCCAATGTGTCTGGACTTAGACAAACATCGGGCATCTGCCCACCAACCAGGATCACCATTCTGAAGCTACATGTGTAGACCGTTAAGGCAACGTATTTTGTCGTATAATATCCCAATATGTGGGAAAAACATCAGATTAAACTGTTAGGTCCGGTTTGCCATAGATAATCTGAAAAAAAAACGGACCCTTCAGAAATAGAGAGAACCTACAATGTTAGGAAAAAGCAGACTCAGTTTTATTGAGTCTGTTCATGAGAACTAATGGAAAGTGTAACAATTCTCACGCCCCCTAGCACCAGCTGAAGCTTTAAGTCACCGCTCTGTGAATTATGTTTTTCTCTAAGATATTGCATAAATCTTGTTTATAATTTTCAAAAGATGTTCTTATGAAACTGTTTCATTTCTCACACAATAGAAGTAAAATCTGCGCTGAAAAGGACTCACAGGAAATGTGAAATACTATATCGTATAATTCCTCAATATTATCATTTTTTTCTGAGATTAAAAATATTCATGGAATCGTAAAGTGCTCTTATTACTTGACTATCTGATTTTTTTTCGCATAATATTATAAACGACCATAGCAAGAATTGAGAAACAAAACAAAACAAAAACACCTGCATGCTAAAACGAGATATTTTTAATTTTGAAATAGTAAATTTCCCATTTCTGGATGGAGATATTACTCGCTCTCCTTCTTATGGTGTATATAATTCGCAGCTTATTTGTTTTGCAAGAGTATGTTCAAATGTAAGCATATTCAACAATAGAAACCAATTTTGACTGCTAAGTTACTAAAAATTCATGAAGCATTTTCTAAATTCTACCCTAGACACTCAAATTGCTCGAAAACTCTTCTGCAATAAGGCATATCAAAGCCAGTATTTTATGGCGATTTAGGTTATATATTCAAAAGAATCGTTGAAAAGCCTTATTTTTCTGATCAGTTCAAAAAATCGAGCATTACAAAAGAGTGGGATATAGCATGAATATTATGCGACAGTCTGCATGCCTGGTTAAAACCCAACTACGATTTTAAAGATTATTTATGGCTATGGTTTCCACTTTAATTACACGACGGTGGGTCAGGCCTCAGACTTAACGACGACTCTGACCTAAACCCTTTATCGGTGGGTCATACCTGATGTGAGTCTTTGGCTGGGCCCACCGTGGTTCAACTAGGAGTTTTATTTAGCTCTGACGTGAGACGTGTTTTCTTTGTTTCTTCACAGTCACAGTGTTTTAACTCAGTCACAGTGCCATGAGTGCGGGTGATTATTTATGAAAGTTGTCAATGATGTTTTATGAATGGGCTTACAGATTCTTTAGGCTCGTTAGATTTTTTTATATGATTGGATACATCAATAGGTGGGGTAAGTTTGCAAATTTAGACCAAATAAATTTTATTTCTTAATAAAAGTAAGTAAGGGTGCAAAGATCAGGAATCGATACAATGAAGTACCACACCTGACCCAGGATACCAATGTTTTGGGTACTCAAAAAACCGTCTAAATGAGACGTTTCTATTGAGAATTCAAGCATTTCTTAACAGAGAGAGAAATAAAGAGAGTGATAGTGAGTGAGAGGGAGATGGAAAGGAGAGGAGTAGGTCGAGGTAGAAGAGGAGGGAGAGGATGACGGAGAGTGAAGAGGAGAGGAGGAGGGAGAGAGAAGAGTTGATGACAAAATTTGAAAGGGCTGACCTCTTGGTTCTCGTTTGTGATGTTTGATTGTGACGTTGTCACTTTCCCATTGGTATCCTGGGTCAGATTTGGTGCTTGATTGTATCGATTCCTGATCTTTGCCCTCTTTCTTACTTTGGAGGGAGAGGAGGGAAGAGAGGAGAAGGTGAAAGGAGATGTAGAGTTGAGAGGGAGATGAGGAGTGAGAGAGGAGGGAAGATAGGAGAGGTTGAGTGGAGAGGAGTGAGAGAGAGAGTGGAGAGGGGTGGAGGAGGGAGAGAAGATAGAGGATTGAGAGGAGAGAAAAAGAGGGAGAGAGAAAATATTTTACACTTTAAAAATTTGCTTATCTTGACATATGCTTAACGAACGGTCTCATTGTGTTAATTGCGAACAATAGAGGATCTGATCAGACAGCACGGATGCTGTCCTTATATGCATAGACAGATTTGATCAAACAATGATGCTATAGTTGTTGTCTGCCTGTCTATCTGTTTATCAAGAGTAGACTATCAAGTAAGATAAAAGTTATTATGGTGACAATGTTTGCCTTAATCCTCCATGCCTCTGTTGAGCGCAGTGGTTCAGATGGATCAGTGTTAGACTGGGAATGAGTCAATTGAAGGGTTGCTAGTTTGAGACTCACATACGGCAGCGTCAATGTGTTGTGTCCTAGAGCAAGACGCCGAAACTGGTATAAAACAGAAGGATAGTAAATCGTCCCAACACGACTCTTGTCAATAACAAATGCCATAGTTTCTTCTAAACTTTATGATAAACGGGATGATTTTAATTTTGAAATAGTAAATTTCCCCTTTCTTGATGGAGATGTTCCTCGCTCTCCTTCCTATGGTGTATATATTTCTGAGCTTATTCGTTTTGCTAGAGTGTGTTCTAATTTTGAGAACTTCAACAACAGAAACTTATTTTTAACTGCAAAGTTATTGAAACAAGGTTATAGATATCATAAAATTCGAAAAGCATTTTCTAAATTCTACCACAGACACTCAGAGTTAATTGTTAAATACAACATTGGGTTAAAAACTCTTCTGCAACAAGGCATATCAGAACCCATATTTTATGGTGATTTAGTTTATGAATTCAAACGATTTGTTGGAAAACCTAATTTTAGTGATCAATTCAAAAAGATAGTAAATCGTTATATAAGGGTTGGATACAACTTGGATATCATGCGACAGTCTGCATGCCTAGTTTTAAACCCAATTACGGTTTATAGCTATGGTTTCCTCTTTAATTGCACGACAGTGGGTCAGGCCTCAGACTCTATGACGGCTATGACGTAAAGCTTTAATCGGTGGGTTGGTGCCTGATGCTTATCTGTAGCTAGACCCACCGTGGCTCAACTTGAGGTTTTCTTTTGCTCTGACTATCTGAGTCATGAGCCAATTTCTTTGTTTCATCATGGTGTGTTAATTTGATTAGAGTGTTTCTCCATGATGATACATTGCATTGGTCAGATGGCCTCCATTTGAGTTGAACATTTCTTGTACTTCAACAACAGCAGAATTTAGGGCGAAGATTTGGTACCAGTTGTTGACTTTTTGTTTATTGTTACTCCCATTGTGGGAGTCTGTATTGTTCTATGTTTTGTTGTACTTTACTTTATGTCTATTCTAGTATTGCAATCATCTTGATGGGGAAGAGAGAGCTGGTTGCTTTGCTTAATTTGTCTTACTGGTGTCTCATGATGGTTGAGCGGCTCTTCCTCGCGGTGCCACGGGGTTGTCTGTGGCTTGTGATTGTGGTATTTCCTGATCATACTCACTTTCTATTGCTAAGTGGTTGACTGGGATGAAAAACATCAATGCAAACATGCGTTTTACCCGCTGCTTAGTCCACCCAGGTAGACCCATCCCGACATGACTGAAAGGTTGTTGACTCGGACGTAAAGAACTAAGCCAAGCAAATCAAAACATACAAACGAACAAACAAAATGCTCCTGCCCTGCCCTGTAAGTCTCAACTTTCGCTAATTCATGTTAAGTCCCCGCCTATTGGGACTTTCATAATGTGCTGAGCCACCCCACCACATCAATCCCCCACATGATCCTATTGGGAGTTTTTGGGAAAATTATACTGATGTCTCGGATACATTGCTAAAGTACTGGATGCTGATAGCAGAGTTCGGATGTTTACGATGCATGGGAGAATCCAGAAAATCTGTCTGGGGTTGGGTGTCCTGAAAAAATTATTATATTTTTCACATAGGGCAGTGCGGACCTGGCCTCCCCTTTGAAGCAATTGGACCCAAGGGGTCCTACTCCTTCTCGAGGTTGTCAGTAACAGTATTTCTTAGGTAAAATATAACAACTTGCGATTTGCCAGGTGGGGTGCAAACCCTATGTCCTCCACCCTCGGGACACAAACATGTGATGCTTAAGCTAACAATCTGGACTCTGTAGCTCTGTCAAGTCAAACAATAATTAAATTAAATGAATTCAGAGGCTAGGTCTCAGTATCACTGTTATATTATTGAATTAAATATTAACCTTAATCTAAATTATAGGGCGTGATTTGCTTCACTTGGGGCAAAAATGGATGGGGTTGGGCCCTTTTAGTCTCTCTCTGTCTCTTGGAGGAGTCCAAACATGACAGAAATTATGTTGACTGGGACTTTAAGCCTTAACTCAAAAAATAAACAAGCTCGAACTGCAGTGATAGGTCTAATTGCCTTGATATTTTATTCTAGAACCATTAACATCTTTGCCAATTCTTTCATAAAGAATCCAAAATCATTCATAAAGAACCAGTTATCCATCATTTGGACAGGTAAAGAACCTGTTACCAAAATGTGTTGCTTATTCTTCACCACCAGTTTTTTGGCTTGTCAAAATTAGTCATTTAAAATATCTATCTATCTATCTCTACTGCATCACCCCCTCTCGGAGATTACGTGCAGGTGCGCGTCAGTGCGGTGTTAGTGGAAGAAATGCTTTTAAAAATAAAAAGTTCCCATAAGATTTGTTAGTTGGAGTGGAATAAAAGATGATAGGGTTAAAATATTAAAAGTCAGAAACAGGCTAACAGTGATAGACTAAAAAGTTTAAAAACAGTACACTGACATTGGGTGACTGACTGTGCACACTGCCCTCTTAAATGAATCAAAGGTGGGCAGAAGTGCTATGTGTGCTGGCAGCCGGTTCCATTGCACGATTGAGAGGGGGTAGAATGAGTATTTGTAGTAATCTACAGTGGATTGAATTTGACGGAAGCAAAGGGTGTGTGAATTCCTGGGAGTTCTCAATGGGTGTACAACATATGGAGGCATGTCAATGGCTAAAAGACCATATATGATCTTGTAAAATAGGCAAATTTGGGAGTCGGACCCTCTCTGCTCAAGAGACCGCCAGCCCAGGGATTGGAGCATCTGTGTCACACTTGCATATGGGGAGTATTCACTAAGAGTCCAGCGGGCCGCTCTACGTTGAACCATTTCAAGCCTGGCAATATTACTTTTGGTGTAGGGGCTCCAGACTGATGATGAATACTCCACTAATGGACGAACAAGAGTTTTGTATGCCATTTCCCTTAATTCTGGATTTTTCGACCTTAAGTTTCTCTTGAGGAAGCCAAGGGACCGACTTGCCGAGGTAGTTATATTCTGAATGTGGCCGTTGAAGGATAGGTTGCTGCTGATTTCCACGCCCAGGTACTTGGAGCCTGCAACCGATTCCAGTACTTGGCCATGCAGCAGGTACTGGCTTGGGACTGGAGTTCTTTTTTTTGTTATTTATATCTTTATTAAGTCTTCCAATCAAATAGTACAATTCTATGCATGACACTTAACAATATACAATGATATAATTGTAACGATTACCCAGTGCATAAATAGGAATATCGGACTGGCAGGCTTAACAATGATCATTTTAAAAAAATAGAAAGAAGGAAGAAGGAAGTAAAAAAAGATAGAAAGGGAATATGTGACTGTGACGCATTCTATAAGTAGGCATTTTATAGTCCGATAGTTTATTTTTGGACATTGAATTTTTTCAGGTGTTCAGAGTCTGGTCAAATATCTAGTAGTTCATATAAGCTCAATTTCAGGTCTCGTAAGCAAATAAGATTCATATTTATGTTTTTATTAAAAGCTTAAATTTTCAACATTGATTTTATCTGTAAAATAATTATTCTGCATTAAAAAACCCTAACCAATACATATAACAGCTCATGTGATTTGGAGTAGTTGCCATTTTTTCCTGTGGACCTCTAGTTTATCTTTGGAAAATGCAATGTGTTGTTCTATTTCTCGTGTTTGATGCAATAATTGTAGGAAGCCATTTATAGTTGGTCTTTGTAATTTATATTTCGAGGAAAAAATGTAGTATTTTGCTAAAAGTACAATGAAATTAAAAACTAAATTTTTTGGCTTGTTTTTACAATTAACTCCGAAGCTTATATTAAAGTAACTCAACTGGATTTCAATATTGTTAGAAGTCAGTATTTCCTGAACGTTTGACCACAGATCCTGTATATACCAACATTGCCAAAACAGGTGGAAATTGGTTTCCTCTTGCATTGAACAAAAATCACTCAGTACAGACGGGACTAATTTACATTTAAACAGATATCTATTATTTGGTATTATTCTCATGAGATATTTATAATTAAAATTTCTAAGTTTAAGGGACTGGAGTTCTAGATCTTGTTATACGTATTACAACACATTTACTTGGATTGAACTCCATATCCCAATCCAGCTCCCATAGATGGAGGTGATCAAGGTCCTGCTGCAGAATCTGAGCATCTTCTAAGTTTGAGACTGCCAAGTAAATGGCCGTGTCATCTGCAAACAACCGTACCTTTGACCTTGTTTTATCAGGGAGGTCATTTATGTAAATGAGAAAGAGATTGGGACCGAGGACAGAGCCTTGTGGGACCCCAGATGTGACTGGTACGGTGGCGGACTTTTCATTTTCAATAACTACGGTCTGGGTCCGATCAGATAAAAATGCCTGGATCCATTTAAGGGTGGGGCCTCTAATGCCATATCTGTGGAGTTTGAGCAGTAATTTCTGGTGGCTTACCTTATCAAACGCCTTCGAAAAGTCGAGTAGGACAAGGCCAGTTTGATTACCTGCTATGGAGTTCCGCATCAAGTCTTCTATGAGTGTGACCAGTTGTGTTTCGCAAGATCGTTCGCTACGAAAGCCGTGCTGGAGATCATACAGCAAATTATACTTGTCCATGTGGGAGACTATGTTTGTGGTAACAACATGCTCAAGCACTTTGCATAGAATACTGGTTAATGAGATAGGTCTGTAGTTTGGTGCAGACTGGTGTCTCCTTTTTTGAAAAGTGGACATACAAAGGCTGTGCTCCAGTCCTTGGGTACTCTACCTGTGTTTAGGGACCTTTGACGTAAAAAACTAAGTCCTTCATAGTTTTACACGAGGAGAAAATTGATTTTTTTCAAAGATATTTAGATTAAACTTGAAGTTGTATGCTATCTTTGATGGAATATGAACTTTGATAAATATACTGATTTTTATTATGGATTTTATCAATATCTGAATTAAACTGCTCATTAATCCCTGGCACATAAACCATCATCGCAAAGATAAAAAAATAAAGTGACCCCTAGTACATCATTTGAAATAAGAAAATCACTTAAAAGAATGCAATCTCTGGCTCACATTGAATTGGATCAGGCAAAATACCGTGTTTGATCGATGTTTGCATTCGGATGCAATATTTGGACATTGTTACACGTATTTACATGTACATAATACGGCTGGCTAATTTCAGACAATATATTATAGGAAACGAAATCGGTATACCACTCAGATGAAATACCCCTAGATATTGGTTTCAGTTTAACTGGTCTGCTGCCTATGCACTGTGTGTATTGAAACTTCGATACAATCAAAATTGTCCTTTCCTGGTACAAAGCCACATTTCCGATTTTCAAGAGCCGTGCGTATTTTAGTGTAACGCCCATTGCTTGAAACGACGTCAACGTAAGAGGGGGTAACGTAATAAAACCGTTAGCACGAGAAATCGATACCAGTCAAAAGTTTGTATCGTTATAGCAGATAAAGGCGAAATCAGTCAGAAAACTTTGGATATGTGATTCATGCATATTAAATGTTTGTTTCGAAAAAACAGCATGCCTTTCTACCTTTGTTAAAATGAGTCTTTACAATTCGGAGGAAAATACATGCAGTGTATATTAGTGTGCTTTTAAAAAGTCTGTAACTTATTCAATTTGGAAAGATAAAATAATGTTTCATGCACCATTATAACGGCGACGCTTTGATCTTTTGTTTGGCATATGGCATAAAATCCTAACGCGTTTGTGGATGGAGTTATGGTTGGGTTTTAATTACATATTGAACCCCCCCCCCCTCGTAACTTATGAACCTTGTGGGATATTTGGACCAAAATTTGCATACTTTTTTATATTAATATTGCCCAGCCACTGGTATGCAAAGTGATGATAAGGGCTTGCTGAGCATCATTTTGGCTGGTCGAGGTCTTTTAGTGAAAATGCTCAAAACTATTGAACCCCATGGTATATTTTAATCAAATTTTGCATATTAATACATTATAACATTATCGAGACACAGGTATGCAAAGCGGTGACTAGGCTTCGCCAAGAAAAATGTCAAGAAACCTTCATTAGTAACCTGCAAAATGATATTAACTTTTTATGGGTCAGCAAAATTGGCTGTCTTATAAGCGAATAAATGTTGACATATTGAAAAATTAATCAGCGATAAGCTTACAAAATTGGTTTAGGCTCTATTTTGGTGCTTGATTGTATTGATTCCTGTTCTTTGCCCCTTTTCTTACTTTTCTTTTCTAACTAGTGATATAGCTCCCTTGCATACGCTGTACAGCGTAAGTGAATTAGCTCCCTTGTTGCAATGATATCCTACTTTGTTTTGTAGTAATCCCAGGTTCGGACCAATAGATCAGGGCCCAAAATTACAAAGTCTCCTTAAAGTTTAGGAATACTTAAGTTAAATATTGAATTTTTAGGATGCTAAAATTAACGTTTCGAACCCTTTACATTCACAATAGTTTCATTTTTTCTGTAGATTACGATAATATCTTTGACCACAAGGACAGCATTGACACTGGCAATTTGTTAAACATTTAATGTAAAATGTTGAAATCTCAATACTTAACATAAGTCATCATTAACTTTAAGGAAGCATTGTAGTTTTTGGGCCCTTGTTTTACTTAGTCATAATTTACGGTGACATCTGTAAATATTGGCTTTGTATGACAGAAAACTTATAAGTATTCTAGCGTCTTGTTTCTTTTAAAAAAAACTATTCCTGTGTCGTGGTTTCCCGTTATATATGTGAATTTCCGTGAGATATAAGTAGAAGTTTGCTTTGGTCATCTGTCCAATATTTACATGTATGGGACACTACACCCTCTGTCAAGTTAGTAAGAAAAGGCAGTTTTAGTTGTTCATGAAAACTAAATTACAGACCATATCTGGTTGATCCCACATATTGTCTGAGCTGATTTCAGGGATAATCGTGTCTACATTCCTTGAAACCATTTATTGTAGTAACCAGGCAATATTTAATCTTAAGCCAAGGTTGTAAACTCAACTTGAATCTTTCAGGTTGGTTATTCCAACGCTGCTTCCGTGTGGAACTCACTTTTGTACTGAACCTATTTCAGAACGACTATCTGTCCCCCTTTAAAGATATGTTGAAACACTCAGTTCGGCTACCCCAACATTTTTTCTTCAAATACAGAACCTTTAAATACCTAGAGCGTCATCATAATTAGCAAACATTCAACGAGGGCCGTGCATATTACTGTCAGCTGATTCATTGCTAGTTGTTACTCTCATTGTTTGGCTTATTTTTTGTTTTGTTGTGCAGTATTTAGTTTCCTGTTTAGTTTCGCAATCATCTCGCTGGGGTAGGGAGAACTGTTTGCTTTATTTTAATTGTCTCGTTGATGTCGTATTCCATGTCTCTTCCTCACGGTTGGTCTGCAGTATGTGATTGTGGCATTTCCTGGCCATACTCCCTTTCTTTTAGATACATGTTTGTCCTTTGTTACAATTGTTTCAGAAAAAATGATAATATTGGCCTGCACTATATTTGCAGACGTGTCTGGAAGTAAACACGTCTGATAATAAATTGCTGAAATAAATTTAGATTTATCCTTGACTATGTCCTAATCGTCACTTAGTGTGCGAATTTTCTGTAAATAAAGGCAAAATGCAGGACCAGTGTGCTGATCTAATTCTCGTAATATCTCTCCCCATTACGATGGTATCCACAGTATTTTCGGTTACTAAGAAACTAGTTACTATGTACATTGTGCTGAGTACCTTTATATAACACCTTTGGTCGGGTTCTGACTGCCATTGTTTTACAATGAAATTTCACTTAGAAACTATGGAAAAATGACCATGACTTTTCCTAGAATTCGTTCAAGTTTGTAAAATATTCATTTATAACACAAAGTCCATTCTCAAACAGAGCATTAATGTGAACCTCATTGTCTAACTATTATCCTAGTGTGCTGTTCATGGTGCCTGGTATTTATGTCTCATTTTCTCGATCATCATTTGAGCCAGTCCATGAGATTTCCAACAATATGGTATGTGCGACCAGCAAAGCCTCAGATCAGCCTGCGCATACGCGCAGTCTGATCAGAGCCTTTGCTAGTCGCTTGAGTATTCTATGATTGTTAAGCTACTGACTGAACACCATTTGGAGTTTCTAAGCTTAAAAGGAGGCTGCAGGGGCTCGTCCGAGTCTACAGTTGTCAAAATGTCAATTTTTTGGAAATCTCATGTCTCGGCTCAAAAATTTTGCTTTATTTTGAAAGCCTACACTCTGTACCAGTCAGTGCTATCTGCTGACTAAACTTGACTAGCTTATAGGAGTTTAGAGTCCGATAAGGCGCGACAAAGCGTCCGACCAGATCTGCATTCAAAGGTGTTGACACATTGATGGTATTCCTGAAGTAATTTGCTTTATTCTTTATTTTTATTTATACAATATTCATAGAAGGTTGAAAGCTATTCTACCTTATGGCCCTCTGTAAAAAAAAATTACACATAAAACATTTATACAGAGATTAGCATTAAAAAAAGTGATATCCTGTAATATCACACATACATGTATATAAAATACATGTACTTGGGTGTATAAAATTTTTTTACCAAAAATAGTAATACAGCAAGATTAAAAAACACGTTGGTGTCCTATGTAAAATGTTGGAATACAATGTCCAATCTTTAGGAAGAAAATGAGCGGATGGCGAAAATGCATGCAACATTTCCAAGCACGCAATGAGTTGAGTTATATCGACCGCAGATAATATGCTATCTTTAAATTGGTTTATAGAAAGCATGATTAAATTGAAAATGGATTGTCCTTGACTAAGTACAGCGATAGTAAAAACGTTATACGGACTAATAATAACCAGGCATGCAGTCTGTCGCATAATTTCCATGTTAGGGTAAAGTCGGGTAAATTCGGACACCAGGTAAATTTGGACACACATTTGCAAACAGTGTAAATCCAGATGAGACGGCTCCTTATGAGCCGTCTCATCAGGATTTTCACTGGTTGCTTAGTTAATTTATTTTTTATTCCAATATTTGAAATATGAAACAAACAACGTCGCTGTACGAATTTAGCTGTCTGTTCGAATATACCCGACTTAACCCTAAATCTTGCTATTCTATAAAAATATCATCATTTTGAATAGATCAGTAAAAAGAGGCTTACCGACGGTGAAAATGTTTTTATTATTTAAACAAGCTAAATTACCATTGAATTCTGGTTGAGTTTTCAAACCAGCACTGTATTTAACAAAAAAAGTATTTATTATATACGGAAATGTCGCAACCTTATGCCATAGACCAACCCGCTGCTCCCAGAGAAAGTGACAAAACAGCTGACACACTACAGCAATATTACAAGTATATATACTGACCCATATTTCCAACGTAAAATATTTCAGGGGTATAACTTTAATTAATATACAAGGTATTGCTGAAAACGTTGTACCGTTCAGGGGTCATGCCAGTCATTCACCCAATCGGGTTATGATTAAAAGGGAATGATTGACTGACAAAGTTCTTCTTTCATTTTCATAAATAAGTGTTATAATTTTAGATAAAAATGCGCTACAATGGATAAAATAGTATATGGAATATTTTAGGTTCAGTCTGATTTTGCGTCAGAAGTGGGGTTCAGTATAGTAAAATAACCAGCTCTCTCTTTCGTGGTGAGATAATTAAAAAAACTAGAAAGAACTCAGGCCCCCGGATAAGAGTGCGTTACTGAAAATTAGTGTTCTTATTTCTCTGCTAAAACAAATGTTGTGGGTACGCAAAAGAACCGTCTCGGTGAGACGGTTCTTTTGAGCACCCAAAACACATGTTAAACCTGGTGGATAAGAAAATAATTGCAATTTTGCGCTCAAAACGTTTGCTTATCTGAACTTCATTACAAAACTAGGACCAAACACAAAACCTCAACACACAACGGTACAGTAACACCTGTGTAGAACGGCCACTCTCAAAAAGATCAAAAATGGTTACCAAGACTATTCATTGCTTAATGCAGGTCAAAGTATTGCATAATTCTCCAAGAGGAGCATTCTGCAATACTTTTGACCTTCATTGAGGTACCATTTTGTCATTAAGACCTTTGTTTTGTCTATTTTTGAATGGTCGTTTTACAAAGGTTTTTACTGTAGTGACAACTCACAATGAACCACCAACAATAGAATCACCTCCTTAGAACGGACAGCAGCTGAGACCACCAGTGTGCTTCAGATGCGTACCTACGTGTACGCAAATACACATGTGCGTACAACTTGACGCAGCAAGTATCGGTTTTTCAGTTACAGTTAATCATGTCTTAATCGGCCACTCGAAAATAGACTCAAATCCGATGTTACTGACAAATGGTAGCTTAAAGTTGCATATAGTCTGTAACTTTTGATCTTCTAATTTTAAAAATAAAGTTTCTTTTTTTTTCAAGAATACAGTAAAAGTACTCAAATTCAGGTAAACATTTCACCATTTTCGTAAATCTTAACAAATTATCACTATCAAAACAACAGCGTTTATGTTAAAAATCAACTGTCTAGAATTATTGGAGGGTTGTAAATAAGTACATACAAGAGGAAAACACCTGCTTTTATAAGATAATTCACTTTTCAGTGCAGTTTTTAGCTGTACTGTACATGTTTATTGTGAAAACATAACTCAATTCTTTTTTTACAAATGATTTAAAATGAAAAAGAAAATGAAAAATGTTCATAGTTACAGACCTAGTCTCTTTAATGAAGGTCGAACGTATTGCAGAATACTCCCTGTGGAGCATTTTTCAATTTATATTGACCTGCATTAAGTGATAATCGGTCTTGAAAACCAAGGTTTGGTCTTTTTGAGTGTCCCCTTAAGATATGTTTTACTGTATTTAATTCGATTTTTGAAAGAAAAATGAGGCTAATAGTGTTTTAATAGTTGCGTGCCCTAAGGGCTCATTTTAGCCCTTTGGAATGCCCTAAAACCAGTTTCTGCCACAGGGCTTCGCCCCTGGCCCCATACAGGGGGAAGTACCTCAGACCCCCTCAAGAGTGCGTACTCTATATAATGCCTCAGGAACCGCGCCTGGGCTTAGATATATTCTACAGACCAAATATTCGGCTGCTACCAACACAGAGTCTCACGGTAGCTTCTTACATAATTTGAGTTAACAGTGCTTGCTTATGTTGGGCTCAATGTCATAAAGCGTGTGCATAATTGTGATTGTGCTATATCGTTTTGCTATTTATGTAATAGTGTTTCTCAATGTCACCAAAGTATCTACCTTTTGATAGTATAGGTTGATACTAGATTGTGGCACTTTCTAGTCATGTTCCCTTATTCAAAGTAATTTCTTTATATTAATTTCCATTCTATCTGGTTCTTTGGTCCCTTCTAGTCTAAAATAATCTAATAATGACTTAAAGCTGCATAGTCTGTAACTTTTGATCTTTTAATTTTAGAACTAATGTTTCTATTTTTCAAGAACACAGTAAAAAACTAAAATTCAGGTATACATTTTACCAATTTCGTAAATCTTAACAACTTATCAGTATTAAAACAACGGTATTTATGTTAAAATTAGCTGTCAATAATTATTGGAGGGACGCAAATAATTACTAACAAGAGAAAAACACACCTGTTTTATAAGATAATTCACTTTTCCGTGCAGTTTTCAGTTAGAGTGAACAGTTTTATTATGAAAACATAACTTAATTCTACTTTTACAAATGATTTAAAAAGAAAATAAAATATTTCGAAAAATGTTCATAGTTGCAGACCTAGCCTCTTTAAGTTCAACATTACAAAATTTACTTTGCTTGTCAAACAAGAGGGTCATTGGACCCTGGGCCGCTCACCTGAATCATTGTCTTGAGGAAAAGACTGTTTACCACAAAATATAAATCCCATTTTCCAACACCTCAGTCCATCTTGGGTATCACCCAGATCATAACCAAAGCATATCAAGACACTTAGTTCAATCAAAATATGCTTATTTGCACAATTTCTATGTCTGGCCTTTTTACCCAACCCAAAAGGTAAGGGGTGTGCATAATATAAGGTCAAACATTTTACTTGCATAATGCTCTATACTTCTCTCCTTTTCATTTGATATGCAACATGACCACTTTCAGAAAAAAAAAGTTTTGACGTTTTGACCCCACCCAGCGGTCGAGGGTGTGTAAATGCTTCATTTCCGTTAGTTCATGCTTCATTTCCGTTAGTTTGATATGCAAAATGAATACTTTCAAAAAGACAAAAATGGCCCTTTGAACCCACCCCAGAGTCAAGGGTAAGAGTAAAGGCAAACTATTAAGTAGCATGTTATTGTATGTTTCATTCCCTGTAACTTAATATGCATCATGACCATATTCTGAAAAGTTCACTTTTAACATTGGCCTATTGACCCCCTTGATCCACCAAGTAGATCGACCCCTGGCCTTTAAAACTTAATTCCTGCTTGTTTTGTTTTAAACCTGTTGTTCCTCTGTTTGCACGCAAAATGTCTGTTGAAAATATTACATATTATATCTCAAGGCATTGGGCAATCATGGCTCATAGTTTAGAATGTGTTTGATATATCAAGGCTCTAGGCCTAGTGGTTCAAGACAAGAAGATTTTTCATGCTTTATGCATGCCTTTGCAATACATGTGACCCCCTGCCTATAAATACTAGATGATGCTACATACCAAATATCAAAGGTTTCAGACAAGAAGCTTTTTTACATGTTTTCCCTATATAAGTCTATGTGACCCCTGTGGCAGAGTCAATTTTGGCCTCAGGGGCAAAATTTGGAAAACTTGGTAAGGGTCTACTAGGTGATGCTACATACCAAATATCTAGGCTCTATGCCTTGTGGTTTTAGACAAGACGATGTGTTCATGTTTTCCTTTTATAAGCCTATGTAGAACATGTGACCCCTGCGGCGAAGCCATTTTGGCGCAAACCAGCCTGTAGTTTAGAAGGAGATGCCCTATGAAGCAATTGTTGACGACGCACAGCGCACAACGCAGGACGGACGACGGACATCGAATGATCACAACCTGAGCTACATGTAGAGGCTCAAGGTGAGCTAATAAAGCATTTTGGCGTTTATTTAAATTGTATCAACAGGAGACGTTTTGAAAACTATATTCAGTTGTAAAAAGAAACGCATTCGTTGAATATGTTGCCTTGATATATGTATTTTGTCAATGATTATTTTTTAATCAATGACTTGTATTAAAAAAAGCACAAATAAAGTAAATGTGCAGTATGTGTTGTCCCAACAGTACAGGTCATGCATTGTTTGGCTTTGGAAACAAATGTCATTTCTAGTAATTTACATCCCATTTTTCTTTAATAAAAAGTCAACCATTCCCGCCATGTAACATTCCGGCATTCAATGCGATACTCTCAACATTGGTCTACATGGAAGAATGGTTTATAAAAGACAAACAAAATCACTATATGTTATCTGCATTTAAACAAAGAAACAGAGATATTCATAATATTCACTATTGTGTTGTAGATGCTTTACGCATATTTACATGAGCCCGTATATGGCATTTTGGTATTTATCGCATTTTCGAAAAAGCCTGCTAACGAGACGTCTATCTTTTAGCCTGAGTCTTAATCTATATCTATACTTTGTGCGTGGGAGCAACGATCGCGAATGCGCTGGTAAGGCCCCAGTTTGCAAAGACTCGCCTAAGGTTTCGTTGCTCAACAATGCAATAAGTACCGTAATCTTAAGTGATGGTTAGTTATACGTATTTAGCGCATTTACGTTAATGTTATAGTCTGCCAAAATTGACCTTAGACTGATAAATTTTCGCCAAAATCTTCGTGATATTCGTGCGTTTTCGTGGAGTACTCCGACCTTGGTCACGCTTTTACAGAGAATATGAAGGAAATGTCAATTCGTTAATGTAAATGGTCTGATAGCCTAGTGGTTAGTTGACGATTTACAAATCAGGCATACCTGGATCGAAACTTGGAAGGACCATTTTTTTTATATGATTGTCAAATTGCTTTCTTTTTTAAGTCAATATTGTTCGTATATTTTACATCATCTTGTGATGAGCTTTACATCTTTCATTTGCATTTAGCCGCTTTTGTATTTATTGTTCCCTAAGTTCCCCACTCTTTCTTTGTCAGCTGATAACATTTGCAAATAGTTTGGACCCAGTTCAGTACCAACAGAACGTATGTTCTGATCTGGATACAGAACATTTGACAATCTGATAGTGTGTGTTTCTGTAAGAAGTTTTGAAAAAGTTAATTTTGATTAAAAGTCAGCAGATGATAACAAAAGTCTCAAAAATATTCAGCGTGCAAAGAGGTAATCATGTAGGTTTATTGCAATATTACTCACGGTGCTGTATTTGTTACATAAATGCATTCCAAATTCAAATTAATATATCCAGTTGTGCACAGAATCAAGAATAAAGACAAAGAAACTAGCAAATCGAAAAAAAATGAAAATAAAATACTTAAATGCTACTGGACTCGAACCCACATCTTTTGAGTGATAAAAACACTCGACTCTCTACTAGGCTATCCGGGAATTGTGAACAATTTCATTCAGATTAGTAATTGTACAACAATCAAAAGCGCACTTTTTACGAAGATTCACGAAGACTGAGTAAAAGGTCATTGAATATTCATATGTCTCGGGTCAATTTTGACAAACAATATTTTATGTTATGATGTGATATGTTTATTTAGGGTGTTGTCCTAAGGAAAAGAAGAAAAAAAAAGATGAGTGTCGAGTTAGCGCGGAGGATCCCCCGCAAACTAGACCGAAGTTTCCTTGACGAGGGACGTCAGCTGCTTTAGTCTCAGATGAATAAGTAATCATTAAACCCACCACGCTACGGCTCACCCCGGTATTTCACAACAATTTTACATGTAACATATACATCGACTTCTTTTATATATCTATATTTAGGCCTGACTTTAAAAATACAAGTAATTGTTTTTTAAACTATTGCAATAATATTCCCATTCTGCTCGTTTCATAGAAAAGAGCAGAGTATTTGTCTAGTCCGGCTAGCATTACTAAAGGTTGTGCAAGTATATCGCTACTAAGTGGTCACGCACAAGTCGTGAATAAGCAGGTAGTGTCAAATCAGTTCTAAGGTAAGGCAGAACACAAAAGTGTTTATATTGTGCGTGCTGATTTGCACGACGTCATTGCTATGGGGTCTGCAAAGTATCAAATCACAGCTTTTTTGTGTTTGGTTTTGTGGGCTAGACCGAGAGTACTTCCGCAATGAGAAGTTCAAAAGGCTGTGTTAAGTAAGCTGTGTTACTGGCAGGGTTTTAAATCAGCATTGATATAACTTAATTTAACCTGGCATATAACGTGTCACGCTGCTCATTTGCCTATAATATAAAAGCGCGCCAACATGCAAACTGTCTTTGTTGTCTTTGCTTTGTACAGTTAAGAATTGACTGTATACTTTTCCTATAAGTGTTATTTGTAAACAGTTATTTTGTTTTATTTAATATATTTAATGCAAAATTCGAACATACGGGTCATAATTAGTAAACAAAATAAAGTCGACGATCCCCATGTATTAGAAACAAGCGAAACAGAAGAGTTCATAAAGTCTGCTCAACTACAGAGACTAGATAGGATATTTGAATGTTTTAAAGTTGGCTTAATGTTTATACCACCCTAACCAACTTTAGCACTAATATCTCTTAATGTACAAAGTATCTCTTAATGAGAAAGGTCTACACTGGTGTAGGTGGTATAAAATAGTTATACCATGGTTTGTCCACCTGTACGGGAGATATTCTACTGTCGTGCCAACCAAGAGTGACAGTGACGTAATACTTTGTTTACAATTGTTAAGAAAAACATTAACTTGTACACTCCACTTGTGCAAATGCGAATCGAAAGATCACTTGCGTATAAATGCTGTCTGTTCTAAGGCGGTGGTTCTGTTGTTGATTCATTGTTTACAAAGAGGAAGTTCTCTGTTTGCTCCTTGTTTTGTTATACAGTTCTAGTTTTGCAATCATCTTGATGGGGAAAAGAAAGCTGGATGCTTTACTTTAATTGTCTTCCCGATGTCTTGTGACTGTAAGTGTATTGTGGCTCTTCACCAAAGTGCTGTGGGTTGGTCTGCAGTGTGATTGTGGTATTTCCTGATCAAACTCATATACTGTTTTGGTTATTTTCTCCTTACTCTCCGACTTTCTAATTTTGGAGTCATATTTGGTTTATTCTTTATTCTTTTAAAATTTATTATACAGTTTTATTTATTTTCATCCAAAAAGAGATTTTTTGTCTTTTGGGGACCGCATTATTCTCTAATCATTATATTTTTCTCTCTATTCTCTAATAATTAAACCCCTTTCAGACCCCCGTATTTGGCATTCTGTACTAATGTTGTGTGGCTATTTTTATTGCGTAACTTTGGGATAATTATTAATTATTTCATATTTCATTTAGTATGCAAATTAATAATTATGCAGTTTTTCAGAATATATTTTATGTTACAAAGTCAACTTTTTGAAAACATATTCTCAAATATCATGAACTTTATATCAAAATTATTCCCTGATGCCGTAGAATTATTATTTTGCTAAAGAATTTGTTTTTGAACTATAATTACAAAAATACGACAAAAATAAATAAACAAAAATACCTATTTTGATATAAAATACTCGCAAATAAGAATTTCCTATATGGGAATATTTTATGTCGAATTTGGTATCAAAATATTAGTCTTAGATAGAAGAATATGAAATTAGTAATCATTATATCTTATTAAAAAAATTTCTTAACAAAAATGTTATGATTGAAAAACAAAAACATGGTTTTAAGATTTCTTAATTATTTTGTTTACGATGTAAGAACGGCTGACATGTGGTGCTTAATTCTCATCGCCTAGTTCTATTTTACACCCCTTTGTTCTCGAAATTGACCGAAAGTCGGATGAAAGCGATCCCAGGTAATTACCAAGCTCAAGGGACTTATGGTGGCAGTCGAGAATAATAGAGTGAGAACGGGTTGCGCAGTGTTGAAATTGAGTTACCACATGTTAGCAGTGACAATTACGCATGCGCACTGACCGAAGTCATTCATGGATATCTCAAAAAAGGCTCACACCTTTTTGTAACGAGCCTTCTCATTGGTCAGTGGTATCACGTGAGCCACCCGAAAATGTTGGAGGGAAGTTTCTGCGCGCTTGGTCATTACTCTTCTGATGACAAGCTTCGAAAAAAGACGTTTATTAATATCTGCTTCCCTTCCTCATTTTCAGACTTACGACTGATCAGCCAAATCAGTCCTCTAATCCCCGCAAATCACGGCTGGTAAAAATTGGTGGAGACATAGCCGGGAGCATCCATTTTACCTCTCACAGATGAATCAAGGTGCTCAACCATCAAACTACAATCTCAGATCAGCTGGACCAGTTAATCAAGACAGTTCCGACAGTGAAGGAGAAGAAGAAACCATGAGTTCGAATACACATATTCATTTGGAATCATTTAAGAGTCAAGGTGAGGATCCAGAAAAGTGGTTTAACTATTTTGAACGATACTGCCAGTATCACAATTTGAACGCAGATAGGGCAGCCCTTTCCATGCATTTCCATCTGAAAGGTGTAGCAAAGATTTGGTTTGACAGCTTACAGTAGGCAACACAAACATCACTTAGACTTTTAAGGGAAGCTTTTATTGCCAGATTCAAGCCTCAAAATAACATTGATATTTCTGTGCTATCCCTCTCCCAGAAAGCAGACGAGAGTGTTGAAGAATATTTAAGCAGATTTATTGACAATTTGGCATCAAAAGAACTGCCAGAAAACATTCAAATTTCCATAATTACTAAGGGACTCAAGCCACCACTCATAAGCTTAGTAATGCCGCAGAATCCCCAGACTCTAGAGGAACTAAGGAAGGCCATGGTGCTGGCTGAACAAACACAAACTGTGACCCAACCAAAACCTTCCTCAGTTGCCAGTGTTGACATTAGTTTGGCAGAGGAAATTCAGTGCTTAAGGAACCAACATTCTGAGGTGTTGGCCATGACCAGTCACCATCAGGTTCAGAAACCTAATTCTTACCCCTACCAAAACTTTCAGCGGTCAGACTTTCAGAGGCGACCCAGTTACCAACTCGGACCTCCCAGAGAGCAGAGACGTGTACCCGAACAGCAACATCAGGAGCCTTGGAAATGTCCTTATTGCGGTGGTAAGCTACGGTGGTATGTTTAGGACATTCATTTAGAAATAGATATTCCGTGTGCACAATTTAATAACCTGTGCAAACGAAATAATAATTCGTGCAAACGGAATAATCATCCATGCAAACGGAATAATAATTCGTGCAAACGAATAATATTCCATGCAAACGGAATATTAATCCATGCAAATGGAATAATCATTCGTGCAAACGGAATATTAATCCATGCAAACGGAATAATAATTCATGCAAACGGAATGATAATCCATGCTAACAGAATAATAATTCGTTTAAATGGAATAATAATCCATGCTAACGGAATAATAATTCGTGCAAACAGAATAATAATTCGTGCGAACGGAATAATAATTCATGCAAACGGAATAATAATCCATGCTAACGGAATAATAATCCGTGTGCACGAATTAACAATTCATTAAAACGAAATAAAAGCCTAAGAGCTCGATTTAATAATCTATGAACTCGAAATATTAATCTGTGAATAAGGGTTGTTATTCTATGTGCACGAATAGAACAAAAGTTCTGCAAGTTGGATTTTAAATCTGTGATAGCTCATCTGAGCATAGTGCTCAAAGTGAGCTACTGGGATCAGTCAATGTCTGTAGTTCATCGAGTGTGTCGTCAACAGCTTGAAATTACAACTCCTGAGTATACCACTGGGCTAATTTTCACAGGAATATTCCCTCTACAAAAGTAAACTTAATCCGTTAACATTTATAGGAAACTATTAACATACCCCCTGGAACCAATCGTCAGAATTGAATAAAATTTGGCAGGGATATTTCATCTATGACCCACTACAAAACAGATAAAACAAACTTGGTCCCTCAAAAACATGGCAGCCAGGGGGCGTGACCTTTGGCAGATAAGGAAACTGTTGGATTCTCCTATAAAACCGCTCATCATTTGACAGAAATGGTGACAACCTTCCACATTAAAAGCTATAACGACTTTAATCCGTTGTTAAACATGGCAACTTTTGTACCCGAATATAAGAGATTTTGTTTGTTTGTTTGATTTGATTCTTAACGTCCCATCAACAATCTTTCAGTTAAACAGGGACGGGTCTACCTGGGTTGAACCAGTACTAAGCTAGGATAAATGTGTCTTGCTCAAGGACCACAACGCAGTGACGCCGGTGAGGCTCGAACCCGCGGTCCCTCGGTCTCGAGTCAAGCACTCTACCACTGAGCCCCTGCGCTCCCAAAATATAAGAGATGTTAAGCCTTTGTTTACCCTGTGTATACCAGAAACCCCGAATTGGGTATTTTATCGAACAGGGAACACCCAGATGAAATGCCACACGATGTGTCATTTAATACGGGTCTGCACTGTTTGCTATGATAAAATCCACATTCAGAGAAAGGAAAGAAAATATTTCGGACAAATTATAACATACACTGCAAAAAAAGTGTAACTTTTCACCAATTTGATGGCAGCTTAACTTTCCACCGATATTGGTGTTACCCTTCGACGGCTTTAAAATATGTTTTGTTTGATTGTATTGATCGGGATTGCAACTAAGCTGCCACCTCTTTTGATATTAACTTGAACGTATTTGTATAGTGTGTGACCAGAGGAATTTGCTTATTACGGCTAAGGAAACTTGAAAAATATTTCCTCTGAATGCTTGGGTGGATGGTGCACTTAAAACTCAAATATGAATGCTTACAATTTAGAGCGGAACAAAAAACTACAGAAAAACCGAACACTCCTAAACGATACAATCTTATCGCCAACAGCAAGTCAGTCGAAGTTGACAGTGGCCGATCCGTGATATTCAAAGCCTAAGCATTAAACTGGGCAATGCCCTGCAGCATCGTGTATCAACTCATGATCTTTGTCTTCTTCCCTATTTTGTCCGACTGGGCTCCTGCAGGTCGTCATATAGCTCAAACCTATCAAATTGTTAATTAGAAATCAAAGTCGTTTGTGCAGAACCTTCTACAAAAATAGTATAAAAAAAGTGATCTGTCGAACTTGAAGACGTGTATGTCAACAGGGGGCTTTGCCAGTTTCCAACAGATACATTTTTATACAAGAAGGCATACACTCAGGTGAGCGATACATGGCCGTTTGACACATTGGTTATTGAATCAGAAGAATACACCAATCAATTCACGTTGATCGTTGATTGTTAAATTGTGCGCTCAAATATTTATATAGTGAAAACGGATTATTATCTTGTGTGAACGGTTTATTATATCGAGCGCATGGATTCTTATTCCGTTTACACGAATTATCAAATCGAGCGCTCAGATTATTATTTCTTGTGCACGGATTATTATGTTGTGCAAACGGATTATTATTTCATGCGCATGGATTATTATATCATGCAAACGGATTATTATTTCATGCGCACAGATTATTATATTATATTATTATTATTCCGTGTACATGAATTAATAAATCATGCTCTTGGATTGTCATCTAGTGCATACGAAATGCTATATAGTGCACACACATTATTAATCCATGTCCTCGGATTATTATATCGTTTGCATGGATAAAGATTCCGTGCACATGCTTTATCAAATCGTTTGTTCTGAATATTAAATTGTGTGCACAGATAAGTAATTCATGCAAACGGTTTAGTTAATCGTTAGTATGGAATGCTATTTAGTACGCACAGAGTATTATTCCGTTCAAACAGCTTATTAAATCGTCCCCTCGGAATATGTTTTCTGAAATAAAAATAATGAATGTCCTAAAGGTACCACCGTAGTAAGCGCTTTCATGTAAGGTCAAAATGTCCTGCATCCAATCAAATATGTAGACATTGCAACAAAAAGGGGAATTTTATGACGGAATGTAGGGCTGCAAGGCTTTTAAACAATAGAGTTTAGGGATTCGCGCCTGTCTGCAGGTCTACTAGATATGTGGATGGGCACAAAGGCAATCATAAGGGTCATAGTGTATCAAGTAGAGTAACCAATTCTAATACATCTGATAAGCCTTCGGTTAACTTAGTTTCCTCATTGCAAGAAAACACAATTCTTGTCACAATAGGTGATAAGAAAACCCGTTGTTTAGTAGACACAGGTGCAACAATTGCATGTGCTTCATTGACATATTTAAAGAAAGCAGGCATTAATTGTACACACTTGAAACCAGCTAATTTTAAATACATCACCGGTGTTGGTAATGAAACACATGCTGTTCTTGGGAAACTGGAAATTCCTATAACAATTTTTGGCATAACAATTTCTTTTGAGTTTTTCATTCTCCAAAATTTAATACATCCAGTAATTTTGGGGATGGATTTTCTAAAATTTCATAAAGTCCAGATAGATCTTGACAAAAGAACTATCTACATCCAAGATAAGCTTGTAAGTGCATGCTTCTTAAAAAGAAAAACAGGTCTAGCAAGGACAGGAAAATGTGTTACAATACCAGCTGGCTCTCAAATGAATATAGAATGAAAGGTCTCAAGAAGAAAACCAGGGGAAGTAGTATTGCTGGAGCCAATTCCAAACTTACAGTCAAAACATTTAGCAGGTGCGAAATGTCTTGTAACTGTTCAGCGAGGAAGGGTTCCAATGAGCCTACTAAACCTGACGGAATCAGATATTACTAATCGGGGACATACAGTGGTTGCAAATGTTAGTGACATTAATGTTGATAATATTCAGTCTTTAGATAGCCATCTACAGTCACAGAGTAGAACAGTCAATACAGAGAGTCCTATAGTTGGTGCAGCATCAGCAGGTGAGTCACAAAATGGTAGTAGTAATATTGAGTTCCATGTATCCAATGAAAGTCTTTCAGATGGTGAGGGGTCTGAGCTTCTCGAATTTCTGAAGAGAAATGAGGATGTTTTCTCAACATCTCTTCAAAATTTGGGGAAAACAGATCTCTACCAACACCGTATTGAAACAGACCCAAATGCACTGCCTGTTCATCTTCCTTTTTATAGACAAGCTCCCCATATTAGGGATGAAACTCAGAAATTAGTTAAAAAAATGCCCCAAGATGGTATTATTGAACCCTCTTTCTCTGTATGGAATAGCCCAGTCGTACTTGTTAGGAAGAAAGATAACACATTTAGGTTTGAGGTAAACTAACGTAAACTGAACAAGATTACCATGTCAATTTCACACCCCTTGCCCCGTCTTGAATGTGTCTTTGACACAATAGGTCAGGCACATGCCACCATCTTTTCAACATTGGATTTAGTGTCCAGATTCTGGCAAATCCCGATGGACCCAGATACACGCCATAAAGCAGCATTCATTACACACAATGGTGAATGGACCAGAATGCCTTTTGGTCTTAAAATGCTCCTATGAGCTTTCAAATGTCATGGCGCACGTGTTGAAAGGCTTAAATTGGAAACATGGACTCTGGTATATTGATGACATATTGATATTTAGTAGCTCTTTTCAAGAACATTTACAGCATCTGGAATCAGTGTTCTATAAGTTGAGGCAGGCGGGACTCACTCTGAAAGCAGATAAGTGCCATTTTGCGGTAGATAGAGGTCTCTACCTTGGTCACGTGATCACGAAAAATGGCATTTTTTTATGAAAAGAAGACCGAGAAGGTAAGCAAGTACCCAACCCCCAAATCTCAAACCGAGGTTCGCAGCTTTCTTGGACTCTGTAACTATTACAGGCGGTTTGTTGAGAATTTTTCAAAGTTGGCCACACCATTGAATCAACTTTTGCAAAAAGATATCAAATTTTCTTGGTCCCAAGACTGTGAAATCTCATTTCAAGCTCTCAGACATGCTTTGGTGACTGCTCCAATGTTAAAGTACCCAGACATGAATGCTCCTTTTATCTTGTCCACGGATGCAAGTGGTACAGCACTAGGCTACATTTTGGGTCAAAAAGGTCCCGATGGCAAGGAAATGGTAGTTGCATATGGGGGAAGGTCTCTTAAACCGACGAACGCAAATTCACCGTGTCTGAGCAAGAATGTCTTGCTGTAGTGGATTGAATGGAAGCATATAAAGAGTATCTGACTAAACGCTTTACTGTGATCACCGATCACCAAGCTTTGAAGTGGCTTAATTCAGTCAAAGACACCTCTTCTAGGTTGGGCAGATGGGCCTTAAAACTGCAAGGGTATGATTTTTAAATTGTGCATAAACCAGGCAGAGTTCACATGAATGCCGATGCTTTGTCAAGAAGACCTTAAAATGACCTAGAAAACGCAGGTAACGATTCAGCTCAATCAGTTTCAAACGCGTCTGCTGAACAAAGTGTTGGTGCTTTATCGCCTGAGGTCCCTCAGTCAAATGAAACTGAGCATTCTTTGCAAAGTAAAGAGTACATACAGGTTGAATTAATCTATGGCTCTGTTCCACAAGTAGTTAGTTTAGACAAATCAGGTGAGAATGACATTCCTAAAACAGACCTTGGTAAGTCCATTCCTGAGTTGCAAAAAGAGTGTCAGGATTTTAAATACATCTATGAGTATCCTGCATCATAAACTCTACCAGATGATGAAAAACTTGCACATACTGTCGTAATAGAGTCAAGTCAAAATGCTCTTCTTGATGGTTACTTATACCACTTCTATCAGCCGCGGGTAAAGGGGTTACCTGCAGCACAAAGGTTAGTAAGACAACTTGCTTTACCAGGTCCATTTAGACCGGATGTTCTAAGATCTTTTCATGATTCTCATGCCGGAGGTGGGCATCTGGGAATCCAAAAGACCTTTGCAGCCATCCGTGAAAGATACTACTTTTCAGGTATGTATCAGATAATCAGTAAGTATGTTACAACTTGTGATCTCTGTCAGAGAATGAAAACTGACAGAAAAAGACAGCCACCACCATTGACTCCCATGCCAGTTGAGGATGTTTTCAGTAGATGGCACATGGACATACTAGGGCCCCTTCCAAAGGTAAATGGTTATCAATATACAGTGAGCCACTTTAGTTACGCACCACTTTTTCAGGGCCCAGATTTTTGACAAAAATGCTAAAATTGAACATTCGCTATGATAATTTATTTATTGACATTTTATCTGTTTAATGACATCTAAAAAATTATTGGAATCACTCATGCGAATTATTCTGCTACGTCAAAGGCAATTTTCCAATTTTGACAAAAATGCACGTGCAACCTGAACGACTTTATTTTTTATTTTTGTTTTGTGCTTGGCATTATCCATGGTAATCGTAGTGACAGAAAAACACCAAAAATAATTGTTTTATTGAAGTAAAACCACTTTTTTTGGTCGTTGAATTTAGTAACACCGTTACTTTTTGAAGAAATGCTCGTTTTGACGTCATATTAACGTCAGTTTCAATAATCAAACAGGTTTTTCGTCGCAAATTGTTTTGTTATGAGTCACTTGTTGACATAGAAGTATCAAAACACTAAAACATCTTATCATTGACACGTCTCATAGCCTTGGTAGTAGTGACGTCATCACCAACGTCAACACCATGACGCCAATAAACCCATTAATTTTTTACGAAAATAAACGGCGGATACATGGTTTTTTAAAATTAAATTATAAAAGAAGTGTTTTGATAACTAGTTTACTCAGAATCATACGAAATTTTAACTAACTTTAAAAAAGTACTAAAACCAACTTATTTCAAACCTTGGCCAGCTGGGAACCAAATTAGTAAACAATTTAAAAAAAATTATGAAGTAAACAAACACATTCCAGTCTTAGATATTGCAAAGAATAAATCGGCTCTTATCTCTGGCATAGCAGAAATTCGACCCTGAAAAAAGTGCAATGTGATCTGAGTTTCATTCGAGATAATGCAATGTGAAATGGTGTTTTGAGGGTAGTGCACTTAAAGATCTATTTTCTCATTCGTTTCTGATCTGATCACAATGAAATTTCATTGGCTGATGCAAATATAGCTGCGCTTTACGTGGGTAGTCTCAGAATAAAAATATCACATTTCTTTTCCGAGTAATTTTACATTGTACAAGTGGTGCGTAACTTAAGTGGCTCACTGTATCTTGTTAGTAGTTGACAGCTTTTCCAGATGGTGTGAAAGTTTCCCGTTGGAAACACAAGACGCAAAACAGGTAGCAACAGTCCTCTATAATGAAATTATAACTCATTACAGAGCACCTTCCTGTCTAGTTAGTGACCGTGGCGCCAACTTTATGTCAAAGCTGGTAAGCGCTCTATGTGAAATGTTTGACATCACTCGTCATCATTCATCATCATATCATCCCCAGACGAACTCGACCTGTGAGCGATTAAACAGTACTCTTGCTCATACACTCAGAATGTACTGTAACAAAGAGCAAACTAATTGGCCACAATTTTTGCCGAGTGTCATGATGGCTTTCAGAATGTCACCAGGCACTGAGTCCACGACCCTATCGCCATTTCATATGGTGTTTGGGAAAGAAATGAACCTCCCAGTTGACACTGCATTGGTCCCAAAGCACACTATGGCACCAGATGCAAAAGCCCATTTTGAAGAACTTATTGAAAGGTTGAAGATGGCAAAAGAAATTGCCTTGTCGAACGTTAAAGATTCTCAAGCAGAATCCAAAGAGCGTTTCGATAAAAAGTCCAAAGAACCTGCCTTTGATCTCCATGACAGGGTCTTGTTAAGAATTTCCAAGATAGATACTGGGGTTTCTCCGAACTGTTTGCAAAATTTGAGGGTCCCTTTTACATCACCAAACTTGGACCTAACTATACTTACATGTTGAGGCGCTTACCACAAACCCATTAAATCTCCGATCAATGCAACCCGTCTATCTCATAATAAGGACCCATATATAATGAGTGGACAAGAGTGTTTTCTTTTGTAGAGACCTTCATAATTGGAAGTTACGTATTTGACGTTACGACGTACTAAACGTATAGGCAACGTTGGTTGCTATGGATAGTTGGGGAGTTGGACGCCATATTGTAAGGGCATAGTTTCGCTAAAATCGTTCAGTAAAAATAAAACATTTAGAACTCGCAATCGGAGTTCCTTTTCTGTGTTAGAATCCAACATCGGCAAAGTCTTGACAACATTATGGTAGCAGAGCGAGGTTTATAGACACAAATAAAAGTTTAAAAATGATTAAATCGAACAACGCATGACAGCGAATAGTGGTAACGTCATCGAAGCTAAAAGACTTGAAGTTCAGCATAGAAAAGAGAGAACTTGATAAGCAAAATTGCCATGAAGTTCGGGCAATTGTAAGAAAATGAACGGCTCTATGGAGGAAGTGATGGATGTTTTGTCAAACTTTACAGAGTTTTATCTTAAAAACGGACAGCTTCAATGAGGAGAGATGGTGGTCTGTGAAATGGAAACCATAGAAAAAGAATTCTATTCTGCATATGAGGCGGCGCAGGCGTATTTGGACTCCATCGAAGACGAGTCATCAAGCGTACCATCGGTAGATCTACATGTACCCCAGGAATCTGAGGTAAATTCTTACCATTTAAATAGTTCTGATTCATTGACAGTTGAAAACCTGCACCTAATACACGCGCCGGTGACTGGCACATGCAATGACCGGCCAAGAACATGTATCTAAGTTTAAAAAACCCAATTTCATTTTTTCATCAATTGCAGTTCATTTAAATCAAAGAAGAAAGCAACTTTTCCTTACAGATTTGACGTCATCAAATTGTGATGTAATCGTTCATTGTATTCTTTTAAGTTTTGTCTACTTTACTTAAAATGAAGGATATAGCGTAATTGTTCAGTTTGCTACGAACAAAATTAATGTCAATGTGTTTAATCTAAATGTACATTTAGAGGAGGGGAAAATGGACAAGAGTGTTTTCTTTCGTAGAGAACTTCATAATTGGACGTTACGTATTTGACGTTACGACATACTAAACGTATAGGCAACGTTGGTTGCTATGGATAGTTGGGGAGTTGGACGCCATATTGTAAGGGCATAGTTTCGCTAAAATCGTTCAGTAAAAATAAAACATTTAGAACTCGCAATAGGAGTTCCTTTTCTGTGTTAGAATCCAACATCGGCAAAGTCTTGACAACTATGAGAGATCTGCCTGATCTAAGTAATGAAGCAGAAGCAACCAATGACCATGAGGTAAGCATAGACAAGAACAAACACCAAAATCATGGTGGTGAAAACAATTTGACAATGAACCAGACACATGCAGACAGCACAATGCAAAGTAAATATCAAGAAGCAAATCCATCTTCAAGTCAGTCAGATGACACATACTATGAAGTGGAAACTCTTCTCGAAATGAAATTCATGAAAGGTAAGAAGCACTATTTAGTCCGTTGGAAAGGGAATTATAGTGACACATGGGAAGAAGAAGACTTCTGGTATCCTGGGTCAGGTGTGGGACTTGATTGTATCGATTCCTGATCTTTGCACCCTTACTTACTTTTCATAACTGAAAAACCAAAAAGATAGTTTCATATACGCCATGCCAGGCAGGGCAAGAAAAAGCGTAAATCAGGTAATAGGTATTTTACGTACTAAACACAAATGTCATAGCTTATTCAACCCTTAGTTCCATGGTAAAACTGTAGGCAAAAATCTGACGAGATTATGTAGGTTATATTGGGTCTAAAACAGACAATCAGTTGCCAGAATCTTTACTTTTGGGTAACCTCCAATTTGAGTCATAACATCAAAGTAAGTAAAGGTGCAAAGATCAGGAATCGATACAATCAAGTACCACACCTGACCCAGGATACCAATGGGAAAGTAACAAACTCACAGAAGACACCACAAACGAGAGCCAAGAGGTCATCCCTTTCCCAGCAGGTGACCACAAAGCACATATAAACAGACGCGCACAGACATAGCAAACACAAGTCAGAACAAAAACATAAAAGATCCACAAAAGAAGTACCGCCTTGGAACGGTCAGTAAAATATTTTACTGGAGGGCTTAAACCGGTTTAACGGCGCCAACCTCACCCTTAATTCAGATGTGGATCAAGACACATAGATATTTGGTTTGCATGAAAGACCCCTAACTTATCAATGCATCATCTCCTAAAACATATAAATCAAGATTTAACAAGGAGATAAAGCAAGGGTAAGGACTCAACAGTAAATTTAACTGAATACCGGAGCAAAAGAAATCCAACAGGTAAACCCCGGTGGGCCCGACAAACAGCCAAAGCATCAGGCCCCTACCATCTCATCAATAGATAAGTCTTTAAGTCGGAACCATCATAGAGTCTGAAGTCCGACCCACCGGCATGCAATTAAAGAGGAAAGCAAAGTTGCCAACCGTGATTGGGTTGATCACCAAGCATGCAGTCTGTTGCAATACATTAATGTTATAGCCAATCTTTTTATAATGAGAAATTATTTTAATGAACTGCGCTGAAAAATTATTAGAGCCAACAATCTTCTTCAATTTATATACCAAGTCACCATAGAAATCAGGTTCCGAAAGTCCTTGGCGCAAGAGAGATTTAAGTCCAACTTGGAATTTAGAAATCAAATCATAGTATCGTCTATAAAATTTAGAAAATGTTTTGCGAAGTTTATGATACCGATAGCCTTGTTTAAGAAGTTTCTGAGTTAACAATTTATTGCGAGTGTTGAAGTCAGCAACATAGCTAGATGCTCTAGCAAAACGAATGAGTTGAGAGATATAGACTCCATAGGATGTTAAACTTTTTCTTATGAAGGGAGCCAAACCCAAATAATGTGGAAGCCATCTTCTACTTTATTGATTAATAGTGCTGGACAGGAGAGCTCCCTGTCATCCGGCTCCTCTACATAATTTTTTATTATTATCATTTTATAGTGCTACCTGGACAACTGAAAGGCCTGTTGCTGATCCTATTGACCTTCTTCCTACTTTTTTGCCAGATGAACCAGGGTGAAGCAAAAGAAATAGACTTAATTACGGCATAGTTTTCAAACCAGAAGTTGATATGTTCATGGCTCAAGAAGAATGGCTTCATACATTTCAAATACCAATCCCTAGGAGTCTCGGCACTCCTAATGTTGGTTCATGTCACAGAGATAATGATACATGCTTTTTAATCAATCAAGCTCTATTGCAAATCATTGTTATTAGAACAGAAACAGCCCTTCCCATCAATAATACGGTAAATACTATTAGGAGACTGGTACCTGAAACCAAGGTGGATAAGTCTAGAAGCACACGATCATTGTTACCCTTCATTGGCCATCTATCAAAATCATTATTTGGCCTGGCTACCGAAAAAGATATTGATACTCTAGCAAAACATATTAATGCACTAACCCGTCGAACTGAGGGCTTATCCGAGGTCTTATCACAACATGGAACACATTTTAGTTCCTACATTAAGGCTTCAAATAAAAGAATGGACAATCTTATGGCAGGAATACATCAGAATGAAATGGCAATTGACTATATCCAAACAAAAGTTGACTCAGTTGCAAGCAATTTAAGAGATTTATTTTTGCGTATGAATACCCATCTTATAACTCATCTAGAACATTCAAATAGATTAAATAATAAGATTGAGGAAATGAAATAAGGTTTGCTTGATTTGGTGAAAGGTAAACTCTCCCCGTTACTCATCCAACCTGAAGTAATAGCTTCAACATTGCATGGTATCCAAAGGCTTTTAAACCAGAAATACCCAGGGTGTCATTTGGCATGTAAGACAGTGCAAGAAATTTATCAGTCTGGGAAATTTTATACATAGAAATAACAGCCATATTTATGTAACTATCAAATTTCCACTCTCCTACCAACAGCATCCCTTGACTGTATATCGTATTATTTCTGTGCCAGTTCCAATAAACGAAACATCGGAACATGCAACACATTTGCTAAATCTCCCAAAATTCTTGGTAATTTCACATGACAGTGAATATTATACTACTTTATCGCTGGAGGATGTTTCTTCCTGTACAGGAGGAAGTCCAACCTACTGCACTCTGAATCAAGCATTGACCCCAGCAACCACACCTTCTTGTGAATATGGGTTGTTTGCAAACAATAAAGTGACTGTTAATTCTCATTGTGACTTTCGGTTTGTTCATAATCAAATTTCTCAGAAAGTAATAGAATTAAATCCAAGTACCATTTTACTTTATCGAACACCTGTTCAGTCTCTAGAGTGTGGTAGTGGACAGAAAATGGTTAGCGGCTGTGATTTTTGTATTATGAAGTTCCCATGTATGTGTTCTGTTACTACAACACAATTCTACTTGCAACCCAGGCTTACAGGCTGCCAAAATGAAACCCGGAACATTACAAAATTGCATCCCCTAAATTTAGCACTTTTACAACAGTTCTTTGATCCTGCAGTAATTTAACACATTTATGCCGATACTGCGTTTCTCAGACCTGTTAACATATCAACACCAGCTTTCAAAATTTATAAACATAAGATGAAAAATATATTGGCTGATGATATGAAAGGCCATTTAAGCTTAAAGAGAATGGCTGATAATGCTAAAAATGACGAAACCATTTTCAAACCTTATCAGAGCCTCTCTTAGAGGGTGAATTGAGCCTTAACACAAGCTGGCCAGATATTAATGCCATTTTGATATTCATATCAAGTACGTTAACTATTAGCTCTGTTGTTGCGATGGTTTGGATGTACTTTAAAATTCAAAAATTGTCTATGACAGTATTGATGTTACAACAGATGCAGTTGGCCGATGCCATGTCAACATTGCCATCTTTCATCTACAAACAAGTTCAAAATAATGATTTATCAAACACGCAAACCTATTTCAACCTCCCACTCAGTTGGAATCATGCCATATTCTTGCTTTTCTCTTTAATTTTGATATTAGTCATTGCCATGTTAATTAAACTAAATAGACAAGTTAAATATGCTGCACCTTGGTTATATGTAGAAATAGCATCTCAAGAACAATGCCTGCTAATACCAGTTATAAGATTGCCTATGTGCCTAGCCGAATGTGAATTTCACTTACCAAACACGATCAGCAATTTTCTTATAAGTGGAACCAAACTTTCACCTCAAATAAGCATAAGTTGGCCAATTTTTTCAGTAACCAGCATTCAAAATGGACAAAACTTGTTGGTTCTTGAAAACTTTGACATTTCATTTATCCATGCTTATAAGCTGAAGAAATTGCTGAACAAACCGTTTTTGGTACATATGTATGTAGTGCACAATGGATTTTTAAAACAAATTGAGGGGAAATGATTTTTTTTATTAATGCTGGACAGTTTCACCAAACAAGCGCTTACATATCTGGATGTGCGAGGTGACATATTGAGAACCTCATTCACCATCAAACTAAGCATACTGATACTTTGTGCTTTTGAGGTTTCAAATACAGCTTACCCTCTTTACAATGACAGTTTAAATCCTGAAAAAAAATATTCAAGATTTAAAGTGAATGGCTGCTTTAATAAAATCAAATTCAATCATAACGAATACCTTTGTGCAAGTATAAATGATGCTGTAAAGAATTTTGGTTGTTATAAAGAAAGTCAGTATAAAGAGGGTAGACTGTGTGAATGCATTGCATTCATTCATATCTGTATGGAACCAGTAAATTTAAAACATTTGTTGTACAATAGCTATAGAATTGTTTGTTTGTTCATGTTTGATCATGAGATTTTACCCTTAAATATGTTTGATAGTTGTTTTTTTTTGTATTACGGTAGTAATTTTTTCTATTATTGTGTGTCTGTTTTTCATTTTTGTAACTTTGGGGTCCAAAGTTTTTTGTACAAGAGGGGTATTGTTGTGTGGCTATTTTTATTGAGTAACTTTGGGATAATTATTAATTATTTCATATTTCATTTAGTATGCAAATTAATAATCATGTAGTTTTTCAAAAAAATATTTTATGTTACAAAGTCAACTTTTTGAAAACATATTCTCAAATATCATGAACTTTATATCAAAATTGTCCCCTGATGCCGTAGAATTAATATTTTGCTAAAGAATTTGTTTTTGAACTATAATTACAAAAATACGACAAAAATAAATAAACAAAAATACATATTTTGATATAAAATACTCGCAAATAAGAATTTCTTATATGGGAACATTTTATGTCGAATTTGGTATCAAAATATTAGTCTTAGATAGAAGAATGTGAAATTAGTAATATCTTTTTTAAAAAATTTTTAACAAAAATGTTACGATTGAAAAACAAAAACATGGTTTTAAGATTTCTTAATTATTTTGTTTACGATGTAAGAACGGCTGACATGTGGTGCTTAATTCTCATCGCCTAGTTCTTTTTCACACCTCTTTGTTCTCGAAATTGACCGAAAGTCGGATGAAAGCGATCCCAGGTAATTGCCAAGCTCAAGGGACTTATGGTGGCAGTCGAGAACAACAGAGTGAGAACGGGTTGCGCAGTGTTGAAATTGAGTTACCTCATGTTAGCAGTGACAATTACGCATGCGCACTGACCGAAGTCATTCATGGATATCTCAAAAAAGGCTCACACATTTTTGTAACGAGCCTTCTCATTGGTCAGTGGTATCACCTGAGCCGCCCGAAAATGTCCCGAGGGAAGTTTCTGCGCGCTTGGTCATTACTCTTCTGATGACAAGCTTCGAAAAAAGACGTTTATTAATGTCATTTTCAGACTAACGACTGATCAGCCAAATCAGTCCACTAATCCCCGCAAAACACGGCTTGTAAAACTTATCGCATATTTGCAAAAGCCTGCTGAAGTATCGATTGGGGCCAGATGTCTTTAATTTATCTACATGTATACTTTTTGCGTGCGATCAGCAAATGCACATTTGTAGACCAACCCACGGCACCATGATGAAGAGCCACATAACACTAACACTAACAGTTACAAGACATCTGCAAGACAATTAAAGTAAAGCAACCTGCTGTCTCTTTACCATCAAGATGATTGCAAAACTAGAAAGTACACTAAATAATGCATAAGAAAACAAGGACCAAACTCAGAACCCCCACACGCAATAGGAACAACAATAAACAGTGAATCAACAACAAAAGAACCACCGCCTTAGAACCGATATCTCATGTGCTGATTCATTGATTATATTTTACGCATTTACATTAATGTGTGGTGTCCTAATTTTAAGAAAAAGAAAAAAAAGGATGAGTGTCGAGTTAGCGCGGAGGATCCCCCGCCAATTAGACCGAAGTTTCCTTGACGAGGGAGATCAGCTGCTTTAGTCTCAGATGAATAAGTAATCAGTAAACCCACCACGCTACGGCTCATCCCGATATTTCGCAACAATTTTAAGTTATATATCGACTTCTTTTATATCTATATTTAGACCTGACTTGGATATATTATTCAAATACAAGTATTTGCTTTTTTTGAAACTATTGCAATAATAACTCGTAATAATATTTATACTTTTCGTGTTTGTGTAATTTGTAGACTAGAACTTTTATTTATTTAATATATTTAATGCGAAACACTGAAGACATTATTTCAATTAGCCATGTATTGTTTGCCTTCGAAGAAAGGGTAATAATTAGTCATTTGCATCCCGTAAAAAGTCGACAAATTTCAATAGCCCAGGAAACTATCATAATCATATACTCAGCGAGAATAACCTAAAATAAACATATAAGTTATTCACAGCTAGTCACTCAAGCTTATAAGGGTAGCCATCTATGGGTACCGGGACTTTTAAGCCTGAAAAATTCTAAGTTCTTTTCAGGCTTAAAAGTCCCGGTACTTATAGTGCCACCCATTACTACATTACTACTTTCGAATGCACCAAAAGCAGATTTTCTCGCTACAAGTCACAACTAACACCTTTTACACTGTGTTTAGAGTGCTGAATACATAAAAAAAAAGTTACAACAATCTCGTATTTTACGGATTTAGATACTTTGACCTTATCAATGCAATTCCGTATTTTCGTATGCGACCAAAACAAATCTTTAAAGAGCAAAAGAGTGTAACTAGGAAATGCCACAATCACAGACATCAGACAACCCGTTTTACACAGGTTTTACTGTACTTTAGACCTTCATTAAACAACCTTTTGTCATTAAGATCTTTCTTTTATCTATTTTGAGTGACCGTTGTACACATGTTTTACTGTACAGCGAAATCACCGCCATAGAACGGACAGCAGTCAACACCGTTGGGTGCATAAATATATTTTCTGGCCAACCCTTCACTCTATATTCTGCTGTTGTTAAAACACAAACATTTGCAATGTATCATCACAGAGATTCAACCAAATCAATTTATCAAATTATATTCTGTGGTGAAACAAAGACAATGGCTCTTAACTCACAGATAGTCAGAGCTAATGAAAACCGATGGACACAGCCAAAGCAAACATCAAACGCCAACCCACCGATGAAAGTTTTAGGTCAGGGTCATCTTTGAGCCTGAGGCCTAACCCACCGTCCTGCAATTAAAGAGGACATCAACTGACCGTATTGTGCACGACCCCTGGTGAACGTAGATTAATCTGTATCTGGTGCTATAAAGATAGAATATTTTGAAAATCGTGTGGTTACAAAACGCGGTTTCTGGTCAGTAACAGTTACTGTGATCTTTTCAGATTGGTAGAACCAAAACGCAAACAAAGCAACACCGAAAAAAAAACATAAAACAATACCTAGGCACATGCATATGGGTCCTTTGTAAACAATACAGACCCATATCTGACATCACACAGAATCAATTATATAACCTACGACATATTATGCCAATGACAGAACGAATGTATGAAGAAATACATAGTCAGGTTACCCCCCAGTGTGTTCGAAAGTGACAACCCCCTGGTATGATACATGTATCACATAATTACAGTCAATATTCACCTTAACCCATAAAGCGCCAAGAAAAAAATGCATTTGAAAATGCTGTCTGCTAAAGTCGTCTGCTGCAAATACATGCCTAACATTTCTGACAAATTAAGTATAGAAGTAAACAGCGTGGACCCAGAACAGACTGCTCCCATAGGAGCAGTCTGATCTGGGTCCACACTGTTTGCTATATAGGCTTCTTAAACATTTCAGCAGACGAGAAAAGCAGATGACTTTTGTTGCGATTGGCGCATTAAGGGTTATACTTTAAAGTCTCAAAGTCTGGATCAACGCATTTTCTATTATCTTCTGATTTTGGTATGTGACCCAATTCAAGTAGAATCGTATTAAGTAGGTTCTCTCTTTATCACAGATATGAGCACGAGAAACTAGCTATATAGATTATTGAAATTTTACTTTCTTACACTACAGCGAATAACAAGGCGCTGATCGGTCTTCATGAATGCGCAGGCTGCTCTGTGCCTTAATATTTGTCTGCAACAAAGTCAGGTTGTCTGGTGTCGAGTCACAACTATGAAGACCTGCGTTTAATATTATAGTGATATCGAAAAAGTTGTATTCTTTTCCAACATTAAAATGTATTTTTAGCGTTTATTCAAATTGCATAAACGGGAGACGGTTTGCAAACTATATTCGTTTGGAAAAAGAATCACATTTGAAAAAGAATCTTATTTGTTTAACATGTTGCCTTGATACATGCATTTTGGCAACGGATTTTAAAATACATGATATGTATTTTAAAAAAGTAAAAATAAAAGTAAATGTACATAATCCACTGTCCAAACAGAGCTTCGAAAAAAGTGTCAAAACTAGATAACATCCCCTTATAATATATGTAAATAGTCAATGATTCCCATGTAACATTCTGGCATTTAAGGTAATACTTTCATCATATGTCTATATGGAAGAATGGTTACTTTGTAAAAGAACAAAAAATCGCTATAGATATGTTATCGGCATTTAGAAAAAGAAAAAGGAAGGCTTATATTTTTATTCACTGTTATGGTGCAAATGCTTTATGCATATTTTCATGGCCCCGTATAGGGCATTTTGGTACTTATTACATATTCCTAAAAAGCAGGGCTCATCCTGCCATTAACCAGTGTAGCCATTTGCTACTAAAAATGTAGAGTGGCTACAAATATAAGTCATTGGCTAAAAGTACACTCCAGGTGGTTCAAAAATTACATGTATTTTGATCAGCTCTTGGATTTCATATATTGCTTTTATTTTTCCTTCACTCTTTATTAGTGTAGCCATATTTTACTTTTTGAATGCTGGATCTTTTTCAATACCATCAGGGTGTCAAACAGTTTGGATCCAGATCAGGCCAAACGTTCTGGGTCCAAACTGTTTGCAAAGGTTATCAGCAGATGACAAAGTTGCCACTATCTGACAAATACAGAACAAATTCTTGATGCTACTTTCTGGCTAAAACCTTGGCTAAAGTCAATTTCATTTGGCTAAAGTGTTGGCTACAAGAAATTCTGAGCCAGGGTAAGCCCTGTAAAAAGTAAGTGAGTCTGACCAGTAAAAAGCCTGCTGACGTATCAATTAAATGGGACCAAATGTGAGTATCTACATGCACATCTATACTTTGTGTGTTCGAGCAGCGAATGCTCTGGTGAGTCTGTGCAATTGCGCAGCCTGACAGTGCAATAAGTAACGTAATCCCATTATATGCTGGTTTATTCTATTTTAAGCATTTACATTAATAGTATGTGTAATTTTGGGTGTTGTTTTAGGGAGAAAAAAAGGATGAGTGTCGTCGTATAGCATGGAGGATCCCCCGCCAATTACACCGTAGTCTCGTTGACGAGGGAGATCAGCTGCTTTAGTCTCAGATGAACAAGTAATCAGTAAACCTACCACGCTACGGCTCATCCCGGTATTTCACAACAATTTTAACAAATATAGCCACTTCTTTTATATCTATATTTAGACCTGACTTGAGTCCAATTCAAATACAAGTATTAGCTTTTTTGAAAGTATTGCAATAATAACTTCCGTAATACTATTGTAAACTTTTCATGTAACTGTTTGTGTTATTTGTAAGCTATAATTTTACTTTATTTGATATATTTATTGCAAAACAAAGAATACATTGTTCCAACAGCGAATCATGCATGGTTTGGCTTCGAAACTTGGTGTCATAGTTAGTAATTTGCATTCCCTTATAAAAAAAGTTGACAATTCCCATGTAATAGAAACAAGTAAAACAGCAGATTTCATTACGTCAACTCAACTACAGAGACTAGATAGGATATTTGAATGTTTTAAAGTTAGCTTAATATTTACCACCCTTACCAACTTTAGTACGAAATATCGCGTAATGTGCAAAGTCTACACAGATTTTGGTGGTATAAAACAGTTATATCATGGTTTGCCCGCCTGCCGTACGGGAGATAATCCACGAGCTTTAGCGAATGGATTATCTCCCGTACAGGCGGACAAACTATGGTATAACTATTACATACTTTCCAAAGAAAAGCAGATTTTCGCGTGGCAAGTCGCAATTAACACATTTTACACTGTATTCAAATCAGATTGGACCATATATATTTCATATATTATTGCATTCGTTGTAACATTTTCAAAAGACAGAACACTCATTCGTAAAAATGAAAGCAATATTTTATCAGTCAATCATTCCGTTTTAATTATTACCTGAATGAGTGAACGGCTGCCATAACCTCTGAACGGCACACTAATTTCGGCCAAGATCTCGGCTTCTTATTAAAATTATTTAACATTTTGCGTTAAATTTCGAGAGTAATGTTTCATCTTCGAATACAAAACCTTTCTCCTTTAAAGCGCATTTTTTACGGATTTTGATCTTTTGTCCTAATCAATGCATTTCGATACTCTCTGCATGCGTCTATAATGTATCTTCATAAAGCAAGTGAGTATGACCAGATACATGTAATGCCACAATCATAGACGGCAGACAATCCCATTGCAACGAGACACATAACATAGCCAGCTACAAAACAATTAATGCAAAGCAACACCAGTTTTCTCTTCCTAAGCAAGATGAGTGTGATACTAAAAAGAACACAAAGTAAAAACACAAAACAAGCCAACACCAAATGGGATCAACAACAAATACTGATTAAACATACAGCGAAATCACCGCTTTAGAACAGACAGCAGCCAAGGCGGGAGTGCATACATATATATATATTTACTGGCCGACTCTTCGCTCTAAAGTCTGCAGTTGTTAAAACACAATCATTTGCAATGTGTCATCACAGAGAAACAACCAAATCAAATTATCAAATTATATTCTGTGATGAAACAAAGAAATTGGTTCTAAACTCACAGATATCAGAACTAATGAAAACCCTAAGTTGAGCCACGATGGACACAGCCAAAGCAAACACCAAACGCTAACCCACCGATGAAAGTTTTAGGTCAGGTTCGTCATTGTGTCTGAGGCCTGACCCACCGTACTGAAAATAAAGAGGACATCAGCTGAATGTAATGTGCACGACCCGTTGTGAACGTAGATTAATCTGTATCTGATGCCAGAAAGATATTTTGAAAATCGTGTGGTCACAAAACGCGGTTTCTGGTCAGTAACTGCGATCTTTGCACATTCGGTTTTCAACTAAAAGAGAGCCAGAACGCAAACAAAGTAAGAAAGAGGGCATATATCAGGCATCGATACAATCAAGCACCACACCTGACCCAGGATACCAATGGGAAAGTGACAACGTCACACTTAGACATCACAAACGAAAGCCAAGAGGTCAGCACCTTTCCCAGCAGGTGACCACAAGGCATTTACAAACAGACGTGCATGAAAGCATAACAAAACAAGACAGACATAACATAAATGATCAACAAAAGAAGCACCGCCTTGGAACGGTCAGTAAAAATATTTTACTGGTTTAACGGTGAAAGCAACAGCGAAAAATACATAAGCACAATACCAGGCACATATATATGGATCCTTTGGAAACAATGCATACACACATAAGGCATCATAGAATCATTTATATATTTAATATGACAATGACAGAACGAACGTATAAAGAAATACATATAACTAAGGAATCTTCAACGTATACAGTAAACAATTGGTTCCGAAAAGCTTAATAATATTAAAAGTATTCAATTTTAATGCTCAACAAAAGTTTAATATTATTCACATCATGTGTGAAAATTTCACAACAATATATTGGGTATTATGCAAAATAAAGCTTATTTAATTTGAAAGGGTCAAAATCAGAAGTCACAAAAGTGGAGTTAAGGCTCAAGTCTGCATTTCAGGGAGGCAATTTCAATTTTATTTTGTCGTGCTGAAAAATGAAAACAGCCATTTTTTAATAAGAAATGCAAGACATTCATGGTGGTTTAGGCTTCAGATGCAATGACGACCTTGGCATAAAACTTTCATTGATGGGTCAGTACCTGATGTTTGTCTTTGGATGGGCCCACAGTAGCTCAACTGGGGGGTGTGTTTTTAGCTCTGACTATAAGTGAGTTCAGAGCCAATTTCTTTGTTTTATCACTGATGTGATGTATGGTATTTGTTCTTTTAGTTTTTCTATATGCCCTTTTACGCTGTCGTATGTGATGCTTGATATTGGTAGTTATCCAAGGGGGTTCATCAGGTCGAATCTGAGTTATTCTGTTAAGGATGCAGGCTTTTGATATGTCAGTAATATGTTCTGTGATGTTCTTTACGTGTTTATTTATGCATTGATCGTATAAACTTTTCCAATTGGTCATTGCAGCTTTTTCTCTAAGAAGGTTATAATCACCTCGGTGGTATGACCAGGTATGACGGAGATATGATTTGCGTTTAGGTTTAGTAAAGTTGAGAATGCCAAAGATGGGGCGGGGCAATGGTAGCGAACTTCTTGATTCAAGAACGGATCTCCTACTTCAGAATATAGCAAATGATTTTCATTATTAGTAAGTATTATGTCAATTAGAGAGGATTAATGTTCTGTGAAATGAGTGGGAGTTTTGATAGTTTGTGTGAAAGAGAATTACTCACAGATGCTTTTTATTTTTGATGATGATTTTGCTCTGTGAGCATGTTATAGTTAAAATCGCCAGTTACAATTATATCTTGAATGCCAGTGTCAACTGCCAAGTGTATCTAGTCCTCAAGCGACGAGAAGGAAAGAGCGTCAGAATTGGGCGGTCTGTAGAATAGACCAAATAGAATACATTTATGCCTCAGTGTAAGCTCTATCCAGACACAGTCAACTCCAATGGGTTCAAGATCTGCACGCCTAACGTAATGTATATGATCTTTAATACAAATAATAACACCACCATGACTATCAGCAACACGATCTTTGCGTTCAAGAGGATGGTAGGATAACAATGATATATCGTCTTTAGTTACAGAAGGATTAAGCCAGGTTTCTGAGAATGCTAAAATATAAAAATCGGACAATTCTGCTATGATAGTATCCAGCTTTGGAACAATACTCTGCACATTATAATGGACAAATGATTAGTGGCGAGACAGACCAAGTGTATGCAGGCTAGAAAGTGTAGAGGATAGTGTCGAAATATTAGCTGTATCAGACGAAGCGGAAGAAGGTCCGGAATGAGGATGAACATTTCCAGGTTGTAAGAGTAGTAGATGTATAAATAGTAAAGAATAAACCATATGGAAAAAATGCCTAAAATGAAGGAAGTAAATTTATAGTTAGAGCTGTACTACTTGCCAGGTATAGTTCGCCTCACCATTGAGTGTTTGACACAAAGATAAGGTAAAAGAATTCTTTGTTTAAAATACACAGTTAAGGAGAAGCAACATACATCTTGATGACATATGACTGGCAGTATCAATAGATGTAAGAGTAAAAAGAATCTGAACAAGTGTTTGTATGTTCGCATAGCGGTGGTTAGGTCTCCCTTAGGCGGTTTCATTAAAAGATTGCTAGAAGCAGTATAAGGAAGAGTTGAACCACCGTCATACGAACACATCCATTGCAGAACCCAAGCCCTATGCCTGCTCAAGGAAAATCTAAGGAAAAGTGTTGAAAGAAATACAAAGAGAAAAGATTAGATGTAAGAGTATGAAAAATAATACGGTACAAAAGTGACATTGATTTGGTAATGGTCGTCAATGACCGGAGTGACTTTTGGACTTTATGTCGTTTACCTTTGTTTAATATGGGCCTTGCTGTGAGAAAACCCGTCTTTGGAGATTACGACCAGGTCATACTCAAAAAATCCTGCTCAACCTGTTCTTAGTCAATTCTGTCTGAAAATAGCAATGCATTAACAAAAAACATTGTTCTGATTTATTTCATTTTTTTGGGGAATTCTAAAATCTAGTTTTTAAGAAAATACCAAAACAAAAGTGTATGCGCTAGAAGATTCCTTTGGTGTACTAAGGTTACTCCAGTGGCACCTCCCGGGTTTGATACATGCCTTAAATCTGATGAGCTTTTTCCTTATCAATGTACACTGCTCAAAATATTTAAAGGAGCGCTCTGGGTTTTGCCATTGATCACAATACAAATGCACCCATATTCCGACTCATTGCAAGAGTTGGATTAATAAGGCGAAAACATGTATGTCCTGTGATTAGTTTGGTTACCGATCAAAGGTGGTGTTTCTTGATAAAATTGAAGTAAGCCCTTTCTAGAAATCTCCATGGAACGCTTTATGCAAAAATAGAATTTTGTTAAAAATACCCCTTTTTTCAAAACCAAATTTAAAGACATTTTTTTCTTTCAAACATCACAACACCATCATTTCTGTACACTCAATAGCCTTTAAATATTGCAGAAATCATAAGGTTACGCTATTGAAAAAAATCCGTAGATTCTACAGAGTTCCAGAAAAAATCGCCATTTTCAAAACAATCAAAAAATACAAAATTTTAGCCATGAACTTGAGCAGTGATTGTTTTGTCAAAAAACTTTTTTGATCCAATACTTTGACTCTCTTTGCTAAGATATCAAAAGAAACTGGGTTTCTATCTTATTGTCTACTGAAATGTATGGCTTGTCTATAGGGCAGGGGTTGACATTATCACCCATGGAAAATTATCAGGTGTTCCTTTAAATATTTTAGCAGTGTGTTTTCTAATATCTTCTGATTATAGTATGTGACCTAGTAGGATCGTATTAAGAAGGTTCTCTCTTTTATGAGCACGAGAAAACCCGACTTTGGGGATTCGACCAAGTAAGACTGAAACCAGTTTTATCAGCTACAAAGACTAGCTTGTTTGGTGAAGGTTTACTTGAATCACGGTTGCAGACAGCGAATATAAAAGCCGCTGATCGGCTTGCATGGATGCGCATGCTGCTTTGCATCTTTATTGTTCGCCTGCAACAAAGTCAGGTTTTCTGGTGTTGAGGCACAAACTTTAATAGACCCGTGTTCAATATAATAGAGCTAACGAAAAAAGTTTATTCTTTACTGGCATTAAATATTTTGGCGATTATTCACATTGCATGAATCTGAGACGGTTTGCAAACTATATTGGTTTGAAAAAAGAATCACATTTGTTTAACATGTTGCCTTGATGTGTAGTAATGAAACTACAGAACATGCATTGTTTGGCTTTGAATAAAGAGTCAAATCTAAAAAAAACTCCAGCTGTTATGTTTTTAGAACTGTTTTCTCACGACAGCTTTTTAATACACCATTTTTTTTAAAAAACTTCTCCAATGAAAAGTATTCAGGAACACCTCCGTCAACTTCTCTAAACAGTTTCACCATCCAAGCTGCTGGCGATTCCTCTGTGCTTAGATGCACTCTTTGGACATTTTAAGCAAAGCGCAAACAAAAGTAACCAAGAGGGCAAAGATCAGGAATCGATACAATCAAGCATCACACCTGACCCAGGATACCAATGAGAAAGTGACAACCTCACAAATACACATCACAAACGAGAGCCAAGAGATCAGCCCTTTCCCAGCAGGTGACCACAAGGCATCAACAAACAGACGTGCATGAAAGCAAAACAAAACAAGACCGAAATAACATAAATGATCCACAAAAGAAGCACCGCCTTGTAACGGTCAGTAAAAATATTTTACTGGAGGTCTTAAACCGGTTTAACGGTGCACCAACCTCACCCTTAATTCAGATGTGGATCAAGGCACAGAGATATTTGGTTTGCATGAAAAAACCCTAACTTATCAATGCATCATCTCCTAAAAATATAAATCAAGATATAAAAAGGAGAATAAGCAAAGATAAGGACTCAACAGTAATAAAACTGAATACCGGAGCAAAAGAAATCCAACAGGTAAACCCGGTGGGCCTGACAACAACCAAAGCGTCAGGCCCCTAAAATTTCATCAATAGATAAGTCTTTAAGTCGGAACCGTCATAGTGTCTGATGTCCGACCCACCGGCGTGCAATTAAAGAGGAAAGCAAAGTTGCCAACCGTAATTGTGTTGACCACTAAGCATGCAGTCTGATGCAATACATTAATGTTATAGCCAATCTTTTCATAATGGGAAATTATTTTAATGAACTGCGCTGAAAAATTATTAGAGTCAATAATCCTCTTCAATCTATACACTAAGTCACCATGGAATTCAGGTTCCGAAAGTCCCTGGCGCAAGAGAGATTTAAGTCCAATTTGGAATTTAAATATTAAATCATAGTATCGTCTATTAAATTTAGAAAGTGCTTTGTGAAGTTAATGATACCGATAGCCTTGTTCGCAAGTCCAAGATTCCAGTCAAAAAGTTACATTGCACCACCCAAATTCAACTACTTAAGCGATGGATGGTTTGTTGAAATATAATGGAAATCGCGCCTAATACTCGCACGTGCGTTAAGCTAGTAGGTTATCTCAAAATCGTTCATAGCACGTGCACAAGAGCATAAAACTGCACGTCATGTGAAAACCCAGCCTTTGTTCCTACCAATGAGCCTGCTTAAAGTTGATTCTACATATGCATGGTAAATTCTGAGCATGTAAAGGCAGTTTTACGATGTGCACAACCTTTGAATAAGCTTACAAATATTTTTGAGACAAGTAAGTAAGGGTGCAAAGATCAGGAATCGTTACAATCAAGAACCACACCTGACCCAGGATACCAATGGGAAAGTGACAAACTCACAGTTAGACACCACAAACGAGAGCCAAGAGGTCAGCCCTTTCCCAGCAGGTGACCACAAGGCACATATAAACAGACGCGCACAAAGGCTAAGCAAACACAACACAGAAAAAATATAAAAGATCTACAAAAGATGTACCGCCTAGGAACGGTCAGTAAAATATTTTACTGGAGGGCTTAAACCGGTTTCACGGCGCCAACCTGACACTTAATTCAAATGTGGATCAAGACACATAGGTATTTGGTTTGCATGAAAGACCCCTAGTTTATCAATGCATCATCTCCTAGAACATATAAATCAAGATATAAGAAGGAGATAAAGCAAAGATAAGGACTCAATAGTAAATAAAACTGAATACCAGAGCAAAAAAAAAATCCAACAGGTAAATCCCGGTGGGCCCGACAAACAGCCAAAGCATTAGGCCCTTACAATCTCATCAAAAGATAAGTCTTTAAGTCGGAACCGTCATAGAGTCTGAAGTCCTACCCACCAGCGTGCAATAAAAGAGGAAAGCAAAGTTGCCAACATGATTGGGTTGACCACCAAGCATGCAGTCTGTCATTTTACATTAATGTTATGAGCCTCATTGGCGTCATTGCGTTGTGGTCCTTGAGCAAGACACAGTTATCCTAGCTTAGTACTGGTTCAACCCAGGAAGACCCGTCCCTGTTTACATGTAACTGAAAGATTGTTGATGGGACGTAAAGAATCAAATCAAACAAACAAACATTAATGTTATAGCCAATCTTTTTATAATGGAAAATTATTTTAATGAACTGCGCTGAAAATTAGTAGAGCCATTAATCTTCTTCAATTTATACACCAAGTCAACATAGAATTCAGGTTCCGAAAGCCCTTGGCGCAAGATCGACGCATCTCTCTCTGCACGTCATGTGCCCGACGTGAGGACAATTTTATAGTGACGTCATCTCGACGTAATCGCTTTCTAAGCAGCACTCGAATCGCAGGATTGGTAAGAAATGCTACTGGAACACGGATATGTGCTAAGACTGTGAGAAACAGACTTCGAGCAGCACGGTTACGTGGGCGTCGTCCGTACGTTGGTATTCCTTTGACGCCAGACCACAGGCGGATAAGACTAAATTGGACGAGGGCACATCATCGTTGGACCAGACAGCAGTGGAATCAAGTTGTCTTTTACGGACGAATCTCGCTTCAATTTGAAGTTTGCGGACGGAAGATTACATGTTTGAAGGCGAGATGGTGAGCGAATGGATCCAGCTAACGTCATTCAGCATGACCGTTTTGGAGGCGGCAGCGTTATGGTTTGGGGTGGAATTTCGCATCGTGCTAAAACTGACTTGGTGACAGTTCACGGAAATTTAAATGCCATGCGATATTGTAACGAAATTGTTCAGCCAGCGTTACTGCCATTCTTACGTCAAGGACACGCCACAATTTTCAGCAGGATAATCCACGGTGTCACGTTGCTCGACACACAATGAACTTTCTGCAGACAAATAACGTGAATGTGTTAGATCATCGGATATTTCGCCAATCGAACACCTCTGGGATCATCATTGAAGAAGAGTTAGAGAGAGAAAAGCGTCAATAACGTTAGAGACCTGGAACGTGTTTTGCACGAAGAATGGACTCGCATACCAATGGCTGTTGTTCGAAGGCTTATTTCAAGCATGAAAAGACGTTGTGGTGCTGTTATGGACTCGAACGGTGGACTCACTGCAGGTATTGATTTCGGTGAGGTACCCCAGCGTTGTTTGACGTTATGCAGATGATGTGTTATGTGTTCATTTCAAATCAAATTTTTGAATATCTATAGCCAAATCAGTAAATATTGATATCCTAATGTTTTTTTGTTATTTTTGAAAGCAGACAAGCCCAAAATTAGGGGTAACATACAAAATTGCTTAATTTATTTCCCACAGTATATATATAATGAATGGCTTATAAAAGACATAAACATCGCTAGAGATATAGTATGTGCGTTTAGAAAAAAACAAAAAGCTTATATTTTTATTCACTGTCACGTGTTATGGTGCAAATGCTTTAGGCATATTTACATGTGCCCGTATAGGGCATTTTAGTACTTATCGCATATGCTTACGTATCAAACGGGACCAAATGTCTATATTTTAGTCCGAGTCTTTATCTACACTTACCTCTATACTTTGTGCGTGCGAGCAGTGAATACTCTGGTGAGTCTACGCATTTGCACAGACTCGCCTAGCATTTCAATAAGTAACGTAATCCCATGTGCTGGTTTATTATAATCAGGGGTTATGTACCATATACGCAAAAACGCAGTTCTTGTGAGAGACATGGCCCATGAAAGCTGAAATATATATATATATATATATATATATATATATATATATATATATATATATATATATATATATATATAACTCGAAACGAAAGACTTCAGCTTTACAACTCTTTATTTAATTAATGAACATGTAATAAAATGAGTGTTGTATAATTCTTCATTCACTGTATAAAGATGTTAACGATACATAATTTTACTAACGTATAATTTACTTTACACATTTATTTAATAACTCAAAGATATTTTATCCAATAATAAATTTACCAAACACTAAATGTGCTTAACTTTAACTAATATTAATCTTGCACTTACTGGTGGAATCATCTTTCTAAGACTATACATTTTCGTAAGATATTAAGTATAGAATTGTCTTACCTGAAATTAGTAGAGACAAATGTATAACTCGAAACGAAAGACTTCAGCTTTACAACTGAAGATCGCCCGCCTCTAGTCATACACGTATCCTACATTTTCGGCTGCTGATACAGTTGACTCGGTTCTTTAAAAGGTTAGGCCGATTCCACTAATACTGAATTTAAAATCTATGAATAAAATAACATCATGAGAGAGAAACGTGTTTTCTTACGCTAGCCAGTTATATTGTACTCTTTATTGTTTTTCCTCTGTAAAAGAAAGGTATTTGTAATTTATCCATTTGAACCGAAAATATGGGATTATTCTATCCCGGTTCTGAAGATGTTAAAAATGTGTACGGAACTTTTGTTAGGGGTTATATATGATGGTCATTATCTACTCTAAGACCCCTGTGTGGGTTTAGCACCCATTAACAAAGTGAAAGATGTCCTGATACATATAAGATTTAATACTTGCTATCATCACCAAGAATTCGCTTAAAATGGCAAACAGCGCAGACCCTGATGAGACGCCACCTCTCATCTGGGTCTATGCTTTTGTGAATGTCCCATTTTCGGAATAATTTGAATAAATGCATTTGAATAAATTCCCACAAAATGCATTAACCACATTCCCATTTTATGCAAGCTTATACGCCTCTGATACTTTACACCTTTGCATTCAATGTTATGATTTGATATGTTAATTTTGGGTGATGTTTTAAGGAAAATAAGAAAAAAAAAAGGATGAGTGTCGAGTTAGCGCGGAGGATCCCCCGCCAATTAGACCGAAGTTTCCTTGACGAGGGAGATCAGGTGCTTTAGTCTCACATGAAGGAAATAATCATTAAACCCACCACGCTACGGCTCACCCCGATATTGCGCAACAATTTTAACATATATATCCACTTCTTTTATATCTATATTTAGACATGACTTGAAATCGATTCACTCACCTGTTCAAATACAAGTATCTGCTTTTTTGAAAGTATTGCAAAGCCATTCCGTAATAATATTGTATACTAAACAGGTGAATAGACCATGGTGAAACTTTTTTATACCACCAACATCGGTGTAGACCTTGCACATTACGCGATAGTTTGTGCGAAACTTGGTAAGGGTGGTATACATAGTAAATAAGCTTACTAATACCCTATCTAGTCTCTGTAGTTGAACATACTTAATGAAATCTTCTGTTTTGCTTGTGTCTATTACATCAGAATTGTCAACCATTATTATAGGGGGATGAAAATTACTAATTATGACACCATTTTCGAAACCAAACAATGCATGGCCTGTTTGAACAATACATATCCTCCATGCCATCGAATTTGATTATAGCAGACTGGTTGTATACTTGCCTTTATCAGTTACCGCTCATATTAACTGTATTGCTGCTCGTTGCCTGATAAATATGGTGTATCTCACGGCATGTGCTTTTATCAGGTCATGATGACGTTGCACTTTTTGAACGACGTCGCTAATGACGCTCAATCAAACACAAAAATCAAAAAGTACGTCATAATCGCTAGTTTGAAGAGTGAAACAATTGACAAACTGATAAAAAGAATACCAGATTCATGTCTTTTGATATCAAGTTTACCAGGCTCGGCTTTGAGAACGCATGTTGAATCGCTCGGCAAGCCTCGCGATGTCAACAAGCGTTCTCAAAGCTTTGCCAGGTAAACTTGATATCAAAAGACACTCACCTAGTATTCTCTTTCTACGTGTGTTTTTATCTGCATTCCTGCGTCTCTTTCCCATAATGCCATGGGTTGGTCTGTGGTTATGCCATATTCCTTGGCATGCTAATTCTTCTTTTTTCATGATTCCCATCTGATGAGGACATCATTAAACTTCCTTACCATATTACATTATTACGACTGATGTTTCTTGATTGTCTTGCAAAATTATCAAAGAAACCTAATATTGCATTATGTTTCCATAACAACGAAATCATTGGAACGAATATATAGTAATTTCTAGTTGTTGTTTTTCTGATCAACAAAAAATACAAACACCTATAATATAAGAGATTTTGCGAAAATGTTAAAGACAATGCTTATTGGACGAACTTGTGGTGTGTAAGCCATAAGGACATACTTCAAATTTGGACCTTGGGCCAGCATGTTGTCATGAATTTGGCACATCCTCTCACTTAACTGAACATTCACCAAAATGGTATGTTCTTTTTTAATTCTTTACAGTTTTTTAAAGGACAAAAATTGTTTAGCTCGCCAGGAGGTTGCCTAACTAATACAATGTATCACCACAGAGAAATAATCTAATCAAATTAACACACTATGATGAAACAATGAAAAGCTCTCGCGACTCATAGATAGTCAGAGCTAACCCCCCCCCCCCTACCCAAGTTAAGCCACGGTGTGCCCAGCCACTGACACCAACCAACGGATGAAAGCTTTACGTCAGGGTTGGCATTGAGTCAGAGGTCTGACCCACCAGCATGCAATTAAAGAAAGAAAACATAGCTATAATCAATGACCAGACATGCAGACTGTTGCATGATATACATGTTATATCGAACATTTTTATAACGTAAGCCTTTCTTTTTGAATTGATCACTAAAGGAAGGCTCCGAGTGAATTAATTAGTATTTTAGTTACACTCTAACAGAGCAAAAACATGTAGTAATTAAGTTTGTAAAAAGCAATTATGAAGAAAAAGCAATGGGGGAAGCCAAAGAATAAATGATACTCTAAAATATTATTATGTTCCAGTGGATAGCGCAGTTATTGTGAACAGCAAACTACCCTTAAATAATCCAGAGAGCCGAGCCAGATGCCAATGAATTATTATGTAGGAAGTTTCTCAAAGGCCTCTTTTGTAAAAAAAAACACGTTGGACTGTGTGTTTCTTCCATAATTTAGGTTATGTACTACAAAGCAACTTCAAAATATATGAAGGTGGGGGATTTAATATCCAAATTGTTTTTGAAAAAATAATAAAACAAACAGTGAATAAATAAATTGATAATAATCTGGAGCTCTGCTATAATATGGTTAAATTAAAAATTAATTGATGGTTTAAAATGTACAATAATTTGTAAGTTGGAAACAGACAGTCTGTTGTCATGTGTGCCAATCTGCACACACTGTGTTAAAAACGTTGTTAACTAAAGTCAAGTCCAATATAAAGCGTGTTCACCCATGATATTACAGTTATATATGTTACTAACTTAAAATGTATTACTACTTAATGCAGTACTATCACTAGATAGTAGGCTGCCAAAAGACCTCCAAGGTGGAGTTTTGTACATTATATGAGTTAACACTGCTAGTGGTTTATTTACTGCCATTTAATTGCCATTAACTGATAAGACCGACAAAGCATTGGTGATTATGGGAAGATCACATAAAACGTAATTTAAAGTAGGTGTATTTTATCAAATATATAAACATAATTACTTTCGCTTTATCTCCTTTTTATATCTTGATATATATGTTCTGGAGATGATGCATTGATAAGTTAGGGGTCTTTCATAAAAAGTAAGAAAAAGGGCAAAGATCAGGAATCGATACAATCAAGCACCACACCTGACCAAGGATACCAAAAATCTATGTGTCTTTATCCACATCCGAATTAAAGGTGAGGTTGGCGCCGTGGAACCGGTTAAAGCACTCCACTTAAATATTTTACTGAACGTTCCAAGGCGGTACTTCTTTTGTGAATCTTTTATGTTTTTTTCTGTCTTGTGTTTGTTATGCCTTTGTGCGCGTCTGTTTATTTGTGCCTTGTGGTCACCTGCTGGGAAAGGGCCGACCTACTTACTTTAAAAGTTCTATGGATTCCAGCTGGCATAAACGTGTACTGATTGATCGGTTGTGGTAATATTACTCCTGACATATTGTATTTGGAGCATAGACATTGACTCAGAAGTGTTAAGAGGTTACATTAACTTCAAAATGATGTCAGTGCAAAAAAACAAATAACGTCAGTATTAAAATGAAAAGTATGTTATAGTGAAAGCTCAAAATGACAATAGATCACAATATGCTAAGAGATCCTCCTCTCCCACTGCTGGAATATTGTACACTATGACTTTCTAAAACAATATTGTAAAAGATGCAAAATGACACATGTTAGCTCTCTGACCTGTATTAGCCATATAAACTACGTTATCATAAGTAATTTCAAATCCTATTGTGCAAATATGAAGTTATACTTATTCTTATTTATCGATATGCTGATTGCATTAAAAGCATTTATCTAAAAACAGCAAACAACCAGTATGCGTTTAAAGAATATACACCCATGATATTACAGTTATATACGTTACTTACGTCAAATGTATTACTACTTAATGCAGTACTATCACTAGACAGTAGGCTACCAAAAGACCTCCAAGGTGGAGTTTTGTACACAATACTTTTTTAAAAAAAAACAGAATATATAATCCACAGAATAATGCATGTTAATTCTGTAGCGGTTACAGCGTTACCTTGCAATGGCAAAATTACTTTGTTGCCCTCTAAATAGTAGGAAAGACTGTCAATTGTTCCTTATTCTTCCGTGACAATATAATCTCTTAATTGTATTCAAACGACTAGCAATATGATTTCATCAGATTAAAGGACCTTTTATTACTGTTATGTACTTTGCTATCTTTTAAATACAATATATTAAAGCAAAACAGCATTTTATGAGTTTACACTGCTAGCGGTTTTATTTACTGTCATTTAACTGCCATTAACTGATAATTCCGGCAAAGCATTGATGATTATGGGAAGAAATTTGAGCTTATATCACATAAAACGTCATTTCAAGTAGGCGTATTTTATCAAATATATTTACAGCATTTTAGAAGCTGCTTATTTTATTATCCATTAATGTTTCTTTGATGCTTAAATGATGTCTTTTATCTCACTGACACTCGTGGAATGATATATAAAAGACGCATTTTTTCACTGACTACACGTTATTTCAAACGACACGATAATATTAAACATGAAGTAGCTTTAAGTAAGTAAGATATATCACACATTGTGTAAGCCAGCTATTAATTACAACAACTATATTGATACCATTGAAAGACAAAAACTTACTCAGAATTCGTTAAAATTGTAAGTTATTTTAGACTTAGGTCAAAATCGAGGCCTTTATCCTTGTATTTTGAAAAAAAAGTAACTGAAGTGTTTTGGAAACTTAACGACTTTTACCCCATATATGACACACATCAAGCCAAACCTATGGTTCTTATCACTTTATATCTGAATGATGTCTTGTTTTGTGAGGCAAGAATACCATTTATGCTGGTTAAGTGCATAGCAAGAGAATTTTAAGGAAAAGATTACACTATTCATCTATTCTCTCTGGTTCTAAAATTTCTGTGAAGGCATTGAAACAGAACGACATTTGCCTTAATGGTTCATTAAAGTAATACAATTAAAAGAAAAAGGTTTATCACCCAGAAAAGCCCCCTGGCATCGGAAGTATAACACGTATATTGTAGCCATTGCTAAATTAATGGATCCAAATACAGTCAAAACTCTTTATAACGTCACTCGTTATAACAGAATATTCAATATTCGACATAAAATTGCTGGGAACGGATCTATTTCCATTAAAATTCCCTCTTTATAACAGAATATTCACTTAATGACACCAACAGTACTTTCTGGGAAAAAATATACCATTTCTATTGAAAAGAAATTCCAGAACAAGGCCTTTTTGCATGAACAGGTTTCTGTCTCACTTGATAAGTGGGAAACTCTGTGCATTTTGATACAATATGAAATTGAACTGATGTATACATTTTGAATAATAGCATTTTAATTCATTTGTACAATATTTTCTTTTACCAAATGATTGTTATGTTGAAATCTGGTAACGGTCGGAATTTCTTTATAACAACAAATTCACTTTAACGTCAAAGATAGCTTGGTACAAACAGTGTCGTTATAAAGAGGGTTGACTGTACATTATTGGTTAATTTGTTTTGCATTATTCTATCAATTAGATTTAGTCTTACAGTTGAATTTTGATATTTAGCCCATCACATGTGAACATTATGATTGATAGGAAAATTACGTCCAATTAATAATTTGCATATTATAAATCAAACAAAATAGATTCACTGTAGTAAAGGATATTATAAATAAAAGGAGCAAGCCCCTCTGATTTTGGTACTTTGCAAGTGAGCCTATCATTGGCGACAGTGTTAATACTAAGTAATGTGCCCTCTTAATGCTGATACTTACTAGAACAGTTGACATTTTGCGTGCTTCCTTTGAATCTATTTCCTGGCGAGTTTACAACTTATTCTAATGTTTAATACACAAACAACTAAAGTAACTTAAAGAACATGGCAACATCTATTGTACAATAACTTTAATAGTATCTGGTCAAATTTTGCCAGACATTATTTTGGCTGATAAAGTTTTTATTTAAATTGGTACTGAAGTAACAACTGACCTGTTTCCTTGGATTTGATCAAATCTAATGTGATAAAACTCACCATTATAACCCATTATTGGTTGAGCATGTGGTAAGGAGTACTAAGTTGATGTGATTGACAGTTTCATTTATTGAACATCGACAGCTATGCTGAATATAAACTTAAATAATTTAAAAGTTTAGGTAATGCCTCACCATATGCATACGCAACTAGATGCCAGGATATAAATTAATTTGGTGACAGTCTCATTAAACAATAACTGATTACAAACAGTTATAATGAATAAGATCTAACTTCCTCCCTCAAAACATTTAGTAATAAGATGGGTTATTCTTTTTTGGTAAATGAACCTAAATATACAAAGAAACATGAAATCTAGCCTGCACATGTACCGTAATTGATTATGTTTACCCATAATTTAAACAACTATAAACTGTTACAAAACGTGATTGTGTGCGAATAACTAATTAGAGTTATTTTAGTTAAACTTAGATTTCTCAAGATATATGTTACAAAACTCGAAACTCACTATAATATATTTGCTTTTTTAAAAGGCTCAATTATATATCGTTTTGACAACATTTTGATAAACATGGGGCCTTATTATATATACTGAGCGAAACTTCCAAACCGCCACTCGATATTTTTTCATATATCTTAACATATATGATACATACATTGCTAAAATTTACACTCAAACTGGAACAATTAATTAAACAGAACCTGTCAAAATTTCATTGTAATAAATTGAAAATAACATGCTCAGTTGATAGAATGTATAAAGGCACCATCGCATTCCATTTTCACACAAACGCTAGAATTTGAACTCGTCGCTTAAAACCGAGTATTCCAGGGACCTAAAGTGAAAAACGCCAACTTTTTTTTGGTTTTATAAATGGACATTATTGAACATTTTTGGGTTTTGCTTTTATTACGTAGCAATTTTCAGTAAATCCACAATGTTCTATGGAAGCACATATGACATAAAACAACACAAGAATGCTTTATGGAGATGACATGTTTTTGTCCACAATATTATTGAAGCTTTCTGGTGCTGTAAATGGACATTATTGAACACTTTTATGTTTATTTTGTAAAAAAGGAGCAATTTTGATGCAATTCAGTGCTCCTATGGAGGCCCATATGGCGTAAAAGAACACAGAAATGTGTTTATGATGCTGAAATGTTTTTGTCTTCAATATTATTGAAACATCCGTCACCCATTAAAAGTGTACTGCACATCAATCTCGACACTTCCGACGTTCAAATGCAGCATTTGTGCATCACCGCACCAAAGTATGGTGGACTATACAGGACATTTTAGGACATACGTAATACTCAGTTTTTGTTGATATTTTCGCCATACGAGTGCAAAAATGAAAAATGACCGACAGGTTGTGGTGTTAACTTTTGGCTCTTTCAAAACATGTCAAACTTTATGATAAATTATGAATCAGTCTCAGCGAGGTCCCGTTTTCGATTGAACCCAGAGCCCAACCCCTCTATTTTATACTCATACAACCCAAACGTTGACATTTTTGTGATAAAAAAAAGTTGTCGGATAGTTGTCGATGAAAATACGAGTATACACATGGCGAAAAACATTTAGCATTAGTGTGCCACGTGCGAAACCGGTATACGTACTCTATCGCTACGCATAAATGAACATCCCTATTGAATCAAACTTTGTTATGTTCAATCGGGGGATACATGTGCCAAAATATACTGTGTCAAATATCTTTTCAAACAGTTTAATAATAAATGAGTTATATTGAAAAAGGTGTTTTGTTAACTGGCGGTTTAGAAGTTTCGTTCAGTATAGTTTATACAGTAATATATGATTTTTAACAAATTTAACAGAAAATGAAATGTATCCTTCTAAATACTGGTACTTGAGAGCTGTTATTTTATTTCCTTATGAATTTTAAAATCTATAATGTTGGGGAAATCACTTTTGTAGATATAAAAAGTTAAAACACATACTATATCGCAAGGATAATTAATACGAACTTAATAAGAATTGTTAGGGTTTTTGTTCAGACAAACTGGAATCTGTATATTTATAACGAAAACAATCAGGTTTTCCCCATGTGAGCTAACAATAGTTGTGCTTAAACAACAACATAATCTAGGACGAGGGTTTGGTACCAGTTAAATGTATTTAACCCCCCCCCCCCCAAAGTGGCTTAAGCAGCTGTCCGTTCTAAGGCGGTGGTTCTTTTGTTTTTGATTCATTGTTTATTGTTGCTCCCATTGTTTGTGTTGTTTTTTTGTTTGGTCCTTGTTTTGTTACTTACTACTTAATGCCATGTTAGTGCTGCAATCACCTTGATGAAGAGATAAAGAGCTGGTAGCTTTACTTAAATTGTGTTCCTGATGTCTTGTGCCTGTTAATGTTCTGTGGCTCTTCCTTGCGGTGCCGTGGGTTGGTCTGCAGTGTAAGCTTATGGTATTTCCTAATCATACTAACTTGCTTTTATGAAATTATATAAAATACCATACAAAGTATAATATAAGGAAATAAGCAATGTATATACAGTCTTGAAAGTTGTAATATACGTTACATATTACCACGCAAATAACAAAATGATAGTTTACACCAGAAACGATGATGAGTACAGCCTTTCACATTTGGTTTCAATATAATGCTCAAATATGGTGTTTAAAGGGTTTTTTATATATCATTATATGCTAAATTTTAGAATAAAAATAGTCTTACCTTATTTAACATGTTATTCAGTGTTGTCATATCAAACCGTTTATAACTCTTAAAGTTTTTGTGATAAAAACAAGCTGCTTTTAGTTATAAAATGGCTCATTACTTTTTTAACATAAATTAAAAACATATATGCTAAATGAGAAACTTATTAAATGAAACTATTTAACAACATTTTAATGGTTTTACAGGGGTAGTTTAAATGTAACATAAATGACAGTACAATGGGCCCTAGTAACTCTTTATAAATATATCTGTAGTGACTGAAATGTTCTTGTATATTACAGGAATGTTTGTTCAATTTGAATACTCAGGTACTACCTTAACAGCCATATTTACATTAGTTTTGTTTTAACAAATGAGGGGTAACGTAGTTAACAAGCTGTAACAGCCAAACGCCCCAACTGCCAGAGAGCTTGCATGTTACAAAAAGCTTAGCAAGGAACAAGAATTTATGCTAACATTTTATTTTAATCGCAAGGCACACACAATTTTCTTGAATTATATTTCTGTACACAATATGTTTTCCTGTATAGTGACATCTAATTGACGCCAATTTGACGTAAAATTGAAGCCCACGTTGAATCAAATTTTAATTTTGGTCCTCCTATAGACGTTTTTAACCACTTCAATGCAAAAAACAACACAAAACTAGATTTTTATGTCTATACAGATCTAGCAGAAATAAGCTGTTTGATTTATATGAAAAGACGGTACGTCATTTTGTGACGTCACTTTGGCATTAATAATGCACATCTTTTTCCGTAAATGGAATATATTTCTCAAGTTGAAAATCGACAGATATCACTTTTACCCAAAAATGCACACGAGAGCCCAAATTTTGACACAGCAGCCTACAATAAAAAGCCAGCTAAGCAATTTCTTAGGCGTAAAATTGCGAATTTTTACTTATCCATCAGTTTAAACATGTGATTGGGGTGCTCTATAGAACCGCCTCATTGAGACGGTTCTATTGAGTACCCACAACATGTGTTTTGGTTGAGAAATAAAAAAACAGTTACGCAGTCTTAACCGACATTCTACAGGAGTACAGTTTTGTGAGTATCCAGTCTTTAAAGAGTTTAAGCTTAAAGGGAGCGTAATGAGGCATAACACTATTGTAATTTGCTTTAATCTGATGGCGGGCACAGACAGATGTTATGAAATATCTGACAATAACCAGCAATCAATAAATAGGCATTAACTCGAAGATATTGGATTTCTTTTTCTAGAAACAGTTGACAGACAAAATGAGAAATACTTTAGAATAGCATTCGCATTTGCATATGGATCAGTTTCAAAGGCAAATTCCAAAGGTTTTCCAGATTTAAAAAAATCTATTATAAATACACTATTTTACAGAATAATTTGTACGGATGTCTGGATTTTCATTTTCTAAAGGCAAAAAATGAATTTCGTAACTTTCTTTTAAATAATTTATCAAATATACTCTTAAACTGTCTTTAAAGACGAAGCATCTATGTTTATTAGCACACCAAGGTATAGACTATAAATTGTTATACATTGGAAATAAATCTGCAGGGCCTAGTGAATTATTGAACCATACCAGAGGCATCGTCAAATGCATTGATATCTTTCAGGAATTTGCTTAGCGTCAAAAAGACAAAAAATCTGTTCCGCAATGTTTACACATACACTCCAAGTAATTGGTAATCAAATAATTACATGGTCGATACTTTTAAAAAAAACATGCTTGTTTGGCAATGATAAATCAAATGTGTAAACAGCACGTCCCTTGAGACATTCTGACACGCAAAGTCGACGCAGTCAGAACCGAGGGCAAATTGGTTTTATAATGCACCATGTCACAATGAAATTTGTATTTCATTTTCAACTCTTTATTTTATTTTGCGATGCAATAAATGTAACAATTATTTTGTTTTGCGTCGAGGACAAATGAAACAAATGTATGCATTCAATTTCTTGTTGTTTGTATGTACATTCTTTGATTTGAGTTGACTTAACATTGATACAACTAAAGTAAAAAAAATTTCTAGCGATAAGGTGTGCCATTTCCCTAAATGACACGTTCGTTTTGTTTTGTTGAAATAAGGACTAGGCACATTTAACAAATACACAATGACTTGCCGTATGTGTACCTTGTAGCCTAGTCCGTATATTATAATCGTTTTGTCCTTGATGCATATAACAATCCTACTTCGTTTTGAATGAGAATTTATTATGATCATCAACTGTGCTTGTTATTTCAGTGACATGTATGTGAAATAGACCGTTACACTAAGGTAAACAAATAGAGTACAGTTGATGTACAATAAAAACGACCATTTGGCAAAGCAGTCTATTTTGTCAGATGTTTATGTCCTCTTTGGCTTCTACACCCCCCCCCCCTAGACCCAAGACGCCCTTTACTTATGTTGTATATATATATTTATAGCGACATGTCATTGTCCAAAGGGCATCTTGGGTCTAGGGGGGAAAGCATCTAAAACAAACTGAAATACACCAGTTTCACCTTTCCAGTGACAAACGTCACAATTTTAAGTATATTTCATACGCATGCTCAAGTAGGATATCGTAAAGTTTTGGAAATGAATAGCACTTCTATCCTTTACAGTTTAGCACTTTTACTTTTTGAAAACTAGCAATGAATTTACTCAAAGCCCGGTCTAAATGGCACCCAGTAGAAAGAAGTAAAATGAGGGGTGGGAATAAAAAGCGCAATTTTTTACTGCTTTGCTAATGATAAATTGCTTTGAAATGTATTTTGATGCTTACTATGCATATGGGCTGCCCAACTGCACCAATTTAAAAACAAGAGTGCAGTTCGAAAATTTGGTGTTTGTAATCATGTCAACTATGGAAAATAATCGCCTTATCGCTAGAGCTCCTTGCGCTCTGTGCTAAAATACACTCTATGTGCATTTGCTCCCTGGGTGAGGTTTTGTTCAGGTAAAATACCAACAGGAGAAATCTAGCACCTGGTTGTAATTTGCTCCACTTGTGAGGATCCAGGGGGGCAGGGGGTCCAGACCCCCCCCCCCCCCCATCTGGAAAATCACAAAAATATAGGACCGGGCCGCGTAGCGCAGTCGGTAACGTGTCTGGCTACAGATGCGTGTCTGACTGCAGATCCAGGGGTCGCGAGTTCGATCCCGGTCCGGTCCCATACTTTCGTGGAGATTGATCATGGAATAATTTCTACGGTCATTCTCCTCCCTTCCGCTGATTTATTCAAGAAGGGTTGTTGTCAGTTACAAGCGAAAGTATGTGCACGAATTACTGGTTAACCGCTTGTTCAAGCCTGCCCAGGAAAAAGTGTGGTTATGTGAACTGACCGTCCCGCAATGACCATAGCTGTTGACTTGGGACGTAAAGCAAACAAACAAACAAACAAAAATATAGGGTTTCTTAGCAATACTGGTCCGGATCCCCTGAAAATCACAAAGCCAGCATTCAATGTTGGGTCAGACCCCTCTGAAAAAACTTTCTGGATCCGCGCATGCTCCAGATTCAGAGAGAGAGAGAGAGAGAGAGAGAGGACATATGGTCGAGAAATGGGATGTGTCGCTTCATTGGGTCACTTAGCCGTGGACTGATCATCTGTCTTCCATGTAATGGCTGGTAAGAGTGAGCTTAGCTTGTTAGTGAACCTCTGTGAAAAGTGGACGCCTCTTATGAATGGTACCAAATGTCAAAATAATAATGTTTTCTAATAAATGGTTGATAAAATATGCATAAGTCAGAATAATACGAGGGGCATTTGGAAAATTCTTAGTATGGTCTTTTATCTCAGTAACTAATTTACAAACCCTGTCATGTATGGTATCATTTTAAAGAACAATCTTTCCTCTTTATCATAGCGCAAATTTCATAAAGATGCTATGATGCAAACACGACAAATATTATTGTGAATACATGTACCGTTTGTATACTGGAAAACGCAATGTTTCGGTGGAAAATATAATGTTTTACCTTCGGAAAAGTGTGCAGAACATTAAGAATAGTTCATGAAATTAGATAATTTTGTACCATTTGGTACGCCACAATCTGGTACAGTGATTATACAATTGATGACAGAGAACAGAAATACCAAAACCATTTAGAAAGCAAAGCATTGCGCCCATTTTTACGTCTAAAAATCGCATGTCACAATGCATATATTTTGAAAACATATACCGACAGTAGTTTTAAAATGCCGTATGTTGGTATTTTTGACAAGCACACTTTATGCGCTTTGTATTGATACCAAGAGAAATTTTGTTTACAAGAACAAAGGTAAAATAACTTTTATTTTTATCCATTGGCACGGTGAGTTTAGCTATGAGTTGACGTTCTGGTTCATTTCAATTTAAAACAGTGGCAAACAAAAAAGTAAAAATACCTTGAGAGTAGAGCTCAATCAATTTTGTGATGGTAAACGCGATACCATGAGAAGTTCTTGTGCCATCGACAAAATATGAGGGGCTAATTACCCCACCTACTTCTTGAAACGAAGGGGTAGTGTTATTAGGAATGATTTTCTTGAATACAGCACTAATCAACTTTAACGAAAACTTTGTCGTATCTTTTAAAAGTGTCCTAGATTTTGACCTGAAGCCCCCAGGGTCACTGACCTTGGGGTCTGAAGTCATGATGTGAATGCCAACCATCCAGGGTAATTTTGTCCAAATATGAATCCTTTTTAATCATTGGTTGCTGAGATATACACCACTGGAGAAACTTTAACCAAAACTTTGTTGTAACGGAAGTACGAACGAACGAAGACGAAAAATATAATTTATATCCCTCGGCATAAATGGCGGGGATATGGCTCATAATTATTGTAACATATTGAAATAACAAAAATGTAAAAATGCAAAGGTTCAGGTGAGGGGTGGGGACTTGTTTTGCTCTGCTGGTTCCAAATACATGTGCTCGCATACTCAAACATACACAAAACGCGCGAAAAATAAGGAAGACACCGACCAAACAATAATCATCTTTCCCCACTAGATAGTTGCGCAATCACTTTAAAGGAGTTACCAATAGTATGCAGTAAAACCCCTCTTAGTGACCACCTCTATTTATCAAGCAAGCAGGTATTCAGTTCTCGCAAAAGGCAAATACATTAAAAAATACCTGTATTAAGCAAGCACATGTCTTAACCAAGCACAATTTGATTATCCCTTAGGTGCTTGCTTAATACAGGTTGGCCTGTATACGATATACAAAATCAAATATTTTCAACAGCGCGGGGGTCGAAGATTTAAACATATTATTTAACAAACCTGTAAAGATTAATCCCACTTATCGTTTTCCATTTTATCCAAGATTAGAAAAAACAATTGAAATGAAGCGAAATGCACTTAATCTATTTCCTCATGTTTGAAGACACAGATGAATATATCACATTGCATGGAATAAGGACTGATCGATTTGTTGACAATTCATATTGTGGAAAATACGACATAAGACCTATTCCGCGACATGGATAGAAGGCCTTACGCCAAGGAATATTGGCGCCACATAATGCCAACTCTGGCCTAAGGTTATAAAATTTTTATTCATGCTCAACTCAACAGGCCATGGAATTTAAATGTCAACCCTGGTCCCAGGTTATAAACTTTTTTCATTCTAAACTCAACAGAGTATGGAATTTATCATGCTCATAATGTTAAAATGCCAATATTTATTAGCATGAAAAATACATCTGAGATTTCAAAGCAAGAAAAATCTGCGTTTTTTCAGCATTTAAGATTTAATGAGCAGTTGAATGGGTTGAGAATAAAACAAGTTTTAAACCTCAGGGCCTGATATGGGTTTGATACGTACCGCAAATGCGTTGTTATACTTAACCCTTGTCATGCTGAGTATTTTATATACTACACTGCTCCCCAATTTTTATTCTGTTAGCCTGCAGCATTTCAGATTTAAGCATGCATTTGCAATCAGATTGGAAAACATTGTGGGTCCTCATCAGATGACTTCGTCAGATCGATACGAGCAGTGACGGCTATGCCGATCCTTCGTATCCACGCAGACTCGCAGGATCCTTCTCTGCGCACACAAAGTAGGTTAGTAGATGAAGAATCATGTCAATAGTTAGACCTATTGTTCAGCTAAATAGCTGTGCAAGCATGTTAAAGAGTGCTTAAGGTATATGTGATGATTACCAACACACTTTGTGAAAGTTCATTTTTTTTTCCAAATTCCTGATCATTGGAAATTGTGAACTTGCAGTATTTCTACAAAACTGAACAATTTTAAGTTTAAATCGTTAAATCTGAAACTAGATAAGAGAAGCTATGATAATCTGCCTAATTCAGCATTTTGATGCTGACTTTCTTTGGAAAGTCAGCCTCAATATCCTAAATTCAGGGAACATCTCATGAACTGGCCCATTTAAGCCACCCTCTCTCACTGCTGCGTCAGCTGCTGTTTCTGCCCGTTATGGGGGTAGTCCTTTGAGTTCGTTCAGCCCATTATGGGGAGTGGTAAGGCTTAAAGTGCAATTTGTCCTTTCTAGAGTAGCAATCTCGCCCCGAGTAAGGGATGGATGGTTTCTTTGCTTATTGCACATACCATTTTAGTTTACCAATGTCCTCCTGATTCTATAGGTCTGCCTGTGATCTGTTATTGTGAGATTTCCTTGTCATATCCACTTTTCCTTTAGAATACTGTAAATTCGGAAATTTTCGCGAGGGCTTTATTTTCACGAAACTTCGCATATGCGAAGTTTCGTGAAAATAAAATGCTCGCAAAATGCCGAAATCACTCTGTCATTTACTGATATATGTCACTAGTCGCGAATTTTTAGCTTCACGAATATTCTTTTAACGCTATTCGTGAAACTAAAGTTCTCGTGAAAATTTCCGGATTTACAGTAATTCAGGACTTAAGTTAAGTGTGCGTACCAATAAATCAATTTTCTTATTTCTCAACCAAAACATATGTTGTGGTACTCAAACGAACCGTCTCAATGAGACGGTTCTTTTGAGCACTCAAAACAAATGTTAAAAGCGATGGGTAAGACAAAACTTACGCTCAAAATTGTGTTTATCTAAACCTGTGGGATTGGAGATCTGTACATATAATGGTTATTTGTAATGACATCATTCCTATCCTTGTGTTAATTGTCTGTCATGGTGATACCAGACTGTGATCAAAAACATAAAAGCAGGTAAATACACAATGTATAACCAGGAAACAATTCTGTAACTGTGTCAACACGATTGTCTGGAACCACTTTATCTCCGTAAAGTGCAGATTTGAAAGAAATTCATCATGCTCTCTGCAAATTTCAAAGGCAGGTGATTAGCGGAAGGCATGTGATTTTTTAAGTAGTCGAGTTTATGTTGCCTTCGCGGGAGATGGTGATTGACAGACACCCATCGAGGGCCTAGATTCCACAAGGAAACTAGAGGACCTGAAGGTCCTGAGGCGCTCACCTGATCTCTTTAATAATGTTGAAATAGGTCGAGGTCAACTACAGCTTATAATGAAACGTTTTGTTTTACCATATAGGGGGGTTGCAGCCATTTTGGTCAGTGACCTAATACAATAAAATATAATCCATCAGTGATTTCCGTGAAAAAGATGTTTAGATAGGTATGTGGCAGTCCAAATGAGTGACCTTGGATAAAAGGTCACAGATCAGCTTGACAATTGGTACTTATATAAAACCATGGTCTCATTAGGTTAAACATTTCTCGCAAGAATTATGATTTCGGCTTAAACAGTTTTAGAAAAATGAACATTTCAAGATTTTCACTATATAAAAGCATTAGAAATCAAATTTAACATTGTCATAAAGTAGGTCAAGGCCAACCTAGATTCGTCATTTGTGCAAACCTGGTAGGGCCCACATCCCCAATACTACATACCAAGTCCAAAGGCATTTTGGTTCCAGAGAAGAAGACATTTAAATAGTTTTTACCATATATGGGCATGGTGACCACCTTAGTCATGTAACCGGAACAATTTGTATAAATTTTGGCTAACCAACCATAAGGAGTCGTCATATGAAATTTGAGTTCAATTGGCCTAGTGGTTTCTGAGAAAACTATGTTTTAATATGTTTATTGGACTCCAATATGAGCGACTTTCGCTGAAAGATCAGCCTTGACCTTTGAAACTTTTTTTAGCCAATGTCTCATTAGATTGAACATGTCAAGCGGGAATAATGACTTTGGCTTCCACTGTATTAAAAAAATCAACTTTTCAAACGATTTCCAATTTATATGCATTAGGAAACAAATTTGACCTTGATGTTAAGTAGGTCAAGGTCATCTGATGATCATCATTTAAACAAACTGGGTAGGCCCCACATCCCCAATGCTACATACCAAGTCCCAAGGTCACCGGCCTTCTGGTTCTGGAGAAAGATTTTAAAGGGTATTTACCATATATGGGCATGGCTTGGTCATGTGACCAAAATATTGTGTATACATTTTGGCTATCTTATCATAAGGAGTCTTCACATGAAATTTGAGTTCAATTGGGCCAATGATTTGTGAGAAAACTACACTCAGCAAAATTTCTAATTGGTCACCTTACATTTTTACGCTAGTTTTGAAAGTTAGATTCGGTTAAACGAAACTCATGCTTCTATAAATCAACCAAGGCTTTGTCTAGACTCTGCAGGTCATTTCATTTTTAAAAAAAGTACTGGTACTTCTTGCACAGACGGTGCTAGAGTAAAGGTACCCTCAATTCAAAAAGTAACATTTTTTCTACAATATGAAATATTCCACAGGGACGCTATCCATTTGTATTTTTGTGTTTGAAGATGTTTCTGACTGCTGAGATTTAAGACGAACACGCTTCAATGATTTGCTTCATTCGGACTTCTCGTTTCTGTTACGTAATAGCATGAAGACAAACACTGCCAGCAGCTAAATCATAGAAATTCAGTTTTATGCATGCATTTTACATAGGAAGTTCGCACTGTTCTGTACGCCTTATTATCTGCGACACGGCGTTGAAATTTTCAGAGATTATTCATTACCACTTGACGTAAATGCTCTAGTTTTTAAATTGGCAAAAAAAAAGCAACGTGTCGTCAAAATGATGTTTTAAAGTTTTGCATCCAAACCAGAAGTGCACAGCAGCAGTGAAATGTTTGCCTTCACAAAATGGACGAATCATGTTCTATTCTGTTTGGCCTATCTTGTTCAGATAAAATAAAATGCATACAACAATTTTAGCACGAGTTAGTGATAAAGTTCAAAAATCACGAAAAATGTGATATTTTAAAAAATGCGTAAAAATTCCACTTTAGTCAAAATTTCAAGTGTTTGGTGTTTTTTGAAGTCGGCAAGCCTGTTTATTACCAACTGCACTTAAATTTGATATGCAATTTCACTCAAAACCATTTTTTATCTAAAAGCATATTTTTTCACTTTTAATAAAAAACCTGTGGATTGAAAGACAACTTTTCTGAAAGACCGTTAAATTTTTACCCATTAAATAGCACATATTTAGGCAAAAATTCAGTTCAATAATGTTAGAGCTTTGTCAGAAATAATGACTTTAAATAGTGACCAATTAGAAATTTTGTTCAGTGTATGTTTTATTATATTGATGGGACTCCAATACGAGCACATACGCTGAAAGTCAAAGGTCAGCATTGACCTTTGGAACTTAGTTATAGCCATTGTCTCATTAGGTTAACATATCAAGTGAGATAATGACTACCTAAAGGCTTCCACAATTTTCAAAAGAATCAACTTTTCAAAAAAATCATTTAAATGCATTAGGAAGCAAAACTTGACCTTGACGTTAAGTAGGTCAATGTCAACCTAGGAATATCATTTGAACAAAAGTGGTAGGCCTCACATCCCCAACGCTACATACCAAGTTCTAAGGTCATCCGCCTTCTGGTTCTGTAGAAGATTTTTGAAGGGGTTTTACCATATAGGCGTGGCGGCCATCTTGGTCATGTGACCAGGACCATTGAACAAACTTTCGTTCCTGCGTCATAAGGAGTTTCCATATGAAATTTGAGTTTAATTGACCCAGTGGTTTCAGAGATGTTTGAAAATGTTGACGGGCGGACGGACGCCGGAGTGACTGGTATACTATTAGCTCACCAATGAGACTTCGGCTCAGGTGTTTGTATGGGCTATAATGTCCCCCTCCCCCCACCCCCAAGAACAGGGAGGGGCATTGGTATTGGTGTGAATCCCATCCGCTTAGCTTTGTTTCCGTGCATACTACCCATACTAACAGCGTTTATAGACTTGATATATACTGAATTCCCCTTAACTTATTATCTATAGCAATGTTTTCTGAGAAAATAGATGTTCTTCAACCACTTACACTATTTTAGAGCCTGCTATGACATTATAAATTAGGTCAGGGTCACCAAAACCTAACCAAGTCTTCATCCTGTCCCAATGTTTTATTCCTGCAAATATCTTAAGAATTTGCCCCATGGTGCACAATATCTTGTACACAAGCTCAAACTTGACCTATTTAGCTATGTTGTAACCTTGAAAATTGGGTCAAGGTCACCAAAGGCTAAATTTGAATAAAAATGAAAATACCTCACAAACAGCACTAAGAACACAAATGGACAGGTTCAATTGATAAGATTGGGAAATTCCATTTGGCTAAAGTGGGTTAAGCTGTCATTATGGTGGAGAAGGGTGGGAGAAATGACAAGAAAACTTCAATGATATCAAAATATATTCTGTAAAATGGTAATAGCACAAGTAACCAATTATTAACACTTAAAGCGCCTGCCAAAAAATGGATATGAAAATGCTGTCTGCATAAACCGTCTAGTGCACATATTTGCAAACACTATTGACTTATGTAAGTGTAGAGGCAAACAGTGTGGACCCAGATCATACAGTGCTTCTGCTGACTGCTTCTACAACAGCAGTCTGAAATGGGGCTACACTGTTTGAACAAGATACTTTTTAAACATTAAAGCAGACGACAAAAGCAGCTTTGTTGTGATTGACGCTTCAAGGGTTATTAGCATTCAAACACAGGGCTTGCTTGATATAGTGCATGTCCTAAATATGCCTCCTGTAAACCCCCGAACCAGGCATTGTATCCAACACTACAGCTTACAATAAACAGTACAGTCCCTTTATTGTGCTACATTTGGGGTCCATAGGAATGGACCGTGTTATAAGTGAATTGTGTTATAAAAGGACAATTTTACAAAGAACTTATAGGAAAATGACCATTTTATGGTCATTTTCCTTTAATTCCTTTGTAAAATTCCATGTTAGAAAAATTTGGGAGCCATAAAATGACTGTTATATCTAAATCTGTGTGTTATAAAGGGATAGCACTGTACTCAGTAATAAGCCACTGTCACAATCGTGTTATAACGAAGTGCGTTATTAAGAGATTGTACTGTACTCAGTAATAAGCCACAATCACAGATGTTTCTCTGTTACATCACCAATCCTCTAAGAACCCAATTTTACAAACATGCTGTGTATGGGCGATTTTGAGTCATAAAGGATTGTATGATTATGTTATTCAACTTAATTACTTGATCAGAGAACCACAGAGCCTATACTGAATATACAGTAAAACCTGTCTTAATCCATAAGATTGATTTTGGGGCGAATATTTGTTTGTTTGATTTGATTCTTTACGTCCCATCAACAATCTTTCAGTTTTTTTAGGGACGGTTCTTCCTAGGTTGAACCAGTGCTAAGCTAGGATAAATGTGTCTTGCTCGAGGACCACAACGCAGTGATGCCGGTGAGGCTCGAACCCACGGCCCTTCGGTCTTGAGTCAAGCGCTCTACCACTGAGCCACTGCGCTCCCTATTTGGGGCGAATATATGAAAATATATCATACAAAGCCCTAGATGCTATAACAGATCTAACCCATATTAAGCAAGCCCCATGCTGCCAGCTTATAGCAAACGTGAAGGAGCAAAAACTAAAGCCTCCATCACATGTTTTGAACAAAGTGAGAAATTAGTCATGCATTATTTTTGTCTTTCTCAGCTTATGGTGACTTTTGTCTTTTGCTGATAATCATAACATTTGAAAGCAGTTCTGACTGAGATGAGGCCAAAAGCCTCCATGCGAGCTAAACAATTTTGTGTTTTAACAACAACAGAATCTGGGGCGAAGATTTGGTGCAAGTATAATGCATTTTAGCCCCCTAGTGGCTTCGGCTTCTGCCTGTTCTAAGGCCCTGGTTCTGATTTTGCTGATTTATTGTTTATTGGGGTTTTGTATTTGGTCCTTGTTTTGTTATGCAGTAGTTAGTGTGACTGTCCTTTATGGTTTTGCAATCATCTAGGCAATAAAGAGACAGCTGGTTGCTTTACTTTTCTTCTTGATAATCATGTGGCTGTTAGTGTTCTGTGACTCTTCCTCACAGTGCCATGGGTTGGTCTGCCTTGTGTGACTTTATCATTTCCTGGTCATACGCACTACTTACTTTTTTGTCAGAACTTATCTGGATCCAAATTGCGTGCATAGTTCATTTATTGGTTTCTTATGCCTTGGCTCAATCTAACTTGATGGAAGATTAACTCATTATTAACTCATTCAATAAAAGACCTCTAAAAGTACTCGAATAAATCTTTCCATTTGGAGCCAAAAATGTAATCAGAAATGCAACTGACTATTACAACAAAGCCAAATTATCACATGGACCCATGCTGAAATTTTAAACATGCTACATATACTCATATCTTTTATAAATTCAACTATTTGGTGCAAATATAATGAACAAAAATGATATAAGCCTTGCCGCGAGATAATCTGGCTTTGTCGCATGCGAACAATGAAGCGCAGACCAGCCTGAGCATAAGCACAGTATGATCAGGCCAGCCTCTTAATCAACACAGTGTACATAATGAAATGAATATTTACAGTTGCATTGTATCACAGAAATAAATTATAAACTAGAAAATTGTGTCTATATACGGTGAAGGCCCCTAACATTGCGCACCTAAGCCTTTAAACCTCCATTGGATACAATAAGAAAGAAACAAAATTGAAAAAGTGTGTACAGCCAAATAAAGTAATCATTTTACATTATTTACATAGAGTTCAACACGAAAAATATTTTCCCAATCTCTAGAAAATTTGATTTGAAGTGCACAACCCCCCTGTTTTAGGATAGCGAAAAATAGTCCCCTAACATTGCGCACTATCTACAAAATTTTCAATAACTTCTGTTTTGGTGGATTGCTTTAACAAAATATACCAGGGAAAGTAACACCAGATTGTTCTCAACAATTTACTTCAACAAAAACTTGATTCAAAATAAATAATTTGAAGTCTGGTCCATTTGAAATTTAGGTCCGAAAATTTTTAACAACTTTTGCAAATTTTTGCCGAAATCCACCCTGTTCAGCAGTGAAAGCTTAAAGCTGCATACTCTGTAACTATGAACATTTTTCGAAAATTTTTATTTTCTTTTTAAATCATTTGTAAAAGTAGAATTAAGCTATGTTTTCAAATAAAATTGTTCAGTACAGCTGAAAACTGCATAGAAAAGTGACTTATCTTATCAAATAGGTGTATTTTTCTCTTGTTGGTAATTATTTGCGTCCCTCCAATAATTCTAGACCGTTGAATTTTAACATAAATGCAGTTATTTTGATAGTGATAACTTGTTAAGATTTACGAAAATGGTAAAATGTTTACCTGAATTTGAGTATTTTTACTCTGTTCTTAAAAATTAAAAACATTATTTTTAAAATTAGAAGATCAAAAGTTACAGACTATGCAGCTTTAAAGTTGAAACCTTTTGCTGTTTTTCTCTTCCCAAAAGCAGCCTGATAAATAATATCAAAAAAGATTTTATCTGATTAAATGTGGCATAGTCACTGGGGCTAGTGCGCAATGTTAGGGGCCGCGCAATGTTAGGGGACATGACTGTAAAGCATGCTTTCTGCTTTCCCAAACATCCAGCAAGCCCATTCTAAGCATGGTTTTCAAAACACCCTTCGTATACTGACGGATTCTTCCTTCTGGTTTGATACAGTAAACATGGAATGGTCCAATGTGAATATTTAGGGGTGTCAGGTTATAATTTCCGAAACATGTGGCATTTTTTTTTCTCGTAAGATCTTTTTTTCCTTAACAAACAGTGTAGACCCTGATGAAATGCAGCATTGTGCCAAAGTACCCAATTAGGGGTTTCTAGTATACAAAGGGCTAACAACTCAATGGAAATGCTGCACCTGCCAAAGCTATCATTAAATGGGCCCCGTTGCAAGAAAACCTGACTATGATGCACACAAACAACAAAGGTGCAGATCAGACTGTGCGTCAGCACCAGTGCACCATTTTTATTCCCTTTCTGGAAAGAATAATACCTAGGCTTGCCTCATGCATAATTTCAAAATTCTAGCTAGTCTCTCTAGCTTGGCATGCTGGCCCCGAGGTTATAAAACTTTTTTCATACTCAACTCAGCTGAGCACAAAATTTATCCTGGTCATAAATGTTAAAATGCCAATAATTGTTGGCATTTAACATTTATTAGCATGATAAATGCAACATCTGAGAGATTTAAAGCAAGAAACGTCTTTACTCTTCAGTATTTTAGTTTTTATGAGCAGTTGGAATTTCATGCTCAGCTGAGTTGAGCACGGAAAAAGTTTGATAACCTGGGGGCCTGGTTTGAGTCTCATCTGGTTGCAAACCCTGATAACAGGTTTTCTCTTGACAAAGCCAAAATGAGCCATGTGACAAGAAAAATAACCTGCGAGATTTTCAACCAGATAACATTCTAAGCATGTTCAGCTACACAGACCAGCTACAATGCAGTTCAATTACAACATACCTCATTATAACACAGTCATGTTGTGGCTCTCAATTTTTTTGTAAACATGGAATTTTACAAAGGAATTATAGCTCTTTCGTAAAAATGTCCCTTTATGACATGATTTGCCTTTAAAGAGGTTAATTTCTATGGACCCCAAACAAAGCGCTTTAAAAGGATTACACTTTACTATCTTGTAAATTTAGACAAGTTCATAATTTTCAGATTTGGTTATTTACATGCTAATACACCAACATCATTTGATATGACACACAAAATGAGTACACCAGCCAAAGACTTTATAGTCTCACAATGTGATAAATGCATAATTCTCAATAACTGTTTACAACAACTTTTCTCAACAGTGAGCAAATAACATCGTTCATGCATTACATGCAATATTTAAAATATACAATGCTGAAAGCAAACTACATCAGAGCCCATATCAACATGAAAAAGAGCCCATATCAACACGAAAAAGAGCCCATATCAACATGAAAGCTCAAGTCAACAAAAGCCCAGTTTGAAAGAGCCCAAATTAAAATGAAAACTCTTATCAACATAAAAGAGCCCAAATGAAAGCTCAAATCATCATGGAAGAGACCCAATCAATATAAAATTCAAGCATATCTTATTATTACCACCCACCTTTCTCAGTCTTTTGGTTTCCTACAAAGTAAGATTAAAACCAGCCTACTCCGCTACAGAGACTAGCTAGAATCTTGAAATTTTGTCTGCAGCATGTTACACTGTTATACTTTTTAAAAGAAGTAAAAACTCAGGCTGTACAGATGTGCAATTCTTGTTTGTATGAACCAAATCATGGCAATTTCTGGGAATTGTGGTCTGTGTGGAATATGGGTATTTATTAGCTTTGTTTGTTTGTTTGTTTGTTTGATTTGATTCTTTACATCCCATCAACAATCTTTCAGCTATATAGGGACGGGTCTTCCTGGGTTGAACCAGTACTAAGCTAGGATAAATGTGTCTTGCTCAAGGACCACAACGCAGTGACGCCGGTGAGGCTCGAACCCGCGGAATTTTGTTAACCCTTAACCTCATAGAGATGGCTTTTAACACTTTTGAAAACAGAGCAAACCAAGATCAGACAGCTCTTCTAAGAGCTGCCTGATCAGGGTCTACTCTGTTTGCTTATGTAAATAGGATTAGATATGACCCTACACTAGTGGGCCTGACAAGCAAATTCTTTGTTCTATGTACAAACAGGAAAGGTTATTTATATAAATATTCATAGTAGGTGGAGCTTAGCATGAATATTCATAAAAGAAGGGGTTATACAATGAAGTGATGAATGTACTTATTATCTACACTGTGAAACTGCACATAGCATTGGGCTCTTGAAACATGATTTGTCTTAATAATAATAAACTCCCATTTTGTTTACTGTCAATGACAAGCAACCTGATTTTTCCTTATACCTGCTCGATCAATGGTACAAAGATCCAACAGGTCTTAACCCTTGTCATGCCGAACCCAGATTTATCCTTTTTAAAAACACTGTAGATCCAGATCAGCTGGCTTCTGAAGAAGCCATCTGATCAGGAACCACACTGTTTTCCACTGCGATTGAAAATACATCCTTACCACTGGAATGCTGCAGGTTAACAGGACAATAATTGGAGAGGAGTGTAGAGCCTAAAATATTCAGCATGACAAGGGTTCAGTCCCCAACAGTAAACGAAATTTGAACAACAATAATAATCTTGACATCATATGGCAATTATATTAACAGTATCACATAGCAATTAAGCATAACAAATATTATCGAGAAACAAGTACTTCCAATTTGCAATGTATCCCTATATCAAAAAGTCTGATCAAGGTCTCAGTATTACCTTATAGGATCTGCTATTAAACAGGTCTCTCTTTTGTGTGTGTTAAAAGTGTCGCAAAAATGCAGAAATTCATCAGGATCTGCACTATTTGCTAGGCGAAAGCAATATCCATGACCGGAAATACAACATACTGTGGATATTCAAGCCGGTGAGCCCTTAAAAAATGGGCCTGGACGCGAGAAAACCTGTCTTCGAGGGTTTGCACACAACAAAGGCCCAGATCAGCTTGCGCAGATGCGGCTGTTATTTGCTTTTTGGAAAGTATCATATCTAAACTTGCTACAAGCAAAATTTTTCTAGCCAGTCTCTGTAGCTGAGGAGACTGGTTTGGGTTTCGCTTTGGAAATCCAGAAGACAGGGTCTGTTGCATTGAAGCCCATATGTAATTGACAATCCACAAGTAGTTGTATCCTTCCATCATCATCATAAAAGAACTCATATACCAATGCTACCCATTCTTACTACTCCTGTTTATTTCCCAAGAGTCAGAGGTGCACTCTTCTGTTTTCACATTTGGTCAGAAAACCAGACAGATGAAACACACTAGGAAAAACTGGAGCAAAGTAAAGCACACTCCAGAAAACATTAAAGACTAATAATAATCTGTTTTAGATCTACATGTATAATATAAAAAGTAAATGACTAGTTGAGATCAAATGTGCCACAAGAAAATTTGACTTTGTTGCTTGCGAACAAAAGAGGCGCATAACTTCATAGCTCAAACCCACAAGTGTCAAAACGCCTAGCTACTCATTCATAGAATTCAGAGTCAAATTCATTTTTCACTTTCTTTGGGTTTCAAATACAGTACATCTATCAAAATTGGTTAAAATATACTTAGCTATTTATTCCTTATTTTTCCTTCTCATATGTCAAAGTGGATCTTAAACTTTTCACATATTATAAGCGTCAACTAGTGGACAATAAAGGCCGAGATCAGACTGTGCATATGTTTCCAGGTCTTCTCATCACACAGGTGGAAAGTTGTCATTTCTCTTTATACATTCTAATATTATACAAATCACAATATAGTTTTAACCGATCAATTAGTACATATATTCATATAACAGACTTGTGACCATAATTAAGTTCTAGAAATACAATATGTTAATCAAAATGCAGTTTAAACATATCATAATACATGCATTCCTTTCATATTATAGATTCAGTTTGAGCCCTATAGCACTAAGATGGCCAAAACCAGAGTGTGCTACATGGCCAATCCACACACATTCTCAAACTTTCAAAATGAGCCGCGACATGAGATTTCCAACAATGTGGTATGCACGTCCAGCAAAGCCTCAGATCAGCCTGCGCATACGCGCAGTCTGATCAGAGCCATTGCTGGTCGCTTGACTATTCTATGATTGTTAAGCTACTGATCGAACATCATTTGGAGTTTCTAAGCTTAAAAGGTGGCTGTACAGGCTCGTTTGAGTCTACACTTGTCAAAATGACACATTGTTGGTAATCACATGTCAAGGCTCAAATGCATTTAACTCCTATAGAAACACCTCAAACTGGAATGAGACAAGTGTTTTGTTTGTTTTTGTTCAGTCTGTTGTTTAACCTTCAAGTCAACAGCTATGGTCATGTTGAGACAGTCAGTTAACCTAACCACACAGTTTTTCCTGGGCAAGCTTGACTAAGCAGTTAATCAGTACTAGGTGTATAAACTTTCGCTTGTAACTGACAACATTCACTTCTTGAATCAGCAGAAGGTGGAGAATGACCGTAGAAAATATTTCACATATATCTCCACGAAAGTATGGGGCCGAGCCGGGATCAAACCTACGACCCCTGGATCAGCAATCAGACTTGCTACCGATTAAGCTACAGTGCCCCCAAGTGTTTAAAAATATTTCTCAACGGCTTTTCTGAAAAATCTACTGCACATTTCACTCAGTATTCTGAAAAAAATTCTTTATAGATGAATCAGAAAAAAAAATCAGTTTAATTTTGAAAGATTATGATAGATGTAAAGAGAAATAGAACATTCTATGATTTTAGAAACTAAATTTTTTTAAATTTTTATTGAACACGCTTTTCAATTTCCATATACTATATACAACATTCATTCTTCAATCATTTAACCAAATAACATCCTAAACTGATCATAAGCATGCTCTCTTTATTCCTTTCAATCTTAGAAATTATGCTCTTTATACGTTTCAATTTTAAATCTCACCCTTTTTTTTCATTTCAATCTTATAGTCAATTTCTTTCATTCAATTTTTACATTCAATCATAAAAATTTCCTCTTTCATCTTTTCAATCTCCATTAACATACAATGTGTACATTCTCAATAAATTTCCTTTTCATCAAATGTCCAGAAATACAAACATTTTTGAGCGCAAAAGAGTGAAGATTTTCTTATCCATCAGTTTAAATATTGTGTTATGTGCCCAAATAAACTGTCTCACTGAAACCATTCTTTTGAGAACCCACAACATATGTTTTGGTTGATAATTTTTTCGTTACACACTCTTATCTTAAAGGCTGTTCATACACATGCAACATTCTAATAACAAATATAAGTAAAATGATATAGTGAAATGTTGACCAATGCTATATTGAAACTATACAAGACATTTTGAATTTATGACAAAATTTTCCTTGCAAGACAGAACTTCAAAATCTGATACAAAAAATGCTCCTGCAAAAAAACATGGTTTTGAGCTTAACTCTTTGCATAAATATATAAGATATTTTTTTCATGAAATTTTGTCTTCTGCTATATTTTTTCAAATTTAACTTTTACAAAAAATTCTTTCAGGAACACTATCAGTGTCAAACTGTTTGGATCCAGATCAGGACGGACGTTCCGTCCTGATCTGTGTCCAAACTGTTTGCAAAAAGGCTATCAGCAGATGACAAAATTCGCATCTAGCATGGAAAGTGTTAATTCCTATAAAAGATATGTTGTATGTGCTAAAGAATAGTCAAAGCTAAGTACATACAGTAAAACCTGTCTTAAACAGCCACTCAAAAAGACCAAAAATTGATTTTCAAGACCAAATATCGCTTAATGCAGGTCAAAAGTATTGCAGAATGCTCCAAGAGAGCATTCTGCAATACTTTCGACCTTCATTAGGCTACCATTTGTCTTTAAGACCCTTGTTTTGTCTAATGTTGAGTGGCCGCTTAAGACAGGTCTTACTGTACAACACATATTTTGGTCAGAAATAGGGAAACTAATTGTGTACTAAACCTTATAATCTAAATTTGAACTGTGTCCCACAATTACTTTGACTACAGCAGGCACTTTGATTTATCGGGGTTCAACCTATTAAAAGATTGAATTAAATAATAGTACATATTTCTTAAAGTAAACTGATGAAATTTTGTTTTTTGTTTGATTTGATTCTTTTCGTCCCAATCAACAATCTTTCAGTTAAGTCAGAGCAGGTCTTCCTGGGTTGAACCAGTACTAAGCTAGGGTAAATGTGTCTTGCTCAAGGACACAACACAGTGACGCCGAGTAGGCTGGAACCCGCGACCCTTCGTTCTCGTACATAAATTTTGTAACTTTTTCTGAAGACTTAATCACTGTGGTAAATCTACAAAGGCAATTTTCATCTCTCCTAAACTGTAGATTGAATCACGTTGTTCAAATCTAGAAAAAGTAAATGTAGTGAAAGAAAAATGCTTCCTGCTTGATTTTTCTCAATAAAATTTGTAATATCAGCATTCTTTAAAATATATTGTGAAAAATGTATTTCATAATAACAATTTATTATGAAACAAGATATTGAGTATTCTGGTTTCAACATACATCAATTTTGTAGAAGAAACGAGAATGAAGAATTCTTTGTTTTCAGCTGATTTAAAAGCAATATTCTGTCGAAGTTCTGATGTTTTTAGCAAATGATACTATTCATTCAAAAAAACATTACAAGCAAACACTCAATAACTCAAAACTTTCACTAAAATTCAGAACACTGTTTGCTTACTCTTACAACGGTTGAGGTGACTTAATAAAAAGTGTTAATGTAGATTAGCCACAGTGTTAAAGTGATATATCCATTAGAAATATGCTAAAGTAAGTAATATTTTTCTGACACAATCAAATTAACATTTAATATCTTTAATATGAATCCAGGCCCCCTTGTAAGAGTCTGTATCTGATTTTTTTTTCTTATTTCTCAACCAAAACATATGTTGTGGGTACTCAAAAGAACCGTCTCAATGAGACGGTTCTTTTGAGCACCCAAAACACATGTTTAAACTGATGGATAAGAAAATAATCACACGTTTACGCTGAAATTTTTTGCCTTACTGGCCCTATGGAATCATAAATTAGGATATTGACAGTACAAAAAAATCCTTAAGCACTGAAAATTGTCACAAGAAAACCTGTCCTCAGGATTTACGACCAGGTAAGGCTCAAACTGGCCAGCTCAGTTGGAGAGATTAGAAAGAATACTGAAATTTGGTATGTTACAAGTTTACTTATTATACTTCCCAGACAGCAAAGGTGCTGATCAGACTGTGGATATGCTTAGGCTGGTCTCCATCTTTGATGTTCCCATGCAAAAAAGTCAATTTTTTTCGTGATGAGCTGTATAGTTAATAGTAAATTGTATACTGCTCAACAAAAGTTTAGCACAGATTTTAATACGATGTCCCACTTTGAATGAACATGAACCATTTTATTTAATGTAATCAACATGTATGGGGATCTTGAAATTTACATTTTTTCGTGTCCGCCAGGCAAAAGGTAATCTGGTTAGGCGTCAGTGGATCGACGTTAAATTTGATGTCATGGGCGTGCAAATGATACACGCCTACATCTGAAATTAAAATTTTTGATTCTAGAGTAAAGCCAAAGGTTCATAATGATGAAAAACGTTAAAAACGACAAAGTTTGATACCCGTTTCTGCCACGTTTTACCGTTCAATTATGACGTTAAAATGGCATTTTTACACTTTTTGACTTTTCAGGGAACTTAATCAAGAGATCAAGTAATCTGTTTGATGTTAGATTGGCACAAGCACCCGGAACATGTCTGTTAGTTGATCATTTGAAAACGTCTTCTTTAGATAGAGTTATCGCCTTAATTTAGCCTCAACTTCAGATTAACGTCACTTTTTATGAATTAAAGAGAATGAGACAAAATTTTATAAACTTGCCTTTCCTTAAACTGTCTCTTTTTTGGAATCCTCTTAAACACGAAAACCTTTTCAATTAAGCATGCATACACAGCGAAAACAGTACTGTTTTTGACTTGTAAACGTCATTATAACAACGACGTTAGTTGTTTTCAAGACTCAACGTTTGCCACTTATGCTGAATGGAGCTGACCTTTATCTTTCTTTCAGAATGGCCAATGCGACCAAGCCGGAAAACAAAAGACTTTATAAACCAATGCTGCATCAATGTTGTATTGCCATTAATGGAGTTGAAACACGTATTTGACCCCTCTCTTGTTTAAAGCAACGAACGACGCAGTAGAAATCCAATTAAAGTACACCAATTGCTTTCCTCAACTTTATCACATATCAAACCATCATTTCAGCAGATATTTTATAACTTTCATTTGCTCAAATAAAAATATTTTTCATTAATCCGTGCTAAACTTTTGTTGAGCAGTATATTTTGTTAAAACCTGGCAGATCTTTAACAAAATATGAATATCTTTCTTTTAAGGACTAAACAAATACTATTATCTGTATCATCAATATTCTGATTCATGATCACACTAATGAAAGCAACTGGTCAATTTGTTTTTATTTTACAGTAAAACCTGTCTAAAGCGGCCACTCAAAAAGAAAACCAAAAAATTGTTTTTCAAGAGCAATTATCTCTTAATGCAGGTTGAAAGTATTGCAGCATTCTGCAATGCTTTCTACCTGCATTAAGCTACCATTTGTCATTGAGACCTTTGCTTTGTCTATTTTTGAGTGGGGGTTTAATACAGTTTTTACTTACTATAAAACATTTAATCATATAGAATATTGTGCCTTTGCAATGAAGCATAAAAAAGAGTGCAGTGCTCAGCATGTGGCAAAATGTTAGACTTGAGATCCACTGGGGTCACTAGTTTGAGACTCAACAAAGGCACTGTATTGTGTCCTTGAGCAAGACACTTTATTCTCTGCTTTGTATCACTTCAACGTGGGAAGACAAGAGAACATCCTGACATGACAGAAATTTGTTGACTGTGACATAAAGTATCAACTTAAAATGAAGCAAAAAATGACTGAAACTCTTTGATCTTGGATAAGGTTGAAATAATGATACACGTGATATGATTTGTATTAAAAGATCTGGACCACTGTGAATGAGTGAGGAATAAATATATGTACAGTAAAACCTGTCTTAAGCTGCCACTCTCAAAAACACCAAAAATGGGTTTTCAGGACCAATTATCGCTTAATGCAGGTCAAAAGTATTGCAGAATGCTCCAAGGGGAGCATTCTGCAATACTTTCGACCTGCATTGAGCTACCACATGGCTTTAAGACCTTTTTTTAGTCAACTTTTGAGTGGCCGCTTAAGACAGGTTTCACTGTAGTAGTGAAATGCTGTTCATTATCCAGGGCCTGTCTGTCTGTATGGGGAATCTGGATCACTGTGAATGAGTGAAAATAAATGTGTTTAGTTGTGTACTCCTGGTCACTATCCTGACCCTGGCAATCTGTATGGGGAGTCATCTGGCAGATCATCTGTAATATACCAACAATACATTTTAGTCAATTCCTGAATATTTCGTACTGATCCCATCTGCAAGTAGCAAAAGCTCAAACAAGACAGCCCAAATCTACAGTCTTGCCAAAATCTTTGCTGCTGGCACAGGCAAAGTAGGATGTTGATGAAGGCTAAGGCCAAACACTATGTCTCTATCCCATTTCGATAGCTGTATACCCATGTTTAACTCTTTGCCTCCTAGTGTCATCTGCTGATAATTTTTGAAAACAATTTGGACCCAGATCAGGCCTGACAAAATGTCAGGCCCTGATCTGTATCCAAACTGTTTGACACTCTTATGGTATTCCTGAAATAACTAAAAAAAAATGATTTTGAAAAAAGTAGGCAAATGACAAAAAAGCAAGAAAAAATTGTAAATTGTCAATTGTAGATAAATAAATTGCACATAAATAAGAGAAGCAATTATAATCTACCATTTCAAAATCAGTTCTGAAATCAGAAATAATCCAAAAAAACTTTTCACCAATGTGGCCCAACTTTTTACCCATGTGGCCCAACTTTTCACCCATGTAACCCAACTTTTCACCAACGTGGCCAAACTTTTTACCCATGTGGCCCAACTATTCACCCATCTAGCCCAACTTTTCACCCATCTAGCCCAACTTTTCACCCATGTAGCCCAACTTTTCACCCATGTGGCCCAACTTTCACCCATGTGGCCCTACTTATCACCCATGTAGCCAAACTTTTCTACTATGTGGTCCAACTCTTCAACCTTATTATTTTTACAAAAGTAGGCATGTTACCTACCCATATTGTAGCCAAATGCAGCAGCGAGTTCTGCTAGTGAATAAAGACCATCATTGTTGGCGTCAAATTTCTTCAGTTTATCCTCGGCTGGTGTGTGAGGTCCTAGATAACCAGGTAAATCATCATACCTCACCTTTCCATTACCAGTTCTATCCCAGTGATAAAAGTTGTCTTCTAGATCTGTAAATCATAGGTTTAGATAAACAAATTTTTTGAGCGTAAAATTGTAACTATTTTCTTACCCATCAGTTTTAACATATGTTTTGGGTGCTCAAAAGAACCGTTTCATTGAGACGGTTCTTTTGAGTACCCATAACAAATATTTGGTATTAGAAATAAGAAAAATAATTTTTATGTACGCACTCGTTATTATAAATAGACTATATGGAGCCCTGAAAGAAGTTGTCTTCTTGATCTGTAAACTATAGGTTTAGAGAAAACAAACTTTTAGTGTGTAAAATTGTAAATATTTTCTTACCCATCAGTTTTAACATATGCTTTGGGTGCACAAAAGAACCGTCTCATTGAGATGGTTCTTTTGAGTACCCACATTATATGTTTTGTATTAGAAATAAGAAAATTAGTTTTTATGTACACACTCTATATTATATATATGGAGCCCTGAAAGAAGTTGTCTTCTTGATCTGTAAATTATAGGTTTAGATAAACAAAATTTTTTAGCGTAAAATTGTTAATATTTTGTTATCCATCAGTATTTACATTTGTTTTGGGTGCTCAAAAGAACAGTCTCATTGAGACGGTTGTTTTGAGTACCCACAACATATGTTTCGTATTAGAAGTAAGAAAATTAATTTTTATGTACACACTCAATTTTATCTATATGAAGCCCTAAAAGCAGTTGCCGTCTTGGTCTGTAAATTATACCATATCTTGAAATATACTGTAAAATGCTCATATTTGGAGGTTATTTTAACTTTGGGCTATTGGTTACATAATGAAAATCGTTAAAATAAAAGAGCGTGAAATACAGCAACACAAATTGCAATAAATGGACACCTCCAAGAAATGTTGCTATCGGTATCTATGTCTCTGCTGAATAGCTCCCTCCCCCCTTAAAATGGGCTACTCTTGAAGAACATAATTTCCTTTAAGCCTTTGTATACTAGTGAATCCTAAATGCATACTTTGGCAAACAGTCAAGACCCAGATGAAATGCTGTGTAATGCTCTGCTTAGAACTCCTTGAGCCCAGGAAAATGTCCTGACATAACGGAAAATTTGTAGACTGAAACATAAAGCATCAAATCATATAAACAGTAAAAAATCCATTTTTTATAAAACTGGTCTTATAGGCGAAATGCATAAAATATTATGTTTTTCCAGAAAACCTGAAAAAAATCATAGGTTTCACCAGTAAATTTAGGTAGGGCTGGGTTACCCTAAACACAGGTATTTTTTTATTTGGCCTCATCACTTATCATGCTTGATATTTTTTATGTACTACACTACTCCCAAATTTTTATCCTATCAACTAGCAGAATTCCAATTATAAGCATGTACTTCCAGAGTGAAAAGTCGTGTGGATCCTGATCAGCTAGCTTGGCTTCTCAAAAGCCAGTTGATCTGGATCTACACTGTTTAAAAAACGATACAGTAAAACCTCTCTAAAATGGCCACTTTCTAAAAACCAAAAAATTGTTTTTCAAGACTAATTATTGCTTAATGCAGGTCAAAAGTATTGCAGAATGCTCCAAAGGGAGCATTCTGCAATACTTTCGACCTTCATTAAGCTACCTATTGTCATAAGGATCTTTGTTTTGTCTATTTTGGAGTGGCCACTTAGGACAGGTTTTACTGTACATCTGGATTAAGCAGTGGGAGGACTAAGAGGTAAATATTTTGTATAAATTTATGGAATATCTCCTGTTACAATAATGGAATTTCTATAAACAATTTATACCTTACCTTCCATATTTGATATTCTTGGTACACTGACAATATCAGGGTTTTCTATAACCGTCTTGGACCTCAAATCTGGAAAATATTTAAGCAATTTAGTAACCCTGATCTGCAAGACATTAAATCTCGAATTGCTGAAAATGGTGTTAAACATAGCCACTACAGAGATGTTTTGTCCTGAGACCTTAGAGATAGGATCCAATCACAAAACAGTCTCTAAACTAATTATTTTCATCTAGTTATCAATTTTTCTTATAAAAATATTTAATAAAAAAATTGTATAAAACACAAAAATAAATTGTTTAAATATGGAAATAGATCATAAATTATCCCAAAAATATTTTCATATTTTCATACGGCATATGATTTGTACCATGCCATTTCAGCCCCAGTAGAAGTCAAACTTGCGCTGATTGTTTTTCTGACTACATCATAAAAGAAACTAAGTCAGTGCAACTCCAATCTTAGAATAATGAAACCAGTATAACATGCCTTTTTCATGATTTTTGGGCCAACTTTCCGCAGAAAGTCAGCCCAAAAATCCTGAATAAGGCATAATCCTGTAAACTAGTTATATATACATGTACCTTGTTGTTTGCTTAGTGTACTTGTACTTGGTGTACTTGTACTTGGTGTACTAGTAGTGACACCTGCTGGCAGTTTTTTAGTGCCACCCTCCTCACCATTGCCTGAGGCTTCCATATCACCTTTAGTCTGGGGAGTTTCTGTTGTTGAACTGGCAGAGTCACCTCCCTCTTCCCCATTTCCTTCCATATCACCATTAGTCTTGGGAGCTTTTGCTGTTGGACTAGCAGAGTTACCTCCCTCAGGTGGCAATGTTACCTTTGACTCAGGGCTCCCTGTTGTGGATGTTTCTTCTTTATCTAAATTTAAAAAAAAGAAAATTTAATTACCTAATTTTTTAAAAATCAAACTTTAACTTCTTTCTCTATTAAGAACATACTGTATTGCTATTACAGTCAGCATAGTAAGGATTTAGCCAGCTTATGAGATTTTGTTTATTTGATTCTTTATGTCCCAGTCAACAATTATGACTTTTTGTAACTTATTGCATATTCAACTATAACAAGGCAAATTCGACGAATTTATATCCCCCGACGAAGGGTTATTTGAGAGAAACATGTAAATCACAAAACATAAATCCCATTTATCTAACCCTTAGTTCACCTACAGTATCATTCAGATCATAACAAACGCCTGTCAAGTATGCTTTAGTGCTTAGTTCAATAAAAAATATACTTACATCTGCACAATTTCAATATCTGACCTTTAAACCCAACCTCAGAGGTCAAGATTGTGTGTAAATTCAAAGTGTTACCTTGCATGTAGGTCTACACTTCTTCCACTTTATAGGGTTTTACAGGACGCAATATCCTGCGTCTTATACGCATAAATCATTAGGTAGGACCCGTCAATTCACCTTACCTGCGTCCTCTGGGACGCAGATGTGTTTGTTGTGCCTTTCATTAAAAAGTTATTTCGTAACGATTCCGGTTTCCCATAGTTACAGGCTATCTATAAATAAATAGGACAGGTGCTCTTGTTTTAGACTGCTGCACTGACCTCGTAGGTAAACGAGAAGTGAAAACATCCGTGCAAACATCCGTGCAAACATCGGCCGTGTAAAAAAGTCGTAAAATATCATGCTTTCTCTCAGGTCCGCTCTGCTAAAAAGCATGGAAAACGTATACTGATTTGTCCATCACTGACTTTGTGTATTGATTTTTTCAAAGTGTGAATAATCTCACTGACAACTCAGCCGACCGCTCAAGCGTGAAGGGCAATTATCTTAACACTTTTCTTTCTTTTGTATATGCCGAATTACGTAACATTTTCACTTGGAAAGGCTCAGGTCGGCGATAGATCAAAGATACCAGAGACTTCAGATAAGTGGAGACTTGTAGACAGATAGATAAAATACAATGACAGCAAGATCATGTGTATTTCAAATTTACCAACCAAATTTCTCAGGATGGAAAGCAAGTAGCAGTCTGATCAGTGACTGTTTTTTCTTGTGTTTTTTTTTTTATCTCAATTAGAGAAAAGTCTGATCAGAGACTGTTTTTTTTCTGTCTTCTGGATGCAGCAATCTATCACTTCTCCCTGTTTTCTCAAACTTCTCCCTATTTGTACTGGAGAAGAAGCACTCCCCCTAAATTTAAGGGCTATATAGCTTGGTCCCTGCATATTATAGGGACAAGTTCAGCTTTTGTAAAAAAAAGCGTATAGGATTGTGTTTCACTGATGGTAATATGTGGCCCTCAAAAAATTCAAATGGCCCCCCAAAATATCGGAAGGGGGCCAAACATACATGTAGCCCTCAAAATAACTGACCTGGGGACAACACCGAGCCTTCATGGAAGGATGTACTACCTTCCAAAATTTGAAGCTTATCTAAAAAGATGGGACCCCCAATTTCAATGATGGGACCCCCATCATATTCAAAGTTGAGTCCCAAGGACCCCCAAACATTCAACTTGGTGTAAAACCCGGACATTATTTTTATATGCAACATGACCACTTTTAGAAAAGAACAAAAAATGACCTTTTGACCCCACCCCAGGGTTCGTTGGTGTGTGTAATGACAGCATACTTGCTTTCATGGTGCTCTGTGCTCAATTCCCTTTAATTTGATATGAAACATGACTACTTTCAGTAAAATATATAGTTTGACCTTTTGACCCCACCCTCTGGGTCAAGGGTGTGTCTGTGGGCAAAATATTTGCTACCATGTTGCTGCCAGCGTCGTCAGCTTTAATTTGATATGCAACATGACTACTTTCAGAAAAATATATAGTTTGACCTTTTGACCCCACCCCCTGGGTCAAGGGTGTGTCTGTGGGCAAAATATTTGCTACCATGTTGCTGCCAGCGTCTTCAGCTTTAATTTGATATGCAACATGACCATATTCTGAAAAAGTTTAATTTTGGCCTCGGCCCCACCCCGTAAGTCCACCCAAGGGGCTCGGAATCAGGTCTTCAAACTGAAATCCCGTTTGATATGTTTCATATCTATTGCTGCTCTGCCTGCATGCAAAATTTCAGCAAAAAATATCAATAATTGCCTTAGTTATTGCGAAATTTAAATATTTGACCTTTGACCCCTTAGGTGGGACCCCTTAGGTGGGGTCAAAGGGGGTGGGGTCAAACTTTGACACTGCCATTCTTATCTACAGGCCTTTGGCAATCATGGTCTATAGTGAGAAGTTGTTAAATATAATAGCTTTGATGAAATGTGAAGATCATCACACATAAAAAAGCTAATATAGGTTTTGCCTTATAATTGCCTATACTTAAACAAGGGCAATAACTCAAGTGTTAAGGGGTCGCTTTTATCCCAACTTATAGGATATCGAGAGTTCATGGTACTAATCATTTGTACCAAGAATGAATTAAATCTGACCAATAGGTACTGAGATATTGTTCCGTACAGACAAAAAGTGCGGACGGACGGACGGACGGAAGGATGGACAGAATGGACGGACGGACGCAGCCAAAACTATATCCCTCCGACTTCGTTGGGGGATAATAAAAGGTTATAAAACTGTATCCATTAAAGCTTGCCTTGCTTGAAATCTGAAACCAACTTCTTTATGGTGGAATAGTAGGCCTCAAGGTAAGAGTGTGTAATCATTTTTCCTTTTTTTTTCAGTTATCATCAGGTAATCATAGATTCATTTTTTGTTATTCCTCAACCAAAACATATGTTGTGGGTGCTGAAAAGAAATGTCTCAATGAGACAGTTCTTTTAAGCACCAAAAACATATGTTTATTTTAAAACTGATGGATAAGAAAAAAATAACAATTTTACGCTCAAATATTTCACTTATCTGGACCTTTGGACTAGGAAAGGGAACCCTTAGAAGATGTTTTAACTGTTATTATCATTGTCTTAAGATAATGATATAGAGATAATTCATCAGAATTTGCCTAATTCAGGATGATGTTATACGAAATGTCAAGCCTTAAAATCCTGAATCCAGGCACTTTAACCTAATCCATGTTACTGTCAGCTGCTGTACTTACTCTGCCCCGGTGCAATAGGAGAAGCTAGAATAAATCTGTGGAGCTCAGATATATTATGTTCCACCTTGACCAGCTGGTTCGTATGTTTCACTATTATACCAGAGTAAAGGTCAAGGTCACTTCGGAGTTTCACTACAGATTTATTCATCATCTAGAAATCAGAAAGAAAAAATGTTATAAACAAATAAAATAAATATTTTCTACTAAAATTTAATCTAAAATTTCAAAGGATGTTTTATAACCATCAACAAAATTCTTAAATGAGCCAGCACGAGATTTCAGAAAGGTACCATAGGCAACTGACAAAGACTCAGACAAGTATAACCAAATGTGCAGTCTCCTTAGAGCCTTCATTGCTCACATGATATAAAAAATAGTCATCAGAGGAGATAACTAATCCACCAACCTAAAGTAAATGATAAGCAGTGTATATGGGACGATGCAAGAAAACCTGTCTTCCGGGTTTTTTGACAGGGTCATGTTCAGACATGCATGCTCAGCTACCTAGACTAGCCAGAATCTTGAAATTTTGCAAATAGCAAGTTTGACAACTATATGTTTCTGATAGCAAATACAAAGGAGCTGATCAGACTGCGCGGATGCCCAGGCTGGTCTGTGTCTTTGTTGTTCACAAAGACAGTTTACTCCTGTCGAGGCTCATATATCCATATCAAAGGATACAAGAGTTATTAAGAACACAAGGCTTTGCTGTTCAAATTTGTTCATGGGAGATAACTCAAACCATAAATAAGGGACAACAATCATTTTGCATGTGACACGCCATCTTGACTTGATATGCAACTTAACACCAAAATATCTAGAAGCATGTCCTTCCTTTTCAACATCTCCCTTGGGCCCTTGAAGTTAATGAATGTAAAACAATGTTTGATCCCTATTTAATATGACTAAGGGTATAGACTTGAGTTGACAATAATCTTTACCTCCATTTTATCAGTCACTCCCTCTTCAAACGTTGTTAATAACACTGTCAGTCTATCACTGTCCTGAGCACTTCCATCACTGCTACTGTCAGGTTTACCCATCTGTAATGAAAACATAATTCAACCCTTACCATGCTTTTTTGAAAACAATGTAGATACGGATCAGCTGTCTTCTTAGGGTTTATTTTGTTTTACAGTTTGCTTGTAAATACAAGCTAGTAACTTGAGTACTGCAGGTTAATTGGATGCTTAGAACCATATGCTTATTCCTAAGACTGGTACTCATTCTTTTAACAAGGGCAATAACTCTGTTAATATTCTTTGGATTTCGGCTGCTCTAATAGCTTATGAGATACCCTGCTAACAAGGTATGCTTGATGGATGGATGATAATAAATAATCACATGCTAAAAGCAGACTGCTCCCTAAACTTTTTAAAGTTGGGAGCATAAATAGTACAAAAAGGATGGTTAAGAGGATGAGAAAATTACGTTTTACTTTCACTTTTATCCCACTTTAAGACTAAGACTTCCCTATGGTCTCACTAGAAGATTGTGATACACATCTTCTAGAATACTGCTTATGCTATTAACCCTTTGTATTAAACAGACTCATAGACAGCATGCTAACCTTCTGATAGTTTTCTTTCAATTCTTGAACAGTTGTTGTGAGGTTATCCATGTTGCCTAGCAACTGATTCATTGTGGTTTGATCTATACTGACATCACTTCCTGTCTTTGATGTGTTCTTCTTTAACTGAAAAAAAAAACACCAGGCCTCCAGATAAACGTGCATAACTGAAAATATTTTTTTTTATTTCTGAACCAAAACATACATTGTGGGTACTCAAAAGAACAGTCTCAATGAGAAGGTTCTTTTGAGCACCCAAAAAATATGTTTAGATTATTGGGTAAGAAAATATTTACAATTTTAAGCTCAAACATTTTGCTTAGCTGTTCCTATGAAACACATGTTCCTAGATCCTGCTTTTAATTTCCAAATGTTGGCACCTTTAACTGATAGCATGCTGGATAATTTTGCATGCTTTTTGACATCTGCCGATTATTTTTTAAAATTAACTTTTCAACAAATTCTAATTACATCAGAGTATCAAACAGTTTGGATCCAAATCAGGCTCAACACTTTGTTGGGCCTGATCTGGGACCCAACTTTTGCAAACTTTATTAGCTGACAACACAGACAGGCAACGAGATAATGACAAAATTAATAAATCTGATTGATGACTTAGATACCAACAAGCATACAATATTTTACTAAAGCCTTAGTTTTTTGTTGTATCCCTTATTTTAGGGCCTTTGTAACTCTTTGCATGCTTGGTAATTTTTCATGATTTTGTTGTCATCTGCTAACTTTTTTCAAAATAAATTTGTTAAAAAAAATTTTTCAAGAACACTATCAGAGTGTCAAATGGTTTGGATTCCAATGTTGGTCCTCATCTGGGTTCAAACTGTTTGCAAAGGTTATTAGCAGAAAATAAGTCACCACTAGCTAGGAATGAGTTCAAATCAAGCTACATGTATTAATGTCAGCATTCCTTAATGTTTAATGTAATGTCTACATGAAAAATAATCATGTGTAATTTCTCCCCACATAAGTTTTAGTTTGTGAAAATCAAAATATCTTTTCTAAATTTCACAAAAACTTACTGTAATAAATTTCCTAAATGCCATGCTCTAGGCACAACACTGCATACCAATTATTTTCAAGGAAAAAATCTAAAGCTATGACTAAACTTACCACGGTTGAAGGATTTCTTCTATCTGTGTTTTAAGATCACTGGAACTAGCCCCCAGCTCAGGTTGGTTCCCTGATAAAGCTGGAAGACTCTTAACTAAACTTACCACGGTTTGAAGGATTTCTTCTATCTGTGTTTTAAGATCATTGAAACTAGCTCCCAGCTCAGGTTGGTTCCCTGATAAAGCTGAAAGACTCTTAATTTAACTTACCACGGTTTGATCTGTGTTTTAAGATCACTGGAACTAGCCCCCAGCTCAGGTTGGTTCCCTGATAAAGCTGGAAGACTCTTAACTAAACTTACCACGGTTTGAAGGATTTCTTCTATCTGTGTTTTAAGATCATTGAAACTAGCCCCCAGCTCAGGTTGGTTCCCTGATAAAGCTGAAAGACTCTTAATTTAACTTACCACGGTTTGATCTGTGTTTTAAGATCACTGGAACTAGCCCCCAGCTCAGGTTGGCTACCTGATAAAGCTGAAAGACTCTTAATTTAAATTAGCACGGTTTGAAGGATTTCTTCTATTTGTGTTTTAAGATCACTGGAACTAGCCCCCGGCTCAGGTTGGTTACCTGATAAAGCTGAAAGACTCTTAAGGACCTCGGACAGTTTCCTATTCAATCTGCCCAAATTTTGACAGCCTGTGGCTAGCATAATGCTTAATTGACAACTATAGTTTTGTGCTTAAATCAAACCCTTACATTTAGTGCGTCTAACAAAATAAAAATATTTTGAAAATATTGCATAATTATGCCAGGACTTTAGGGTTTAGGGGGTGGGGGTATTTTTTGTGACCAAATTTTATTTCATAAAAAGTCAAAGTTTCGTCGAGTATTCACCTAAATACATGTTAATATAATGTTTGCGGCATAAAACATGAGACGAAAGTGATGCGTTTGCATGAAATTCGGGTTGAGAAGATTTCATTGTTTCGTCTAAAGAAGTGTACTGTGAATTACTTTTGACTATTACCTGTAATGTTTAAGTTCAACCAGTTCGACTAATGTGCACTGAGGTGTATCATATCTGTATACTGTATAAATCATAGTCTAGATAAACACAGTTTTTTAGCGTAAAATCGTAATATTTTCTTAAACATCAGATTTAACCTATAATTTTGGTGCTTAAAAGAACCGTCTCATTGCAACGGTTCTTTTGAGTACCCACAACATAATGTTTTGGTTGAAAAATGAGACAATTAATTTCTTTGTAAGCACTCATAACTAAAGCCCTGATATATGCCATTGCAAATTGATATTTACCTACAGGTTTTTACAAAATAAGTTTCTAATAAGTTTTTATAATAAAGTGTTTTTGAGCATTTTGACAGCGTTTCCCCCCCCCCCCCCCCCCCCCCCCCCCCCCCCCCCCCCCCCCCCCCCCCCCGTGACCAAACATGCCGTTTTTATATGATGTGTGAAATGTAAAACTACAACTGTATGTAAAAGGAATAGTTTGGTCACGGGGGGGGAAAGCACCTCAGTAAATCTTTTTCTATTTTCTATATGTTGAATAGCAAAAACAGAGTTTTCAGCCCATATTTTTCAATTGGTACTTGTCCAATGAGAAAACGGCTATTGTGGATAAGTCGAGGGTTGAACCTACTATCTTTTTCATAGAAAAAATATCATTTTCTTTGAAACTTTTCTCTGGCCATTTTTATGGGCAATCCTTCATTAAGACTGTCCGAGGTCCTTTAACTTACCACTGTTTGAAGGATTTCTTCTATCTGTGTTTTAAGATCACTGGAACTAGCTCCCGGCTCAGGTTGGCTACCTGATAAAGCTGAAAGACTCTTTATTTAACTTACCACGGTTTGAAGGATTTCTTCTATCTGTGTTTTAAGATCACTGGAACTAGCCCCCGGCTCAGGTTGGTTACCTGATAAATCTGAAAGACTCTTAATTTAACTTACCACTGTTTGAAGGATTTCTTCTATCTGTGTTTTAAGATCACTAGAACTAGCCCCAGGCTCAGGTTGGTTCCCTGATAAAGCTGAAAGACTCTTGGCTAGTGTTGCTGTTGTATTCTCCAATTGACCAAATTTTGCCTAAAATAGATAACAATATAGAGTGGTTCCTTGCTGAGAAGAAGACTAAAGGGAGACAGATGCTCTGCAGGCTGAGACTTCAACTCCAAGGTCCATACAGGCAAGTTTGTGTATAATTCAAGGATTTTTTAAGGATTTCTAAAAGACTTTCCTACTGTTTTCAAGAACTGAAAACTTATGAAATATATAGGGATCACAAATGTTTTTCATGCATTAACATTTGCCGGGTCCCGAGGATGCTGTTTGAACACGAGGCTGATAGGCCGAGTGATCATACATCATCCTCGGGACCCGGCAAATGTTAATGCAATGAAACAAACATGTGCGATAGTTATTCTTGCATATTTTACCTTATTCCAACCCAATTCACACTGAAAACGCTGCTAAAACATTAAATTGTCCATTTTCTTACACTGGATTTCTCTAAACAAAATGGCATCGGCTGTGCACTTTGGAACACCATAACGTCCTCAAAACCGTACGCATAGTTTTCACGAACAAAAACATCGGCAAAATGATCAGTCTGGTCCGTAATGTGTTCTGTATAACGTCATGCAAATAATGCAGGGCTCATTTTAAGTATTTTCAAGTTCAGACCCATGTTCAAACAGCATGTGAATCTCCTGATTTGAACATGGTTTTTCGTTCATTTGACAATGGGTGTAAACAGCTATACGAATAGACATCTATGCAAGTATACTGATTTACACCTTAAAATTCTACTTTGGAAATGCTAGACTGCATTACTCAAGATATTAGTTTGAGATAAATAGTATTAAATTGTGGTGCCTTTATTTGGTGCAGCATATGCTGCACCAAATAAAGGCACCACAATTTTATACTGATTTAGGTCTCCAAAAGTGTTGAATCCTCCTATAAACAAGACAAATTTAATTTTCAAGGGTTTTTCAAGACAGTCCTGCATATTCAAGCACTTTTCAAGACTGTGCAAACCCTAAACTCTAATTATAACGAAGGTCAAGATTTCTGGGTGACACCGGTGTCTGCCTACTTAAATTTCAATGGGATATTTGCATGCCCACCAATCCAACTCCTTCATCGTATTTAACAAAGGGGGCAAAACTTTCTGTTTCTGGTTTTTGAGAGCAAAATTTAAAAATCGGTCGATGCTATTTGATGAGACACTTATTGAACTTTTACACACTGATATCGTCTTTAAAAAGATAGTATGCTTGTGGTTTAAAATGTTTTGTAATGAAGAAAATGGGAATTTTTTCAACTTCAACATAGATTTCTGAAATGCTCCAGGGCACAATATTTAAGGTATGTCAAAGGTAAATGTCAAGGCTAGGCTATCAAATGGCATTTCCGGAATTCTAAATTTTCTACTAAGAAGGAAAATATAAACATTTTATTGAATTTAAGGGTCATCTCAATCATTCAAAACAGGTCTCTCTTCTTCATAACACAGTATTGATTTTAGGCTATGAAGGAGTTGGATTTGTGGGCGTGATTTGTAAATTCTGGGAGACACAGTAAATTTTTTCACTTTAATTTGAGTACTGTTTCTAGTCCTTCTTTCTTGGAAGTTTCTGTTCATTTTTTTTACTTGACTTTGAGCTTGATGTTGATCATTCATACTGAGAGGGAATGTACATAACCACACCAGGTAGGGGGCAATGAAAAACAAAACGTCAATACTATCGACGGATGTAGATCAAAAACAAAAATCGTTAGAAACAGGTTTTTTTAATGCCATTTGTTGCCTGACTGGCGACAAATGGCAATTGAAAACACTGTTTCTAGCGATTTTTGATCCGGGTTCGTCGATTGTCAAGAGCGTCTTCAATTGCCGCCTACCCAGTGTGATAACAGTGCATGTATTTCTGTCATTGTTGTGTTTTTTTTGTCTGTTATTTTTATATTACTATATTTCAAAATATTTCCTGCATCAAATCTGTAGCCGCTTCAGCTGATTTGCCACTGTTGTTGTGTTAGACTGGCTAAGATATAAATATGCGATGCAACACTATCATCTACATAGGTAAATACTGCAGACACAGTCTAGGTTGCGCTATATACTTCCCTTTGCTAAGTTGCACTAAATACCAAAATGACCACCTAAGTTGCACTAAATACCAAAATGACCACCAACAATGAAATATAATTGATGGAAATCTCCCCACCCCACTTTGAGCACAACACTATGTGAGTATGAGTTGTGTGACATTTTTTCTATGTCTATATTGCATTTTAGTTTTTATGAGGAGTTGAAATTTCATCTTCTGACAGTTGAGTTAAGCATAAAAATGTTTTATAATCTCAGGGCCTGGCTTTTGTTTGTTTGTTTGATTTGATTCTTTACATCCCATCAACAATCTTTCAGTTATAAAGGGACGGGTCTTCCTGGGTCGAACTAGTACTAAGCTAGGATTAATGTTCTTGCCCAAAGACACAAGGCAGTGACACCAGTGAGGCTTGAACCCACGGCCCCTCGGTCATGAGTCAAGCACTCTACCACTGAGCCACTGCCCTCCCTACAGGGCCTGGTATTGCAAGACAAACTGTACCTTACCTCATGCTCTATTAGAGTAGACTGTAACAATGACATCTGGGTGAGTAAAGTGATATTGAGAGAGCTGAGCTGGCCTGGCACTGCCTGAAAATAACACATTTACTGATTACTCTGCCTTGCTAGTGACAACTTTTATTGTCTGCTGATAACTTTTGCAAACAGTTTGGACCCAGATCAGGACTGACAGATCTCGATCCAAACCATCTGACACTAAATTGATAGTGTTCCTAAAAAATGATTTGAAAAAGTTGATTTTGTAAAAAGCCAGCAGATGACAACAAAAGCATGAAAAAAATTCCAATATGCAAAGAGAAAGTATTCTGACTCCTTGCCATACTTATCAAAATATTTGATCACATTCATTTACAAGTCTACCTGATGTGTAATGTGACCAGATTGCTTCTCTTTCAGTCACAGTCTGATCACAATCAACACCGTATATGCAATCTCTCCTGAGATTAAGGGTTACTTTCAAACCTGAATATAAATTGCAGGCCTCCAGATAAGAGTGTGTAACTGAAAATTATTTTCTTATTTCTCAACCGAAACATATGTTGTGGGTACTCAAAAGAACCGTCTCAATGAGACGGTTCTTTTGAGCACCCAAAACATATGTTTGGATTGCTGGGTAAAAAAATAATGACAATTTTACGCTCAAATTTTTTGCTTAACTGGACCTATGTAAATTGGATATTAGAACAGAACCATTATAGCAAATCTGAATCTCCAGGTTGCCCTAGTGTCAATTATTTCACAATAAATAATATTCTCCATTCTTCAATGGCTTCATAACTGGTCATAAATTTGTATATAATTCTGTGATGATTTTTTGCATCCCACGATGCATAGAGAAGCCATTTTGATTTATTTGACTTATCAGGTTCTCAAGCTTGGAACATTACTTTTAATTGCTACTGCAAATCAACAGCATAGCCTAATCAAACATTAGCTCAAGTCATATGCAGATATTTTGACAAGCAAAACAAATAATAATGTTAGGGTGAAAATGTGTCACGAAACTCCAGAAAGCTTTCCTCAAATATGACCATTACCAAAGTTCAATATGGAAGACCATTACATCCTTTCACCAATGCATTTAACCCTTAAAGCGCCAAGAAAAAAAAGCATCTGAAAATGTTGTCTGCTGAAGTCGTCTGCTGCAAATAATTGCCTAACATTACTGATAAATTAAGTATAGAAGCAATCAGGGTGGACCCAGAACAGACTGCTCCTATAGAGGCAGTCTGGTCTGGGTCCACACTGTTTGCCATAGAGGCATCTTAAACATATCAGCAGACGAGAAAAGCAGACAATTGTGTTGCTATTGGCGCATTAAGGCTTAAATAGGTGCAATATGGGCCTCGACGCAGGAAAACCTGTCTTCGGTGGTTTGGGAATACCACAGGCGCAGACCAGCCTGCACATCCGCTCAGTCTGATCAGCACCTTTGTTATTCGCATTTTAGAATCTATCATATCTAAACTTGCTACAAGCGAAATTTCAATTTTCTAGCTCGTCTCTGTAGCTGAGGAGACTGGTTTGAGTGGCGGTTAGACGAAAACCCCGAAGATAGGTTTTGTCGCGTTGAGGCCCATATAATAAGGTATAAGGATAAATATATTTACCTGAACAAGGTTTGCTAGATCTGGACTAAGCGCATCATCTGGTGTCTTGGAACTCTGCAAAATGACATCAGTTTATGTATAGATATATCAAGTACATTTATTTATGTACATCAGGCCTCAAGATAAGACTGCATAATTTAAGAAATAGATTCTCAATGACAGTGATTTGATGCTTAATACAGTGCAAGTGATTTATCCACTTCTGACTGACCAACAGGCATTGATTTATTAAGCAACAAAGCACTGCCAGCACATATTTGAAGATTAAACAAGAAATTTGCCGCAAGCAAGGCTTTCAGCATACATCCGTTGTGTTTTCATTATTAGATGATAGACATAGACAAAAATACATGCCAGTCAGTTTTTATGCTATGTATTCAATTACACTCCTGGAAATGTAACTGTATTGAGTAATCAATTACATTCATAAGAAGTTGTACTTATAACAGAGTTCTCAATAACTCCATTTTGCATTATTTTACTCCAACTTTTTGATTCTGACTCCCAACTTTTTCAAAAAGTCCCAATAGAGAAGTATGGTAAAACTCCAAACTTTTCTGGTAGACAGCATTTTTACTCCTATTTTCAAAATCCTAGTGAGAACTCTGTTACAGTCTGTATAATCAGTAATCACTTACATTCAAAATTGTAATTGCAATCAATAATCAATTAGATTCTTAAGTAATTGTATTTGTAATCATTAATCAATTACATTCAAGAGTAATTGTAATTGATTACATCTGCAAGTAATCAAGCCCATAACTGGCAGGCTGACATAATGACTTACCATATCAATTTCATCCACTTTAGTTGAGAGTTCATCTAGCTTAGTATTGGCTGACTTCATAAACTGATTAAAAGTATCTTCTGTAACTTTCATGTTTCCTACTTCACTACCAAGGTCTGCTACAGTCTAGAAGAAAATAGCAATATTACATGTTTGACGGGAAAATACCATGATTTATCAAACAAATAAAATCGGTAATTTTGTTTTTGTCTAGAAAGATTTATTTCCTCTAGGGAAATAAATCCCTTTAGCCGGAACTCCTTTTTCCAGACCACAGGTGACCACCCAAGGCATCGAAGAGATGAAACGCATGTCATATTCAATTTCGTTTTATCATTTACAATTTTTAAACAAGCATAACACTTCTCTGCACCTTTGACGTCACAAAGATTAACAAATGACCTCGTTTGCACATGCGATGACATTGCATAACTTTTCTGTCTTCCAACACTGAAACTGGAGGATCGAGGAACAAAAACGAAAAATTCTAGAAAATCACAATGAATTTAGTACCAAAATGTTCGTTACGATCTAACTAAGAAAACGACTACCCACACTTTATGTTTTTGTTCACTAATAAAAAAGTTACAGACGTTTGAAATTCTGAGGTGAACTCGATGAAGAAGATTTCCAAAATGGCCGACTTCCAAGGAACAGCTAGCGGATGTATTACTACTCGTGTTAGAATTAGACATGTCATGATCATCCTGCTAGTTTTACCACATCGCATACAGTAGTATTTTCTTGATTTGAGCGAGCAGTTCAAACAGAATACATGTAATATACAGTTTATTAAATCGTTCCATTTAAAATATGGGATTTATTAACCGAGGGAGGTGGTAAATTCGATAAAGAAACTCGTGCGCAAGCGCACTCGTTTCTTTATCAAATTTACCACCTCCCTCGGTTTATAAATCCCATATTTCAAATGGAACGATGAATAAACTCTATTTACTAATTTAGTTCTCAACATATTCAAGAAATACTAAGAAAAAGACTGCTGACACAGCATGTCAGCATCCTATCAGTTCTTCGCATTTTCAACTGAGAGATATATTTTTTAACCTATAGATCATATAGGGTATTCCTAACTTCTCTTAAAAACATGTGCCATTATAGAAATGAAATATTGTGCCAATATTGCAGCAATGCTATGGCAGTTTTGCAGCAATAAGACTTTGTTGTCAGAAGTAGCATTTTCTGAAAGCTTTAATATTGCCAGTAGCAGCATAAATTTGGCAGCTCCTTGGGCTTAATGATGGAGCCAGGGAGCCTGTTTAAACAGCGGTATCTCTTTGCTTCAACACTTAATCTGTCTTCCCTCTCACTCTCAATCAGCTGTGACTGGAGCTGCCTCGTGTCTACACCTTTTTGAAGGACATTAATTTATCAAAAATCTTAGTTCAGGGGCTACCTCTTTACTAGCACTTAATCTATCCACTCTCTCCGTCAGCAGTGACTGAATACAGCTGTCAGTTGTCTTACCTTTGAGACTGTGAGTAATTTATCAGGAATCTGTTTTAATTCAGGGGCTGTTTCTAAACTAGCACTTAATCTATCCACTCTCTCCGTCAGCAGTGATTGAATACATCTGTCTTGTGTCTTACCTTAGAGACTGTCAGTAATTTATCAGGAATCTGTTTTAATTCAGGGGCTGTTTCTAAACTAGTACTTAATCTATCCACTCTCTCCGTCAGCTTTGACTGAATACAGCTGTCTGTTGTCTTACCTTAGAGACTGTCAGTAATTTATCAGGAATCTGTTTTAATTCAGGGGCTGTTTCTAAACTAGCACTAAATCTATCCACTCTCTCAGTTAGTTGTGACTGAATACATCTGTCTTGTGTCTTACCTTAGAGACTGTCAGTAATTTATCAGGAATCTGTTTTAATTCAGGGGCTGTTTCTAAACTAGCACTTAATCTATCCACTCTCTCCGTCAGCAGTGACTGAATACAGCTGTCTGTTGTCTTACCTTAGAGACTGTCAGTAATTTATCAGGAATCTGTTTTAATTCAGGGGCTGTTTCTAAACTAGCACTTAATCTATCCACTCTCTCAGTCAGTTGTGACTGAATACAGCTGTCTGTTGACTTACCTTAGAGACTGTCAGTAATTTATCAGGAATCTGTTTTAATTCAGGGGCTGTTTCTAAACTAGCACTTTATCTATCCACTCTCTCCGTCAGCTGTGACTGAATACAGCTGTCTGTTGACTTACCTTAGAGACTGTCAGTAATTTATCAGGAATCTGTTTTAATTCAGGGGCTGCTTCTAAACTAGCACTTAATCTATCCACTCTCTCAGTCAGTTGTGACTGAATACAGCTGTCTTGTGTCTTACCTTAGAGACTGTCAGTAATTTATCAGGAATCTGTTTTAATTCAGGGGCTGTTTCTAAACTAGCACTTAATCTATCCACTCTCTCAGTCAGTTGTGACTGAATACATCTGTCTTGTGTCTTACCTTAGAGACTGTCAGTAATTTATCAGGAATCTGTTTTAATTCAGGGGCTGCTTCTAAACTAGCACTTAATCTGTCCACTCTCTCTGTCAGCTGTGATATCTGTGGAGAATACAAAATTGCAGTTACATATTAAAGGACCATGTAGTAGTGTACAAGAAAGTTCAAAACATATTCAAAACAGCAAAGTAAACAATAATTCCACAGAAAGCAGTGTCAAATCTGCCTTAGGTAAAGTCACACAAGCCCCATTGCTTTTGAAGCAAACAATTTTACAGATTTCATTTAAAAAGAAATGAGCTGTGACATGTGATTTCCAACAATGTGGCATTTTGACAAGTGTAGACTCAGACGAGCCTACGCAGCCTACTTTGAAGCTTAGAAACTCCAAATGGTGTTCAGTCAGTAGCTTAACACTCATAGAATATTCAAGCGACTAGCAAAGGCTCTGATCAGACTGCGCATATGTGCAGGCTGATCTGAGGCTTTGCTGGTAGCACATACCACTTTGTTGGAAATCTCATGCGGCGGCTCAAATGCATTTTACAGAATTACTCTAAACCGCTACACTTGTACTTGGCGGCAGCAAATTTTGTAATGTTTTTTATGTTTAGACTTTTTGGCATTAAAATTTTGGCGGATTTTAATTTACTCAAAAGATCCTTGACTTCTCCCGTCTTATAATGGCTAGGTGAAAAGATGGGCTATACAATGAAGTTCATAGACCCAGAGATAAGAAACAATTCTGATTGAGACTTTCGGATATTTTCTTTTTAATCAGGTTAAACATGGTTTGGGTGCTCAAAAGAACCATCTCAGTGAGATGGTTCTGTTGAGTACCCACACCATATGTTTTGGTTTAGAAATAAGAAATTCATCATTGAACACCACAATCCTACTCTTATCCTCAGGTATGCTTGAAGTGCATGTACTTACTTTTTGATTGACGGCGGATATTTTTTATGACTTCACTGAGACTGCTCTTCCTTCTTTAATACCCTGTACAGTTTTACTTTCAGACTCTGAAAAGCTTCCAGATAGGATGTTTAAATAAAAATTTAAAAAATCTTATTTATGAAACAAAACATATGTTGTGGGTGCTCAAAAGAACTGTTTCAATGAGACGATTCTTTTGAGCACCCAAAACACTTGATTAAACCAAAGAATAAGAAAACATTCTAAATCTAACTCTCAAAATTGTTGTCTATGTTGGACCTATTCATGTACTTACTTTTTGATTGATGGCTGATATGTTTTTTATGACTTCACTGAGACTGTTCTTCCCGCCTTTTATACCCTGTACAGTTTTGTTAACATCTGATAGCTGCACAGTAAATGTGTTCAGACTCTGTACACTCCCATCACTTTTGGACTCAACTGTAAAAGAAGAACATTAAAATTTGTTAGTGAAGATGGAAATGGAATCATCCGAATTGGGACGCTCTGCTAGGTGCAGATACTGTAGGTTCAGATTGCATGATGAAGATAGAGGAGATATATCGTGGATGTGATTGTAGGTTCAAAATTGTCTTTGACTATCATGACAGTGGGTGCATCACAATTGGATGGACCCCGATGTGTACCATAATATACAGGCTGTAAAATATATATACATGTAAAGTGCGATCCCATTATAATGCATGAGAATGGACAGTGCTGTAAGTGAATCATGTTGTAAAGGTACCATTTACATGTACAAAGGAATTAATGGTAATTTTCCTGTGTGAAATTCCATGGAACCACAACATGACCATGTTTTGTCCAAATCTGTGTTTTAACCCATATAAGCCCAGCATACTTTTTGTGGGACATCAGCAAACAGTTCAAAACCAGATCAAACGCCGCAAAATGCATCTGTCTCCTGAAGTGCAAGTTCTAGATAGACCGATGCAGACTCCAAGCATGTGGTAGCCTTATACTTCTCTTTCTTCCTTCTGATACCCTTGCTTGGGTGGCAACTGTTTCAAAGATTCTAAAATTGCTAGCAAAGGCATGCCACTAAGATGTGTTCTCACTAAGAGTAGATAGCTGATGAAAGACCTATCAAAGAGTCTAGACATTTTCAATAGCTGTTTGTAATCAAGGGGATGCTATTACGTGTGGACATCAAGGCAAGAATTTGGTAACAAAAAAATTAGTGTTACTCTCGCATGTTTTAATATATTGTAGAAGAATGAGCAAACTAATGTATAATTCCGGCAATGCTATATTCAAATATGATTCACCTTTCTCAGGATATTAAAAAAATCTTTGCTTTGATTATAATATAGCGAACTCAGAATGGCCTTTCTCTAATTTTATGTCAACACAATTGAACTATGCAAAGTTATGCCAGTTTTTGCCGAGAATGAGAGCCTTTGACACATGTTCCGGGTATATCGTTCCTTATTCATTACTTTGATTTAAATAAAATCAACACCTTGGTTTCTAATGAAGTAGCAACTTAATTCGAAAATGTCATCTGCTGCAAAAAAAATAATGCTAGGAACTTAAAAATCCAATTTTTTGCAAAAAGCACCCATCCCAGTCCACAAAGAAATGACTAATATATATATAACAGTAAATGTTCTAAAATTTCGAACACTAGTTGCCTGGTGTAAGGCAACATTTTATTCAAGAACAGAAAGAGAAAAGTGTATGACTTAAAAATAAAAGCAAAATTTTATATAAGAACAGAGAGAGAAAAATGTTCAAAATTTTATAACATTTACCGTACCCTTGTCCTGCTCAACCTGGATATATCCTTTTTAGAAAACAGTGTAGATCATCCAGAGAATCTGGCTTCTGAAATAGAATCTAGTCGCACTATCTTGATTTACACTGTTTTCCATTCTTGCCTATACACGGCCACCAATTCAGCTCCTTCATTGCATATACCAATTGGATTAAACTTTCTATTTCTCAATTTTGAAAGCAACGTTTAGAAATCGGCAATGCTATTCGATGAGAGACTTATTGAACTTTCTGACATCAATATCAGTTTTTAGAGGATATTCTGCTTGACAGTTTAAAATGGTTTATAATGAAGAAAAAGGTATTTTCTCAACTTCAACACAGATTCTAGAATCAGTTTATGTGCCAGGTCACACTATTGAAAGTATGTCGAAGGTAGACATCAAGGCCATAGAATAGCATTTTTGGATTTCTAGAATTTTGTATTGGTTATGAAAAATAATGATTTTGCTGAATTTAAGGTCCATCTCATTCATAATATGTAGGTCCCTCTTCTTCATATCATAGTATTAATTTTATGCTATAAATGAGCTGGATTGGTGGCCTTGCTATAAATGGAATTGTTCAACCAAATTGCCTAAGAAATTAAGAAAGTAATGAAAGTAATTATAGCATAGTTTTGTTCTGCAGAACAAGGGTAAAATCTTTATATTTTATGATATGAAGTGTTAATTTACCGTAAAAGCCGATCAAGCAACATGCATGAAATATAAAGCAGCAAGACAGCAGTCGATAAAGAAGGATGGAATCAGAGGAAAGCTAGTCTAAACCCTTTTCTCGCTAGTGGTGACTTTGTTGTCTGCTGATCACCTTTGCCAACAGTTTGGATCCAGACATTTTGTCGGGCCTAATCTGGATCTAACCTGCTTGACACTCTGATGGTTGTCCCAATAGCATTTTTTAAATGCTAATTTTGAAGAAGAAAAAATCAGCAGATGACAAAAAAGCATACAAAATTATCAAACACGCAAAGAGTTCAGCATAATACCTGAGAGATGTCAATAAAATCTGATGGATTGGATCAAAATCTGTGACTGTGTTCTTAAATTATGAACTGCTCATAAAAAATAAAATGCTGAATAATAAAGACTTTTCTCACTTTCAAACTCTCAGATGTCTTTCACATTCATGAGCATGATAAATATCATGTTCAGTTGAGTTTAGCATGAAAAAGTTTTTATAACCCAAAGGCCTTATGGCTCCTTCAGACGTAGTCTGATCTGGTTCTGCACTATTTATTTAAGTTTTTTGTCTGAAGATGCCACTCGCATGAAAAGATGTTTTTACATGTGCCCAAAGACTGGTTTTCTGTGAACGTGGCCCTACAAATGTAATCCTAGAAATCTAAGCTGCAAAATAATCAATGATTCTTACTTTCTACAATAACAGCAGGCATAAACTATTAACTCTTTACATGTACCTACTAGTGTCGTCTGCTGATAACCTTTGCAAACAGTTTGGACCCAGATGAGGCCTAACAAAACATCGGGCCTGATCTGGATCCAAACTGTTTAACACTCTGATGGTATTCCTGAAAGAATTTTTAGAAAGCATTGATTTTGAAAAAAAATCGACAGGCAACAAAAAAGCATGAAAAATTATCCAGCAAGCAAAGATGGATGAATTCTCCTATACAGTTTGATACGAGTAAAGTATCATTTCATGGGTGAAAGTTCAAAGTTTGCAAAATCCTGAACTTAAGAAACTCTCATCAGCTACAAGCTATTTAACTCTTTGAATTCTGGGTAATTTTTCATGCTTTTGTTGTCGTCCGCTGGACATTTGCAAAATTAACTTTAAAAAAGATTAGGTATGTTTAGGAAAATGTGTTCACACACAACAGCAAGTAATACCTATTTCTAGACCCCTGCGCAAGCTTTCTACATCTTTTCTCATTTCTAAATACATCCATGTGAGTCCAGCACACACAAGCAAACATGTTATTAGGAGCAGAACCCAAGAGATAGACGTGCAAGTAGGACAGATATTACATGAACCCCGTCTACAAAGAAATAAATCAGGTAAAATTTATTTGATTTGTCCACGCATAAACATGGGCTATCATTTCTTTTTTTAGGAACACATTTTTTTTGTTGTTTTTTTTCATTTATGACAATTAAGGGTGATTTACAAATCCAAGAGTCAGCTACAGGTAGACTTTAGAATATGTCCTTCACAACAGTACATCAGGCCCATAGACAAAGAGTTAGTTCTCGACCAAAACATATCTTGTGGGTACTCAAAGAACAGTCTCAATAAGACGGTTCTTTGAGAAACCAAAACCTATGTTAAAACTGATGGATAGGGAAATATTCACAATTTTACGCTCAAAAATTGTGTTTAGCTTGTTCTATGCTACATGTGAGCTGTGACATGAGGTTTCCTACAATGTGGTATGTGCGACCAGCAAAGGCTCAGATCAGCCTGCGCAAACGCACAGTCTGATAAGAGCCTTTGCTAGTCACTTGAATATTCTATGACTGTTAAGCTACTGTAACTGACCACACACAATTTGGAGTTTCTAAGCTTAAAAGGAGGCTGCACAGGCTCGTCTGAATCTATTCATGTCAAAATGCCACATTGTTGGAAATCATGTATTTGTTGAATGTGCTTGAATATACAAATACATGTACATCCATGGCCATTTGGACAAAGTTAAACGTAATTCCTATTGGTAACATTTACATTTATTTTCATGCAGGAAATTGGCTATAATTATAGCATACCATTCTCTTATAAAAAAAACATAATAGCAAGGTTCTATAAAATGTTATTACATTGACACCTCTGGCCAAAATCCATCACCAACAAAATAAAAGCTAAAAATTATAATAGCACTTTAATTAAAAATTAGATTATAAGCAGGGCTTCAGATAAGAGGGGGTAAAGGGTATTTCAACATTGATTTTTTGGAATTCAGCATTGAAAATTAAATTGAAGGGTGAAAATACCCTTTGCAGTTTGAGGTTTCAGTGCTGATAATCAATTTATGTGGTGAAATCTTTTATTCTTAGTACGAAAAAACTTATTAATATACACCAATTGTATAAATCTTGGCAGTTTTCCTAAAAACGCAACATGTATTTCATACAAGCAACTTTTCTTTAAAATATGTTATGCAAATATTGGGTCTTTTTACAAGGCTTTACATTTTCTGCTATTTGATACTTTAAATATGGAGTAAAAAACTCATTAAATTAAAATAAAAAGTAGGGGGTGAAATACCCATTGGTCCAAATCCTTAACTAGACCACTGAAGGGTAAATTCCCAATGAAAATTACAAAATAATTATAGCGTTAAGAATATCCATTAAAAGCTGCTCTTCTTGCCCACAAAGAATGTATTTATCACAGAATAGAGGTATATCCAATAAATTGATGAATGGCACTAAGTCAAACTTGAGCAGAGCTTTAACAATACAGATGCCCCAGTGGCGCTGCATGGGCTTTGCAAAGGCATACATGTATGTAATATAGCAACCCCATATTTCATCTGGATGCAAATGATTGGTGTTTAATCTCCAATAGAAAGCCTAGATCACATTCTTGTATCGGTCAAACCAAACGTGTAGGTAGTTGGTGAACCATTTATGTATCCCTATTTCTATGCAAATTTTAAGTGACATATTGTTTTCTAAGGCCCATATGGCTGGAATGTCACCTTTAAAGAGGGTTTCTACACATTACCCTATATGGAACCAGAATCCACCCCTCGTTGAATAAGACAGCCTAACATGTACACAGTATGTAAACTGAAATAAACATCCTGTACGCGTTCCTCCTAGCTCTCGCCTTATAAACATGAATAACAGCACTCGTGCGTAACCAGTAGTCGGAAAAATGTGTGTATTTAGGTACATGTACACGTTTCGATTTATATTGTTAGCCATACAGACAATACACATTCGAACAAGGTAAGAAAAGCGATTTTATCTATTTTATTCCGTTTTATTCCATGATTTTAACAGTTTCCTCCTTTGCATTTTGCTTTGTTAAAAAACGACTTGCTCACTATCAGAGCCGTTCTGTGTCGGAAACGAGCTAAAATGCCAGTTTGCATGATTTTAGTGGAATTGGCAATCACATGTATACATGATCACATCGTTGTAACTGTAACAGTTACTAAGATCTATGGAAAAATGTATTTTATTAGGTGGGCCCTCGCAATTACAGCTGTACCAACAACTCTCACATAACGATTTCCGACAACTGGTTACGCACGAGTGCTGTCATTCATAATGTATAAGGCGAGAGATAGGAGGAACGGGTACAGAATGTTTATTTCAGTTTACATACTGTGATGTAAGGTTTTATATTCAGCCAATGATAAAAAATAAAGTCGCAGTTCTGCAAATATACCAGGACCACTCAGATTATTGATGTTTGTCCACCAAAGTAAGCACCGGCTCGAGAAAAATTATAAAGGAATATTGAAACATTGTAGTCTACAAACGTACGATTTTGACGTTGATATACGATAATCCTCTATATCTGAAGATTCTGAGTCAACAGAGCGTAAAAGTTCATGTCCACTGGAGGACTTTCTCCTCAGATGTTTACTGCTTACAAGAGCATCCAACTCACGGCGCTTTTTCATCTTTTTAGAGGGTTTAAAATCAACATTGACTTTAGTGTTCGGCTCCATTTGATGCCTGAAACCTTCGTGTCCGCTGTCCGACCCACAACACTACTCAACTCGCAGAATATGTTGGTTTTCGCATAAATTAATTGTCAGTCTCTCTTCCCGGAAGTTACCCGCCAACTGTCACAAAATCGGTAAATTCCGTATTCACCGAACGGAAATAACCGAACTAAACTACGGTACATTTTCAAAGATAATAGCTGTCATGAAAATATCTGACAATGCTCTAAGGCTACTTCATCATAGGCCAGAAAAGGTTGGAGTCGAGATTTGGTTTCCCTACCCACACTAAATATGTGAGCGGAAGGTTGAACCCTTAAAGCGCCAGCAACAAATAACATCTGAAATTGTCGTCTGCTTTCGTCGTCTGCTGCATATTTTGTTACATTATTGGCGAATGAAGAAATAAAGGCAAATCGTGTTGACGCATATCAGACTGCTCCTGATCTGGGTTTGCATTGATTGTTGAAGGGACATCTTAACATTTCAGCAGACGTCAGAAGCAGACGACTGTTTTGAGACCCTTTAAGGGTTAGCTGTGGAAAGTTTGTGTTCGTCGGTTGTGCCCGCTTTATTGTGGCCCGAAATAGCTATAGTAATAAACGGAACAGCGGAGTAGCCAAGGAAACCTCGAACATCACCCAACAAACACGAGAATAAGCCCTTGTTTTGCACGTGCAATTCAGGCGTACCTCGCTGCGGCCGCCAATACATTGTCACTGCTGGCGAATGAGTTCATTGGTTGAATCGTGCTGTGCGTGCATTCTGAGGTCTCAATTTTCCACTGGAGTGAAAAGTGTTGCTGGTTTGGATGACCTTGATTTATTCAGGTCGCAGTAAGCAAACTTCCAGATTCAGACATTGTTGTTAAACATTACTTCACTATTTCTCACGAACTATTTTGCTTGTATCCTTTTTTCAGGAGCCGCTGTGATGCAATGGATATACGATGTAGGCCCTACCGCTCGCCTTGTAAACCAGGGGTTGCGGGTTCGATTCCCGTCTTCTCCAGTCAGGGAGCGCAGAGGCTCAGTGGTAGAGTGCTTAACTCTCCGAGACCTAGGGACCCCGGGTTCGAGCTTCACCGGCGTCACTGCGTTGTGGTTCTTGAGTAAGACACATTTATCCTAGCTTAATACTGGTTCAACCCAGGAAGACCCGTCCCTGTTTAACTGAAAGATTGCTGATGGGACGTAAAGAATCAAATCAAACAAACAAATCTTCTCAAGTCAATCGGATAAGACTTAGCCGTGGCCACGTCCCCATATGACCTAAGGAGTTGTTAGGACGTTAAATACAACCGAACAAGAAATCCTTTTTTCGACTTACATTACTGGATCGTTAGAGCACAATACACGACAGTGCGCACATGCGAGGCCCATGCGCGGATCTAGACCCGGACCCCCTCACAAAATCTATCAGTGGATTTCTATAAGAATCAGCAATTTGGAACACCATGGAAAAAGCTGCCCCCCCCCCTCCGCCCCGCCAAGCGAAAACTCAGAAATCTTTACTAAGCGCTTAGTGGGTAACTATGGGTATCTTCATGTGGACACTAACGACTCTGATTCACACCGAGCTAATATACCAAGGCAGATCTTAGTCCTCGTGATGCACGGCAACATTGCTGGTTTTCTCATCTTGCGGCTAAATTTTATAGAAGTTATAGTTTTGCTCGATTTAAAAAACCACAGGCCTGTTTTGAAAAGTATATACATGTATGTAAGCGTTTGGAAAAAATAGACGCATCACCCTTCTGTACTGGGAAGTGGGTACACATCACCAAGGGATACCAAGGTTATACGTATAATGGAGAGAACAACAAGTATTGGAAAAAGTGAGTATGATCAGGAAATACCACAATTACACGCTGCAGACCAACCCACGGCACCGTGGCACAGAACATTTACAGTAACAACAAGACATCCGAAAAAATAAAAGCAAAGCAACCAGCTCTCTCTCCCTCTTCAAGATGCCTGCAAAACTAGAATGGACATAAAGTAATGCATAACAAACACAGAACCCCCCACAAACAATGGAAGGTACAAACAACAATAAATCAACCACAACAGAACCACCTCCTTAGAACGGATAGCAGCCTAATTAAACTGTCGGTGGAGGGGGGGGGGGGGCTTAAATGCATTTTACTGGCAACAAATATTCGCCATAGATTCTGTTGTTGTTAAAATACAAAACAATGTTTACTTAAGTTATTGTATGGTTTTGCGTATGCACGGGCGATTCCCAGACCATACCAAACCTTCTGCTGAAACTAAGTGTATGTATTTTGAAGTTTGATGGCATGAGCATTAGGCACTAAAATGTCGGCGGCAAAGGCATGTCCGAAACGACAACATCCAACGCCCTACAAAACTCTAATATCGCAAATATCTGAGAAATGTCTGCTGTATCGTCTGCTAGTCCATTTAAAACGTCTGTGTCGCAAACAGTATTCATTGGCGTAGCTCCCATTACCCACTTACGCACGTGCGTAATAAAAATAGTAATATTCAAGGGAGGTCACCTAGTATGGTAAAGGTGATTTTTCCATACCACAAGGAACTGCTCTTAAAGGAAACTGTGAGCAAATTCTTTCCTTTAAATCCAGTAGTCTCCCTTTGAAGTGCGTAACTTTTTCGCCGTTCACAGGAAGCTCGTAAGCACGAACAAACCTGTCGCCTTTCGCTCGGTGCACACTGGGATTGAGCCGCCATTTTTATTTAAAATAAATTATGCGATCACTGCTTGCATGACTCTGGGCTTTACATCCAGAAAATATTGACTAAAAGAGAAATGATCAACTGTCAAAAATTAAACTTTTTGCTATGTTTAACAATAAATTCTGTCACTACAGCAGTGCGAGAATTGAACGGGACTAGCCAAATATCGCTAGTTACCCATGATGCAAAGGGCGAAATGCGAGAGATCTAGATGAGGTATCGTCAGGTCTCGCGAGAATGCGTTCTGCTTCGCCATTGTTATTGACCTAAATCAGACTGCTCCTGGATCGGATACACACTGTCTGTATGCCGAAATGACGTAAGGAGTTACATGCAGCAGACGACTTGAGCAGACGACATTTACAGGGGCAATTTTCGTAGAAGAAGAAGGGTTAGGTGGCATCTTCAATATCGGAGATAGTGTTACGTTTTGAATATGTCAATTTTTAATCATTTAATTGTGAGGGCCCACAGCACAGGCTAGAGTTTCCAAACTACGTATTCAATGGTTAGCCTACCCGTGATGACGTATTTCACCATGATACATCTCAGTTTCCCTGAAGTGTCAGTCATGAAGCGCCTTATAATTCACAGACTCTTCGCAAAAAAGTTCTTCTACACCCTACCAACCGAATCCTACTAACAATATACATTTATACACATGTTTCTACCTTCCTATACATCTATTCTGCAGCAGTGACCTTGTGCAGTTTGTGTGCGTCAGTAAAATCACACTGTATGCGCAACCGGAAAAACAGTAGTACCACTGGCAGCACCTCATGCCCAGTACCATTCAATATAAATTGTATATTCAATATTTTAACCCAACGATGCCCATGATTTTGTGGTAATTTGTTTTACGATAGAGGAACTGTGCGTAAATACCACCAGTTCTGCTGAACTAAATGTACACTCTCAATCTCGCATCTTGTTTCAAGAACTGCAAGGGTGGCTGAATTGCGTGTGATTCACCGTGGAGCAACCCCATGTCAGTTTATGTTATGGCATTACAACCATAAATATATTAATTCCCACAAATGTAATACTAATCACATTTGCGGGAGCTCCCACAATTGAAACACTTCGATTTTTATCCAACAAGTATGAGGAACGCTGAATAACCGGTGTTGATCCATAGACAACTCGACCTATAGATGAAGTTGGCATACTCTTCGGATGATCACCAACGAAGGGATGAAGCCGTCGGGTGACCCTGACGAAAAGTATTACATTTGCGGGAGCGATAGTATCATTGCTCCCACAAATGTAAAACTTCGAATTTTATCCAACAAGTATGAGGAAAGCTCAATAACTGGTGTTGATTGACAGACAACTCGACCTATAGATGAAGCTGGCATAGTCGTCGGATGATCGCCGACGAATTGATGAACCCGCCGGGTCACACCGACGAAAAGTATTTCATTTGTGGGAGCAATGGTGTACTAAGTAGGATTGAGCAGAAGCTTGTGTGGGGCAACGGGGAGACAAGAAGGCAGAATTAATAAAATTGTTCAATTCCGATATCCAAGTTGGCGGCATCTTGAAATAATTCAAACAGTACCTCCCCACAATTTTTTTGTACGATTGAAACGAAACTTTGTGCGAGACATCAGGGCATCATGGAGATTCAGAATTGCTCAAACTGTTCATTTCCTATATCCAAGAAAGTCGCCATGGCAGCCATCTTGAATAAACGAAACTGGGTGAAATGCATCAGGGCACATGGAGATTCTTAATTCAGGGGTAACAACCTACGTCATAGCATGGATTTTATAAACATGTAGTATGACGCCATCTTTGATTTACAAGGTAACTTTTTCCCCTTCGTAAATTTATACAAATTAGTGTCTGTCAAAACTAAGCAGTGCAAACGGAGCCTAACATCACACTTGAACAAAATATATAATGGTCACGACCAGAAATGCCGTTGCCTTTATTATCATTTACACACAAATATCGTAGCGGGTGACTGCTAAAATTATCCTCGCGTCTCCCGCTTCGATACTTGTGGGTGAATGATTACAAAGGCAATGGCATTTCTGGGCGTGATCATTATATATGTTAGGTCCAAGTGGGATGTAAGGCACCGCCTGCACTGCTTAGTTATGACAGACATTCATTTGTATAATTTTACGAAGGGAAAAACTTACTGTGTAAATCAAAGATGGCGCCATACTACGTGTTTGCAGCATCCATGCTATGATGTAGGTTGTTACCCCTGTAACTGCATAAACTAAAACTGTTTATTTCCTATATCCAAGATGGCCACCATGCCGGTCATTTTGAAATTCTTAAAAGGACATCTCCTCCCGAACCATATTTTGGATTGAACCAGAACTTGGTGGAAGGCATCGGAGCAAAATCTTGAAATTCCGTACACAGCATATCCTCCCGAGTCATATTTTAGGTTTAACCTAATCTTGGTGGAGATGGTGTCGAGGCAGCATGGAGATTCAGAATTGCTAAAAAATCCATTTAGATATCCAATATGACCACCACGACAGCCGTCTTGAAACCCTAAAAAACTTGACCGCCTCATTAAGTCCGTCCGTTTTACGCTATCTCCTGAACCTCTGGGTGGATTCTACCCAAATTTGTTTGAGTGACCTGCTTACACAAGTTAGGCATGCAATAGTACTTTTATTTTGCCCACCCATACCAAGGCTTAGGGGCCCTGGGGAAGGGCCAAAAGTGTCTGCCCATTTGTCCATTTACACATGTATATCCTCCTAAACGGCTGGACCGAATCCAGCGACTTTCCTACGCAAATAGGGCGTGCAAAAGTGTCTGTCTGCCTGTTATGTTATCTCCTCCTTAACTCCTGTACCGAATTCAACCAATTTGTTGAGTAGATTGCTTATACCCAGAGATCTTAGAGAGGGGTCAAAAACGCACGTCTGTCTGTTCATTCGCCTGCACTGCGTTCTCCCCTAAAACACCGAATCTAACCAAATTATTGAATACTTGGTTACACCAAAGAGTGCAAAAGCGCATTTTAGCACCCCGCCCACCCCTCCACGCCAGGAGCCCCGAGGAGGGGTAATGAGCATTTCTCTATCCGTTAATCATATCTCCTCCCAAACCAGTGACCCGAATCCAACCAAATTCATTGAGCGACGGGCTTACACAGGTGGGATGTGCATGATCATACTTATTTTTGCCAAACCCTACTCCTATACACAAAGAAGCCCCGGTGAAGGGTCAAAAGCTATCAGCCTGAGGATATGTGGTCAATGATGGGGTCTCATTGATTTCGCGATGCTAGTTACATTTTGATATCCTAGATGCATGGGCGGATCCAGAAAGTTATGGATTTTGTTTGTTTATTTTTAGTTAATGAGGGGAGGACAGAGGATCCATATAACACTAAAACTGAGCCATCATCCGCCCACTAGCGGAACGCCATTTAAATGGCGTTTCGCTAGCGTGCCTATGATAGCCCGACAATGAATGTTGCCTTGGTACCTTTGTTATTTTTCAGGGGATCCGGACCAGTATTGCTAAAAAAATACATTTTTGTGATTTTTCATAGATGTCCAGACCCCCTGTCCCCTCTGGATCCGCGCATGAGATGGCTACCACAGTGGCAATCTTGGAATTCTTCAAACATCATCTCCTCTTGACATGCTCGTCAGATTATATTGAAAGTTGATGGGAGGCAGCTGAGCAAAATCAGATTCAACAAGAAATGTCACAAACACATGACCAATGCCCCAAAGGAATTGGTCTAGCATAAGACACATTTGAGGAAAGTTAGCTGTAATATAGCACAAAAAACCTAGAAATGAGGCCAGAAGTCAATGTCAAGGTCAAAGTGACTCAAAATGTTATGCACCATTCCGCCATCCCAAGAGGAATCACACCCTGAATTTGGGATTCTTACATCAAATAATATAGGAGATATGCTCTGGACACAATAATTCTTGAAAACTAGGTCAGAGGTCAAGGTCACAGTGAACCAAAAATGGTTTGTGACACTCAGGCATCCCAAGATGCATTTACATACCAACCAAATTTGGAATTCCAATTTCAAAGAATATAGGAGATATGCACCAGTTTCTAAAAACTAGGTCAGGTCAAGTTCAAGGTCACAGTGACCCAATTATGGTATGCGACACTTCGTCATCCCAAGATGCATCCACACACCAAATTTGAGATTCCTACCTCAAATAATATAAGAGATATGCTCTGGACATGATTATTCTAAAAACTAGGTCAGAGGTCAAGTTCACATTGACCCGAAAATGGTACACAACACTCCAAACTATCCCAAGATGCATCCACACACCAAATTTGGAATTCCTAATTCAAATAATATAAGAGATATGCTCCAGACACAATAATTCTTAAAACTAGGTCAGAGGTCAAGGTCACAGTGACCCAAAAATGATATGTGACACCCCGTCATCCCAAGTATCATTTACACACCAAATTTGGAAGTCCTATCTCAAAGAATATAGGAGATATGCACCAGACTCAATGCAGTTTCTAGAAACTAGGTCAGAGGTCAAGTTCAAGGTCACAGTGACTTAATTATGGAACGCGACACTTCGTCATCCCAAGATGCATCCACACACCAAATTTGAGATTCCTACCTCAAATAATATAAGAGATAAGCTACGGACACGATTATTCTAAAAACTAGGTCAGAGGTCAAGGTCACAGTGACCCAAAAATGGAATATGACACTCCACTTTCGCAAGATGCATCCACACACCAAATTTGGAATTTCTAACTCAAATAATATAAGAGATATGCTCCAGACACAATAATTCTTAAAAACAGGTCAGAGGTCAATGTCACAGTGACCTAAAAATGATATGTGACACCCCGTTATCCCAAGATGCATTTACACACCAAATTTTGAATTCCCATCTCAAAGAATATAGGAGATATGCACGTGACTCAATGCAGTTTCTAGAAACTAGGTCAGAGGTCAAGTTCAAGGTCACAGTGACCCAATTATGGTACGTGACACTTCCTCATCCCAAGATGCACTCATACACCAAATTTGAGATTCCTACCTCAAATAATATAAGAGATATGCTCCCGACACGGTTATTCTAAAAACTAGGTCAGAGGTCAAGGTCACAGTGACCCTAAAATGGAACATGACACTCCACTATCCCAAGATACATCCACACACCAAATTTGGAGTTCCTAACTCAAAGAATATAACAGATATGCTCCAGACACAATAATTCTTAATAGAACTAGGTTAGAGGTCAAGGTCACAGTGACCCAAAAATAGCATGTGACACCCTGTCATCCCAAAATGCATTTACACACCAAATTTGGAATTCCTATCTCAAAGAATATAGGAGATATGCACCAGACTCAATGCAGTTTCTAGAAACTAGGTCAGGTCAAGTTCAAGGTCACAGTGACTTAATTATGGAATGTGACACTTTGTCATCCCAAGATGCATCCACAAACCAAATTTGAGATTCCTACCTCAAATAATATAAGAGATATGCTCCTAAAAACTAGGTCAGAGGTCAAGTTCACATTGACCCGAAAATGGTACATGACACTCCACTATCCCATGATGCATCCACACACCAAATTTGGAATTCCTAACTCAAATAATATAAGAGATATGCTCCAGACACAATAATTCTTCAAACTAGGTCAGAGGTCAAGGTCACAGTGACCCAAAAATGATATGTGACACCCCGTCATCCCAAGATGCATTTACACACCAAATTTGGAATTCCTATCTCAAAGAATATAGGAGATATGCACCAGACTCAATGCAGTTTCTAGAAACTAGGTCAGAGGTCAAGTTCAAGGTCACAGTGACTTAATTATGGAACGCGACACTTCGTCATCCCAAGATGCATCCACACACCAAATTTGAGATTCCTACCTCAAATAATATAAGAGATATGCTACGGACACGATTGTTCTAAAAACTAGGTCAGAGGTCAAGGTCAAGGTCATAGTGACCCGAAAATGGTATCCGACAGTCTCTGCCATCCCAAGATGTATCCACAAACCAAATTTGAAATTCCTACCTCAAAGAATATAGGAGATATGGACCGGACACGAAAGCGGGACGGATGGACGGACAGACGGACAGTGCGATTACTAAATGCCTCCCAAAGTTCCTTTGGGGGCATAAAAACAAATGACTACAAAATGTAATCTGATATGACAGCCAAAGCTTTATTGCATACAGTAAACCTGTGTAAAAGGGACACTTAAAAATAGACAAAACAAAGATCTTAATAACAAATGGTAGCTTAATGAAGGTCAAACGTATTGCAGAATGCCCCCCTTGGAGTGTGAGTAGAGCACTGACTCTTTTTCATGCAGCTAATAATTATTACCTTGTATTGCATATTGCCCAAATTATTGGTAGATATTCAAAGCAGGTATATCATTGGCATATACATGTATAGATAAGCAAAAAGCTTTGAGGCATGACTATATTTACAATTTTGAAAATATGGATGTAGAAATAGAGTTTCAGGCTTTACTTACATTTACTATAATATTTTGATACACATAGATGTTCTAGCCCAGCTGGCTCATTTTACACATTCTGCATCAACCTTATGAAATGGAATGATCCAAAGGTCATTACTCAGAGGTTGTGGTACATCTATACTGTGAGTTCATATTGACAGAAATGTTTTTTGTTGACAAAAAAGTTTATTTCAAATAGCATCTCAACTTGTTTTCAACAAACTTTGAGCAATACCAAGACAGTGGTGGAAAAAATAAGACTGAAGGACTGAAGGAAAAAGAAAGTCATGCAACATGAAAACACTATACCCTTCCACTTATAATATAGTTACAAAAGCATATTCCTAAGGCTCTCAATGCAGTAACTCAGCAAAATTTAGATAAAGGACAATAGCACCTTAAGTTCCAATTGATAAACTGGTGTGGATCTAAATCATCTGGGCCTTGACGCAAAAAAACCTGTCTTGCTTGGGGGGGGGGGGGGTTGCAACAATGGAACAAAGGCGCAGACCAGCCTGCGCATGTGCATAGTCTTATCAGCGCCTTTGTAATTCGCTTTTGGAAAGTTGCTAAAAACAAAGAGGCAGACCAGCCTGCGCAAGTGCACAGTCTGATCAAGGCCTTTGTTATTCGCCTTTTTGGAAAGTATCATATCTAAACTTGCTACAATCGAAATTTCATTTACCAAGCCAGTCTCTGTAGCTGAGGAGACTGGTTTGAGTCTCGCTTTGTCGGAAACCCTGAATACAGGTTTTGTCGCGATGCGTGAAGGTGAGCATCTCAGTTTAGCAGGGGAGGGGTTAGAAGTGGCATAGTGTGCTCTTCACTGAACAGTGTAGACATTGATCAAAGATCAAATTGACATTACAGTTAACGTTCTTAAATTTCGAACACTGTTCTTGTTCTGTTCTCAAATAAACTAGTGTTCCGAAATTTTAGATAATTAACATATCAGATTCTGCAGTTTGCAAGCCATAATCTTCTCTTCTGTAAAGTTTGATGGTCATTGGTAAGGTAACTATCGACAAGGTTGGGCCCCCTAAATGAGTGTTCCTATACTCCATCTATGATTTATTGGGAACTTGTGGTTTGTAAGGGTATCTATATATAGTTTCCTTGGATTGTACTCATCATGATAAGGGTCAAGTTCTATTTTAACCCCAGCCAGTCTGCCATGAACATCCACTCTTAGTTTCTAACCCCTTCCCTGCTGATGACTTTTGCAAATAGTTTGGACACAGATCAGGCCAGACAAAATGTATGGCTTAATCTGAATCCCAACTGTTTGACACTCTGATTGTATTCCTGAAATACTTTTTTTATTTTTTTTTAAATCCGGAGACAACAAAAAAGCAATTAGTTAAGTGTAGAGTTTTGTATTTTACAGTATTGCTGCCATCAGACTTTGTAAGGGTTCCCGGAACACAGCAGTTACTGTTAGATTATGTTAGGCAACAAAAACCCTATGTATATAGATGGATTCTTCCATCCGATTTGAAACAAACATCTTGAAAAGCATCATGATTGTACATAGATCAGGTTAGAATTTCTAAAGTTAAATGTGTACCTAAATTAAGTTTCAAGAGCACTGCAAACCCTGAGTGAATGCTCCATTCTGAAGCATTTCATCTGGGTCATCATTGTTCCTGTTTCCACTGAGTATATATAGGGTGTTTTAAAAAGAGGATACCTCTGTGTTATAATGAATTACATATCAACATACATGAAGCAGAGTTCTCAGAATAAACCAGGCACAATCTGCTGAGTGCATGTACACTTAATAAGGCCTTTAGTTTAGAGTGTGTATTATAAAAATGATTATCTTATTTCTCAACCAAAACATATGTTGTGGGTACTCAAAAGAACCATCTCATTGAGATGGTTCTTATGAGCACCCAAAACATATATGCTATGGGTTAGATTTTACGCTGAAAAGTTTTGTTTATCTTAACCTGTGCACTCAATACAGCCACTTGATAGAAGACTTGTTTTATCATGAATTGACAAAGACAGTACCTAAAATACTTGAACATAGGTCCAGCTAAGAATATTAATTGTGAGTATTTACTTATCCATCAGTTTAAACATGTGTTTTTCTCATTCAGACAATTATTTTGAGTACCCACAACATTTGTTTTAGTTGAGAAATAAGAAAAAAATTTTAATTACACTCTTTTCTGGTGACCTGACCAACATTATAACAATATACCCGAAATTACTGTGTCACACAATATCTTTGCATTTTTTAAAAAAAAATATTTTAGATCAGAGTACAAACAGTTTGCCATTATTGGCTTTACATGTTTACCAGAAATGACAGTGAAAAGAAAGAAAAAGATAATTAGAGCTTTTTTTCATGAAAAGGACCTTGGTTGTTGTGTAAGATCCAATTAAAATTAAGTGCCTTTCTACTAAATTATTTTACCCTAAAAATTTAGACAGATATACTAGGCCAAAAAAGAAACGCCGCATACAATAATTTAAAATATTTTGTGTTAAATGAGAGTGGCAAAATTTTACGATCTGTCTATGTTTTGCTATTTTTACTTCCGCACATTTTCCCCATTGATTTATTGAGGTGAGTCAATCAAAACCAGTGTACTGACCGATTTTCCATTTTCCCTTTTTTCACGTGCACAATCAGTCCATTCAGATTTACATGTGTACTAACTACTGAAATCTCTAGGCAAACAGCCCAAATGTCTAAAAACATTTAAAAACTTTGGAATTTAAGATTACACATGGCTAATTTACGGTGACAAAATTGGCACATGTGGAACATGAACGTGCAATAGGAATGTTAAAAGCTAATGTGACTCCATTGGTAGTAGCCAAACAATTCCGGTGCCATGTTTGGACGATTGGACATCTTAAGAATCGTTTCCAACAAATTTGGACAGCGTCACACCATCTGCGTCCACGGCGTCGACGTATGTGGACACGACGTCAAGATCGAGACATCAAGACGTCTCATTTGTGCAATCGATTTCATATGGAGTCAGTCACGGCTAGGACATCCAAAGGAACTCACAATCCAAAAATCAGGGCTCAAACTGCGAGAAATTGTTTCAAGAGATTTGTTTAAGACCCCCACCTCCCAACGTTTGACTGAGCTTTACTTTGGTGCAGTATTTAAATCAAATTAAGGAACCCGCGGTAGTACCAATGTCTTAATGAATTGAGAAACTGGCAAAGAGCATTATCTAGCACCATTTTGCTCTAATTTTTCTAATTACTGCATATTTTTTTAATGAAATATATAACCGGTACAGTTAGCACTTTTCATACATAGCAGCGTTTCTTTTTTGGCCTAGTATATACCTCAGCAAAACAGTATATACCTACTCTCTTGCACAGAGCTTTGCTAACGTCGTTCCTTTGTAGACCAAAAAGAAACAACCGTTGAGATTGAAAGCGCTGGACATGTGAGCGTAAGTATAAACCTAAATCAGAGACTGCCCAATAACTGAGTACACAATTAATTGCTATCTAATTTCTACATTATACACATGTATTCAGGTAGATACATGTAGTCATCATAGTGAAATGGACAAGGTGAAATTTTAGAACAAGTCAGGTGATGACTGATTAGAGAGGCTACATCTTAGGCTCATCTTTAGCCCTAGAAAAGCAAACCTTTTACAACCATACAATGGTGATATTTTGTCCAGAGCTCTAGACAAGAGGGTGTATGGTATTAAAAATTCATTTTGTCATTTCTCATTCAAAACATATGTTGTGGATACTCAAAAGAGAAGGTTCTTTTGAGTGTCCAAAACATATGTTTAAACTGATGGATAAGAAAATAATCACTAGTCTATGACTTTTTACGCACAAAAAGTAAGCTTATCTGGACCTATGTTGTGTTATCTTTTCAGGAAAACATTTGCTCATTGGAAGAGTTTGTTTGATTTGTTTGATTTTAGGGGGTCCGAACCCCCCCCCCCCCCCCCCCCCCCCCATGGAAAATAATAAGTTATATGGGTTTCTATAGGAATAAGCATTTGGACCCCCCTGGAAAACGTTGGACCCCCTCTGAATCCTCCGGAAAGTAAAGTTTTCTCAGCAATAAAACCATTGGACTCCCTCTGTAAACTGTGATATAAGCTGAGAACTTTGTTGAGAAAGTTGTTCAGGCAGTTTTCTGGCAGTCGGGCCTGGAACCCCTGACGAAAATTCCTGGATCTACGCATGTTTACGTACATGTACATACCAGTTGACAATTTTCAGTCATGTCAAACATTTCTGAGGTTGACTCAGTTCTAACCTGTTCTAAGCAATTTTAGGATAAAGGGCCTTGCTCAAGTACCCAATGTTGTGCCTCTGGTGGGGCATGTACAAGGGACCTATTGATCTCAAGTTAGGCTCTACCATAGAGCCAGTGCGCTTCTCACATCATTGAGACACTTTCAAAGAGCACATGCAGCGTACATTTTCTTTTGGAAATTTTAAACAAAAAAACTATAAATGTGACAGTGAAATGGATACCGAAGTCCTCTTATTTGGAAAGGGATATATGGATATTCCTCTAGTCCTGTTATTCTTTATATCTTGGGTTAGCCTCATCTGTAGGACTGAACCTACAACCCTTGCTAATACTTTACCGGTAGTGCTCCTAAGTGAATGGTGAAGGTTATATTCAGGGGCGGATCCAGGATTTCTGGAAAGGGGGTTCATATGTATAAAGGGGTGGGGGGTTCGTTTTGCTGATTTTACCTCATTTTTTTAAATATCCCATGATAATGAAATAATTTGGTCTCATTGAGACCCTTCATTTTCATAGTATACTTAAAAACTGGGGACAGGAAGGGGGGTTCGACCGAACCCCCTCTGGATCCGCCACTGATATTTGGGCTTTCAGGACAGTCAGAAAACTACATGAAGATTAGCCAGTACATATTTATCCACTTTCAAGAACTATGGCCATACTACTTTAGCCATGGGTCAATATGTCTACATGATGACACAGCTAAACACAAAGTTTGAACGTAAAAAAGTTAATATTTTCTTATCCGTCAGTATTTTATATATATACTGAACTACTAAAGAAACCTGACACTTTTTACTTGCTTCAAACTCGAAAATAACAAATTATAGACCTAAGCCTTTATGCTTATTTTAATAACAAGACATTAGAAAGTATTCTTCACAAAATATATTTATCAACTATAGAACATGACGTCACGACGTCAAAAATACCATTTTTATTACTTTTGCCTCGGTAGTGTATGTCTAGATATTTTTTTTGAAAACTTTTTTCATGTATGCAAGGCCAATACCAGTACAGACAAAAGTGCATTTTAAAAAGGAGAAATTTCTTGCTGTGACGTATAATATGGAGGTTTTAATTTATGCTTTTGACGTTATTTAAACGGAAGTGTTTTTTGCCTTTGTATAAGCAATTTTCAGAAACTGAAATGACTTGGAGTCAAACAATCATTGTAAAAGAATGCATTTCCAAAAATCAAAACTTGTGTTTCGCGTCACGTTAAAGGGTAAAAGCGGAATAAACCGATTTTAACGTCAATAAAGAAACACCATAAACTATGGATAGTAACCGTTTTTTCTTTGATTGTTTGTCGCCGTTTAGTGTGTGCTATCTACCTAGTTATAGTGCCAATTGGCTACACTTTACTTGAATCGCATATGAATTTCAAGCTTTACAGTATACATATCAGCATGTAATTTTAACGCTTGACGTCGCTAAATGGACGTAGGCAGCAACTACGGAGTTCAAAAAAACTGAAACATAGTCAAAATGCATTCCAAACATCATACAAAATGAAAAAAGTTGATTAAGTAGCAGTGCTTTTTAAAAGCTCATAAAACGCTGATAATATAAAATTGACATTAAGAAAATGAAAATAGGCTTTTGGGTTGAACAATGCACGCATGTTTTATTTCTATGCCCAGAATGTGTCAATGAAATAAAAAAAAAAAAATCACACGAAAGCGGTTTCTGGTGAATTTTGTGTGATTTCTGTGTTCTTGTGAAAATTGATTTTCAGAGTTACGTAACGTTTTGATAGCTGACGTCTGAAATTAGTTCATATTTTCAAATAATCTCAGTGCATCTTAGTCTACCTTTGTTCAACTTTACGCAATGGAAAGATTAGTGTACATCATGTTCATTTACTACCAAAAAATTGACACACAGTATGTGTCAGGTTTCTTTAGTAGTTAAGTATATAAAAAAAAGATTTAATTAAGTAATAATTACCCAAAATTCCTCTCAATGATACGGTTCTTTTGAGCACTCAAAACAAATGTTTAACCTGATGGATAAGGAAAAAATTACAATATAATGTTTATATTTTAATCTAGACCTATTTAACATTGTCGTCCTGTCTCTGAATGCTGCCTACATGTACCTGTATGCTGTCTCTCATCTTTGCTAAGATTAAAACAACCGTAATGCTTAGTTCACACCAACGGCGCTTTGATGGCGCTTTAAAGCGGCGTGCAAAGCGGCACCAAAGCGTAGCAAAGCTTGATTTAAGCAGCAGGGTCGTAATAGATCATGGGAAAGCTTGGAGTAAAGGGGGACATTCGGCAAGAGCGCCAAATTTTTTTGAACTGTTAAAAAATTTTGGGCGCTCTGTCACGAATTGGTTAAAGCGCCAAGAGCGTATCAAAGCTTAACAAAGTGTAACAAAGCTCAGCAAAGCTTGACTCAAAGCGTAGGAAAGCTTAACAGAGCTTGGTTCAAAGCGGGGACCCCAGTCTTCACGGTCTGTCACCACTTGACACGCTTTGTTAAGATGTCTCAAGATTTGCTACGATCTGGCATGAAGATCTGACACGAGGTCAGACGCTTTCATCAAGATCTGACACGCTTTGTTACGCTTTTATGAAGGACTCTCACGCTTTCACACGAATTGAGGCGCTTTGATCAAGGATTGACACGTTTTGTTAGGCTTTGTTACGCTTGGCAAGCTTCCTCACGCTCTCTCACGCTCTTTCACGCTCTCCTCCGCCTCAAGGGCTAGGATGTAGTTATACAGCAGGGAGACAAACATCATGTCTTCTTCAGATAGATCATGCTCTGGTACATCTGGAATTTCTGGATCTTGTTGTTCTGCCATCGTGTTCTGGAATCAAGGATGCAATGATTTTGTGGATCTGCTGCATCTTTATTTATAGCTCTTGGTTAAAAGCGGCATGAAATTGGCGATCTCGACATATTCCAATGCGTAACAGAGCTTAACAGAGCGTAAGAATGCACAACAGAGCTTAATAATCGTATCAGAGCCTGATTTAAAGCGTTATAGTCACATCAAAGCGTAATAAAGCGTAATACAGCTTATCAAAGCGTGATTTCAAGCGTAACATAGCCTCATCAAAGCGGGATCAAATCGTGAGGAAACGTAACAAGTCAGCAATAATTCGTCCCCCAATTCGTATCAGAGCATATCAGAGCTTATCAGAGCGTAACATCACTTAGGAGATCGTGATATTTTTGGAAAAGTAAACAAAAATGACGGCGCTTTGCTCGCTGATTTAAAGCGCGGCATTCGCCGTTGGTGTGAACCAGATATAAGGGACAGAAATACATCATAATTTAGAAAATTCTGCCTGTGACCCCTAAAAGTACACTTATTGTATCAATATGTATTGGAAAACCCAACAGAATACAAAAGGTTCTAGTACCAACAGCTGATAACTTTTGCAAACAGTTTGGACCCAGATCAGGCCCGACATTTGATCTGGGTCCAAACTGTTTGACACTCAGATGCTATTTCCTGAAAGAATATTTCGAAAAAGTTGATTTCGAAAAAAAAACACCAGCAGATAACAAAAAAAGCATGAAAATTTCCCCACGGGGCAAAGAGTTTAAAATCAAGAAAGGCCTAAAGTGCCTGTGTCAGATTTACCTGCTTTCAGTCTTCCCCTGAGGTCTGATATTTCTCCGGACATCCAGGTTATCACAATGCTAATAAGACATATAGCCACTATCACAGAGAACACTAGAAAGCCCTTCAGGAAACACCATAATGTACATGTATAGATATTATCATTGTTCATTGTCTTCACAGCCTTCCTCCTGAAATATTAGAAATACCAAATTTTACAAATCTTCAGACCTATAGATAAGAGAGCAGAATTAAAAATCTTTTTTCTTATGTCTTAACCCAAACATATGTTGTGGAGACTCAAATGAACCTTCTCAATGACACAGTTCTACAGAGCACCCAAAACAAATGTTACATATGATGGATAAGAAAATATTCACAATTTTATGCTGATTTTTTTTGTCTGGAACTGTGGCTGACTTAAGATTTTATGACACAGATAAAAAGGAGTAAAAAGTTTTTCATTAATGATTTTTTGGCTATCCATGAAAATTGAGAAGATAGGGCGGACCTATCTACTTAGTTTTCATTTGTTTGTTTTGATTCTTTACATCCCAGTCAATAATTTTACAGTTATGTCGGGATAGGTCTTCCTGGGTTGAACCAGTACCAACTACCAAGCAAGGATAAATTTATGAGTCTTGCTCAAGGACACAACACAGTGACGCCAGTGAGACTCAAACCCACAGCACCTCGTCTCAAGTCAAGCACTCTATCACTGAGCCACTGTGCTCCCTACTTAGTTTTCATGAGATAGGGTAAATATTCTTTATTTAAACTTCGATTAAGCACTTTGTTAACTGATGTGGAGCAACATTTCTAAAGTTAATTCTTCCAGAAAAGAGTTAGATATTTCTTGTAAATGCAAATTTTATATCTTTTTCTTTGAAAAGACAGTAGGCAAGGAAAAGTGTGGCTAAATGATAGGTTTCGTAATAAAGTTCCATCACGAAAGAATTAACTGCGATAAAACAATTGCGTTTCTATTGAGATAATGAAACTTCCTGTACAGCCTGTCACTACAGGACATTGCACATATGTGCCATAGATTGGGGTCACCATACAGATTTCCAATATTTTCCAGATCTGCTAACTCGAGGAATCCGGGTCCTTTTGGTGTGGGTCTTTTCGGTCAGATTTTTGGGCGAGTCTACTGGCCTATTTTGGTGGGTCGTTACTGCTATGAGTCGTTTCGGCCAGTTTAAATATTAATGAAAAGTTACAGTACTTTTTGTAGTCAAATTGTCTAAATCAATATGCACCACATTATAGGTTAATGAGAAAGTAAAGAGAATAATCAACAATTTATTATTTGGGCCATCTCATGTAGTTTATCGTACATACGTGAAATAATCATTTAATCATGCATGGGCAGCCACCAAGTGGGACCAGATGCCTAATTTTCGGCCCATATGTTATTCCAAGCCCCTTTATACTTTGTGTATGCAGGCAGCAATGGCAAGAGATTGCAATTTTAAGCAGGCTTAACTAAGCCTTCGCTGCCTGTATATAATCATGCAGTATGACATGAAGGGTACCTTAAGGCTTGATAACATTATATCATTTGGGCCATCCCGTGTTACTTATCACACATGTCATCCTTTCCATGCAATGGGGCCGGACCCCTAAATTTTAGTCTGTTTACCTACTTTGTATTTATAAGCAGCAAAGGCTCTGAATAGGTTGGTATTAGTTGTATGGGTTTGGGTATGTATCACTCATCTTTTTAAACTGTGTATGATATCTTTTGAGACTGCAGCGCTGCACATGCTAGTATGAGAAAGGTCTTTCTACCATCCCTTGTATGAGACATCATAAAAGAGAACATCCTTACGAGCTGTCTCATTTTTATTGTAAAATTGTGGGGGTGTCGGGGGTATATCAGGCAGAAACGACCCACCCTAAAATCAGGCTGAAACGACCCACTGCCGAAAACTAAAGTACTGCCGCATTAATAAGAAACGCGAAAAATCGACTTAAAGTGCTTCTTTTCACGTTATTTTCTCTTGCGGGTAGAAAAAGCTGCAGTATTTTTTGACAAAATTTTCAACCTGATGTTTTTGCTGAGTTTTTCTGTAATTAGATGGAATTTTGGAATATTTTTGGTTCTTTTCAACGGGGGAGTATTACTGTTGGTAGAATGGACATAAACTGACCCAGTTTATTATTAATATGCAACGGTTGACTAACTCATTCGATGGCGCTTCAGGTCAATGATCGCCGTGAAGGTTATATACTGAACAAAAGTGAAAACGCTACACCTGAAGTGTTTGCCATTTATATGCAAAATGACGCAAGCCAGTAAAGCAAATGAAAGTGTATTTGAATGTTTAAAGACTGGGTTATGCATAAAGTAAAAGTTTACGGATATTGTCACGAGGAAACACATGAAAGTCATTTAAATGTGACAGGGGTCCAATTTTTCAGGTTACAAATTTGAACAGAAATCTAACACAGTTTAGGCCTTCAGAAATCCACTACAAACCAGATCCGACTGAACGAAATAGTAGTCTAAGACATTTGACAACCAGGAATGTGTTTTGATCGTTTCGAAAAGCAACCTTAGAAAGCGGGATTTTCATCAAATTGGCCAAGCTTGAAATTTTATCACTGAAATCTCCATAGGAAAATAAATATGTTGTTGCATCTTAGTCTGCGCACATTATTGGCCGAGAAATGGTTGGAACAATGTGCTGATAGGTCTACCTAATTTGGTAAAAGAAAGAAACTTATCGAAAATCGTGAAAATCGAAGATTACCAAAATATTTATTATTATATCTCACGCGAATTTCCTATACAAAAATTCCACATCAGCCGCCACTATAGCGACGGTGAATACGGTCACTCGTTTGTCATAGCAGCGGGTGATAGTGTTTGTCTGATGTGCAACGCCGATGCGCGTACGGTTCGTTCACGTCAGGAGACGTTCAACATGAGGCATGATTTGGCCACTTTCCACTTCCAATAACTTCGTTGTTTATGGTCAGAAACATTAATTGTAGGTACTCGTTTTCTTGGCTTGGACAAGAGGAACGCATAGAGGCCAAATTTGAGCTGATTTGGCGAAATTTTCTATTCTGCAACAAAACCACATCTTGTACAATATCCCATTTAAATGATGCTGCTTGGTATTAGGTTTGGCGTCGTCGACTTTTATGACGTAATGTGTTTGACCGAACGTCATCATCAGTTCGAGCATTCAAACTACTTAAAAGAACCATTTTTGTGAAAGATGTTTTTTTTTCATTCATGCATATAGATAAGAGGCTAATGCATCATTTTCCCTTTGGAACTCCCCTCACCACGGTAGGCATAAGACGGTAGAAAATAAATGATCCAATATTCGGTATAATAAAATAAATATTACATTCTCTGATTTGGTGATAGTCGAAAATATCATCTCTGGAAATGTGATAATCACATTCCTCGGGATGTTTCGACTATCACCCAATCAGGGAACCTAATATTATATAAATATTACATTCCCTGCGCGGGTGATAGTCGGAAATAACATCCCGAGGAATGTGATTATCAACCGAAGCGCAGCCGAGGTTGATAATCATATTTCGCGGGATGATATGTTCGTTTATCACCCGCGTAGGGAATGTAATATTTATTTTATTATACCGAACAGAACATTAGATCCCTTATTTTTTGAAGTCCTTCTCTCACTCAATAGACTTATCATGATGAGGGGAGATCCAAAGGGAACATAATGAACAGCCTCTTATCTATATGCTTGGAGTGAATTAAATCTTTCACAAATTAGTTCTTCTTTAATAATCTGAATGCTCAACCTGATCACTGACGTTCCGTTTAACAAATTACGTCATAAAAGCTGATGACGTCAAACTTTATACCAAGCAGCGTCATTTTTAAAGGAGATACTTTACATGAGGCTGTTCTGATGCAAAATAGAAAATTTCGCCAAATCTGCTCAATTTCGGTCTCAACGAGCACCCACACTTTATGTTTCTGACCATAAACAACGAAGTTATTGGAGCTTAAAGTCGCGAAATCATGCGTCATGTCCGCCATTGCTGTTGAACGTCTCCTGACGTGAACGAACCCGGCGCATCATGTGACCCCCCTGATATTTTATAATATCACCCGCTGTTATGGCAAAAACGTGGCAGTATTCGCCGTCGTTGTAGCAACGGGTGATATTATAAAATATCAGTAGTTCGTCTATGGAAGTTTTGTATGGGGAATTCACGTGAGGTATAATAATTATATAATATTCCCGATTTGTTTTTGTCAAAGGGAGACATCTTCCTTTTTTTAAAAAAATTTGATAAATTCGAAATTGATTTCTGAGCTTGTTTCAAGTGATAAAACAGTTTTCTTGTGCAATAATGCAACATAAGTATGACGAATTCTGACAAGCATAACTATCTTTTTTGCGCATGCGCAATTGCAAAATTCAGTGAATAAAGCAATAAGGAATATAACTCAAACATCAAAAGAGACAAATTGGTAGAGTTTCGACGAATCGCTTGCTGGACTTCTGAAAAACGTTATTAATCTTTAGTAAATACTTTTCGTCCAATACTTTCTCACAAAATATAAAATATTGTAGTGTATCTTTTTCATTTTTGTTCAGTATAGCATAAAGTGTATCGTACATATATAAAGTACTGCGGCATAAATTAGGATCGCGAATAAATGACTTTAGATGTACGTTTTCAATTTATATCACATTGAGTATTCAATAATCGTGAATCATTTCAGGCAGTATTTTGACAAAAGATATTGCCTGTTATTACGGCTAACGTTTGTTCTAATAATTCTGATGGTAGAATTTGGGCATTTTGTTCCACTTATTTGACACTTGACAGGGATAATCCTGGGATAGGACTAATTCATTTTGTGAAAACACTATTATTGTTCTGCACTACTTGAATAGCTGACTATATTATTACATATGTGTAGTTGATAATGTTTAGGCTGTTTACCACTGTAAAAGTTGTTTTAAAAACTGTCGATAATAGCCACATCACACTGTTTTAGTAGAAAATGTCTTTACAAATATCGCAAACAGTATTTACCCGGATCAAACTGGTATTGTATCAGTTGGATTTGTGTCTACGCTGATTGAATCGGTACTTTCAACTGAATGGCAATGCTTAAAAAATAAAACTGGCATGTACACTGAAAGCAATCGATTTTAAAATGGGTGATGCTTTTGGCACTTACCTGTAGAAATTTAAGTACAGATATATAGGCCGTCACATGGCTGTTACACCATTTGAATTCCCCCCGCTTTTTAGAAAGCCTAAAAATGTCGAAATTCCCAAGAGATTAGAGGTCAGGGCAGTGGTAGCAGATTCTTCAAACAATTTTCTTCTGACACTGCAGGATATTCTAAATCCAGATTTGAGCTTAATGTTCGGAAAAATGAATGTAATAAAGTAATATTCCAGATTTTCGCGTTTCTTATTATTGCGGCAGGACTATAGCCTTTTTTCATGTATAAAAAGGGTAGCCCTACCCAGCAGGCAATCCCATCACAAAAATGCCTTTAATTAATCTACATTAACAAGACCCTGTGACAAATTTTCTGACAAAATACGTACTTTTTAGGTTTCTTGCCTTTTATTGGTGGCAAGTTTAGCCATTCCACATCACTGTCTGTGGAGTCTAACAAGTTCATCATTGTATCAGATTTTTCTTTGGAGGCTGTGCCGTTACTTTTTGGCTTCATTGCTCGTTAGATCTGTGGAAATATTTAGTTCAAATTAAATCTACTAAGTTGTTCCATGGTCTTTCAAAACTTTAATTCACGAGGAAGTTAGTTTCACTTTGGTCAAAGTTTGTTTGGAAACGTCACATTTTGGGAGGCCTTACAAATACCAAAAGAGCGATTTGATTATCAATCATAATTAAGGATAAAAATATTTCTTATGCAGACTAAAATTACAATATAATTTAAATCATGCATTTTTAGGATTTTTTATGAAACTGTGGTGCAATTTTAAACTAAAACAAAACAAAACAAATTACTAATAGTAGCTCCCTAAACAAGGGAGACTACCCGTAAAATCGGTTATTTCCGTATACCACTGTATCTACGGAAAATACCGACACATACAGGTAAACCCATAAGTAGTTTCCCTCACATAAAAAAAGCATGCACGTAGGGACGTCATCACTTAGGCCAGTGACCAATATATACTATGCAAAATAAGCTTAGCAATTTCTTATGTTTGCATCTTTGTGCAATATCTACTAGAGTATGCAGAACCCATTTAGAGCCCTAACTCAAAACTTCAGATTTATTAAATAATCAGGTAGAGAAAGTTCAGAGGACAGCAGCCCGTTGGACCTGCAGGAGATGGCAAAACACAAGTTGTGTCGGCGAGATGCTTGATGAGCTTGAGTGGCCATCTCTTGAGGCCCGTAGGGATCGGTCCTCCCAGCTTCTCTTTCCTAAGATACATTCTGGTTCTGTGTCTATAGAAAAGACAATTAAGTACCTGACCCCTGCTCACAGTTTGAAAACTACCAGGTCATCACATAGTGCTCAATACCGCAGACACCAGACATACACCAGACATACAGTGATGCCCTGAAGAACATTTTTCTTCCCCGGACTATTCGACAGTGGAATAGTCTTTCTCCTTCAGTGGTCAGTTCCCAGACCACTGAGGAGTTTAAGGCACTCCTCATTTAGTCAAAAACACAGCCGAAAGATTTTTCTTGTTTTTTTTTGTTTGTTTTTTTTCTTCAAATTTCCAAATTCGCACTCCCTAGCGTAATGATCAAAATTTGATCGAGCCAGTGTTACGAGAAAAATATCGAACAATTTCAAATGCATTCACGAGAACAGGATCATAGGCAAATGAAACCACGAATTTACAGACGCCATCCTTTAAATGGGCATTCGGGGAGAGCAAGAATTGCAGGAGGGGTCAGTAAGCAAAATTCACATCCGTTGTAAGTAATGCTAAAATGATAAGCATGTGATTTTTCGTTTGGTGGTCTTACATCTTCCTCATGTATCATACGCATATAAAAACTATTGACTATGTGACAGATGTGATAGAGATTTCATGCTGAAAAAACTTCAGCAGCCATCAATGACGCCAAAACGTAGTCATCATTTGATTACACTTCTAATGTTAATTGGTGTGCAAATTCAAAAGAGACTCAGTTTACAAAAATGTCACAGGCTTACAATGTAATTGACCTTATGGTTGATTAAAACCTTAAGATGCTGAAAAATGGTGCTACGCATTTGCGAGATAATGGTGACGTTAGATTTTATCTTTCGGCTCGTGCTCTATAGCCACGAAGATGTTTCATTCAATAATATTTTTCTGAATGCGTTGGAAGGCATAAAACAGTTTCACTTGTCAATGTGGTTCAAGAAAACCCGACTAGAAACACCGTTTAAAGGCGTTAACGTAAGAGCAATAATAAAAACGTCAAATTGTGAAAAAAAATGGTCCTTTATTTCTCTTAGAAAGTTCAGAAAATTGCAGCATTTGCTATGCTTTTTTGGTTTCAGTGACCAAACAATCGCTTAAAATGTTTTTGGCTTCCCCCAATGATCAGTAATATCCACGTTACCCGCTAGTCTCAAAATTTAACGTCACTTTAGCACGGCCGCTGCGTTTGGTAATGCCACATTTTTTAAATGGACATCCTTGTCAGATGTTCGGCGCTTGTTAATGACAGCAAATGGAACTTCAGATCTGATGTGGATGGGATCACCCATACAAAATATTTGCTGAACGTATTGTGCATAGTATAATTGACTGTTAAGGCTATTTCCTTAACATGCAGCAAATTAACTTTGCTTCACCTTCACCGATAAAAACAAAAACAAATATATATATATATGTTTTGGTTGAGAAATAAGGAAATGATAATTTTAATTACGCACCCTTATCGGGAGGCCTGAATTAACCACATGTGCTGATCAATATTTCTTACCTCAGTGTGAACACCAGTATGTTATTATGAAAACCACCTACCACAAGAGTTACATCACTCTGACGCAAGCTGGCCGTCACCATCTTTTTCTGTCAGAAACTCACATACTTCTTTGCCACCTTTTGTTATCAAAAACACTTTATGGCTTCCCCCGTCGCACACTAACAGGTTTTCATTATCATCGACACTTATCCCACTGCAATCCTGATACAGTATACAGAACTTTGCCACCTCTTTCAAGACAATATACAGTTGGTCTAGAAGATTCGCTAGACACAAATAGTTTTTCATCATTCGACACTGCTATATAGGGCCTTTCAATCAGTACTTTACCATCCTTGATATCGTATGGGTGGATTATACGTTTCTTCTTCCCAGTGAGGTCATAAATGCCTATCTTGCCTTCTCCTGATTCTGAGAATGATATATAAATACTATCACGTGAAACAGTCACACCGTAGCATGCCCTCCCAAGATCTACAGTATGGCCTAAAGCAATTGAAGGTGTCACTTGAATGAACTGTAAGTATTGTTGCCCCTGGAATGTTACTATCACTTGGTGTTGATTTACTGAGGCTACGTCACAAGGTTGTCCAGGCACGTCAATGCTTTCCTTCATTTGCAGGTTTTCATCTAGAAGTTTTAATTTGTTATTGTACACATCACACAGAATCAACTCCCTGGATGGAAGGAAAGAAGATCCAGAAATCCACGCCTCGCCGATATCAGATTGTACTCTGATATTCACCTGATTGCGTGCTGTTACAGACATTTCTTCAAAGTATTTCTGTTTTGGTGTTCTGAAAGTATGGTTTTTAACCGTACCAAGGTCATGATCACCTGCAATAGTTATAGTTGGATTACATTCACAAGAAATATGAGGCTGGTACACCTCTTTGGTGTTTTTTTTCTGTGATTGTTGTCAATGACTTCACTGATTGTGATAGCAACCAACCAACGAGTTGCGGCAACAACGAGGGTTGGTCGCTGTTACGGTTAGAGGCTCTGTTCTGTTCTATTCATCTACAATGCGAAGGCCTGATTTCCATTCTGTCAACAGCCGAGTTCCAGTATCTATACGGAGTCGATTCAACCTTATTCTACCGTTGAAAAATGTTCCGTGATCATCATTAACATTCCATAATATCTAAACTTTGTAAAATGATTGTACATACATTGAACATGTGCACTTTCTATATTGTACACATTTATAGAATGCTTTTTTTTATTTTTAGGGCTGTTGGAATTTAATAAATGTGCACAATATAGAAGGTGCACATGTTCAATGTATGTACAATCATTATACAAAGTTTAAATATTATGGAATGAAAATTGTTGGAGTTACATATTACACAAACCAGACACCCTCTAACATTCTGTGGAAAATAATCTAAGTTCAAGACCCCCAAAAATGTTTTTTTATGAAATGTGTTCAAAATAGGAGGTGCACATCTTCAATGTGAGAACAATCATAATGAAAAGTTTGAATATAAAGGAATGCAAACTGTTTGAGTTACAGATTGCACAAACCAGACACCCCCTACGCAATTCGGGTGAAAAAATGTCTTGGTTGAACATCCGTCAAAAATGAGAAAATATTAGTCAAATGTGCACAACATGGAAGGTACCTATCTTCAATGTGTGCACAATCATTATGCAAAGTGTGAATATAAAGAAATGAAAACTGTTTGAGTTAGAGATACCAAAAACCAGACACCATCTAAGCATATTTGGACGGAAAAATGTCTAACTTCAACACCCCTCAATTTTAAGAATGTATTTATATAATATGCACAAAATAGGAGGTGTACATCTATAATGTATGAACAATCAGTATGCAAAGTTTGAATGAAAAGAAATGAAAACTTTAGGAGTTACAGATTACACAAACTAGGCACCCAAAAAGTGTTGTGGATGGTCGAACGGACGGACGGGTGAACCCATTAATAGCCCTGCTATGGCTAAACAGTGACCTAATATAGGTCACTGGGCTAAAGGGACGCACATAAGAAAAAAGAAACTAGAGGACCTGAAGGTCCTGAGGCGCTCACCTGATCTCCTTAATAATGTAAAAATAGGTCAAGGTAAACTACAGCTGAAAGTGGAACAAATTTTGTTTTACCATAAATACTATATGGGGTTGCAGCCATTTTGGTCAAGTGACCTAAACAATATAATGAATAATCCATCAAACAGCCCAGTGATTTCTGAGAAAAAGATGTTCAGATAGGTGTGTGGCGGTCCACATGCGTGGCCTTGGATAAAAGGTCACATGTCAGCTTGACATTTGGTACTTAATATAAAACCATTGTCTCATTAGGTTTAACTATTATGAATTCAGCTTAAACAGTTGTAGAAAAATGAACATTTTAAGAATTTCCCCATATAAATGCATTAGGAAATAAATTTGACCCTGTCATAAACTAGGTCAAGGTCAACCTAGATTCATCATTTGTGCAAACCGGGTAGGGCCCATACCCCTAATGCTACATACCATGTCCCAAAGCCAATGGCCTTTTGGTTCCAGAGAAGAAGATGTTTGAAGAGTTTTTTACCATATATGGACGCGGTGGCCATCTTAGTCATGTTATCATAACAATTTGTATAATTTTAGCTAACCAATCATAAGGAGTTGTCATATGAAATTTGATTTCAATTGGACATATGGTTTCTGAGAATTTTTTTTTAGTATGTTGATTGGACTCCAATATGAGCGACCTTGACTGAAAGGTCAAAGGTCAACCGTGACCTTTGAAACTTATTTATAGACACTAGATTGAACATATTAAGTGAGAATAATGACTTTGGCTTCCACAGTATTCAAAACATAACCTTTTAAAAAAATTCAATTCAAAAGCATTAGGAAGCAAATTGACCTTAACGTTAAGTAGGTCAAGGTCCTCTAGGGATCATCATTTGAATATCTTGGTCTGGAGAATAATTTTTTAAAGGGGTTTTGCCATATATGGGCATGGCGACTATGGAAGGTGAAAACCGACAATATTCAATGCATACATCTTTGTTTTTGTATGTTGGCAATTTCATTTTATTTTGTAAATTGTGTCATTATATCATGTGAATAGTATTATGATAACAGCTTCGGATGCATACTAACGAATTACAAATAATACAAAGTAATTTAGAAATAGAGAATAGCACTAACAGCTTTATAAAATGACACTCCATTCATTCAAAACAGAAAGTTGACGCATTGAATATTGGCGGTAATTCCCCGCTTCTTTCAATGCTAGATATTTTGACGGCAGAGGGCGCGCTTTCATTTATAATTTACAGAGTATCCCTTATTCCGAAGTTGTCGATTAATTTCGTAAATCGGTGATGAGAGTTAATTTTTGTTTTTGTGGCCGTGTTCCTTGGCTGTACCAGTACTGGCGGGGTGGGTTTATGCTTTTTATGGTTCTATGTCCAGGAACTCCCGAAGGCTCAACCGGCAGTGGTTCTGGTTTTAAAGCGTCTCAGAAGACGGGGCAATGGCTTAAAGTCTCATCCGACAGACTTGGAGAAGCCGGGAATCGAACCTGCGACCCCTGGTTTACAAAACATAGGTTTATCCCCTACACTACGGCGACTACAATGGTTTATCTCTAAGGTGGATAAGAGTAATAAAATTAATAAACCCAAAAAAAATCTTTTTTTTTTTTTTCGTCTTTTTTGTAAAACGTTTGTTATAGGACACAAAATGCAATCTCTAATTAAAAAGTCCATGTAGAATCTCATAAATGTAAGCGCATTAAAGTTTTAACGAAATAAATAGAATAAACATTAAAAATCATTTAAAAGGTGCAAATGTATGCATGTCTTCCGGTTTAAGGGAAACAATTCAGGAATACGTGTACAAGCTTGGCTTTTTAAAAAAGATTAGAGCATTATAGTTGCTGGACAACAGTTTTTGCATGATTAGACTTCGAGCTGAAAAAGGTCCTGCTCCCCCCCCCCCCTAGGGAATTTTGCAGACATACCCTATCTTGAAGAAAATTTCAAGCCGCATCTTTTAAGAGATGTTTGCACTCTGTGCTCCGGGGCGTTAGTCTCTGACAGCCTGTTACATATGTTACTGTAACAAACTAAGGAAAAAAAATCAAAATGAAAGTTTGAGCTACAGAAAGAAGACATTAAACTATCTAATTATTCAAATTTCTTATGTAGTTTGCAAGCTGGATGCCTTAGCTACTAAAAGCAACATTTTGATGAAAAATACAGCCTTCAATGGTGTTATATGCGTTACATACATTAAATTTCCCTTTGAAAGTTGAAATCGTGACTAACATCATTTAATTTTACAGACAATTTGTGCATTTTTGCAAGTATTTTTAATCTTAGTTTACTAAAATATTCATTTGACTAATAGAAAAAACAAAGTTTGCTTTTCTATCTGAAATACAATGTTTTATATGAGCTATTAAACAACCCTACCCCCAATTTTAAGTATCCAATTTTGGTATCTATTATTGAAGAAAAATATATGAAAATATTTGACACTCGTAGATATCTTACATTTTTGGCACTGTCTTGCTAAATTCCATTGAAAACACTGAAATTAAAAACACTTGCCTATGACTGAGTAATCAAAATGGATGCCACGACAATGCCCTTGCTCATTTATTATGACAATTTATATATGTTACGTCCTTTAAGAAGCGCTCTAATCTTAGAAACTTAGTGAATCATTGAATTGAAAGGGTCTAATTTGCGCTCTGTTCATCCTGCATTTCATTGCTTTACCTGCTGTGATACATCTAGTTCGTTTATCTGAAGGGAAATAGTTACCTCGGTTTCAGCACTTCAGAAGTTCTAAGGCTTCAAATAAGTTTTTGAATGCTTGGGGAAAGATAATAAGTGCAGAGACATTATTAGATGAAAAAATGTTTGTTGCATGTATGGAAAGGCTGCATTTATAAAAGCTAACCAGCTAAGATATGATTCTTTATCACAGAAATACCAAGGTACATCAGTCCATGTACTCTTTGCTTTTAATGGCATAGTTTTCCTCCTTGTAAAGCTTTAGTCTTTCTCCTACTTGCAGAGTATCACTTGAAACACATACTCAAAGAGCCAACTATTAGGAATTCATATCAGTTTCCGAATGTTTCAAGTCATGAATGGCAAAATTGGAAAGTTGATAATGGCTCATCAATTTTGAGAGGACTGGTGGTAAAATTGTATAGCAGTAAATGATTGAAATATTGTGTGATGATTCTACTAGTTGCAAGGAGGCGTGTGATAATAATGATTACCACAGAAGCAGACAACAACAAACGTTTAACATGAGTGTTAAATCGATGAGAAATAGTTTGGACCATTTCATGTATCGTATTTTTTGTACAAATGTAAAACTATCTTCTAATTTTGTGGCTCTATATTCAGCATTATATGCACAGTATTATAGAAATGTGTCCAAAAGGTCATTGATAACATCTGTAACAACAGTCCATGGGCTTGATAATCAGAAATGAATATAATTTCTAGTGTTTTGGCATCAAAGACTTATAAGTACACATTAAGTGTCCTGATCTTAAACTAAATGACATCTTGCAGATATATGAGCAAGACAGACCAAGAAAATTTAAAATATCCACACGCTGTAATCGCTTGCATGTGTTTTACTTAAAACAGTAATGACAAACTTCGCTTCTCTGTAAAACTGGGAGTAGGGCTGTGTATTACCTCCTATAAGACAATATATTTAAAATAGAAAAGCAAACTTGGTTTTTCCTATTCATCAATTGAGTATATGTTTGTAAAATCTAATAAAACAGTTTGAAACCAAGTCATAGTAGTTGTTTAACTAAATGACGATAGCCACAATAATAGCTTTTAAATTATAATTAGGTACATGTAACGCACATAACACCACAGTTAACTGTATTAATGTTAAACAGCTTCCATATGTAGTAAAGACATCCAGTATAAAGACAATAAAAATGTCAATTTATTAGATAATTTTAATGTCTTCGTTCGGTAGCTCAACATTCAAATTTCTTATTCTCAAATTGATATAGTAACATATGTAACAAGCTGTTACAGGCTAACGCCCTGACTTACAGAGTGCAAACATTTCTTATTAAATGCACCTTGAATGGTTACATAAGATGTAATATGTTTGCAGAATTCCAAAGGGGATTGAGATGGAGGAGTCCCTTACTCAGCTTGATGTCAAAATACTGTTTGATGATTTTACTTATCACGCTAACATATGTAACGCTCTCTGATCTTTAAAACTTGGTGCCAACTAGCAGATCTATTAGTCTTTTTTTCATACGAGCCAGCTTAAAATCCCTAAACAATGTAAAATACCCAACAGCTGCAAGTTTTTTTCACAATTTTAGCTCAAACTTTCAAACTACATTTCCTTTATTTGATATATTAACGCATGTAACACGCTGTTTCAGACTAACGCCCCAACGTAGAGAGTGCAAACATCCCTTATTCTTTGCAGCTTGAGTTGTACTATAAGAAGGAATATGTCTGCAAAATTCCCTCGAGGAGATTAAAACATTTTAGGCATATCTTACGTAAAGACAATGAGCTTGCCCATTTATTACATCAGGTAACATATGTTACAGGCTCTGATATTAAATTTTTTTGTAAAAAACTTGCAGATTTATGAGTCTTTTCATATAAGCAAATAAATCACAAACAATGAAACGCATTCATTAACTGCAAATATTTTTTAACTATTTTTACTTTAGTTTTAATACCAAACATTTAAAAAAAAAGTTTTAATACCAAACATTTTGTCAGTTACAAGCGAAAGTATGTGCACGTAGTACTGGTTAACTGCTTGTTCAAGCTTGCCCAGGAAAAAGTGTGGCTAGGTGAACTGACGGTCCCGCAATGACCATAGCTGTTGACTTGGGACGTAAAGCAACAAAACAAACAAAACAAAATACCAAACATTTCACCTTAAAACTGGGTAGGGGTTGGGTTGTTTAGTTGCTTATTCAGAAAAATTATTTAAGATAGGGAAACAAACTTTAATTTTTCTGTTAGCCAATTGCATAAAGTAGTCAGACATGGTTAAAAACATTTTGCAAAACACACAGAGAGATTGTGAATGTAAACGATGTTAGCCACGCTTGCAAATTTTAATGGGTTATCTGATTTATGTAACGCATATGACACCTTAGAAAGCCGCAATTTTGTTCAAATGGCTGTCATACGTAGTTAAGATATCCAGTATGCAGACTATATGAATAATTTTAAAAATAAATATTCTAATGTCTTAAATTTGTAGCCCAAACTTTCAATTTACTTTTTCTTAATTTGATAAAGTAACGTATGTTACAGGCTCTTACAGACTAACGCCCCAACGCACAGAGTGCAAACATGTCTTAAAAGACTCGGCTTTTAATTCTCTACAAGATAGGATATGTCTGTGCAAAATTCCCAGGGGGGGGGGGGAGCAAACCCATTCTCAGCCATCCATCTTTATCTAAAGCTGAGATATAAAGCCCATCTTTTTCCATTTTTATCATGCATTTCAAGCTCAGTAGTTGTAGACTAAGTTCTGAATATGTGATCCATTGGAAGCAAAAAAAACCTCGGGAAGGAGGTGGGGGGTAACTTGGAAGTCATATTGGTGCCGATGAGGGGCCCAGAATTTCAAAACAAACCCCATTCATATATGAGCCGCGGCATGAGATTTCAAACAATGTGGTATGTGCGACCAACAAAGTCTCAGATCAGCCTGCGCATACGGGCAGTCTGATCAGAGCCTTTGCTAGTCCCTTGAAGATTCTATGAGTGTTAAGCTACTGAGTGAACATAATTTGGAGGTTTTTAGCTTAAAAGGAGGCTGCACAGGCACGTCTGAGTCTACACTTGTCAAAATGCCACATTATTGGAAATCACATGTCAAGGCTCATATATAAATGTCGAAAAATATTATATGTATGCTACATATAATTTCACTATGTGCGCAAATTTCACAAAATGTGAAATATTGGTATGAAAAATGTGACGTATTGGTACCAATTTTTCACGCGCTGTAAAGAATTGGTACCAATTTTTCACAGTGTGAAATTTGCAAAATGTGAAATTTGCGGTTCAACAGGGCTTCAATGCCATTTAAGCCCGCTCAAGGACATCGTCTGCAAGTTAACATATCGTCGCTAATGTTTAATGGAGATATGACCAAACTTTTTCAATTACCATAAAATAGGCTCCTATATCACACCGGATAGGCGGCAATCGAAAACGCTCTGAGCAAGTGATGAACGCGGATCAAAAATCGCTAGAAACAATGTTTTCGATTGCCATTCGTCTGTTAAAAAATAATTTTGTTTCACATCGGATAGGCGGCAATCGAAAACGCTTTTAACAATCGACGAACGCGGATCAAAAATCGCTAGAAACAGTGTAATTCAAATTTCGCTAGTAGCAAAGGATCATTGACACTTGCTATGTGTAAATGCCTATGGTTTTCAGTAAAAATAAAAGTTTGTCAATCGTCTATTTCTTCACCTTGAAGCTACCCTGACCTGAGTACTTTATGGCTGTGAATTCCGTTTTCGATATTAAAAGCTTCAAAGATGTAAAATTTTGGGTAGAACAATCAGTTTTACATTAAGATATATAGAAATCCGAAAACATTTTTTTTAAATATCATTCCCCCCCCCCCCCCCCCCCCCCCCCCCGTGTGCCAGCAAAAGATTTTGCATATAAACGTGTTACCATATTTTACGCATTGTATGGAAGTGGCTTGCTGGCACAAGGGGGGGGGGGAGATGTTCAGCAGCCCAAAAACCCAGGGCCTAAGTCCATAAAATGCCTTTTCCTACCAAATAAGAAATTAATGACTGTAATGAAGTTCTCTAGAACCAACCTCCTAAATTGCTTTGTATTCTGTGCTAGTTTAATATAAAGTATTTAAAGATTAAAAGTAGAATTAGCAAGGTTTTATGCATTTTTTCATAAGAACAATCTCACTGTTATTAAATGACACATTATTTTGCAAACGTCCTGTACTTATTTATTTGCATTCTAGGGAATTGTTCATGTTTTCAATTTTTGTCTGCTGACTTTCCTCAAAATCAAGTATTTAAAAATAAACCACCCAGGACCACCATCAGAGTGTCAAACAGTTTGGATCCAGATCAAGACCGACATTCTGTTGGTCTTCAATTAGGTTCAAACTGTTTGCAAAAGGCTATTGGCAGACGACAAAATTCTCCACTGGCATATAGGTAAATACTTTAGTGTTCAATATATTGTCTCATATAGCGATATACATGCATATGTATACCATAAATATTCGGACACTTAAAATACATTCAACATGCTATGCCCTTTAAACAAAGCAAAAGTAATATTCAAAGGATCTAGTTTGAATCAGTTTCACTTTCCAGTGCTAAATGGGACACTAATATTTATTTCTTTTGTTGAGCTTACAGTTTTGTATTATTTACGGTACATGTAGTCAAAAATGTACAGGTAACTTCTAAATTATCTCCCCAAAATCATTTTATTACAAAATATATTTTGTTTTCAAAACAATTTCATCAATTATCGTGATTCGTTAATACTCTGCATATGGTATGTTCAATAGATATCACCATGCCTACCAAATAAATCAAGAAAACGTGCAGAAATCACTTTTTAAAGCACTTTTTATTTTCATGAAATTTCAGACCCCCTCCCCTTTCTACCTGCCATAACTCTCGAATGCGTAGGAATTTTGAAACTATTTTGCTAGCAGGCTCTTGCCATTAGATTCACCTATTGCACCAATACTACATGCACCACACTAGAAGCTCAAAAACAGCGTTCTGTGAATCAGAAAAATAGGCGTATAAGGCCCAAACCGTCAATGATCCTTTAGATATGAGCAGGGGCGTACCTACGTGTATGCAAATACACATGTGTGTATAGCTTGACACAGCCAGTATAGGCCACTCAAAAATGGACAACAACCCAGTCTTAATGACGAATGGTAGCTTAATGAAGCTCGAAAGTATTGCAGAATGCTCCCCTTGGAGCGTTCTGTAATACTTTTGACCTGCATTCAAGTGATAATCGGTCTTGAAAACCAAGTTTTGGTCTTTTTGAGTGTTTTTACTGTATTTAATTAGATTTTTTGGAACAGACAAGCAGCAAATAGTGAGGCCCTGGAAGGGGTTTTAGGGATACAGGGATATGGGCCAAAAGCATAAAGGGGATAGGGGATATTTTTGTAAATACTTAAAGGGATACAGGATATTTTGATCAATTCTAGGGATATGGGGATACAATGCTTTCTGGATTTGGGGATATTTGCCATTTTTCTTTTAGGGATGTGGGATATTTTTCAAAATACTTAAAGGGATATGGGATACTGGGACCCCCCCCCCTTCCAGGGCCTCAATAGAGTTTAGCTGCGTGTCTTTGAATGCTTAAGGGCTTCTTTTAGCCCTTTGGATTGCACAAAAAACATTTTCTGCCACATGGCTTCACCCATGGACCCATATAGGGGAGAGCCCCCCTGACCCCCTCAAGAGTGCGTACTCTATAAAATGCCTCAGGTAAGCGACTGATGATACAATAACAAAGGCGCTAACCAGACTGCGCGGATGCACAGGCTGGTCTGTGATTTGTTGTTTTCAAACTCCAACGATAGAGTTTCTCGAGTCGAGGCCCAAGTGTTTTATTGCTATCCTTAAATATAGTTGATGCGTTTTGACAATTGTCGCAGACAGGAAGCACTCTTGAGGGGGTCAGGGGGGCTCTCGGGTAAGAATTTGATCCTTTGGTAGAGGGGTCAAGGCTCAGGTCCCCAAAAACTCACTTCTAGCCCCCGGAGATAGCTTTTATACTTGTGCACTATATAATTTGGAATTCGCCCAAACGCCCGGATCTTAAAAGCTGTATTTATCTATCCCGAATCCTAAACGAGCCCCCCCCCCCAGGAGGGTCTGTGCTCCCTTGATCCCTGAAAATAATGCATTGATCCTGCAAATAATGTCCTCATCTCCCTAAAAGTATTTGCCTTTGCTCCCCAAATCCCTAAAAATAGTTCAGCTTCTCCCCAAATCCCCAAAAATATAAGCCAATTCTCCCTTAAATGTATTTATCTTTCCGTAGAATTAAAATCACATACTTAAAAACTATGAAGCTAAATAAGAGCGCATGACTGAATGATCACTTAATATTTTGTCTTATACATGTAATGACAGGTCTTTGCCATGGAATACATGACATATAACATGTATAAAAGCCACGTAATGCATGACATATAATTAGTTTCAATGAAATGCACTATGTGAGGCTATCCTTAATTAAAATGTTGTTGCTGTACCTGGTAGAGTAGGCTTGGGGGTTTAGAGACATACCATTCGTTTTTTCTTCGTGGGATTAGGGGCTGGTTTTTACCAACAGCTTAAACTAAACTTTTCTAGACACTTTAGTGAAAGCATTTAACTATAAAGAGTCTTTTCTACAATTGCTTATCATCGACTATATGCTTGTTTAACTTCAGTTAAAGCAAGTAAGTATATATCTGATAAGCATTTTTCAAAAAATCCTTGAAAAGGGCTAATTACCTAAAAAGATAATAATATATAGTAGGTGTGCAGGTGGCCCCGTAACATTGTGTAGTCACACTGTAGCTAGGGGGGTTTCGGGGGCATGCTCCCCCGGAAAATTTTGATAAAAATGGTGTGAACTGGTGCAATCTGGGGCGTCCCAAAGTATGTTATTACCAACCTAAAAAACAACAATTTTAAGGGAAAAAATCAACAAGAAAACTTAATTGCCATATTTCTCTCTCAGATCAATCTTCATAGGCATGTTAGTATGAAAATAAATACATTTAGAATTATCCTGGGGGGGGGGGGCTAGCCCCCTAGAAGCAGAAGAATTTTTTAAAAAATCAAACAAAATGGAGGCGTTTCCTTATTTTTTTGCGTTTTAGCAAGGCTCCCTATATCCCCAAAATTACGAGCTTGCTCCCTAGCTCCCCTAAAATAATTACCAGTGCTCCCCAGTTCCCTGAAAATAAAAAGCCATTCTCTCCAGATCCCCAAAACCCCTGGGGGCCCTAAACCGGCAGCGGTTCATCTAAGAAGACATGACGATGGCTTTAAGTCATGTCAGACAGACTGGAAGAGCTGGGGATGGAACTCAGGAGCCCTGGGTACAACGCGCGCGAGTGACTATTCCACTATACCACTTTTAGTGACTTTCCTTGGGTAGTAACCAGCATCAGGTTGGAAGGGTTTATGACTTGTGTGTGTATTTTAGGGCGGGGAACCCCCCGAAAGTGGTTCTGGAGAACTATGAATTATTGTTTGTGGCCGTGTTCCTTGGCTGTACCAGTACTGGCCGGGTGGGTATATGCTTTTTGTGGTTCTTTGTCCAGGAACTCCTGGAGGCTCAACCGGCAGTGGTTCTGGTTTTAAAGCGTCTCAGAAGACGGGGCAAATGGCTTGAAGTCTCATCCGACAGACTGGGAGAACTAGGAATTATTTTTGTGGCCGTGTTCCTTGGCTGTACCAGTACTGGCCGGGTGGGTTAAAGCTTTTTTTTGTGGTTCTATGTCCAGGAACTCCGGAAGGCTCAACCGGCAGTGGTTCTGGTTTTTTAAAGCGTCTCAGAAGACGGGGCAACGGCTTAAAGTCTCATCCGACAGGCTGGAAGAAGCCGGGAATCGAACCTGCGACCCCTGGTATACAAGACATAGGTTTATTCCCTACACCACGGCGGCTTCTCTAACTAGGAATTTGTTTTTGTGGCCGTGTTCCTTGGCTGTACCAGTACTGGCCGGGTGGGTTTATGCTTTTTGTGGTTCTATGTCCAGGAACTCCCGAAGGCTCAACCGGCAGTGGTTCTGGTTTTAAAGCGTCTCAGAAGACGGGGCAACGGCTTAAAGTCTCATCCGACAGACTGGGAGAAGCCGGGAATCGAACCTGCGACCCCTGGTTTACAAGACATAGGTTTATCCCCTACACCACGGCGGCTTCTCTAACTAGGAATTGACGATACATTTAAAAGATTCTGATTTTCAATGCACATTTTAACTATTAAATACTTATGAATTTACAAATATTATGATGTGATTTTTTTTCTGAAAAAGAAAAAAAGTACCTCTATTTTACTAAACTTTCTTTTATTTATAATCTGCGAATATAATCTTATACTTTATAAATACATCAGCTTTCATGACAGAATGAAAAATAAATAAGATGCAGTTGTACTATTAAAGGGAGGCGATTTGAGGATAAATGGTTCAAAGTAAGAAACCGGGCAAATACATGGCCGTATTTAATGCGGTATTATGTGTCTTCTGCATCTGCATGTGCGGATCCAGGAATTTTCACCAAAAGGGGGTGGGGAGGGGGGGTAGAAGGTCCAGGCCCACCTGACAGTAAAAAGCTCGGACAGCGTTGTTTTGTTATTTTTGCTGGTTTTTAGTCTTCACCTTCAACTTATTTAACAGTTTTACGGAGGGGACCGATCCCAGGGTCCGATAGTTTATTTTTTGGAAAACAATAATTTTCCAAGGTTCTAGAGGGGGTCCAACATTTTACGGGGTGGGGGGAGGGGTCCAACTTTTTTCCAGGGTGGGGGGTCGGGGGCGTCCAAATGCTAATTTCTGTAGAAACCTATCAAAATTGTGATTTTCCACGGACCCCCTATCCCCTCTCTGTATCCGCGCATGTTCTGCCTTCACTTGTAGCTCGGACCCAGTAATAGATCTACATTTGTTGGTTGTGTGCAAGCTTGGTGGGACGGGACGAAGTTTTCTCTTATATATACGTGTAAGGGGAGGGCTGTGGCTGAGTGGTAGAGTGCTTGACTCGAGACCGAGAGGCCGCGGGTTCGAGCCTCACCAGCGTCACTGGGATGTGTCCTTGAGCAAGACACATTGATTCTAGCCTAGTGCTGGTTCAACCCAGGAAGACCCGTCCCTACATAACTGAAAAATTGTTGATGGGACGTAAAGAATCATATCACACGTAGGGGGAACTTCTTGGCAAAAAATCATCCTTAACACCGTTTGCAGCGAGTTCTACTTGCATGGGAGAAATTATTTATTCCCAGTAAAATTGGTGCGCCCTCTGGCGTCAAAATACTAAAGCATATTCACTTTCGTATTATGACAACCCAGTTCTGCCTTTTTACAACATACAAATGTAGTTCTGACATTTTACAACCTAGTTCTGCCTTTTTAAAACCGAGAAATGACATGATCGGAATCTGATTACGAGTGAAACGACTATTAAATGACAATTTGCATGATATAATGACACAATTTACAAAATAGAATGAAATTGCCAACATACAAAAACAAAGATGTATGCATTGAATAATGTCGGTTTTCACCTCCCATAGGCGACCATCTTGGTCATGCGACCAGGACCATTTGAATTTATTAAGCCTGGCATTTTATTTCTTTTCATCTCGTATAATAAATTCAATAAAACATGAGCTCTCATGTAAGATCCCCTATTTAAATCACGGGCCCGATATCGAACCGCTATAAGAACTTTACTGGGCTGATCGGTCGGTTGTCATGTGTTAGAACTTGGGGACAGGTTACTAAAGCTTTAACTGATTTGCGGTCTATGTTGTATGCGCGGATCCAGAAAGGATGGGGGGGGGGGGGGCTGTGAGTCCGGGCCTCCTAGAAAATCAAAAGCAGTTTAGGGTTCCTTAGAAATACTGGTACGGACCCCCTTGGGTCCAAGTGCTACTCGAGGGTTTTAGGGCCCTCTGTGAAATACGTTGGTGACACACACACACACACACACACACACACACACACACACACACACACACACACACACACACACACACACACACACACACACACACACACACACACACACACACACACACACACACACAAACCTTTCCGGAAACCTGTCCACCAGTGCATGTCGTCTGCTGATGACCTTAGCAAACAGTTTGGAACCAGATTTCCTTTTTTTATAAAAAAAATTATAGATATGCAGGCAGGCGGGTGGACGGACGGACTTATGTACTTACAGGACGCATTAAACAAAGTACCAACGATAGCTAATTTTCTATAACACGGCTCGCCTATATATTTTCCGGAGATGGGAGGACTGTGGCCCAGAGTTCGTGACTCGAGATCGAATGGCCGCGGGTTCGAGCCTCACCGGCGACACTGTGTTGTGTCCTTAAGCAAGACACATTTATCCTTACTTAGTACTGGTTCAACCCATGACCCGTCCCCAAAGAACTGAAAAATTGTTGACTGGGACGCAAAGAATCAAACCAAACAAACAAACCCATTGTCCAGAGATAATATGCATGTCTCTTTCTGTAATTTGCTTTTCCGGCATTAATGTTTTTTATATATTTATTTTGGGAATACAAATGTACCATCAGAGTGCCCAACTAACTGGATCCATATAAGGTACGACAAAATGTCGGGCCTGATCTGGGTCCAACCTTTTGCAAAGGTTATCAGCAGACGACAAACGTCGTTAGCTGGTCCTTTTTGCACTGGAAACACCTGAACGGGTACTTCGGCGAACAGCGAAGACCCCACCCCCCGGTTCATAGATGTTTGTAAATAGCAACCTGTGACCCTTCAATATATATAAGGGACTATCCTGACTTACTGTCGTGCCAACCAAGAGTGACAGTGACGAAGTAGATGTTTACAATTGTTAAGTAAAACATTAACTTGAATAATTCACTTGACCTAATGCGAATCAATAGATCACTTGCGTATTAATCATATCCTGCGGATAGGATTAATACACAAGTGATCTATCGATACTAAGTCTTGATAACTTTGTAAACAAAACATGACGTCACTGTCACTCTTGGCTGGCAGAACAGTAACTGTATCTAAGTTTTTGAGGGTATTAACCCTTAAAGCGCCAATCACAACAAAAGTCGTATGCTTTTCTCGTCTGCCGAAATGTTTAAGAAGCCTCTACGACAAACAGTGTGGACCCAGATCAGACTCCTAAAGGAGCAGTCTAATCTGGGTCCACCCTGTTTGCTTCTATACTTAAATTCGTCAGTAATGTTAGGCAATTATTTGCAGCAGACGACTTCAGCAGACGTCATTTTTCAGATGCATTTTTTTCATGGCGCTTTAAGGGTTAAAACAGGGCTTTAACTGTTTATAATTTAACGTAGTATTCCACAGACACGTGATTGCTCAAAACGCACGAAAAGTTGGAAACGTGAACATTTCTATTGTTCAGAAATACAGGTATTTTTATTCAGGTTTGGCGGTTAAAAATGGGGATGGAACATTTAGTCAAATTCAAATTATTTTATTTTGTGAAACCCGTAGTACAGTCTGCTATGAAGAAGATGCAGAAGTTTGGGATTCTGTGAGTAGATTTTACGCATATTTGAATATTAAGGTTTTTTTTCTAAAACTGCAAAAATCTGTTGCATAATGCAGGTGCCAGAAGCCCGAGAATGCCACAAAACTGAGACCCTTCGCAAAGTGACATATTTTGGTAGAGTGCGTGATTGAAAATTCGTTTTCTTATTCCTCTAACAAAACATGTTGTTGAGTCTCAAAAGAACCGTCTCAACGAGACGGTTCTTTTGAGTAACCACAACATAGGTAAAAAATAATACAATTTTACGCTAAATATCGTTATCTGCACTTATGCTGGTTTGCCGCGATTTCTTGCTAAGCTTTAGATAAAGCCAAAGTGTTTGGGGTTAGAACTGAAACGTAGACATGGTGCTATTGTCGTGGGGCTCAACAATTTTTCAGTCATCTTACGACGGCCAGTTATCATTACACACTGGCCTTGGACTGGTCTCGGACATTACGTAAACCGGTGTTTGGGGGGGGGGGGGGGGGCAAAAATATGAAAGTATTTGGTCGTACCGGGGTTCGACTTTACCACCCACCCATAAAAGTCAGAATTCAACATATTGATTTGATCGGGCTCGATACCGAATGCGCATGGCGTGGCGGCCAAAATGTAAACATGGATTTGTTACACGTAGCTCAATGATCATAATATGCCAAAAGAGGCCAGAGTACGGTTCGGCTTCGGTAGCGCGGTCAGCAAAAGTTTGGTTTGGGGATAGTCGTTGCATATTGATTTGCCTTTCTCGTGGTGGTGGATGGACTCGTCCGCTCTTTATACTGTCTGAGGTCGAAATCTTAGATAAATTAGGCCTCGACGCGACAACACCTGTCTTTGGGGTTTCCGACAACTTGAATCGAGACTCAAACCAGTCTTCTCAGCCATAGATACTAGCTGGAAAAATGAATTTTTGTTTGCAGCAAGATTAGGTATGATACTTTTAAAAATGCGAAAAACAAATGCGCTGATCAGTCTGTGCGGAGGCCCAGGCTGGTCTGCGCCCCAAACACCGGGTTATTTGCGTCGAGGTCCAATTGTTTTACATGTTGTTTTATTATTTTCTTCAGCAGTTTGAACTAGTTCAGAGGAACAAAAACGCCGCTTTTGAGGGCAATTAAGTAATTCAATTCGTGAAAAAAAGTAATTGTTTTTAAAATCACGGGGTAAGAAAAAGCAATCGAATTTTGGTAAAAGCAAAAGAAAAAAAAAGAAATTTTAAAAGAAAATTTAGCCACGACATGAGCTATCCATCAATGTGGTATGTGCTAAGTTAGCAACGGATGAGAGCAGCCTGCGCAGTCTGATCAGAGCCTTTGCTAGTCACTTGAATATCATATGTCTGTTAAGCTACTGAACATACAACATATGGAGTTTCTAAGCTTAAAAGTAGACTGCACAGGCTCGTCTGAGAACACTTGTCAAAATTCCACATTGTTGGAAATCATTTGTCACGGCTCAAATATGAAAATGTCCCAAAAGTACCTGTGCAAGGTAGCATACTAGAGTGTACATCTGGCTAAAGATCAAGATCAGGCCCGAGTTTATAAAACTTTTTTCATGCTCAACTCAAATGAGCATGAAATTTCAACTGCTCATATAAACTAAAATGCCACAAAAATAACAGATTTTCTTGCTTTCAAAGTCTCAGATGTTGTATTTATCATGCTAATAAATGTTAAACTGCCAATAATTGTTGGCTGCCAACATTTGTTGGCATTTTATCATTTTTGAACAGGATCAATTTAGTGCTCAGCTGAGTTGAGCATGAAAAATGTTTTATCACCTCGGGGCTAGGATTAGAAGTATATTATGTGGGATAATAAAAACAAATTAAGCATTGTTTTTTAAATAAAGCAATCTATAAAATTCTGATGGAGCAAATACCAAAATGAACTGAAAGCTTATCCAGACCTATGTATAGGACACACAGCCAAAGCAATTATAAAGTTCTCAAATTGCCACCAAGATCAAGTATTGACCGCTAAAAAGATTAAACAGCTGTGAAATCCTAAAGACGCACTCACCTCGTGCTCGTGCGAATAGTATGTTGCACGGATGTCATGCTTATATAAACGTCTAGCAATACGCAACTCGACCTAACAGTTAATCAAACCACAAAGCTCAAGATAATTCCCCTTTTCGAAAACCATGCCCACTTTAAGTCAGTGTCGTCTGCTGATAAACTTTGCAAACGATCATTTTTATTTCAAAAATCAGTATAAGCACTCCCTGGAAATATGATTATGTAGGAAGGCAGGCCCAGATCAGGCCCGACAAGTTGTCAAGCCTGATTTGGACCTAAATTGTTTGACACCGATGGTATTCCTGAAAGTGATGATTTTGAAAACAATCAGTAGACGACAGATACATATTAGAATTACCCAGCAGGAAAGACCAAACGTCGGTCCTGATCTGGATATAGACGGTTTACCCCTCTGGTGGTGTTCCTGAAAGAGTCTTTGAAAGGGTTCATTCGGAAAAAATGTCAGCGCATGGCGAAAAAGTATTAAGAGTACCATGCGTGCAAAGAGTTAATAACACGTACTTGCGTATTTTATGCAAAATTGTATGCCAGATTCATATTAAAATATCCATTTTTGCACGAAATTATGGAAAAAGACGAACAAACGAACAAATAAATAAAAAAGAAAGGGTACCAAATTCGAACCCACATCTTTTAAATGCTAAGCACAGCCTGTTATCTATTAGAATTCTTTCATTCAGATAAGTATACTTCCACAAAACCTTCAAGACATGACTGTAACAGTAAATGCATTGAGTGAATCGAGGAGTTAGGTCCTCCAGGCTTAAATAGGGCCACTTTCGACTCGAGACTGCCCCTGAGGCGGGAAGGGAGGGGGCCCACGCGCGCGGGACCCTCGCCGAATCCAAGGCACGGAGGTGTCGCACCGCAGATCGTGGTAAAAGTATAATTGTATACCAAACTAAAGCGCACTTTTCACGAAGATTCCCGAAGATTGGGTGAAAGGTCATTGAATATTCATATGTCTCAGGTCAATTTTGTCAAATAATAAACCTTGGGTTCAGTGTGGCAGAGCTTGTCACGGGCTAACACTGGGCTCTTCGAAACGAACTATAATTCCAACATAAGGTCTTACGTAATAGATGCGCGCGCACGTTTACGCCCAAACGGCTAGATACGAACAAAAAGCTTTGATGTGTGACTGTATTTACAATATTGAAATACGGATCTAGAAATAGGGGTTTCACGCGATTGCTAACATTTACTATACAATTTTGACACGCATAGATGTTGTAGCCCGACTGGCTCATTTTACACGTTACGCATCAACCTGTTGAAATAGAATGACCCAAAGGTCAGTACAAATGTCATCAGATGTCGTGGTACTTCTGTAGTTGGTTTGCAAGTAAACGATTAAGGCCGAAGTGAATAGCCACGGCCTATATCCTGTATTCCCCGTTTAAATTATTCATTGTAGACGAAAAGGATGTGTATACTGCACAGCCTACTCTAAGTAACAACACTGACGAATAAGTGGGACTACATGTACAAATAGAGCACAGCAAGGATTTTTTTGCTAAAACCAACCAACATTTGAGGCTACTGACAGATCTGGAAACCATCTTTCCAGATATGTCTAGAGGAGGGAACCAGACAAGCTACTAGAGTAACGGTGCTCTGATCCACCGTTGATCTCTAGTAGGTTCGTTACGTCACAATAGTAGCAACTATTGATGTTTGAGTCGAACTATAGTTAGACTATAGTTAGACTTTGGGATGGGGAATTTTGGCGACTATGATTTCTTGATACTACAATATAATATGCCACAGAATGTAACATGTTAGCCCTCATATTATTTAGACCAAAACTGTAAAAAATGGGAAAGCAGTTATAATTGTGGACTTTACATGGCAATGATCACATGTGATATGGTCATATAAAGGGAAACAGGTCAATTGTTACTTACGATACCAATTTAAATTTATAAGACTTTTTCAGAAAGAAATAGGTAAGATCAAACATGACCAGGCGACATTAGAGTTAATTTAGAATAGATTTTAAATGTTTAAGAATGTTGGATGGAAACGTGCCAACTTTGCCACCAGTACTATGCATACTTATATAATGAGATTTTTATAGTAAACCACAATGACCAACAGAGGCTCAGAGGCATTTTGACAGCCATTGGTCAAGTGATAGCACTGTACTAAATATGAATATATTTGAAATTAAGTAATGTATACAATAGTGTTATCAAAGATGTAGATGGTTTTGTTGCATAATGGCTGTTGGCTCCATTTATTTAACTGCTTTCAATTCATCAGCATATCCAAAAATAAAAAAATAAATAGATTTAGCTTTGTATTTGCACGATAAGATTTGGGACTATTATATGGTAACAAAGTTAACAAGGCTGTAACACAGTGCAGTTCCAACTACCGATACCTAACATGAGCCATTTTGCATTTTATAGTTACATTTAATGTAGCTTTAGAAAATTATAGTGTACTAAATAACATCTCGATGGGCACATGGGTTCGATTAGCATATTTTTGGATGTTACGTATGTTACTATTTGCATTATGGTTGCAAGATTAGCATGCTACTCTAGTATAATTTACTGCTGGTAATCACTCTCATAACATGCCAGCTGAATATACTTGTTTTTTTAAACTGCACGACTTTATTCCATGCTTTTTAGCAAAAAATGTGTTATTATTGTATATCAATAAAGGGGTAGCTATTTTCAAATGCGTACAAAAGATATTCTATAAAAGATAGGGAGCTGATATTTGCAGTTTTGGATTGGTCAGTTTAAATGTCTTTGTGGCAGCATCAACGACTAGACCCAATAAACAGTCATAAACATTTCAGACGAAGCGACAGGGATTATAATTTACCAAAAATTGGGTAGTTATACAAAATGTCACGTAAGTAACATAGTGGACAGCATCAGTTTGTTTTAAATAATTAGGTTTTGTTGCTCTTTGACTGGGCTGTATAAAAATACTAAAATTTTAAACATTTGAATAGCCCTTTAATACTTTTTTGACTTTTAACATTCTATGTCATTTGAACGAGTTTTAATGGGTAACGTATATAACAGGATGTTACAGACTTACGTGACACTTGTCAGAGGGCTAACATGTTTAAAAAAACTTGTAAGACATTGGGCTATATGGAAATCATAGTCTTCGAAATCCCATCTGGGGGAGTAAACCATGGCCTTAGTTACTATATATATATTTTCTATTAGGAACTATAGATCGATTCGGAGCGGGCCTTTGTCGTTGCAATGGTAAGTTGACTTTTGAGTGACACTCAAATAGCAGTAAAAGCTACCGTGTGTGTGTAAGGGGGAGAGGGATTTTCATGCATTTTACCAGCCAAATCTTCGCCCTAAACTATGCTGTCATAAAAAACAAAACAAAAAAAGTTTAGCTCGCATGCAGAGAAACAATCTAATCAAATTATCACGCCATGACCAAACGAAAAGGGCTCATGACTCGGAGATAGTTAGAGCTAAGGAAAACCTTTAGTTGATCCATGTTGGGCCCAACCATTTTTTTTAAAGTTTATTTTCATTATCGTTTCCTAGATATTGATTACGTATTCATCGTGATCTTTTTGTGGCCGTGACGCAAGGAAACCTGTCTTCGGGGTTATGATTAGGTCTCATACCAAAACTAGCCTGCTCAGCTACAGAGGTCAGCTAGAATAGTCAAATTAGCTTGTAGGAATTTTTGATATGGTACTTTCCAATAAGCGAATACCAAAGGCGCTGATCAGACTGCGCGGATGCGCAGACTGTTTTGCACGTGTGTTGTTCGCAAATCACCGAAGACAGATTTTCTTACAATCATGCATGTATTTACAGACGAAATTAGCTCATCTTATTTCACCTTTTGATTTATAATGCCTACAATACAAATACAAAAGGATTTTTGTCTGGAAAGGAATTCATTGTTTACCTTAGGAAGTTTTATACGAAGCCACTGGTTTGGATTAACAAAATTGTTGAGCGTAAACTTGAAATTATTTTCTAACCAGTCAGTTTTAAAATATCGGTTTTCGATGCCTCATTGAGGTGGAAGACGTATGGTATGTATTGGCTATGTAAGCTTTCTCTCAATATTCTTTCAGGAATAGCCCCAGAGTGTTAAACAGTTTGGATCTAGATCAGGTTGAATCTTTTTTCGGTCTGATCTGGACCCAAACCGTTTGCAAAGGTTATCAGCAGATGACAGAAGTCAGCAAAGCATTTCACATGAGTACGAAGGTGCTTGGCATTGGGTCACATTATATGTTGAAGTTATGTTTTAATGTTAGACCAAGCGAATATGACCAGAAAATACACATTCACATATTATAAACAAGAGTGCGCATCAGTAATAGCATCATTAAATGCTTGTAATGGATACTTTGTATGGTCACCAAATGAACCAAGTATAGGTCAGCTTTGATTTGTAAAACAAGGGGAAAACCCAGGGAAGTTAACAATCACTGAGTATGAACCACATGAACAAAAAGTATCATTAAATGTAGGTTAGGCAGATTTTGTATGATTATACAGGACTCAAATATAAGAAGGTTTTGGCATGTAAAAGAAAGTGAAAATAGCCAGGAAGCTTCACAATCACAGATCGCAAATTGATTTGCCTTCATTTTTGGCCATTCTGATAGTATATTTTATCACCAAAGCAAACACAGATGGGCACTACTGTGGCTGGTGTACTTGCTGGAGAAACACCTTATATGCCTCATCTTCACAAAAGAAATGAAATTGGTGTAATTATTTCATATGCGTTAATCACTCTTAAAACTTGCATACCTAATGGGACTGCAAACCTATTATTTTGGTACAATCACCTAATTTCATACCCTATGTAAGTGAACAGCAAATGCACTGATGAGACTGAGCAGATGCGCAGGCTCGCCTGAGCCTTCGCTGTAGACTTGTATGATAAGTACCAGCATCTCCATAGCTGGAACAAATACTGTTGCAATTTTGCGAAGCTGTTTTAGAACGCTTTTAACTGAAAATCTTATTATATTTAATTAATTTCAGGTCCAGACGACTGAATACTACTGCAGCTACAAGTCCATTTGAACAGAAGAACAGAAAGACGACACAAAGCAATGATCTGGAGTTGGAAACTATTGAAATGGTAGGTATTTTTTCTGTTTATATGGTACTCTGATGTACAATATGCGTCCATCTTTATTTTGTGGTGGGTTTAAAGGGAATCTAAAGTCGCGCTTGTCGTTACAGGTACCTACTGCGAATTGTTAACGTGTATTAGCGTCGTCGTGTCCGTGGTGGATGGGGTAAAAGGGACTTAAAATGCGCTTGTCGTTAGAGGTACCTCCTCTGTTTTTTAACGTGTATCAACAAGGTCGTTTTGTGTGTGTGCGTTGGGTGGGGGGGGGGGGGGGGCTTAAAGGGAATTTAAAACTGTTGCGCTTGTCCTTAAATGTACCTCCTCCAATTCGTTAACGTATATCAACGTTGGTCATTTTTTTAAGGGGTGGGAAAAGGGAATGTTAATCCACGCTTTTCGATACAGGTACCTCCTCCAATTTGTTTACGTGTATCAACGTTTTCTTTTCTTTTACATATATATTGTCAGGTGACGTGTCCTACAAAATAGGGGACAGACAGAAAAGAAAGTCTCATTGAGGCGGAAGACGTATGGTATGTATTGGCTATGTAAGCTTTCTCTCAATATTCTTTCAGGAATTGCCCCAGAGAGTTAAACAGTTTGGATATAGATCAGGTTGAATCTTTTTTGGTCTGATCTGGACCCAAACCGTTTGCAAAGGTTATCAGCAGATGACAGAAGTCAGCAAAGCATTTCACATGAGTATGAAGGTGCTTGGCATTGGGTCACATTATATGTTGAAGTTATGTTTTAATGTTAGACCAAGCGAATATGACCAGAAAATCCACACTCACATATTATAAACAAGAGTGCGCATCAGTAATAGCATCATTAAATGCTTGTAATGGATACTTTGTATGGTCACCAAATGGACCAAGTATAGGTCAGCTTTGATTTGTAAAACAATTGGAAAACCCAGGGAAGTTCTCAATCACTGAGTATGAACCACATGAAACAATAGCATCATTAAATGTAGGTTAGGCAGATTTTATATTATTATACAGGACTCAAATATAAGAAGGTTTGGCATGTAAAAGAAATTGAAAATAGCCAGGAAGCTTCACAATCACAGATCGCATATTGATTTGCCTTCATTTTTGGCCATTCTGATAGTATATTTTATCACCAAAGCAAACACAGATGGGCACTACTGTGGCTGGTGTACTTGCTGGAGAAACACCTTATATGCTTCATCTTTACAAAAGAAATGAAATTGGTGTAATTATTTCATATGCGTTAATCACTCTTAAAACTTGCATACCTAATGGGACTGCAAACCTATTACTTTGGTACAATCACCTAATTTCATACTCTATGTAAGTGAACAGCAAATGCACTGATGAGACTGAGCAGATGCGCAGGCTCGCCTGAGCCTTCGCTGTAGACTTGTATGATAAGTACCAGCATTTCCATAGCTGGAACAAATACTGTTGCAATTTTGCAAAGCTGTATTAGAACGCTTTTAACTGAAAATCTCATTATATTTAATTAATTTCAGGTCCAGACGACTGAATACTACTGCAGCTACAAGTCCATTTGAACAGAAAAACAGAAAGACGACACAAAGCAATGATCTGGAGTTGGAAACTATTGAAATGGTACGTATTTTTTCTGTTTATATGGTACTCTGATGTACAATATGCGTCCATCTTTATTTTGTGGTGGGTTTAAAGGGAATCTAAAGTCGCGCTTGTCGTTACAGGTACCTACTGCGAATTGTTAACGTGTATTAGCGTCGTCGTGTCCGTGGTGGGTGGGGTAAAAGGGAGTAAAAATGCGCTTGTCGTTAGAGGTACCTCCTCTGATTTTTAACGTGTATCAACGTGGTCGTTTTGTGTGTGTGCGTTGGGGGGGGGGGGTGGGGGGGGGGGGCTAAAAGGGAATTTAAAACTGTTGCGCTTGTCCTTAAATGTACCTCCTCCAAATCGTTAGCGCATATCAACGTTGGTCATTTTTTTAAGGGGTGGGAAATAAGGAATGTTAATCCACGCTTTTCGATACAGGTACCTCCTCCAATTTGTTTACGTGTATCAACGTTTTCTTTTTGTTTTACATATATATTGTCAGGTGACGTGTCCTACAAAATAGAGGGCAGACGGAAAAGAAAGTCTCATTGAGGTGGAAGACGTATGGTATGTATTGGCTATGTAAGCTTTCTCTCAAAATTCTTTCAGGAATAGCCCCAGAGTGTTAAACAGTTTGGATCTAGATCAGGTTGAATCTTTTTTCGGTCTGATCTGGACCCGAACCGTTTGCAAAGGTTATCAGCAGATGACAGAAGTCAGCAAAGCATTTCACATGAGTATGAAGGTGCTTGGCATTGGGTCACATTATATGTTGAAGTTATGTTTTAATGTTAGACCAAGCGAATATGACCAGAAAATCCACACCCACATATTATAAACAAGAGTGCGCATCAGTAATATCATCATTAAATGCTTGTAATGGATACTTTGTTGGTCACCAAATGGACCAAGTATAGGTCAGCTTTGATTTGTAAAACAAGGGGAAAACCCAGGGAAGTTCTCAATCACTGAGTATGAACCACATGAAACAATAGCATCATTAAATGTAGGTTAGGCAGATTTTGTATGATTATACACAACTCAAATATAAGTAGGCTTTGGCATGTAAAAGAAAGTGAAAATAGCCAGGAAGCTTCACAATCACAGATCGCAAATTGATTTGCCTTCATTTTTGGCCATTCTGATAGTATATTTTATCACCAAAGCAAACACAGATGGGCACTACTGTGGCTGGTGTACTTGCTGGAGAAACACCTTATATGCCTCATCTTCACAAAAGAAATGAAATTGGTGTAATTATTTCATATGCGTTAATCACTCTTAAAACTTGCATACCTAATGGGACTGCAAACCTATTATTTTGGTACAATCACCTAATTTCATACCCTATGTAAGTGAACAGCAAATGCACTGATGAGACTGAGCAGATGCGCAGGCTCGCCTGAGCCTTCGCTGTAGACTTGTATGATAAGTACCAGCATCTCCATAGCTGGAACAAATACTGTTGCAATTTTGCGAAGCTGTTTTAGAACGCTTTTAACTGAAAATCTTATTATATTTAATTAATTTCAGGTCCAGACGACTGAATACTACTGCAGCTACAAGTCCATTTGAACAGAAGAACAGAAAGGCGACACAAAGCAATGATCTGGAGTTGGAGACTATTGAAATGGTAGGTATTTTTTCTGTTTATATGGTACTCTGATGTACAATATGCGTCCATCTTTATTTTGTGGTGGGTTTAAAGGGAATCTAAAGTCGCGCTTGTCGTTACAGGTACCTACTGCGAATTGTTAACGTGTATTAGCGTCGTCGTGTCCGTGGTGGATGGGGTAAAAGGGACTAAAAATGCGTTTGTCGTTAGAGGTATCTCCTCCGATTTTTAACGTGTATTAACGTCGTCGAATGTGTGTGTGCGTTGGGTGCTAAAAAGAAATTTAAAACTGCTGCGCTTGTCCTTAAATGTACCTCCTCCAATTCGTTAACGTGTATCAACGTCGTCATTTTTGTAAGGGTGGGAAAAAATGAATGTTAATCCACACTTTTCGTTAAAGGGTACATCCTCCAATTTGTTAACGTGTATCAACGGTTTTTTTTTTACATATATATTGTCAGGTGACGTGTCCTACAAAATAGAGGGCAGACAGAGAAGAAAGTCTCATTGAGGTGAAAGACGTATGGTATGTATTGGCTATGTAAGCTTTCTCTCAAAATTCTTTCAGGAATAGCCCCAGAGTGTTAAACAGTTTGAATCTAGATCAGGTTGAATCTTTTTTCGGTCTGATCTGGACCCAAACCGTTTGCAAAGGTTATCAGCAGATGACAGAAGTCAGCAAAGCATTTCACATGAGTATGAAGGTGCTTGGCATTGGGTCACATTACATGTTGCAGTTATGTTTTAATGTTAGACCAAGCAAATATGACCAGAAAATCCACATTCACATATTATAAACAAGAGTGCGCATCAGTAATAGCATCATTGAATGCTTGTAATGGATACTTTGTATGGTCACCAAATGGACCAAGTATATGTCAGCTTTGATTTGTAAAACAAGGGGAAAACCCAGGGAAGTTAACAATCACTAAGTATGAACCACATGGACAAAAAGCATCATTAAATGTAGGTTAGGTAGATTTTGTATGAATTTACAGGACTCAAATATAAGAAGGTTTGGCATGTAAAAGAATTTGAAAATAACCAGGAAGTTTCACAATTACAGACCGCAAATTAATTTGCCTACATTTTTGGCTATTCTGATAGTATTTTTTATCACCAAAGCAAACACAGTTGGGCTCTACTGTGGCTGGTGTACTTGCTGGAGAAACACCTTATATGCCTCATCTTCACAAAAGAAATGAAATTGGTGTAATTATTTCATATGCGTTAATCACTCTTAAAACATGCATACCAAATGGGACTGCAATCCTATTATTTTGGTACAATCACCTTATTCCATACTCTATGTAAGTGAACAGCAAATGCACTGGTGAGACTGAGCAGATGCGCAGGCTCGCCTGAGCCTTCGCTGTAGACTTGTATGAAAGGTACCAGTATCTTCTTAGCTGGAACATATACTGTTGCAATTTTTCAAAGCTGTTTTATAACGTTTTTAACTGTAAATCTTATTATATTTAATTAATTTCAGGTCCAGAGGACTGAATACTACCGCAGCTGCGAGTCCATTTGAACAAAAGAACAGAAAGACGAAATGAACCAATGATCCGGAGTTGGAGACTATTGAAATGGTAGGTGTTTTTTTCTGTTTATATGGTACTCGTATGTACAATATGCGTCCAGCTTTATTTTGTGGTGGGTTTAAAGGGAATCTAAAGTTGCGCTTGTCGTTACAGGTACCTACTGCAAATTGTTAACGTCTATTAGCGTCGTCGTGTCTTTGGTGGGTGGGGTAAAAGGGACTAAAAATGCACTTGTCGTTAGAGGTATGTCCTCCGATTTTTAACGTGTATCAACGTCGTCGTTTTGTGTGTGTGCGTTGGTGGGGCTAAAAGGGAATTTATAACTGCTGCGCTTGTCCTTAAATGTACCTCCTCCAATTCGTTAACGTGTATCAACGTCGTCATTTTTGTAGGGGTGTGAAAAATGAATGTTAATCCACGCTTTTCGTTAAAGGGTACCTCCTCCAATTTGTTAACGTGTATCAACGTTTTCTTTTTGTTTTACATATATATTGTCAGGTGACGTGTCCTACAAAATAGAGGGCAGACAGACAAGAAAGTCTAATTGAGGTGGAAGACGTATGGTATGTATTGGCTATGTAAGCTCTCTCAAAATTCTTCAGGAATAGCCCCAGAGGAGTGTTAAACAGTTTGGATCTAGATCAGGTTGAATCTTTTTTCGGTCTGATCTGGACCCAAACCGTTTGCAGAGGCTAATAGAAGATGACAGAAGTCAGCAAAGCATTTCACATGAGTATGAAGGCGCTTGACATTGGGTCACATTACATGTTGAAGTTATGTTTTAATGTTAGACCAAGCGAATATGACCAGAAAATCCACATTCACATATTATAAACAAGAGTGCGCATCAGTAATAGCATCATTAAATGCTTGTAATTGATACTTTGTATGGTCACCAAATGGACCAGGTATAGGTCAGCTTTGATTTGTAAAACAATTGGAAAACCCAGGGAAGTTCACAATCACTGAGTATGAACCACATGAACAAATAGCATCATTAAATGTAGGTTAGGCAGATTTTGTATTATTATACAGGACTCAAATATAAGAAGGTTTTGGCATGTAAAAGAAAGTGAAAATAACCAGGCAGTTTCACAATCACAGGATGCAAATTGATTTGCCTTCATTTTTGGCCATTCTGATAGTATATTTTATCACCAAACCAAACACAGATGGGCTCTACTGTGGCTGGTGTACTTGCTGGAGAAACACCTTATATGCCTCATCTTCACAAAAGAAATGAAATTGGTGTAATTATTTCATATGCGTTGATCACTCTTAAAACATGCATACCTAATAGGACTGCAAACCTATTATTTTGGTACAATCACCTAATTCCATACTCTATGTAATTGAACAGCAAATGCACTGATGAGACTGAGCAGATGAGAAGGCTCGACTGAGCCTTCGCTCTAGACTTGTATGAAAGGTACCAGTATTTCTTAGCTGGAACATATACTGTTGCAATTTTGCAAAGCTGTTTTATAACGTTTTTAACTGTAAATCTTATTATATTTAATTAATTTCAGGTCCAGAGGACTGAATACTACTGCAGCTGCGAGTCTATTTTGAACAAAAGAACAGAAAGACGAAATGAACCAATGATCCGGAGTTGGAGACTATTGAAATGGTAGGTGTTTTTTTCTGTTTATATGGTACTCGTATGTACAATATGCGTCCAGCTTTATTTTGTGGTGGGTTTAAAGGGAATCTAAAGTTGCGCTTGTCGTTACAGGTACCTACTGCAAATTGTTAACGTCTATTAGCGTCGTCGTGTCTTTGGTGGGTGGGGTAAAAGGGACTAAAATGCGCTTGTCGTTAGAGGTACGTCCTCCGATTTTTAACGTGTATCAACGTCGTCGTTTTGTGTGTGTGCATTGGGGGGGGGGGGCTAAAAGGGAATTTAAAACTGCTGCGCTTGTCCTTAAATGTACCTCCTCCAAATCGTTAATGCGTATCAACGTCGTCATTTTTGTAGGGGTGGGAAAATGAATGTTAATCCATGCTTTTCGTAACAGGTTCCTCCTCCAATTTGTTAACGTGTATCAACGTTTTCTTTTTGTTTTACATTTATATTGTCAGGTGACGTGTCCTTCAAAATAGAGGGCAGACAGAGAAAAAAGTCTCATTGAGGTGGTAGACGTATGGTTTGTATTGGCTATGTAAGCTTTCTCTCAAAATTCTTTCAGGAATGGCCCCAGAGTGTCAAACAGTTTTGATCTAGATCAAGTTGAATCTTTTTTCGGTCTGATCTGGACCCAAACCGTTTGCAAAGGTTATCTGCAGATAACACAAGTCAGCAAAGCATTTCACATTAGTATAATGGTGCTTGGCATTGGGTCACATTACATGTTGAAGTTATGTTTTAATGTTAGACCAAGCGAATATGACCAGAAAATCCACATTCACATATTGCATCAGTAATAGCATCATTAAATGCTTGTAATGGATACTTTGTATGGTTATCAATTGGACTAATTATAAGTCAGCTTTGATTTGTAAAACAAGGGGAAAACCCAGCGAAGTTCACAATCAGTATGAACCACATGAACAAATAGCATCATTAAATGTAGGTTAGGCAGAATTTGTATGATTAAACAGGACTCAAATATAAGTACCCTTTGGCATGTAAAAGAAAGTGAAAATAACCTGGAAGTTGCACAATCACAGATCGCAAATTGATTTGCCTTCATTTTTGGCCATTCTGATAGTATATTTTTATCACCAAAGCAAACACAGATGGGCACTTATGTGGCTGGTGTACTTGCTGGAGAAACACCTTATATGCCTCATCTTCACAAAAGAAATGCAATTGGTGTAATTATTTCATATGCGTTAATCACTCTTAAAATATGCATACCTAATGGGACTGCAATCCTATTATTTTGGTACAATCACCTTATTCCATACTCTATGTAAGTGAACAGCAAAGGCACTGATGAGACTGAGCAGATGCGCAGACTCGCCTGAGCCTTCGCTGTACACTTTTATGATAAGTATCAGCATCTTCATAGCTGGAACAAATACTGTTGCAAATTTGCAAAGCTGTTTAAGAACGTTTTTAACTGTAACTCTTATTATATTTAATTAATTTCAGGTCCAGACGACTGAATACTACTTCAGCTACAAGTCCATTTGAACAGAAGAACAGAAAGACGACACGAAGCAATGATCTGGAGTTGGAAACTATTGAAATGGTAGGTATTTTTTCTGTTTATATGGTACTCTGATGTACAATGCGCGTCCATCTTTATTTTGTGGTGGGTTTAAAGGGAATCTAAAGTTGCGCTTGTCGTTACAGGTACCTACTGCAAAATGTTAACGTGTATTAGCGTCGTCGTGTCCGTGGTGGGTGTGGTAAAAGGGAGTAAACATGCGCTTGTCGTTAGAGGTACCTCCTCCAATTTTTAACGTGTATCAACGTCGTCGTTTTGTGTGTGTGCGTTGGGGGGGGGGGACTAAAAGGGAACTTAAAACTGCTGCGGATGTCCTTTATGTATCTCCTCCAATTCGTTAACGTGTATCAGCTTCGTCATTTTTGTAGGGGTGGGAAAAATGAATGTTAATCCACGCTTTTCAATACAGGTACCTCCTCCAATTTGTTAATGTGTATCAACGTTTTCTTTTTGTTTTACATTTATATTGTCAGGTGACGTGTCCGTCAAAATAGAGGGCAGACAGAGAAGAAAGTCTCATTGAGGTGATAGACGTATGGTATGTATTGGCTATGTAAGCTTTCTCTCAAAATTCTTTCAGGAATGGCCCAGAGTGTCAAACAGTTTGGATCTAGATCAAGTTGAATCTTTTTTCAGTCTGATCTGGACCCAAACCATTTGCAAAGGTTATCAGCAGATAACAGAAGTCAGCTAAGCATTCCACATGAGTATGAAGGTGCTTGGCATTGGGTTCCATTACATGCTGAAGTTATGTTTTAATGTTAGACCAAGCGAATATGACCAGAAAATCCACATTCGCTTATTATAAACAAGAGTGTGCATCAGTAATAACACCATTAAATGCTTGTAATGGATACTTTGTATGGTCACCAAATTGACCAAGGATAGGTCAGCTTTGATTTGTAAAACAAGGGGAAAACCCAGGGAAGTTCACAATCACTGAGTATGAACCACATGAACAAATAGCATCATTAAATGTAGGTTAGGCAGATTTTGTATGATTATACAGGACTCAAATAAAAGTAGGCTTTGACGTGTAAAAGAAAGTGAAAATAACCAGGAAGTTTCACAATCACAGATCGTCAATTGATTTGCCTTCAATTTTGGCCATTCTGATAGTACAGTCTGTACAATAAGAAACACAAACTATACATAATCTTTGATAACTAGAGCCTTATTAGAGCTAAGCGAATTTGCAGGGTACTTAGATTATCATGTCTTTTATCAGTAAGTCAAGTTTCCTAATTCTTTTGGCTTTTTCACAACATGTTTTCTTTCATTCTTCAATGGTACCCATAAAACATATGTCACAACACACAATATGTAATATGTCATTGTATCCTTCAATTTACAGATTTCACATTTTGGAACGATTGTTTTGTCGTTTTCCAATGCTCTTCTGATATCTTGATAACGTTTGCGAGTTGCTCAGATAAATTAACACTGTTTGAACCTTCGTCGAAATCATTGCAAAGAAGATAACCAAAGAATAGCTAAAGAATTGACAATCTAGCATTTGACAAATTGTGTGTCTAAATGCAATCAATTTGGTCTAAGTCACATACGGTAATGATAACAGCTTTCTTCATGAGAATTCCTTTGTCCAAATACACAACTGTATATTGTCCATAAAACGTAACGTACCATAAATTTTAGTTAAATGGACAAAATTTAAAAGGCTTCTAAAATTTACAGTTCGCAGAATTAAGGATTGAAAACCATGTTTAAGAAATGTCGTAAAGGGCAGAAAACTTGCATGGTATCGAAATGAAAATATTTACTTTGATGTCGATTCTATTGCAATAGAAAATGATATTCAATAAACCGGAAGTTCTTTGAAACGTTTGGAAATTTGAATCACAGATGAACATTTAGAAGACAAGTCAGATATAGACTTTCATTAAATGGTCACAAAAACACGTAAATTCATTAAGAAATGGCGTAAAAACCCAATTTTCAAAATCTCTAGTATTTTTTCAGAAAACGCGGTTATTTAAGACCCCAGAAAAGCTTCCAATTTTGAGACACTTAAAATGTTTGATGCTTTTCTTATTTGCTAGTTCAAGAAAAAACACATTCAAATTAAAATTTTGAAAATTAGATCTTCATAGGAAAGTTTTTGGGAAAAAGTAATGATTTTAGACTTTTACTCCCAAAACAGAACTCAAAGTCCAGTTTTCCACGAAACTCTGTTGTAAAGTTCCTTATTGAAGGACAAAGCCAGTGAAATAGAATCATTTTAAAAATCAATGATTTTTACCATAAAAAGAAATCATTTAAAAGTTTGCGTTTCTTTTTGTACTGACTGTATACATTATAACCAAAACAAACACAGATGGGCACTACTGTGGCTGGTGTACTTGCTGGAGAAACACCTTATATGCCTCATCTTCACAAAAGAAATGCAATTGGTGTAATTATTTCATATGCGTTAATCACTCTTAAAACATGCATACCTAATGGGACTGCATACCTATTATTTTGGTACGATCACCTAATTCCATACTCTATGTAAGTGAACAGCAAATGCACTGATGAGACTGAGCAGATGCCAAGGCTCGACTGAGCCTTCGCTGTAGACTTGTATGATAAGTATCAGCATCTCCATAGCTGGAACAAATACTGTTGCAATTTTGCAAAGCTGTTTTAGAACGTTTTTAACTGAAAATCTTATTATATTTAATTAATTTCAGGTCCAGACGACTGAATACTACTGCAGCTACAAGTCCATTTGAACAGAAGAACAGAAAGACGACAAGAAGCAATGATCTGGAGTTGGAGACTATTGAAATGGTAGGTATTTTTTCTGTTTATATGGTACTCTGATGTACAATATGCGTCCATCTTTATTTTGTGGTGGGTTTAAAGGGAATCTAAAGTCGCGCTTGTCGTTACAGGTACCTACTGCGAATTGTTAACGTGTATTAGCGTCGTCGTGTCCGTGGTGGATGGGGTAAAAGGGACTTAAAATGCGCTTGTCGTTAGAGGTACCTCCTCTGTTTTTTAACGTGTATCAACAAGGTCGTTTTGTGTGTGTGCGCTGGGGGGGGGGGCTTAAAGGGAATTTAAAACTGTTGCGCTTGTCCTTAAATGTACCTCCTCCAATTCGTTAACGTATATCAACGTTGGTCATTTTTTTAAGGGGTGGGAAAAAGGAATGTTAATCCACACTTTTCGATACAGGTACTTCCTCCAATTTGTTTACGTGTATCAACGTTTTCTTTTTGTTTTACATATATATTGTCAGGTGACGTGTCCTGCAAAATAGAGGACAGACAGAAAAGAAAGTCTCATTGAGGTGGAAGACGTATGGTATGTATTGGCTATGTAAGCTTTCTCTCAATATTCTTTCAGGAATTGCCCCAGAGAGTTAAACAGTTTGGATATAGATCAGGTTGAATCTTTTTTGGTCTGATCTGGACCCAAACCGTTTGCAAAGGTTATCAGCAGATGACAGAAGTCAGCAAAGCATTTCACATGAGTATGAAGGTGCTTGGCATTGGGTCACATTATATGTTGAAGTTATGTTTTAATGTTAGACCAAGCGAATATGACCAGAAAATCCACACTCACATATTATAAACAAGAGTGCGCATCAGTAATAGCATCATTAAATGCTTGTAATGGATACTTTGTATGGTCACCAAATGGACCAAGTATAGGTCAGCTTTGATTTGTAAAACAATTGGAAAACCCAGGGAAGTTCTCAATCACTGAGTATGAACCACATGAAACAATAGCATCATTAAATGTAGGTTAGGCAGATTTTATATTATTATACAGGACTCAAATATAAGAAGGTTTGGCATGTAAAAGAAATTGAAAATAGCCAGGAAGCTTCACAATCACGGATCGCATATTGATTTGCCTTCATTTTTGGCCATTCTGATAGTATATTTTATCACCAAAGCAAACACAGATGGGCACTACTGTGGCTGGTGTACTTGCTGGAGAAACACCTTATATGCTTCATCTTTACAAAAGAAATGAAATTGGTGTAATTATTTCATATGCGTTAATCACTCTTAAAACTTGCATACCTAATGGTTCTGCAAACCTATTATTTTGGTACAATCACCTAATTTCATACTCTATGTAAGTGAACAGCAAATGCACTGATGAGACTGAGCAGATGCGCAGGCTCGCCTGAGCCTTCGCTGTAGACTTGTATGATAAGTACCAGCATTTCCATAGCTGGAACAAATACTGTTGCAATTTTGCAAAGCTGTATTAGAACGCTTTTAACTGAAAATCTCATTATATTTAATTGATTTCAGGTCCAGACGACTGAATACTACTGCAGCTACAAGTCCATTTGAACAGAAAAACAGAAAGACGACACAAAGCAATGATCTGGAGTTGGAAACTATTGAAATGGTAGGTATTTTTTCTGTTTATATGGTACTCTGATGTACAATATGCGTCCATCTTTATTTTGTGGTGGGTTTAAAGGGAATCTAAAGTCGCGCTTGTCGTTACAGGTACCTACTGCGAATTGTTAACGGGTATTAGCGTCGTCGTGTCCGTGGTGGGTGGGGTAAAAGGGAGTAAAAATGCGCTTGTCGTTAGAGGTACCTCCTCTGATTTTCAACGTGTATCAACGTGGTCGTTTTGTGTGTGTGCGTTGGGGGGGGGGGGGGGGGGGGGGGGGGGGCTAAAAGGGAATTTAAAACTGTTGCGCTTGTCCTTAAATGTACCTCCTCGAATTCGTTAACGCATATCAACGTTGGTCATTTTTTTAAGGGGTGGGAAAAAGGAATGTTAATCCACGCTTTTCGATACAGGTACCTCCTCCAATTTGTTTACGTGTATCAACGTTTTCTTTTTGTTTTACATATATATTGTCAGGTGACGTGTCCTACAAAATAGAGGGCAGACAGAAAAGAAAGTCTCATTGAGGTGGAAGACGTATGGTATGTATTGGCTATGTAATCTTTCTCTCAAAATTCTTTCAGGAATAGCCCCAGAGTGTTAAACAGTTTGGATCTAGATCAGGTTGAATCTTTTTTCGGTCTGATCTGGACCCGAACCGTTTGCAAAGGTTATCAGCAGATGACAGAAGTCAGCAAAGCATTTCACATGAGTATGAAGGTGCTTGGCATTGGGTCACATTATATGTTGAAGTTATGTTTTAATGTTAGACCAAGCGAATATGACCAGAAAATCCACACTCACATAATATAAACAAGAGTGCGCATCAGTAATATCATCATTAAATGCTTGTAATGGATACTTTTTTGGTCACCAAATGGACCAAGTATAGGTCAGCTTTGATTTGTAAAACAAGGGGAAAACCCAGGGAAGTTCTCAATCACTGAGTATGAACCACATGAAACAATAGCATCATTAAATGTAGGTTAGGCAGATTTTGTATGATTATACAGGACTCAAATATAAGTAGGCTTTGGCATGTAAAAGAAAGTGAAAATAGCCAGGAAGCTTCACAATCACAGATCGCAAATTGATTTGCCTACATTTTTGGCCATTCTGATAATATATTTTATCACCAAAGCAAACACAGATGGGCACTACTGTGGCTGGTGTACTTGCTGGAGAAACACCTTATATGCCTCATCTTCACAAAAGAAATGAAATTGGTGTAATTATTTCATATGCGTTAATCACTCTTAAAACTTGCATACCTAATGGGACTGCAAACCTATTATTTTGGTACAATCACCTAATTTCATACCCTATGTAAGTGAACAGCAAATGCACTGATGAGACTAAGCAGATGCGCAGGCTCGACTGAGCCTTCGCTGTAGACTTGTATGATAAGTACCAGCATCTCCATAGCTGGAACAAATACTGTTGCAATTTTGCAAAGCTGTTTTAGAACGCTTTTAACTGAAAATCTTATTATATTTAATTAATTTCAGGTCCAGACGACTGAATACTACTGCAGCTACAAGTCCATTTGAACAGAAGAACAGAAAGACGACACAAAGCAATGATCTGGAGTTGGAGACTATTGAAATGGTAGGTATTTTTTCTGTTTATATGGTACTCTGATGTACAATATGCGTCCATCTTTATTTTGTGGTGGGTTTAAAGGGAATCTAAAGTCGCGCTTGTCGTTACAGGTACCTACTGCAAATTGTTAACATGTATTAGCGTCGTCGTGTCCGTGGTGGATGGGGTAAAAGGGACTTAAAATGCGCTTGTCGTTAGAGGTACCTCCTCTGTTTTTTAACGTGTATCAACAAGGTCGTTTTGTGTGTGTGCGTTGGGGGGGGGGGGGGGGCTTAAAGGGAATTTAAAACTGTTGCGCTTGTCCTTAAATGTACCTCCTCCAATTCGTTAACGTATATCAACGTTGGTCATTTTTTTAAGGGGTGGGAAAAAGGAATGTTAATCCACGCTTTCGATACAGGTACCTCCTCCAATTTGTTTACGTGTATCAACGTTTTCTTTTTGTTTTACATATATATTGTCAGGTGACGTGTTCTACAAAATAGAGGACAGACAGAAAAGAAAGTCTCATTGAGGTGGAAGACGTATGGTATGTATTGGCTATGTAAGCTTTATCTCAATATTCTTTCAGGAATTGCCCCAGAGAGTTAAACAGTTTGGATATAGATCAGGTTGAATCTTTTTTGGTCTGATCTGGACCCAAACCGTTTGCAAAGGTTATCAGCAGATGACAGAAGTCAGCAAAGCATTTCACATGAGTATGAAGGTGCTTGGCATTGGGTCACATTATATGTTGAAGTTATGTTTTAATGTTAGACCAAGCGAATATGACCAGAAAATCCACACTCACATATTATAAACAAGAGTGCGCATCAGTAATAGCATCATTAAATGCTTGTAATGGATACTTTGTATGGTCACCAAATGGACCAAGTATAGGTCAGCTTTGATTTGTAAAACAATTGGAAAACCCAGGGAAGTTCTCAATCACTGAGTATAAACCACATGAAACAATAGCATCATTAAATGTAGGTTAGGCAGATTTTATATTATTATACAGGACTCAAATATAAGAAGGTTTGGCATGTTAAAGAAATTGAAAATAGCCAGGAAGCTTCACAATCACAGATCGCATATTGATTTGCCTTCATTTTTGGCCATTCTGATAGTATATTTTATCACCAAAGCAAACACAGATGGGCACTACTGTGGCTGGTGTACTTGCTGGAGAAACACCTTATATGCCTCATCTTCACAAAAAAATATAATTGGTGTTATTATTTCATATGCCTTAATCACTCTAAAAACATGCTACCTAATCGGACTGCAAACCTATTATTTTGGTACAATCACCTTATTCCATACTCTATGTAAGTGAACAGCAAATGCACTGATGAGACTGAGCAGATGCGCAGGCTCGCCCGAGCCTTCGCTGTAGACTTGTATGATAAGTACAAGCATCTCCATAGCTGGAACAAATACTGTTGCAATTTTGCAAAGCTGTTTTAGAACGTTTTTAACTGAAAATCTCATTATATTTAATTGATTTCAGGTCCAGACGACTGAATACTACTGCAGCTACAAGTCCATTTGAACAGAAGAACAGAAAGACGACACAAAGCAATGATCTGGAGTTGGAGACTATTGAAATGGTAGGTATTTTTTCTGTTTATATGGTACTCTGATGTACAATATGCGTCCATCTTTATTTTGTGGTGGGTTTAAAGGGAATCTAAATTTGCGCTTGTCGTTACAGGTACCTACTGCGAATTGTTAACGTGTATTAGCGTCGTCGTGTCCGTGGTGGGTGGCGTAAAAGGGACTAAAAATGCGTTTGTCGTTAGAGGTATCTCCTCCGATTTTTAACGTGTATTAACGTCGTCGAATGTGTGTGTGCGTTGGGTGCTAAAAAGGAATTTAAAACTGCTGCGCTTGTCCTTAAATGTACCTCCTCCAATTCGTTAACGTGTATCAAAGTCGTCATTTTAGTAAGGGTGGGAAAAAATGAATGTTAATCCACACTTTTCGTTAAAGGGTACCTCCTCCAATTTGTTAACGTGTATCAACGTGTTTTTTTTTACATATATATTGTCAGGTGACGTGTCCTACAAAATAGAGGGCAGACAGAGAAGAAAGTCTAATTGAGGTGGAAGACGTATGGTATGTATTGGCTATATAAGCTTTCACTCAAAATTCTTTCAGGAATAGCCCCAGAGTGTTAAACAGTTTGAATCTAGATCAGGTTGAATCTTTTTTCGGTCTGATCTGGACCCAAACCGTTTGCAAAGGTTATCAGCAGATGACAGAAGTCAGCAAAGCATTTCACATGAGTATGAAGGTGCTTGGCATTGGGTCACATTACATGTTGCAGTTATGTTTTAATGTTAGACCAAGCGAATATGACCAGAAAATCCACATTCACATATTATAAACAAGAGTGCGCATCAGTAATAGCATCATTGAATGCTTGTAATGGATACTTTGTATGGTCACCAAATGGACCAAGTATATGTCAGCTTTGATTTGTAAAACAAGGGGAAAACCCAGGGAAGTTAACAATCACTGAGTATGAACCACATGGACAAATAGCATCATTAAATGTAGGTTAGGTAGATTTTGTATGAATTTACAGGACTCAAATATAAGAAGGTTTGGCATGTAAAAGAATTTGAAAATAACCAGGAAGTTTCACAATTACAGACCGCAAATTAATTTGCCTACATTTTTGGCTATTCTGATAGTATTTTTTATCACCAAAGCAAACACAGTTGGGCTCTACTGTGGCTGGTGTACTTGCTGGAGAAACACCTTATATGCCTCATCTTCACAAAAGAAATGAAATTGGTGTAATTATTTCATATGCGTTAATCACTCTTAAAACATGCATACCAAATGGGACTGCAAACCTATTATTTTGGTACAATCACCTTATTCCATACTCTATGTAAGTGAACAGCAAATGCACTGGTGAGACTGAGCAGATGCGCAGGCTCACCTGAGCCTTCGCTGTAGACTTGTATGAAAGGTACCAGTATCTTCTTAGCTGGAACATATACTGTTGCAATTTTGCAAAGCTGTTTTATAACGTTTTTAACTGTAAATCTTATTATATTTAATTAATTTCAGGTCCAGAGGACTGAATACTACTGCAGCTGCGAGTCCATTTGAACAAAAGAACAGAAAGACGAAATGAACCAATGATCCGGAGTTGGAGACTATTGAAATGGTAGGTGTTTTTTCTGTTTATATGGTACTCGTATGTACAATATGCGTCCAGCTTTATTTTGTGGTGGGTTTAAAGGGAATCTAAAGTTGCGCTTGTCGTTACAGGTACCTACTGCAAATTGTTAACGTCTATTAGCGTCGTCGTGTCCGTGGTGGGTGGGGTAAAAGGGACTAAAAATGCGCTTGTCGTTAGAGGTACGTCCTCCGATTTTAACGTGTATCAACGTCGTCGTTTTGTGTGTGTGCGTTGGTGGGGCTAAAAGGGAATTTATAACTGCTGCGCTTGTCCTTAAATGTACCTCCTCCAATTCGTTAACGTGTATCAACGTCGTCATTTTTGTAGGGGTGTGAAAAATGAATGTTAATCCACGCTTTTCGTTAAAGGGTACCTCCTCCAATTTGTTTACGTGTATCAACGTTTTCTTTTTGTTTTACATTTATATTGTCAGGTGACGTGTCCTACAAAATAGAGGGCAGACAGACAAGAAAGTCTAATTGAGGTGGAAGACGTATGGTATGTATTGGCTATGTAAGCTCTCTCAAAATTCTTCAGGAATAGCCAAAGAGGAGTGTTAAACAGTTTGGATCTAGATCAGGTTGAATCTTTTTTCGGTCTGATCTGGACCCAAACCGTTTGCAGAGGTTAATAGAAGATGACAGAAGTCAGCAAAGCATTTCACATGAGTATGAAGGCGCTTGGCATCGGGTCACATTACATGTTGAAGTTATGTTTTAATGTTAGACCAAGCGAATATGACCAGAAAATCCACATTCACATATTATAAACAAGAGTGCGCATCAGTAATAGCATCATTAAATGCTTGTAATTGATACTTTGTATGGTCACCAAATGGACCAGGTATAGGTCAGCTTTGATTTGTAAAACAATTGGAAAACCCAGGGAAGTTCACAATCACTGAGTATGAACCACATGAACAAATAGCATCATTAAATGTAGGTTAGGCAGATTTTGTATTATTATACAGGACTCAAATATAAGAAGGTTTTGGCATGTAAAAGAAAGTGAAAATAACTAGGCAGTTTCACAATCACAGGATGCAAATTGATTTGCCTTCATTTTTGGCCATTCTGATAGTATATTTTATCACCAAACCAAACACAGATGGGCTCTACTGTGGCTGGTGTACTTGCTGGAGAAACACCTTATATGCCTCATCTTCACAAAAGAAATGAAATTGGTGTAATTATTTCATATGCGTTGATCACTCTTAAAACATGCATACCTAATAGGACTGCAAACCTATTATTTTGGTACAATCACCTAATTCCATACTCTATGTAATTGAACAGCAAATGCACTGATGAGACTGAGCAGATGAGAAGGCTCGACTGAGCCTTCGCTCTAGACTTGTATGAAAGGTACCAGTATCTTCTTAGCTGGAACATATACTGTTGCATTTTTGCAAAGCTGTTTTATAACGTTTTTAACTGTAAATCTTATTATATTTAATTAATTTCAGGTCCAGAGGACTGAATACTACTGCAGCTGCGAGTTTATTTTGAACAAAAGAACAGAAAGACGAAATGAACCAATGATCCGGAGTTGGAGACTATTGAAATGGTAGGTGTTTTTTTCTGTTTATATGGTACTCGTATGT